>JBBGZY010000049.1:2577500-3177500 GCA_037952925.1 Lithobates clamitans
AGCCCCGAACGGCCCAACTTCCATTTTCATGGAAGCAATTAATAAATGGCAGCTATGGAGAATATGAGCTCTTTTGTCTTGGCACAAGGTGAACTTTGCGAATAAATTGCGGCTGAACGAACTGTGCGGCACAAAGGAGCACCTATCCTAACATTACACACAGACAAGTGCAGATAAGATGCCGATTGATTGACTGCTTTAGAATAGAAGTTGCCAAGCAGATTGGCTCAATCCTGAAGCTCTTGTGCTATCCTTAAATTTAAGATGAGCCACTTACACATCTGAAAATCTATAAAGATCTGCAATTGTGAACGTCAAAGGCGACAGGATAGTAAACCTCATTTGCTGCTAGTTTAAAGGCGGGATGTAATTGTGCTATGTACGATGATTGCATGGAGAGCGAGCTGTGCTGCATGGGCGCTGCTATTGTCTAACATCACCAGCTCTGACTCTTAGAATCCCTAATTACAGGAAATATCCTCTAATGCTGCTAACATATACCGAGGCGAGGCTCTATTGCCTATGCATTTTTGAAAAGAGGGAAAGAAGGTGCTGCTTCAATTTGTGATTGGATGTGTTTGGATAATCGCTGCATTCTCTGGTCCTTATTATTTTGCTTGATTATGTTATGAAACAAACACACACGATTTAATCTACTGTAATGTGCAAGCCAAGCCATATGTGTGTTTCTAATAGAACAATAGAATGTGATATTACTGTATAGTACATTATTTTTATTACACACACACATACATACACACATATAAGTATATAAACACACATACATACATACACACATATAAGTATATAAACACACATACATAAATACACACATAAGTATATAAACACACATACATACATACACACATAAGTATATAAACACACATACACACACACACACACACATACACGCATACATACATATGAGTATATAAACAAACACACACATATATGTACATAAACACACACATACATACACACATACGTACATAAACACACATACATTCATACATACATACATACACACATATAAGTATATAAACTAACACACACATACGTACATAAAAACACATACACACATACATACATACACACACACACACACCTATACATACATGCACATACATCAAATCTACAGTAGTGTATTACATATGTGTAACAGTAGAATAATTACATACGTGTATTTACAGTAGAATGGGATATTAAAGTATATAATAATGTATGAATATACAAACACACACACAATATAGTCTATTGCAATATGCAATAAGTGCAATATATATGTAAAATACATTTGTGTAATAGGATATTAAGGTATATAATCGTGTGTTGACTAAATATACAAACACATACGCTCTATACTCCACTTTTATATGCAGTAGTGCCCTATATTGTAATACATACAGTAGAAAGTGATACTATATTATAATCATGTGATTATAGATACAGATTTCGAATCAAGCACACAAACATATTATAAATAAGTTTATCCCCCTGTTTTCCTGTTTTGCTGTAAAATGATGTAGCAGTATGTTTCTCTGTTTGAACTGCTCACACTGTTATATATATATATATATATATATATATATATATATATATATATATATATATATATATATATATATATATATATATATATATATGTAATCTTTATAACTTTGCGCACAGGCTTAACCGATCAGCCCAAAATCTGTGAATGTCAGCCCTCCAGAAGGGTATTTATGTATTAATAATCAATTAATTGTCTGGGATTTGCTCCGCAGAGGCGTCTCCAGAGTGGGAAGCAGCCGATCCCTCGGCCCGGCCGGCAGCGCAGAGGTTGCAGCAGCTAAAGTTCGCGACAAACCAGCGATCCTCCGCACAGGTCATCAGTGCAGCCATATCAACCCGAACAATAAAGCAGGACCACAGGACAAAGAGCCCAGGAACTCTTATTAACTTGTTAAATGCTGAGTTTTGTATTTGAGTTTTTTTTTTATTCTTATTTTCTGTCTTTATGTTGAAGCCAAGCCGACTGAATGTCATTAGAGTCCAAGATCGAGTCTAATGGAAATATCATCAGGAGACAATTACCTTTAGAGGCTGTTCACTTCTCCTCGCAGACACTGTCATTTGAGAAATGGGATCATTTCATTTCATATTGCAATAAATAACACCCAACCGGTTTAAATTGCCAGTTTCTTAAAAACCACCCATTGGAATAAATTGCTGCGTTTCTCTCCTCTTTTCTCAGGAACAGGATGTGATTCGAACGTGGATTTGGAGAAAATAAGTAGAAAAAGCGGCCACATACTACTTTTGGGCAATAAGTCATGATGCTGGTACCTTAATGTTATATATTTATCTAGTAATACATGGATTAGTCCCCAGCCTCCTATATTCCTGTGCTAGCCTTATATTCTCAAGATGAGATAAAGGTCCCCAACAGATCATCATTTGTCTGTGATCGGCCGACCCTACCCTGTGCTTGTGCCCATCATTTCATACCTGGACTCCTGTTATTTGTATGGTACTTTAATATATAGATCAGACCATGGGGTACCCAACCATAATCCAGGGAAATGATGGCCATACAAGGTGCAACCACTTTGTAGGATTGATGCTTTAACGATCACACTGTATTGAATGCATTTAGGAGATCCTTGCAGGCAATTACAGTTATTGACATGTAAGCTCAGTTGATTTTGCAAAAAAAAAAAAAAAAATTGTATTGATTTTTTTTTTTTAATTCTGAGTCATTTTTCTGTTTGTTTGTTCATTTGTTCATTATTAGAATTGTGACTGATACTATTTTATTAGAAACTTGCTTTGTTACAAAAAAAATCTTCATTTTATATTTATGCTTATACACATTTTAAAAAAAAATTAAAATCATTTATTTTTTCATCTTTTTTTATTATAGGAGTATAAGTGAATGATACATTTCAAGTAATGTCCAATCAGAATCTAAATGTGATCATTATGGTTTATGATAGTTCACACACCTATATATAGAATCAATGTATTTAATGCAAAATATTGAAACTCTCCTTGATGGTTTGCTAATCTATGAGTATGAGCAGTGCAGGGCAATTTTGGTGTGCCTTTTATGTCCTATTGTGGCCAAACCTAGATAAATGATCTATTTATTTTCCAATTGATCTCTGCCAAAAGGAACAATCATTCTATAGTTTGCAACCCATTTGAACAATATGTCGCACACAGGGAAGTGAATTTCGATAATTGAAAGATATGATTGAATGTTATCCATAACATCTCTGTTTTCACTGTATAATCTTATCATCTGATCAATCAAAATACAATCAAATTCATGAACAATGCCTCTCACTGCTGCCAATCAATGCAACATGATCAATAATTTTCCACCCTGGCAGATCAACTCAGTTTGTCCAATCTAAATCAAATCTAAATTTGATTCAAGGTGAAGGAAAGGTTTGCCTATTTAATTTGGCGATCTGACCATTTTTATTGAATTGCACATCAATTGGATAATAAAATCGAAGCGTGTATGGCCACCATTATAGTAAGTTGATGTGTTTGTTTTCATCCAAATGATTCCTGAATTTATATAATACTGACTAACTGGCATTGTTTGCCTTTGTGGCAGGTAATTCAAGCCTGAAAAGAACCTATTGGTATTATGTGGTTTCTTTATCCATCTGATCTGAAGGCTTGTATACTCTCATTCAGTAAAGTAATTATGGATGCTGCTTCCCTAATGCTCTACCTTCTATTTAAGAATAAAATTGCCTATTGTTTTTTCTGAAGGAGGCCATAAGCAACCCAATTTTTACCAGTGTGGCTCCTGATCTGAGCATTGCATGCGATTACAGGGCTACTTATGACTTCCCTAGGGGGAGATAACAAGCAACTGTAGCAGTATAGATATTTGTTATCACACACACTGGGGTTGATTCACTAAAACTGGAGAGTGCAATATCTGGTGCAGCTGTGCATGATAGCCAATCAGCTTCTACCTTCAGCTTGTTCAATTAAGCTTTGACAATAAAAACTGGAAGCTGATTGGTTTCTATGCACAGCTGCACCAGATTCTGCACTCTTCAATTTTAGTAAATCAACCCCACAGAAATGTCCTAACTTGCTGGTAGTTTGTTGTGTAAGCGGGGCTGATCCTTCTCTCTGTTTGAATGTTCATGTGCCATCATTGGCTCAGTATCACAGTAGGCCAGAAGCTTCCACACCTCATTTGAGGATAAGCATATACAATATATTATCAAAAGTATTGGGACGTCTGCCTTTACATGCACATTGACTTTAATGGCATCCCAGTCTTAGTCGGTAGGGTTCAATATTGAGCTGGCCCAACCTTTACAGCTATAACAGATTCCACTCATCTGGGAAGTCTGTCCACAAGGTTTAGGAGTGTGTCTATGGGAGTGTTTGACCATTTTTTCAGAAGCGCATTTGTGAGGTCAGGCACTGATGTGAATGAGAAGGCCTGGCTCGCAGTCTCCGCTTTAATTCACCCCAAAGGTGTTCTATCGGGTTGAGGTCAGGACTCTGTGCAGGCCAGTCAAATTCCTCCACCCCAAACTCATACATCCATGTGTTTGTGGACCTTGCTTTGTGCACTGGTCCAAATCATTTGGTGGAGGGAGGATTATGGTGTGGGGGTGTTTTTCAGGGGTTGGGCTTGACCCCTTAGTTCCAGTGAAGGAAACTCTTAATTTGTCAGCATACCAAGACATTTTGGACAATTTTATGCTCCCAACTTTGTGGGAACAGTTTGGAGATGGCCCCTTTCTGTTCCAAGATAACTGCGAACAAGTGCACAAAGAAAAGTCCATAAAGACATAAATGAGCAAGTTTGGGGTCGAAGGACTCGATTGGTGGAGACTGCGTACCAGACCTTTTCATCCACATCAGTGCCTGACCTCACAAATGCGAAGAATGGTCAAACATTCCCATAGACACACTCCTAAATCTTGTGGACATCCTTCCTAGAAGAGTTGAAGCTGTTATAGCTGCAATGGGTGGGCCAACTCAATATTGAACTCCATGGACTAAGACTGGGAAACCATTAAAGTTCATGTGCGTGTAAAGGCAGGTGTTCCAATACTTTTGGTAATAGAGTATATTATCTGGACCATCATTCTCAGGATGGTATCTGCTCATATATGACCTAATCACCACAACATTTCGCCTCATTCAGGTATCATGTGCTTCCTTGAGGGTATAGAATCAAATGCAACTGGGTTCCTTATAAGGGGTCTCCACCCTCCCCAACCACTTTCCCTCATTGCACTCCCCTCCTCTCTCACAATCAGAGATTTATTTATTTATCTATTTCTAATACCATTTTTTGGTCCCCTACTAACACTTCTGAGATTTTTACCTAGGCGAAAATGATGTCCCTGTCCCCCGCAGCCTCTTGGGATACTGACTTCATGCTTCCCAGGAGCCCTAGGGGTACTCTACAGTGCATGTGCCGCTGCATACCATCACAGGTCTGGCTGTCTCTTCCTGGTTATGGCAGCTGGCCCCTGATGACGTGCCATAGCACATCTTTAGGGGGCTGGCTACAGAAACCTGGAAGAAATAGCCAGACCCCTGATGTTAGTGAAGAAGTTGGCCTGGTGTGTGGCAGTGAATCAGCAGGGCAACACTGGATTCAATGGACGGGTGAGTATGGATCTTGGAGGTAAATCAGCAAACAAGATAAGGGGATAGTAACAAAAAATTACAGTGGGGAGGGTAAAGTTCCTCTCCATCTTCCACTTTCCTCAGCAGCACTTACTTATCTCTGCCAATCAGTTTGGCGAGTGGTAGCGATGAGGAGGATACCGGTACTTCCCAGGATGAAGGAACAATTGACTCACTTCTTTTCTTTCCACATGACGTTGCGGGTGCTTGACAATTGGCCCAATGCTGTCAATATGGGGGTGGATTGAGAGACGTCAGCCCTGTGAAAGCTCCAAGATTACGCAGGCTTCATTTCTGTCTCCTGATGGCTGAACAGAGCAGTGGGGGAGTAAAGGAAAGGTGAGTATGTGCTGCTGGGGAGGGAAGGTTACGTAAACTGGTTTCTTTACCTTACTTACTTCATAAGATTGCCAGAAATACACATAAGAAAGAAGCACCCTGCAGGATCAGATATGAAGTGATAAATTCATGTATGGGCAGAAATAAGTGTGCAACTGTCACCTGGCATTTTTTTAACCCTTACATTAATCCAAGTGTGCTAGCATTGCTTAGAGCTAGTTTAACCTGATAAACCTTGTTTTTCTTTGGAAAGAAACACACATGGAAATGTACTTTGAATTAACATGTACAGATCTAAACATACAGTGCCTTGCAAAAGTATTCACCCCCCCCCCCCTTGGCATTTTTAGTGTTTTGTTGAATCACAACCTGGAATTAACATGGATTATTTAATTTACAGAACATGCCCACAACTTTGAAGATTTTTTTATTGTAAAGCAAACAACAAATGCAGTTCCCCCAGGGTTACCTTAGGTCTCTGTGCTGCCTCTCTAATTAATGCCCTCCTTGCCCGCTCCATGAGTCCCTGAGTTTTGGTGTGCGGCCGTGTCTTGGCAGGTTTGCTGTTGTGCCATATTCTTTCCATTTGGTTATGATAGATTTGATGGTGCTCCTAGGGATCATCAAAGATTTGGATATTTTTTTATAACCTAACCCTGACTTGTACTTCTCAACAACATTGTCCCTTACATGTTTGGAGAGTTCCTTGGTCTTCATGGCAGTGTTTGGTTAGTGGTGCCTCTTGCTTAGGTGTTGCAGCCTCTGGGGCCTTTCAAAAAGGTGTGTATATGTAATGACAGATCATGTGACACTTCGATTGCACACAGGTGGACATCATTTCATTAATTATGTGACTTCTGAAGGTAATTGGTTGCACCAGAGCTTTTTATGGGCTTAATAACAAAGGGGGTGAATACATACACACATGTCAATTATCAGTTTTTTATTTCTGAAAAATAGTTTTATGTATATATTTTTACTTCACTAACTTAGACTATTGTGTTCTATTGTGTTAAAACAACATTGAACTAAAGGCTGTAATGTAGCAAAATAGGTAAAAAGCCAATGGGGGGGTGACTACTTTTGCAAGGCACTGTATCTCTGCCCCAATCAACTGACCTCCCCCCCAGTCATTGGTGCCTTCTAAAGGTAATTTTACCTCCTTCCTGCCCAGGCAAATTTTCAGCTTTCAGTGCTCTCACACTTTAACAACTGTGCGGTCATGCACCACTGTACCCAACTACATTTTTATCATTTTGTTCACACAACTAGAGCTTTCTTTTTGTGGTATTTAATCCCTACTGGGTTTTTTTTTTTTTGCTAAATAAACAAAAAAAAGACTGAGAATTTTGAAAAAAAAGCGTGTTTTTTTTCTGTTTCTGTTATAAAATTTTACAAATAAATAATTGTTCTTCATAAATTTAGGCGAAAATGTATTCTGCTATACTTCCTTGGTAAAAAAAAACGAAATTAGTGTACAGTATATTATTTAGTCTGTAGGAAAGTTATAGAGTCTACAAACTATGGTACAGTATATCTGAAAATTAATCAGTCCTGATGTACTAATGGCCTATCTCATTTCTTGAGGCCCAAAAATGTCAGGACAGTAGAAATACCCCCCAAATGACCCCTTTTTGGAAAGTGGACAAGTAGGTACTTAGTCATCATTTTTTGGAAAATGAATAAATTAAAACAAAAATTTTCACAATTTTTGCTTCTTTACATACTATCACTAGTGCAGTACAGCATCATCAAATAACTAGTGTGGTGGTGGTGATCAGGGACACTGACTGGTGACAGTATGAAAAAAATAAAACAATAAAATAATATATATATATATATATATATATATATATATATATATATATATATATATATATATATATAACTCATCAGTATTTCTATTATCTAAACTTTCAAAATTAAAAGCCTTTGCGATGAGTGGGTATGTGTGCCATTATATTTCTAAGTTGGAAAAGACTGTATGTTGGAAAAGAGTTCTGTATGCGAAAGGACGATAGTCAGAAAAGTCCAACACTTGGTAAAAAAAGTGGAACTCAGAGTTCCAGAGGGGAGAGCAAAGCCGAATTTGTTTGCCTATAGACTCAGTTTGTGTGATTTGAACCCTATATTTCTTCTTCTGAGACAGGCAGATAGGGAAGAGGAAAGAGGGATGGCTCATCCTATAATTTAGTTGTGTGGGTAAGGCTTCATGTATATGGGACGTTTTTACAACCTCTCCTCAACGATTTAACTTGACAGGTAGTAACCCACGTTTAAAACGTCCGTTTTGCCGCGTTTCATGCCGCGTTTACGTTTAGAAGCATTGAAAATAAAATAGCCAAAAATGAAAAACGCCTGTAAACGAAATGTGGCGAAACGCGAGTTACCGCGTTTAGAAGCGTTTGGAGCTTGAAATACCTCTAAACTCAGCTTCTGAACCCATTTTTTTGCGTTCCAAAAAAACCCTCTAAACTCAATTGCCTAGAAACGACTGTAAACAACCCTGTGTACATGTACTGATAAGATAACACAGGGGAGAGTTCAGGAGCAGTTGAAAAGAAAACGTCCGTTTAGCAGCAGCAGTGTACATGAGGCCTAAAAGTCAGCTTGAGCTTCTGAGCTCTGTAGGCAACAGTTTTTTTTCATGGTAGGTACTAAGAGACAGGTAAACAAATAAAGAAAATTACAGGATCTCCATATTCTGGCTTTAATTGTGCACACTTAAAACTAAACTCCGGGATAAGCAAATATTGTCCAAATACAAGAGTCATGTGTAATCTCCATTGAATCTTGCTGTGCTTTGTTTATTTCTTCCAGATCTGTGCAGTAATCTGGTGTAAAACTTTGCCTCTGTGCAGGAGTTTCCTATAATAAAGACCGGTCACTTGTGCTCTCTCTCCTTTTGCAGGGTGACTGGTCTTGTCTCCGCTCCCTTCTGTAGTTATATTTGCAGGCATCCTGTGGTGGATGGGTCTGCTGGGCCCCAACCCATAGCTCTCGGCACAGACTATGTTATGCACAGTGATAATGGCACTGCTACTTTTACAAAGTAATATCTGGGTTTGTAATGACATTTGGGCACACAGAGTGAATTTATATCATGAGTGGCTATATGATATCATGAGAGGAATATATCTAAATGAAAACCTTTTTGTGCCTTGAGTCCAGCTTCAACTTATTAAAACATAATAAACCATACATTTAATAGTATAAAGAATACATATAATAAATACAGATAACATCTACAAAACAATTACGTCTATAAATATAGTCAATTAATCCAATAACCTGTAAGCATCACCAGCACACCAAAATGCTCAATAGGAGATTGTATTTGTCATAGAAAGACATGTGACATTTTCAAGTCATCAATGAAACTCATTCTTGGGCAACAGTGATCATTCCAGTTGCCTGAGGAAGGGATCCATTGATGGCTTAGAACGTAACTAAACCCATCAATTTAACAGTTTAAAGAAACCGGTGACATTCCAGGCATGTCGGGAATGCTAACTGTCTTATTTGCTTGTGCTTTCAACCAAACTGCCAAACCATCAAATGGCTGTAGTCATAACTAATCACATGTGCAGCACCATGACAGTTACAAATCAAACAGAGACAAAGATGGCATCTTCTTTGGCTGAAACGATTGGAGGGTTTAGTTCCTCTTAAAAATGTTGCATGGCATTTGGTTTGCTGGTGATGCTTGCTGCCTGGAAGCACTACCATATCACTACTTGCCTGAAGTTTGCATGTTCTCCCTGTGCCTGCATGGGTTTCCTCCAGGTACTATGGTTTCCTCCCACACTCCAAAGACATTCTGTTAGGTTAATTGGCTGCTGTCTAAATTGGTCCTAGTATGTGTATGTATGAATGTTAGACATGTGCGCTACATTTCGTTCCAAAGCGAAATTCGGACGGGTTTTTCAATATTTGGAAATTCGGATGTATACTAATGAATTTAAACGAATCTGACTCTGTATGAGCTCTGTGATTGGTTTCTGAATGAGCTCTGTGATTGGGCTCTGCAGCAGTGGCACCGCCCCCCCTAATCCATGCGTCCGGCCCCAATCTACATGCAGGACGCCAGACACATGGATTTCTATGGTTTTTTTTAAGCACCTGATTAGAGCCCGAGGCTCTAATTGGCTTCGAAAAAGGGTAGGCTTGGGGCGCAGAGCACTGCGCCCGAGTCCACCCACTTGTGTGACAATAGCGTATTAAAATTTGCTATTGTCTTCCTGCTTCTCCTTCTGGCCAATCAGGAAGCAGGCTTTATGACCAGATTGGACGAGAGAAGAAGCAACTGTATTGGCTGGGAGCAGGGCACGAGGCACCAAGGAGGAGATGCAGGGGGAAGCCGCCGAAGCTGCCTGCAGCCTGGATAGGGTAAATGGGGGACAGATGGATGGACGATTGACCAAGTGACAGGGGGGGTGTGGGGGGTTTGACCGACTGACCGACTGAGCGACGTGGGGTGGGGGGTTTGACCGACCGAATGAAAGGGGGGGGATTAGGTGCCACCTCTGCAGCCTGATCCACTTGCTGTTAGTGGTTATCATGGACCAAATTGTAGCCTCTAGGTGTATGAAGTTATTCTTATTCTTTGCACTTTATTATGCACAAAGGGAGCTTCTTCTCCGATGGAAGCAGCCCAGTTTGCCCACATTAACTAGCTGGGTCTCTGCGGTAAACACAGTCTTGCCACTGTATACATCAACCTATGAGAGTATAAATTGTTCTAAGAAGTTTGACAAAGTGTGGTCAACCTGGATTGATGCTCATGGTCTAGTTGAGCCTACTGATGGTTGAACTCTTTGTTGCGGATGGGACTTGGAAAGGACTTCATTTCTTCTCTTTCCTTCCCCCTTTTTTATTCCTACTTTCTTGCATAGTCCCACTCTCTCCCCTCCCCTTTTCTCCCTGTCCTATACACCCCCCCCCACCTCTCTCCCTCCTTTTTTATGTCTATGGAGAAGGAATTGTGTGATTATATACTTAATTGCTATTCAATGTCTGCTGGGAATGTTACTATGATTTCTTGTGTTCTTTACACTTGTCCTCATGTGTTCAAACTAGATTGTGCATATCTTAATGTGAACCTGTAATTGCTGTGTGAGTTATCTACCGTATTTATCGGCGTATAACACGCACTTTTTTCCCCTTAAAATCAGGGGAAAGTCGCAGGTGCGTGTTATACGCCGATCCCCGCCGATCCCGATCTGTAAATGTCAAAATCGCGGTCCGCGAGTTGAAAATGGCGCCGCCGGAGCCGAAGTACACAGAGCCGGTCCTCGGCTCTTTCCGGCGGCTCTCGTTTACTTTCGGCTCCACTCGTAGTCCCGAGCGGAGCTATCCGAACCTACTCGGATAGCTTCGCTCCGGACTACGAGTGAAACCGAAAGTAAACGAGAGCCGCCGGAAAGAGCCGAGGACCGGCTCTGTGTACTTCGGCGCCGGCAGCGCCATTTTCAAATCGCAGACCGCGATTTTGAAGCCCTGGAAGCAGGGACAGGGGATGCAAGGCTGCACTGGGGAAGGCTGCACTGGGGATGGCTGCACTGGGGATGGCTGCACTGACGAAGGCTGCACTGGGGAAGGCTGCACTGGGGAAGGCTGCACTGACAAGGCTGCACTGACAAGGCTGACAAGGCTGCACTGGGGATGGCTGCACTGACAAGGCTGCACTGGGGAAGGCTGCACTGACAAGGCTGCACTGGGGAAGGCTGCACTGGGGAAGGCTGCACTGACAAGGCTGCACTGACAAGGCTGCACTGACAAGGCTGACAAGGCTGCACTGGGGAAGGCTGCACTGACAAGGCTGCACTGACAAGGCTGCACTGGGGAAGGCTGCAATGAAGGGCATTTAAAGTAAGTTTTTTTCCCTTCAACTTCCCTCCTAAAAGTTTTTTTTCCTTAAAATTCCCTCCTAAATTGGGGTGCGTGTTATACGCCGGTGCGTGTTATACGCCGATAAATACGGTAAATAAATCTTTATCTGTTAAAAAAACAATTGATCCGAAATAAGGAAACAACATTTCAGATGAAATTTGTTTTTAAATGAAATTCAAACAGTTTCAAATTGAATTCAAATTCTTTTTTAAAATTGAATTTGAATTTCCAAAGAGAATAAAATAGAATAGCAAATAAAGGAAAATAATATAATAATATAATATAATAGAATAAATCAGGGCAGAATAGAAAATAAAAAATAGAAAAAAATAGAATAGAAAATAAAGGGATAGAACAGAAAATAAAGGAATAGAATAGAAAATAAAACAATAGATTAGAATAGAAAAGAAAAGAATAGAGTAAAACACAACAAAATAGAATAGAAAATAAAAGAACAGAATAGAAATGAAAGGAATACAATAGAATAGACTAGAATAGAATAAAAAAAAAACAGAATAAAATAAAATTTAAAAACTATAACCATCTTCTGCAATTCGCATTTCAAATAGAGTAAATTCTTATTCGAATAGAATAGAAAAGAATAGATAGAACAGAATAGTGTAGAATAAAATAGAAAAGAATAGAATAAAATAGAAAGAATATAACATTCTTCTGAAATGCAATTTTTTATAGAATAGAAAATAATAGAATATAATAGAAAGGCTATAACCATTTCCCAAAATTGGAATAGAACAAATTTGAATTTGAATAGAATAGAAAATAATTAATTAGAATAGAAAGCAAAGGAATAGAATAGAATAGAAAAAAACAATACAATAGAATAGAATATAACATTATAACCATCTTCTGAAATTTGAATTTCGAATAGAATAAATTTGAAATAGAATAAAATAAAAAATAATATACTAATAGAAAAGAAAAGAATAGAATAGAAAATAAAAGAATAGAATGGAATAGAAAGAATATAACCATCTTACAAAATTAGAATTTTGAATAGAATAAAATCGATTGCAAATAGAATTCAAGTCAATTTAGAATGGAATTCCAATTGGTATCGATTCAAATTGTTCAAATTTGTTCAAATTTAGTTCAATTCGACCAAATTCTGAAATTTCGTATCGATTCGAATTTGAATAAACAAAGCGAATTTCGAAAATGAATTAAACTAATTTAACTAACCAAATTTATGTAAATAACTAATCTAATCAAAATAATTTTTTTCGTTCTGCACTTGTCTAATAAATGTGAGTTAGGGACCTTAGATTGTAAGCTCCTTGAGGGGAGGGACTGATGTAAATGTACAATATATCTGTAAAGTACTACGTAAATTGACAGTGCTATATAGGTAATAAACAAAAGAAATAATTTATTGACAATATATATAGAACTTTTAATGAGTATACAGGTGAGGAAAAAAACAACCAAAATTAGAGTTATTCTTTAAAGCTGAACTCTGGGTTTATCTAAAATCTCAGCTTGCAGTGTCCTCCCTAACGCTGTAATACCCTGTACACACGGTCGGACATTGATCGGACATTCCGACAACAAAATCCTAGGATTTTTTCTGACAGATGTTGGCTCAAACTTGTCTTGCATACACACGGTCACACAAAGTTGTTGGAAAATCCGATCGTTCTGAACGCGGTGACTTAAAACACGTACGTCGGGACTATAAACGGGGCAATACCCAATAGCTTTCGTCTATTAATTTATTCTGAGCATGCGTGGCACTTTGTCCGTCGGATTTGTCTACACACGATTGGAATTTAAAGGATCGGATTTTGTTGTCGGGAAATTTGATAGCATGCTCTCAAACTTTGTGTGTCGGGAATTCCGATGGAAAAAGTCTGATGGAGCCCACACACGGTCGGAATTTCCGACAACAAGCTCTGATCGCACATAGTGGCAGTGCTAGGGGATTGATGGGATCAGTGGCAGTGCTGGGGGGATGGAATGAGTGGAAGTGTTGGAAAGTTGATGGGATCAGTGGTGTTGATGGTGGTTGTGGTGGGGGGGGGGGGGGTAATGGGATCAGTGGCAGTACTGGGGGGAATGGGATGAGTGGCAAGTTTGGGGGGATCATTGGCAGTGCTGGGGGTTGATGGGATTAGTGGCGGTGGTGGGGGTTGTGGTGGGGGGGATTCGTGGCTGTACTGGGGGGGATGAGTGGCAGTGGAAGGGGGGATTAGCAATGCTGGGGGAGATAGGATGAGTGGCAGTGTTGAGGGGCATGAGATCAGTGGCAGCAGTGGTGGAGGGGTGGGATCAGTGACAGTGCTTGGTGGGGGAGATAGGATGAGTGGCAGTGCTGGGGGGCATGGCATCAGCGTGGTGGGTGGATTGGATCGGTGACAGTGCTGAGTGGGGGGTTGGATGGGATCGGTGGCAGTGCTGGGTGGGGGGATGGATGGAATCAGGGGCAGTGCTGGGTGGGGGGATGGATAGGATCGGTGGCAGTGCTGGATGGGGGGGATGGATGAGATCGGTGGCACTCACTTGCTCTCAGTGTGGACTCCATGCTTGCTGTGTCTCCGGCTCCCTCCAGGCTGGCTTCTAGTGTCTCCACACACAGTGGAGACCTCCTCCGCTCTTCCTACTTGATCAGCTGGGACTTCCAGTCCCCCGGACGCCATGCCCCCATCTGCCTGCTGCTGTAAATTCAATGAGTGGAGCCGCGGAGAAGCTGGGTGGGCGGTCCTACAGCAGTTACTTACAAAGGAGTCAGGGGGAGATGGGAGGCATTCAACAGCTGTAGGGTGAAAAATGCAGAGCATCGGTTGGTCTATATGCCGCCTGATGCCCCTCTCATCCAGGTGTAGACAAGTATGTCAGGGGATTAGGGTGTGCCCAGGCATACCCGGCACCCCCCCTGCGCACGCCTATGCCCGGAGCTTAGCTTTTAAGCTGCTGAGCTTTCCATGCTACATTACCTAACTTGCAGTTTTGCCAGTACATACATCTTTCCTGTGCTGGTTGCAAAATGAATACAAATCCCTGGTTGATTGGTTGCCTTACATAACTATACTATTTTACTATTGCTCTGATTTTCATAAATCAGTTCTGATCTGTTAGTCCTCATCATTAATGTGAATGTCATTTTTATCCTTTGAAGAATATTCCTTCATCAGAATGCAATCATATATCTACCTGGCTGTCTCCCTCCATGACTGCCTAGTTACTCTTTTCGGTACACACAGATAAACAAAATTGAAAGGGCTGCATACTTTTAAATCAGGAATTCAGGCATGTCAGACTCAAAAGAAAATACATTTGGAGGAACCCTTTATGGTAGCTCAGCAAGGGGCCTTCATTAACCCCACTGAAGGCTGCACTTAAAGAGAACCTGTCATATTGGCTCTTACATTGTCATAGCCAAGGCTCACAGAGAGGCTGCTTGTTCCAAGGCAGGTAAGGGGCTGCACAGGTCTGTTCAGCCAGTGAACTAGCAACATTTCTGGTCAGACTATGGAGGGCCACAATAAAGGCTGCTTCCATAGGACTAATTTGTGTCTTCTAATAAGGGAAAATTAAAAAAAAAATCGGTCTTTGTATTACTACTATACAAATGGATTGCCAATGGATTACAGAAGGATTGCCACTACCAACCCACAACCAATTGTAACCATACTACAGTATACGGTTAGCTAGGTGAGAGCCATCAACAGTTACAGAATTCCATGACAACTGCTTAGCCAATATAGTCAATGTTTCCTGTTATTTTCTTTAGGGTGTGATCTTTCTGGGTTAACTAGAAACAGCATATGTGGCAGTAAACATCATACCTCCCAAATTTTTGAGATGGGAACGAGGGACACCTATTAGCAAAAGTATGTAGGCGTAGGAAACACCCCCTGACACACCCCCTTAAGGGCAAATTATAAAAAAATTATTAGTAAGGGCTAGTTTACACTTGCTTCAAAACATGGCTTCTGACAATATTTCTTAAAGCTCTCTGAATTCCAGTCAAAGCTCCTGTCACTAAATAAAATGGTTCGCTTACAGTCCTGTTTACACCTTGCCTTTGCTTGATTTTTTGATGAGTGTTCGGTCGGGTTTTGAGGAGGCTTTGGTGGAGCATTGATGGGGCTTTGATGAGAATTTGGTGGGGCTTCAGTGAGGCTTTGAGGAGCTTCGGTGGGGCTTCAGTGGGGCTTCAAGCGAGCTTTGCCATAGACTTCTATGGAGGCTTTGAAGACGCTTTGAAGCACCACTAAAGCTACATGGGGTATAATTTTTGAAGCAAAGCCGAAGCAAAGCAAAGAAAAAGCAAGGTGTAAACAGGACTGTAAGCTAACAATTTTATTTAGTGACAGGAGCTTTGACTAGCGTTCAATGAGCTTTAACAAAGCTTGTCCGAAGCCTTGTTTTGAAGCAAGTGTAAACTAGCTGTTTTGAAGCCAAAGCAAGTGTAAATGAGCTCTTAAACCCACAAGTTCTTTTTACCACTACTATTCCTTTATATTGGCTTTTGAAATTTACAAATGCAGCAGTTTAGAAATGGGATGAACAGTTTAGCGCTGGGAAACACTTTTTGAAAGATAAAAAGTGCATTTTATATACAACTATATAGAACAGACCAAAATGAGGGACAAATGAGGAGGAAAGAGGGACAGAGGGACTTTGTTCCAAATCAGGGACAGTCCCTTGCAATCAAGAACAGTTGGGAGCTATGGAAAACATTGGTGCTGGATATTAATGGACAGTAGGAAGGTAAGAGTTGAAGAGCTGCTGGGCAGTAGTCTGGGAGTTGAAGAGTTGTTAGTCAGTGAGGGGGTTAAAGAATAATAATGGGGACAGGATATAGGTTCCGAATTGGGTTAAAAGTGTCAGACACATAGCCCGTGGGCTGAATCCAGCCCGCCAGGCCATTTCATGTGGCCCTTACACCAGAGGGGGAGGAGTGGAGGTGAGATGTGGACAGCCTGTGAAAAAGAGCTGAACCCTGCACACTGTGCATATCACACCCCTAAACTTTGCACTCGATATGAAGCTCACTTCTTAACACTGCACTCTGTACATAGCACATCCCTGAACACCGCACATAAAGGCATTCCTGGTATTTATTGCCCCTTTAAACCCTTAGAGCTGGTGCCTGGCAATGCTTTATGAGCTTAAGAATGCCGGGGGGCAGGACGGGGCTTATGGTCATATGACCGCCGTGATTGACTGTCACACGATCATAAAGCTCCAGGTCGCAAACAGCAAATGGGAGCTTTCAGTTAACTGCCAGTAACAGTGTCGGGCGCGTGCAGGGCATGTACTGTTGTCACAGTGCTAACGGTGCTATTGTACGCAAATATGCGTCTGCTCAGCACCAAGAACAGGCCACTGGGGGACTGCATATTTGTGTGTGCTCAGCGCCTAGGGGATAAGATAAGATCCTTTAATGCCGTTTGGCAGGGCATGGTTGAGCTCCTGCACATATTCTCTGAGAAAAAATGCCCTGCATACATTTATATAGTCTAACAGATACAACCAGCCCTTTGAAGACAACCAAAATGCTGATGCGGCCCGCAAACACACTGCTAATTTTCCTGTCAGCTGGGATTGGGATATTTTTCAGACAGAAGTGAGGGATCATAAAAAATGTGGAATGAGTAAGTATTATTATTTTTATTAATATTATTATACAGGATCTGTTATTGTTTTACACTGGGAGCTGTACATGCCACTCCCAACTGTCAGCAGTTCCCTCCTATCTGTCAGCAGTCTTGTCCTACCCATCCCTTTCCCACCTTTTAGCAGTCCCCTCTGAACTGTACAGCCATGGCCAAAAGTTTTGAGAATGAAGAATGACACAAATATAAATTTTCAGAAAGTACGATAGCTCAGTTTTTATATGGCAATTTGCATATACTCCAGAATGTTATGAAGAGTGATCAGATAAATTGTAATTAATTGCAAAGTCCCTCTTTGCCATGAAAATTAACTCAATCCCATAAAAAAAAATTCCATTGCATTTGTGAAGAAGGCTTCAGAGCGCCCAAAAAAGTCCAGCAAGTGCCAAGACTGGCTCCTAGAGCTGATTCTGCTGCGGGATCGGGGCACCATCAGTGCAGAGCTTGCTCAGGAATGGCAGCAGGCAGGTGTGAGTACATCTGCAGGCACAGTGTGGAGAAGACTTTTGGAGGATGGCCTGGTGTCAAGAAGGGCAGCAAAGAAGCCATTTCTATCCAGGAAAAACATCAGGTTCAGGCTGATATTCTGCAAAAGGTACAGGGATTGGACTGCTGAGGACTGGGGTAAAGTCACTTTCTTTAATAAATCCCCTTTCTGATTGTTTGGGGCATCCAGAAAAAAACCTTGCCTGGAGAAGAAAAGGTGAGTGCTACCATCAGTCCTGTGTCAAGCCAACAGTAAATTATTCTGAGACCATTCATGTGTGGGGTTGCTTCTTACCCAAGGGAGTGGGAACACTCACAATTTTGCCTAAGAACACAGCCAGGAATAAAGAATGTTACAAAAACATCCTCTGAGAGCAACTTCTCCCAACCATCCAAGAACAGTTTGGTGATGAACAATGCCTTTTCCAGCATGATGGAGCACCTTGTCATGAGGCAAAAATGATAACTAAGTGGCTTGGGGAACAAAACATAGAAATTTTGGGTCCATGGCCAGGAAACTCCCCAGACCTTAATTGCATTGAGAATTTGTGGTCAATCCTCAAGAGGCGGGTGAACAAAAACCCCCAGCAAATTCTGACAAACTCCAAGTATTGATTATGCAAGAATGGGCTTTCATCAGTCAGGATGTGGCCCAGAAGTTGATTGACAGCATGTCAGGGCAAATTGCAGAGGTCTTGAAAAAGAGGGGTAAACACTGCAAATATTGACTTTGCATAAACTTAATGTAATTGTCAAAATAAGCCTTTGACACTTATGAAATGCTTGTAATTATACTTCATTATACCATAGTAACATCTGACAAAAAGATCTAAAAACACTGGAGAATTATGCCGCATACACACGGTCGGACTTTTCGGCTACAAAAGTCCGACAGCCCGTCCGACAGACTTTCGACAGACTTTCGACGGACTTTTGGTGGACTTGCAGTGGGCTTTCTAATGAACGGACTTAACTACATATGATCACACAAAAGTCCGACGGATTCGCACGTGATGACGTACACCGGACTAAAATAAGGAAGTTGATAGCCAGTAGCCAATAGCTGCCCTAGCGTCGGTTTTTGTCCGTCGGACTAGCATACAGACGAGCGGATTTCTGGGTTCGGCGGAGTTACAACGTAAAGATTTGAAGCAAGTTTCAAATCTAAAGTCCGTCAGATTTGCGACTGGAAAAGTCCGCTAAAGGTCCGGTGGAGCCCACACACGATCGGATTGTCCGCCGGATTTGGTCCATCGGCGTCCGTCAGACCAGTCCAGTCGAAAAGTCCAACCGTGTGTACGCAGCATTAGACTTTGTGAAAATGAATATTTGTGGCAATCTCAAAACCTTTGGCCGCGGCTGTACACAGTCCCCTTCAAACTGTCCCCAATCTCCTTCCATCTGTCAGCCTCACCTTCTCATCTGTCGGCAACCTTTTCCCAGGTGTCAGCAATCTTTTTCCATCTTTTGGCAGTCTCTTCTTGCCTTTCTATAGCCTCTTTCCACCTTTCAGCAATTCCCTCTCGCCTGTCAGCAGTCCCCCTCCACCTGTCAGCAGTCTCTTTCCAACCGTCAGTAGTTTCTTTCTAACACCCAGCAGTCCTTTTCTACCTGTTTGCAGTCCCCCCGTCCCCACCTATCAGCAGTCCACTCCCACCTGTCAGCAGTTCCTTCCCACCTGTCTGCAGTCCCCTGCTACCTGTCAGCAGTCCACTCCCACTTGTCTAAAATTGCCTAACATTGCCTTACTATCTAAGAACCAAATCTGGCAGACAAAACTTCTTTAACAAAACCAGGGTGCGTAACTCACTGCACCATAGCCAATTGGTCTAAAACATAATCTTTATTAACTTATGTATAAAATAAGGTGTGTAAGAGTGTATATATTAATCCACTTGAAGGGGAACTCCTCAAAAAAGGAAAAATGAGAGCACAACACAGTGGTCACTTGTCTAATTGCAGGCAGCACCCATAACCACACTATTTGCTCTTAGTTGTACTCTGAGCTAACCTAAATGGTCTCACTGCACGCTTGTATTCAAGATTTAAGATAATAACTCAATAAGGATATAATATATCATTGTGGTCACACTGCCTGTATTGTAAATTATGTAGCCTATACTGACAATTCTGCAGCTTGCTTTCTATCAATGCGGTCACACTGCCTGTGCTGATAGTTGAATATTCTGACTCTAGGTAATTCTATAGGCTCAATATGGTCACTCAATATGGTTTACTGCTGCCCAACTGACCGACCACTGTTCCTCTCTCATTAGTCCCATTAGTCCCAGAAATGGCATTAGGTTCACTTAGAACCAAAATATAAGATTACCAACACAGGCAGTGTGACTGCATTAATGCACGCAAGCTGCAGAAAAGGCAATAGACTAAGCAATTTATTACAGAGGCAGTGTGATCTCAATGAGGTATTATTTGTCAGGAATTCTTCAGCACTGAAAAGATATTGAATACAAGAATGCAGTGAGACCATATAGGTCAGCTCAAAGTCCAACTAAGAGCAAATAGTGTGATTATGGGTGCTGCCTGCAATTAGACAAGTGACCACTGTGGTGCGCTCTTATGTTTCCTTTTTTAGGTGTTCCCCTTCAAGTGGATTAATATATACACACTTACACACCCTATTTTATATATAAGTTAATAAAGGTTTTGTTTTAGACCAATTGGCTATGGTGCGGTGGATTACGCACCCTTGTTTTGTTAAAGAACCTCCCACTTGTCTGCAGTTCCCTGAAACCTGTCAGCAGTCTCCTCCCATCTGTCAGCAGTCTCCTCCCATCCCTCAGCAGCCTGTTTTCACCAGTCAGCAGTCCCTTCCCACCGAGTCCCAGATAGCAAGGATAACTTGCCATAAATTTCTGGCAGTGTTGAATTGTAAGTTTGTTAACTTGCTGCACATTTTCACTGGCAATTACAGAGCACACAAAGCACAAAATCTAGCTGTCATTTTTTCCAATTTGTAGCAAATTTGCATTGCAAGTCTCTAGCAAGAGCAAAGTTGCAGCAGTGAGGCTACAGCAAGAGCTCTGCACGTCTACTGCATAAAAATTCTGCCACAGTGACCCCTGTGGTGGGATGACTATTGCACAACATAACTGAACCAGAACTTGCAGCAGACTTGCAGAATATTTGCAAGGAGAGTTGAGTCATGCAATGTGGACTTGCTGCAATTGTGCAACAAACGTGTGAAGCCTGGCAAGTCTTGCAATAGCTTAGCAAGTCATTTTCAAACTTGCAGCACAATTGCTTGCTATCTGGGCTGTCCTCAATCTCCTCCTACTAGTCAGAAGTCCCTTTCCACCTGTCATCAATCTCCTCCTACCAGTCAGCAGTCCCTTCCCACTTGTAATCAATCTCCTCCTATAAGTCAGCAGTCCCTTTCTACCTGTCATCAATCTCCTTCTACCAGTCAGCAGTCCTCTCCCAGCTGTCATCAATCTCCTCCAACCAGTCAGCAGTCCCTTTCCACCTGTCATTAATCTTCTTCTACCAGTCAGCAGTTCTTTCCCAGCTGTCAGCAGTCCCCTACCAGTCGTGAGAAGTCTCTTCACAGCTGTCAGCAGTCCCCTCCCAGCTGTCTGCAGTCTCCTCCCAGCTGTCAGCAGTCCCTGCCCAGCTGTCTCCAGTCTCCTCCCAGCTGTCAGCAGTCCCCTCCCAGCTGTCTCCTCCCACCTGTCAGCAGCCTCTTTTCATCTGTCAGCAGACCACTTCTACCTGTCATCTCTTTGGTGTGTCTAATCCCTTTTAGCTAGATGTGAATACCAAACAAGGTTGAATTACCAGTGACTGCACTGGAACAGAGGATGGTCAGCAAGACAGAGGGTAAAGATTTTTCCTGGGAGCACTTCTCATGCCAGTATTGGTCAAGAAAATTGAAATCTTTTTGGTTATTATTGCTTTCTGCAATGTTGCACATTGCTCCTTGTACTGCTTAATTGAATAGTTTGTACATGCACTGTATGTATAACAGGTACAGGTATAACAGTGTTTTCAGTCCAATGCTATATGTTGTACACACAGCCCTCTGTGTACTCAAAGGAGCAGACCATGTAGCATTGGCTATGCCGGTAAACATTCCCAGTCTGGCATGATTTAGCCATTACAGATTCCGTGCTCTTCAATACTATAGCTTTATTTTGGCTGCTCTGTGTTTCCTAGTCAGGATTTATGACAGAGGTGCTCTAATTGTGATCTCTAGCACAGACACTAATCAAGTAATTTCCCCATCCCAGCCCCATCAAATTGCTCTTTAGCTGTTGAACTGTAGAGTTTTGCTTCTCCTTTCACATGCTAATCACAGCCATTCAGCATCTCTCTGTGAGGCTATTTGTAGTGGAATAAATCTCCTTGTTTGCCTGCTGCATGATTAATTGATATTGTTGTGTGCCTTTTGTTTGGGCTGCAGGGAACTGAAAGGCAGAACTTATTGGATGTGAGGACAGAAGCTGACAACATCATTTTACTGTTGAGGTCTTTCAGAGGTCGGCAAACAGACTGATCACAGTATTCATTCTATTTAGTTTTGCTCATTAGAAAATATGATGAAAGAATAAAGACGGTCTCTAAATAGCCTGGATGGATGGACATCCTTCTATAACCATACAAGATCGCATTAATGCTTCATCAGAAGACCAGAAACATGCCTTTTGTTATAGCTGTCACTGTCACACTGTGTTCTGATTCCTATTAGCCTCCTAATGACATGTTAACAAGGTGTAATAAATCCACTGTGGAAAAAGGTTTTCTTAGGGGTGCCACCCCATTCCTTTATAACATGACACATATAGAGTATATAGGTTTTCTGGCTCATTAAAGGGTTAATTAGATTTAGTCAGTGTCTCATTTTTTTAAAAAAAGGCTGCCATTGCGGACCATTGCTTCTGAATATGCTAGAAGTCTGGCTGTCATACTGATCCAGCAGCGTTAATAGAGTTATAGAGTTCCAGACTTGGAACATGTATACTGATAGGGACAGGGGCCCTTTTTTCGCTGGCTTTCCAATGCTGTATACATATTCCAGGTAGGGTTGCAACATAAACCTTTTAAAACCAAACACATATTAAGGCGTAGCTCCACCCAAAAGTAGAAGCTCCACTTATCTGCCCCCCCCCCGCTGACACATTAGGCACCTTTCGTAAAGGGAGGCGGAGCAGGTACCTGTTTTTGACAGGTACCTGCTCCCACTGCCGGGTGATCTCTCTAAGGCATGGTCACCTGGAAGTTTGGCCCCTCTCCTACTTCCCCCGCCACTGGGCCATTCAGAAAGTGCAGCACGCTTCGCACATACGCAGTAGGGAACCGGCAGTGAAGCCGTAAGGTTTCCCTTAAACCCCATACACACTATACAACTTTTGTTGTCTGGTTTCCTTTAGATTTACCCAAACCATGTACTGCAAGGACCTGCCTGGTTTCATAGGCTTCACTGCCGGTTTCCCTTAGACCCCATACAAACTATACAACTTTTGTTGTCTGGTTTCCTTTAGATTTACCAAAACCATGTACTGCAAGGACTTGCCTGGTTGCATACAAATTGAAACTCTTAAGGTTTGACCTCATATTATATGGTTTTGGTAAAGGAAAAAATCTACAGAAAATTGTACAGTGTGTATCTGGCTTCAGAAACAATAGCAGCGGCAGCACCCGAGAGCCGATGGAAAATCTGCTGGGGTGCTGACATTGCGGGATCCCTGGGATCCCAGTGTCCTAATATTAAAAGGCAGCGGCTACAGTATTTGCAGCTCCTCTTTAACCACCTCAATACAGGGCACTTACACCCCCTTCCTGCCCAGACCAATTTTCAATTACTCAGTCATGCAACACTGTACCCATATGAAATTTGCGTCCTATTTTTCACACAAATAGAGCTTTCTTTTGGTGGTATTTAATCACTAGTGGATTTTTATTTTTTGTGCTATAGATAAAAAAAAGTCAAAATTTTGTGAAAAAAAATGCCTTTTTCTTTGTTTCTGTCATAAAATTTTGCAAATTAGTAATTTTTCTTCATAAATTTTGGCCAAAATTTATACTGCTACATATCTTTGGTAAAAAATAACCCAAATTAGTGTATATTATTTGGTCTTTGTGAAAGTTATAGAGTCTACAAACTATGGTGCCAATCACTGAAAATTGATCACATCTGATCACACCTGATGTACTGAAGGCCTATCTCTTTTCTTGAGACACTAACAAGTCAGGAAAGTACAAATACCCCCCAAATGAAGATTTTTTTTTTTTTAAATTGTCATATTAACAGGTTATTCCTCCCACGGAGCATATGCATACAACAAATTACAGCCCAAAATACATTCTGCTACTCTTCCCGAGTATGGCAAAACCACATGTGTGAGACTTTTACACAGCCTGGCCACATACAAAGGCCCAACATTGAAGTGGTACCTTCAGGCGTACTACGAGCATAAATGACACATCTCATTTCTCAACCACCTATTACACTTTTGAAGGCCCTGGTGCACCGGGACAATGGAATAGCCCACAAAATGTCCCCATTTTGGAAAGCAAACACCCAAATGTATAATCTATGAGGCATAATGAGTCTTTTGAATGGTTCGTTTTTTTCCAGAGGTTTTTGGAAAATGTGGAAAAAAAAAATGAAAACGCATTTTTTTTATACAAATTTGTCAATTTATAAGATATTTCTAACACATAGCATGTATATAGCTAAAATTACACCCCAAAACACATTCTGCTACTCATCCTGAGTACGGCTATACCACATGTGTGAGACTTTTACACAGCCTGGACACATACAGAGGCCCAATATTGAAGTAGTACCTTCAGGCGTTCTAGGAGCATAAATTACACATCTCATTTCATTCCTACCTATCACACTTTTGAAGGTCCTTGAGCACCAGGACAGTGGAAATACCCACAAAATGACCCCATTTTGGAAAGCAAACACCCCAACATATATTCTATGAGGCATGGGCTGCAGATAGGTACTCTGATGGGCTGCAGATAGGTACTCTGGTACTCTGATGGGCTGGAGACAGGTACTCGGGTAACTTGATGAGCTGCAGATAGGTACTCGGGTACTCTGATGGGAGGGACACGGCTGCAATCAGGGACAAGGTACAGATGGACACTGACATGGCTGCAATGGGGGACAAGGCTGCAATAGGGGACAAGGCTGCATGGGGGACAATGCTACAAATGGACACTGACAAGGCTGCAATGGGGACAAGGCTGCAATGGGGGACAAGGCTGCAATGGGGGACAATGCTACAGATGGACACAGACAAGGCTGCAATGAGGGACAAGGCTACAGATGGACACTGATAAGGGTGCAGATGGACACTGATGAGGCTGCATTGATGGGCATTTAAATGTAAGTTTTTTTCTTAAACTTCCCTCCTAAACGTTTTTTTCCTTAAAAATCCCTCCTAAACTTGGGGTGCGTGTTATACGCCAGCGCATGTTATACGCCGATAAATACGGTATATATAAATATAAATATAGTATGGAGCACATGGCAAGTATATGCAACACAATACAGACAGGAGACATATAATGAATTCAAATAAATATGATAGATGGAAATCACATATATATATACATAAAAATGATAAAGATACAGTGTCTATAAAAACCATAAATATTTAATCGATGGTGAACATTGAAGCAACAAATATAAAAAATATATATAAAAAAAAATATATGAATAGAAAAAAAAAATGTTTTTATATATATATCCTGTTTCGCTTGTGTACAAAGGGCACTGCAAGGACTCCGCCGGCGCATCCCTGTCTTCGGGAGCTGACAGGAGTCCGGTCATGTGTTCGCCTTTCGAGCGCACGACCACGCTCACTCCCTTGACGGCGTGCGTTCCAATGTCGGTCACACCCCCCTCCTTTCCAGCTCATCACATGCACACACAGCCCGTGCTCAAGCCTGCCCCCAACCGGCTTATAACTCACAAGCATGTCCTCCTCATCCTGAAATTCACCTATGTTTGAGGCAGAGGGACAGCTTCAGACACACACGGCTCCAGCATTGTATGAAGAGATATCTTCCCTCTTCCATCCTCACAGGCTACACCTCCCAACTAGCCATTCCTTTTTATGTACACATGTTGGCCTACCGGCCTATACAGACTGTGCCCTGGTTCTCAAGGCTCTGATGAAGAGGTTATCCTCGAAACGCGTCAGCCGATTTTAAACACTCACCTTAACATGGGCTTGTGTTACTTTTAACCTATTTTTTCCTTTTTTTGCATATTTTGTTACCTGTTTGCATGAAACGTAGTATTGGTATTATTTATTTGTTTTTATTTCATTATATATGAATAAATTATACACACTTTGATGTGAGCAATTGATCACGCGCCCTCCATCCACCCTTCTCCATACAGTTGGGAGCTCTTTCTACTCTAGCTTGGCTGATTTTTAAATAAATTGTAAGACTTTGGAAACATTTTGTTTTGATGCACCTGGGATGTATTTGGCTAATTTAAACCAAAAGTTTAGTTTAAATTTAATTTAGTTTAAGGTAAATTTAATTGGGCTTTAAAGTAAAGCTGTCAGGAGATAAATAAAGGAGCTACCATTCTTTTTCAGAAAGACCTCTTTCTGAAAAAGCTACTTGCCTGGCTGGTATGCTGAACCTCCAGCTTTACTACTTTCTGAATCACTAATCTAGTGTACAGACAAGAAGAGTTGGAGAAATGTCAGAACCCCTCAGCTGTATATTTGTCCTCGGTCATGACTCAAGAGGGTCAGAATGGCAACCTGGAAACTAGCATTCTTTGTTTCTTTCAGGATGAGTTTCCTTCAGAAAGTGAGTGCTCTTTTGATGTGCTTATTCTTCAGAGCCCACCTTACTGAGCATTTGTCGACTAGACATACTTACCTAAATGGCTATGAGGTCTCCAGAATGGCCTATTCTTAAAATTCTACCAGCCAAGCAGCGCACTTCTTGGCCTTGCGTGACACAATTTACATTTAGTTGAATGGATGGCCCATCTGCAAATGTTGAGAGACTCCCTGTAAAACTTATGAAAACCATGGTGTGCATGATTGAGAGTATACATTGGCCAATAGATTTTGAAGAACAGGCTTTTTCAGTTGACAAAAGCTCAGCACAAGGAGAGCAGTGTGTTCTGAAGGATATGTTTACATAAAGTGTTCATTACCCCTTATTGTGTGCGACCCATTCAATGTACACCATATTACCAAAAGTATTGGGACACCTGCCTTTACATGCACATGAACTTTAATGGTACCCCAGTCTTAGTCTGTAGGGTTCAGTATTGAGTTGGCCCACCCTTTGCAGCTATAACAGCTTCAACTCTTCTGGGAAGGCTACCAACAAGGTTTAGGAGTGTGTCTATAGGAATGTTTGACCATTATTCCAGAAGCGCATTTGTGAGGTCAGGCACTGATGTGGACGAGAACGCCTGGCTCGCAGTCTCCGCTCAAATTCATCCAAAAGATGTTCTATCGGGTTGAGGTTAGGCCAGTCAAGTTCCTCCACCCCTAATTTGCTCATCAATGTCTTTATGGACCTTGTTTGTTCACTGGTGCGCAGTCATGTTGGAACAGTAAGGGCCCATCTCCAAACTGATCCCACAAAATTGGGAGCATGTAATTGTCCAAAATGTCTTGGTATGCTGATGCCTTAAGAGTTCCCTTCACTGGAACTAAGGGGCAAAGCCCAACCACTGAAAAACAATCCCACACCATAATCCCCCCCTCCACCAAATGATTTGGACCAGTGCACAAAGCAAGGCCATCCCATCCACATCAGTGCCTGACCTCACAAAAGCGCTTCTGGAAGAATGGTCGAACATTCCCATAGACACACTCCTAAACCTTGTGGACAGCCTTCCCAGAAGAGTTGAAGCTGTTATAGCTGCAAAGTATGGGCCAACTCAATATTGGACCCTACAGACTAAGACAGGGATGCCAATAAAGTTCATGTGCTTGTAAAGGCAGGCGTCCCAATACTTTTGGTTATATAGTGTACCTATCAGTGGTCATAAATGTATGGCTTATTGGGCTTACCACCCGGGGGAGTTGTTTGCCGCCCCCAAAAGAAAAACCCACCAGCTGCAACTGCTGTGTAATCCATGGAGATTCCTGTGCAAAAAGCCAAATGAATGGGTGTTCAGCTAAGGGAATCTCCAGCTGCAGTGTGAATGGAAATGTTTAGCAGTGATATTATTACACACATATTAAAAACATTTGGGGGGGGGGGATTTACTAAAGGTAAATAGACTGTGCACTCTGCAAAGTTCAGTTGCTCCAGAGCTTAGTAAATGATAGCCAAACAGAATACCCAATCACGTGCAAGGAAAATAAAAAAAATGCATTTGTGCTTGCACGTAATTGGATGATGAAAGTCAGCAGAGCTTCCCCTCATTTACTAAGCTTTGGAGCAATTGCACTTTGTAAAGTGCACAGTCTATTCGCCTTTAGTAAATCAACCCCTTTGATGCAGTAAGGTGAAAAAAAACTTCTGCATGCAGCTCCCACTGCAGGCCCCCCTAAATACACACCTGATCTTGATCTCGATCCAGCGATGTGCATGAGAGCTCTCTGGACTCTCTCAGCTTTCTTGCACCTCATTGGCTCAGATACAGCAACGTGAGCCATTGGTCCCCACTGATGTCACTCAGTACCAGTAACATGGGAGTGGGGGGGCATGCTCTGTGTGTCTTATGGACACACTGAGTGGGCCCAGGAGCGAGCATGCACGCGTGCCCCCATTCGGCGGGGAAGGGGGGTGTAGCCAGGAGCTCCTGCGGGGGACCCCAAGAAAGGAGGCTCTGGGCTGCTCTATGCACAGAACAGGTAGGCATAACATGTTTGCTATTTAAACAAATATTGACTGTCATTATTTTTTAAAGGTGTTTATCAATTTTCGTGATATATAGAAAATTGAATGTACCACTGTTATAACACATAGACTGAGCCATTTAGCATGTAACATACTTGTCCCAATCTTAAGCTGCCTCAAACATAGCTACTATGTTAAAATCTGGATTGGGAGTTATTACAGAAAGTTATACAGAATCCCATTATCTGCAGGCAGCAGACATGCACCAGTCATGCTCCCATATTTTATTAAACTTGTTTGGGCAACCATGGCCCATATAGATGAGCTTGTATTTGGGTAAGACATTATTCACCACTTGAATCAGATGAGTCCCTTCAGCGGAACAAAATCACTTTCTAGTCATAAAAACATATAAGATATAGTCTGAATAGATGTTTGGAAAACATGTTCATCCAAAATATTTAGTAAGAACACTGTAGGGAATTTCTGTGTAGGAAACTGGTCGGCAGATTGTGCAAATTCAACCATTATCAGAGTATTTCTTTACAAGTCCAAAAGAGGTGAAATAAGTCACAGAATGGACATGTTGCATGATAAAGAAGTTCCATTTTATGCTAACTATTAGGGGTACAATATAATATGTGTTTAAACTAAAATTGGATTAGTTTGTCAACCATACTGATGACATCTGTGACTTAGTTGTCCTCTATCTCAATTCAGTCATTCACAGTTAATTGAGGCATGTAGTCTGACCATTTAGAGTATCAGGTTATTAAAGGGTTGTGATCCTGCAATTTGAAGGTTGTAAGCATTGGTGATGACTTTGAACTATGTTGACTCTCAAAGCAACATCTCCAGTGAACTGGCTCTAAAGCCGTGTACACACGACCGGACTTTTCGACCGGACTGGTCTGATGGAACAAATCCATCGGACAATCCAACCTTGTGCGGGCTTCATTGGACCTTCAGCGGACTTTTTCTGTCGAAAATCAGACGGACTTTAGATTTGGAACATTTTTCAAATCTTTCCGACGGACTCGAGTCCGCTAGTCCGACGGACAAAAAAGGACGCAAGGGCAGCTATTGGCTACTGGCTATGAACTTCCTTATTCTAGTCCCTTCGTACGTCATCGCGTTCAAGCCAACGGACTTTCGAACGGACTTTAGTCCGTTCATGTGTGGGCAAGTCTGGTCATTCGAAAGTTCGTCGTAACACCGTCGAAAGTCCGTCGGAAAGACCGTCGGACCTTTGATGCTGAAAAGTCCACTCGAGTGTACACGGCATAAGTGTCACACAAAGGAATTCAAACTGTGTTTTAAAATAGGCCTGGTTGTTCTAAAATATAATCTGCACTGCACCTTGCCCCACCTTCCACTGTGGTACAATTCCAATTTGAAAGAATGATATGGTCACTCTAATACTATTTAGTGGGCCTCCATCAGGGAGAGATTCTTTAATTCCCAGTGGTAAATTATATAGATGTTCATAGGAACCTACTGTTACACTCCCCATTTTGGAGAAACCCACCAATCATATAGGTCAAGATGAAGACTAGAAAAGATTTATATAAATTGGTGGTCTGGGCTTGTAGGGCCGCTCTTGAAATACTGTACATGAATGATCCAGGGCTGACAACTAATTTTGGATATCTGTAGAGTGGAGTGGATTGCTATCTGTTAAACACCTAAAGATGTCTAGATTGGTGATACAGAGGTAAGTGTAATGTTCATTTCTTATACTTATTTTATTTCATTTAGAAGCCCTTTTCATCTGGAAATTCTACTGTAACATTTTATGTATGAATGATAAAGCTTTGTCCAAGGAAAAACATATAAAACTTTAGTATAAGAAATTGTCTTAAGAAATGCCAAAAAATATTAATTTGCTGGTTCTAATGGTGCTGGATATCTACACGCCAATGTAAATCATTGTAAATTACCTGGGAAAAGCATTTAAAAAAAATGCTTGGTTGATTTTTTATTTTATTTTTAAAATTTTCCATTACTACCCAAAGTGTTTTATATACCCAAATCTCTGCAATATATAAGTTGTGTATGTAAACTGAAAGTGAATCTATTTTTACTCCAAGGTTTATCTAAAGTCAAAACTTTTGTTAGGTTTGGATTGTTTCAGAGACAAAGGATAAGTGGGAAGAAATCTCTGCAAAATCCTGTCATAGGCAGTTGTCACTGGGATAGTGACCCTATAGTGTCCCTTTTGGAAAATGTGCCCTTATAGGATGACTGTAAAATAGCGGATTTCCCATCATTTTCTGTCCTGGCTACCAGAGCATATAGACAAGTTGAATAACTCCAGTGAGAAAATACATAGCAATAAAAACCTGGAGCATGTATGATAATTAATGGCTAAAGAAGGTCAATTGCATTTAAACATGGTGCAATGGCTCCAGTAACGCTTCTTTCAGCAGAAACATGGTACCCCCTGAACTAGAGACAAAGAATTTGTAATCCAGGAATAGAAAGTCCAAAGAGAGTGCCAGACCAAGACACCAAGAGTCCAAAAATCCTTATTGCTGGTGCTGGCTCCTAACAAGAAGATACAAAACAGGCAACACGTTACAGGGGCTCAAACAATTCCCCCTTCTTCAGGACTACAAAACAAATACAAAGATGTTTGAAAAAACACAAACTGCTATACTAATCAAATCATGTTAAATTTCATCAATAGATATACAGATAAAAATAAACATATACCTATTAAAACTTCCAGATATGTCTGCGTTTATGCATCTCCATTACAAAAGGAAGGGGAAATTACTAGTTTATATAAGAAAGATATCACTCTTTTTTTTCTTTTAGTTCAGCTCATAGGGAGTGACAAGAACACCACATTTCTGGCAAGATCAACAGGTATTTTGGTAACCTGCATTAGATAAAAATGTATGCTCTTCGGTTTTCTCTTTTATTCTTTCTAGTAAATACAGTTCTGTTATTTTAATACTAGCTTTACTTGTAAACTTTATATTTTTTGATCACATTGATATTTTCTATATTTTTATATGTATTTATTAGTTTTATATATACATATATACCAGGGATCCTCAAACTACGGCCCTTCAGCTGTTGCAGAACTACACATCCCACGAGGCATTGTAAAACTCTGACATTCACAGACATAACTAGGCATGATGGAAATTGTAGTTTCTGCACACCTGGAGGGCCGCAGTTTGAAGACCCCTGATATATATGGAGGACAAAATAAGTATTGAACATGTCACCATTTTTCTAGGTACAGTGCCTTGAAAAAGTATTCATACTCCTTGAGATTTTCCACATTTTGTCATGTTACAACCAACAACAACCAACAACGTAGATTCAAAATTTTTTACAAATAAATATGTGAAACGTGCATTTGTATTCAGCCCCCCTGAGTCAATACTGTGTAGAACCACCTTTTGCTGTAATTACAGCTGCAAGTCTTTTTGGGTATGTCTCTGTGACGGAATCCGGACACCCTGACTGACTATCTCCACCAAGAAGTTGCTTCCTAAGCTCCTGTAACACAAGATCAGCAAATCTAGCTACAGTTACCCCAATAACTAGGCAACACCAGTTTTAGAGTAAACCAGAATAAGAACTGTTTATTTGAACAAGAATTCAGGCTTTTGTACACTTGAGAAGAACATGCCCCCCTCCTGATCATATTACAATACAACCTGCACCCAGGAATATAATTACAACAGCCAACATATACTATAAACATGATCTTAATTAGCCACCTGAATGACTCGGTGCCCACCCAGACTATTCAGGTCAGACTTGCAGTCAGCGAGCTCACACATTACAATACACATTATCATAAGTATAAAAACAGCACACCTTAAGAGAATAGCAGGAGACCCCAGTAGCAGACTGTTCGTTTCCTACCTACAATAGTGTGAGGCAAAGCTCATACAATGTTCCAACATTCTGATACAGTTGAATTAATGTATCATAGATTTCTTGAGGGATATTGTTGATAAATATTACTGTCCCATCTGCAGTAATACAAAATGCATTCTCAGTGTCCATTAAGTAGTTGTCCATTATTGGCTTGGTCACCCAGTGCCCTTAATAGACACAGGATGACTTACACATAAGAGGGATATGGTGGGCTGAAACAAAGGTTTCCCAGTTCTCTGCAAAAGCCCCTGTCCTGGCTAGGCCTGTCACAGTCTCTACCAGCTTTTCACATCTAGAGAGTGAAATATTTACCCCTTCTTCTTTGCAAAATAGCTCAAGCTCTGTCAGATTAATTGGAGTGCGTCTGGAGAGCGTTGGGTGGAGAGCGTCTGTGAACAGCAATTAGTCAAGTCTTGCCACAGATTCTCAATTAAGTTTAGGTCTGGACTTTGACTAGACCATTCTAACACATGCTTTGATCTAAACTATTCCATTGTAGCACTGGCTGTATGTTTAGGTTTGTTGAAAAGTGAACCTCCGCCCTGTCTCAAGCCTTTTGCAGACTCTAAAAGGTTTTCTTCTAAGATTGCCCTCTATTTGGCTCCACCCATCTTCCCATCAACTCTGACCAGCTTCACTGTCCCTACTGAAGAAAAGCACCCCTACAACATGATGCTGCCACCACCATTATTCACGGTGGGGATGGTGTGTTCAGGGTAACGTGCAGTGTTAGTTTTCTGTCACAAAATCCTATCCTCAATGATTTAGAAGAATATCTGGAAAGTAATTATTATGATCTAGAATGGTTGTCCCAACATTGTCCCACCTCCCCACCAGTACAGTATACTAACCTTAGGCCCAAGTCAAATTTCAATCCTGTCCATAAAAAAGGACCATATATACAGAATTTTTACCAAGTTGGATATTCAGACTTCATCAACATGTGCTAATCCCAGATCCTAAAAACAACATTCAACCTAATTCCTTCAGAATGAAAGGCATTGGACGATTTGGCCAACAACAATAACATTATCATAAAATCGTCCGATAAAGGAGTTGGAATAGTAATCCAGGATAAACAAACATATATTCTTGAGGCCACAAGATTGGATCGGATTCCAACACTTATAAGAAATTACCCAAAGATCCCCTCCCCTCTTTTTCTCTGGAGCATTAAGCAACACAACATTTTCAGATGGAATCATTTTCAAAACAAAATCATCCTTTCTTAAGAAGAGTTTTTACAAAACACCGTATTTCTATCATTTGCCCAAAGTCCACAAAAATCTAGAAAATTCACCCGGACGCCCAATAGTCCCCTCTATAGAGAGTGTCAGGAGTGTTTTTTCCATGTATATTGATACATTTCTCCAACCCCTAGCCCAAAATCACCCATCACATATCAGAGATGGTACACATCTCATCAATATGCTATGACCATACACATGGGAACCCACATACAGGTGGCTCTCACTAGATGTGACATCCCTCTATACATCTATACTGCACAAAAGTAGGACTTAGAGAAGTAGAATACTTCCTTGTCAAGGATCCTTGGACAAATCCCAGACAATCTCAGTTTATACTAGACACCACTGCTTTTTGCTTACAACATAATTATTTTGAATTTGATGTAGAATTCTATCTACAATCCGATGGCACGGCTATGGGGGCAAATTTTGCCCCCAGCTATGCAAACTTAGCAATGGGCCTTTGGGACCTAGAGTTTGTCACTGACAATAATCCCTTTGCCTCCCAGGTTGTTTATTATGTACGTTATATCGATGATATAATAATCATCTGGGATTGCCCCATAGATAGTGGAACAATTTCTATCCCACTGCAACACTAATGCCCCGTACACACGATCAGACATTGATCGGACATTCCGACAACAAAATCCATGGATTTTTTCCGACGGATGTTGGCTCAAACTTGTTTTGCGTACACACAGTCGCACAAAGTTGTCGGAATTTCCGATCGCCAAGAATGCGGTGATGTACACCACGTACGACGAGACTAGAAAAGGCCAGTTCAGAACCAAGCACGGCACCCTTTGGGCCCCTTTTGCTAATCTCGTGTTAGTAAAAGTTTGGTGCAAACAAGACAGAGAAAATAAATCGCTCAGGAGAACTTTCAGGTGTGTGTTAGTGAATCCTTCAGAGGAGAGGAGTCCCAGGTGCTGGCTAAATGCAAATTGAAGCAAGGTTTGAAACAGGAAAATCTGGATGCCGCACACCGGATAAAGTTGAAAACATCTTCTTTATTGTAAAACTTGGATCATAAAAAACAGGACAATCAGGCGGGTGGTACAGACACAGCTGACGCGTTTTGCGCTCTAGTTCGAGTGCTTACTCATAGCTATGAGTAAGCGCTCGAACTAGAGCGCGAAACGCGTCAGCTGTGTCTGTACCACCCGCCTGATTGTCCTGTTTTTTATGATCCAAGTTTTACAATAAAGAAGATATTTTCAACTTTATCCGGTGTGCGGCATCCAGATTTTCCTGTTTCAAACCTTAGTAAAAGTTTGGTGAGAGACGATTCGCGCTTTTTCAGACTCGTGGTTTTCAGATCGTTTTCTGCTGTTCAGTTTGTGCTTGTGGGTTTGTATCTGCTCTTCAGTGCATGCAGCAAGTACCATTGACTCTTGTCATTGTGTTCTTGTTAGTTCGTTACTGTTTTTCAGGTCACTCTTCACAGGCCTTGCTGTTCTTCAGTGCGTTCTGTTACTTCGTTACTACGTACTCCTCGTAGAGTTCGTGCTATGCGGGGGCTTGGTGTTTGGGTCCTAACCTTAACACAAGTCCAGTCCATGAACAAGGTGGGGAGGAGTTCATGGACCAAGAATTGGTTGCTTCAACGTGACCAGTTCTGTCACATGCCTTTGCTCCGTGAGATCCGTGAGAATAATCCTGATGATTTCAGGAACTTTCTCTGGATGACAGACCCCGTATTTCACCGTTTGTTGGCTCTGCTGACCCCTTACATTAGCAGGCAGGATACCTGCATGAGGCAAGCCATCACTCCGGTGCAGAGGCTAGTCGCCACACTGCGGTACTTGGCGGTGGGGAGAAGCCTGCAGGACTTGAAGTTCTCAACAGGCATCTCCCCCCAGGCTCTGGGGATCATTATCCCAGAGACCTGTTCTGCCATCATCCAGGTCCTGCAGAAGGAGTATATTAAGGTAAGATTTGTATCCTTTAATATCACATTTTATTGTATTTAATGTTTGCTAATATATTGTATTTCTTTCCTCATTCCCTAATTACCATGATTGTAATATGCTGTGAATGTCCCCTTTGTCCTCATGCATGCTGGATTGTTTTGTAATTTTTTTTTGTCCTTCATACATATTTGCCTTCACTTACCTCCCCAGCATGGTCTCCTGGCCCTATATTCACCTCATGTAGTCACTTAACAATGTATTTTATCAGCTCCATAGTAGTGCTTTACTCCAAACACCCCCTAAAATGTTTTTAAATGTGATTTGTGCTTTAAATTCAGGCAGAGTGCCAGAGGCTTTTTTTGGGGGGTCCCCAAATCATTTGGAACCCTCCCTCCCCCAACTGCTAAGTCAGCTGATAACAATTCTCAATCATCTATCTGCTGACTTTGCCAAATCCATACACACTATAGCCATCTCTATGGATGAATTCCTCAAAGCATGTAGTGCAAGGGCCTGCCGGTATACTTTCAAATGGTACTGTTTAAAATTTTTGTATCCTATTATTATCTTGATAGGTAATAGCAGAATGTCCAAATGTGCTAAAATGTGTACAATGTGTATTTATATCTTTGTATTATGACACTTCTTACCTGTCCAGTGGGCTGCCAATAGTGTAACTAAGGAGGGGCTGGCCAAAGTAATACCCATTATTTAGGCATTCATCTCTCAATGGGGTGGAGAGGGTTACCTGTCCAAGAGCTCCCCCCCCAAAATGTTAGAAATGGCCCATGAGAGGGGGGGGGGGGGGAATCTGATAGGTGTACCTTATACTTTGGTCTTTAAAACTCCCTCAAATAAATGTTATCTTGATGTTGGCCAAGAATGTTTGTGTCTAATCTTCTTTCCCTGTTTATGTGCAAAATGACTAATTTGTTTTTCTTGTTTAACTCCACAGTTTCCTTTCACGCCACAGGAATGGCAGACTGTGGACTCCCACTTTGCCCTTTGTGGGACTTTCCTAACTGCGGAGGGGCAATTGATGGGAAACACGTCCACATTGTCCCACCATCCAACTCGGGGTCATACTATTTCAACTATAAGGGGTTCAATAGTATTGTGATGTTGGCGGTGGTGTCGGCTACTTACGAGTTCCTGTATGTGGACGAGGGGAAGAATGGCCGGATGTCCGATGGTGGAGTCATCGCCCCAACAGAGTTCTACAGGCATCTCCAGAATGGCAGCTTGGACTTGCCACCTCCAGAAGGACTCCCATTCGTCTTCGTTGCAGATGAAGCGGTTGCACTGGGGGACCATCTTATGCAGCCATTCCCGATGAGGACCCTCACCCCGGACCAGAGGGTTTTTAATTACCGACTGGCCAGAGCCAGAAGAGTGGTGGAGAACACGTTTGGAATCATGGCCAGCCGGTTCCGCCTATTTCTTACACCCATACACATGGCACAGTACAAACTGAATGTCAGGAACGGTGTCTTCTCCGGTTTCTCCTGCTGGTGGCACTATTACATTCAGCACCAAAAGGGTGCAATTCCAGTGGCCACCAGCGGGGGTCTCCCTGCCTGCACTGCAGACTTGCCATCAAGCACACCTGTCATGGTTTTGCTGGACTATATAAACCCGCCCTGAACTAACCTCCAGTGCTTCAGTATTCCTCTGCTAAGCCCTTGTCCCTGCCTGTACCTGCTCTTGTTCCAGCCTGTTCCTGTTTTGTTCCTGAACCCCGTTTGTGTATCCTGATCTTGAACCCTGTTTCCTGTTCCCTGCTCCTTGGTCTGCTTCATTATTCCTGGTTTCTGTTCCCTTGTCGCTTTGGCCCATGCCTTATATTTTATTTCATGTTGGTTTCCTTGCTTGTGTATTATATTAGTTAGATAGATAGTTAGGTGGGTTTGGGGGTTTGCTGTGTTTTCACCATTTTCTTGTTTTTGGTTTGCTGTCTTGTTTTCACATGTATCTTTATCATTAATAATAAACATACTTTCTTTATTTACTTGTTTGTCCCTGATTCCTTGGTGCAGCCCAGCGATCTGATCACCTGCATGGGATGTTGTGTATAACATCCCCTGACACTGAATCATATCATCCTGGCGTGCTGTGTTCTACACAACTTTTTACGGCAACACTCTGCCAACTATGCTGGCTCAGTTGGGCCTGAGGCTGGAATTAAAAATGAACCAACCCTGAAGGCGCTTGAAAGTGGCCATCCTGGCTTGCCCCCCCGAGTGATACCTTGAATACTTTGCGGGTAGGGGGGCTATCAATATGCCAGACAATGTCTGAAACCTTTTTAAAAAAAAAAAAAAAAATTGACTACTAAAATCTTTGGTGACATTTACTGCTTGTGTTTCTTTTCTAGCTGACCCTGACAGAAATGTGGTGAGTCCTGAAAATGGCGTGATTGTGTATTACATTACAAAGCACTGTTGGGTGTTATTTACTAAAGTTTTGGAGCATTGAAACAATAATCCACACATTCTTGATTAACAATCTTTTTAATACCAGCACAATCACATGTAAATTTAGAAAAGGTTTTTAAAACAAACCAACATGTTTGTTATATAACAATTTTTGGGGTCACATTAGAAAAAGTAGAAATGTCCATTTAAGATAAAACAGGCATGTTTAAAACCAACAAGAAAGACACAAATCTTGAACTTACAAAGTTCACATTTGGTAGAACTTGAAGGCAATATCAGACATGAGTATTTACAAACTGTGTTTGATATTGCGTTCAGATGGGGTGAAGTCACCCCTAGAAAAGCCAAATTTTGAAGATGCACACCAATTACCAAATGTCAGCATGTGCTAGCTGCCATCACGGGGGATCAAGGGACGAGTTTTGTGGGTGAAACCCCTTCCTGACAGCTACTTTATTTTTGAGGAAGGGGTTGCACCCCCAAAACGCGTCCATTGATCTCCCGTGATGGCAGATAGCACATGTTGACACACTGCGTGCCTCTTCAAAATTTGGCTTTTCACAAATATGTCCAAAAATGGTAAAAATTTTTAGCTCACAAAAAGCGCCAAAAAATAAGGGATTTTGAGAGGTTTTAAACTCTCCCTAAAACATCAATGATGTTCTTCATTTTTTGTTGAACATCATTGATGTTTTTCAGGATGTTTTCCAAGTCCCTATTACACCCCATGATCTCCCCAATCAGGATCCATGCACTTTCCGAGGTGAAATGTCCTGGATCCACAACATCACGATCACCTAAAAAGATAGAAACAAAAAAACACCATGTATTATAAATATGCCGGCATCCATCTCTTACCTGAGCCTGTGGTCGCAGACACTCACCTGATGTGGTGCCAATTTCCACCACGTCTTCCTCCTCCTGCTCTGCTTGGCTTGGGTGGATTTCCCCTTCTTCCAGTGGTGGGGGGTCTGTGGTCTCCTTGGATGAGGGGTGTCCTCCGAGTCTTTTATCCCCTATGTAAAAAAAAATAGGTATACTTAACACACAGATATTTGATGGCAGAAATAGGAATATGAAACATTGCTTGGAAGTGGGGTGCAATTGTCTATTTTGGCAGAGTTCCAAGATGTAGAATTTTTAGTGTCCTTTGTCAAGCTTCAATACTTTACCTGTTTTGTACAAGCTTCACAGATGGAGACACCCCTATAGTATACACTGGAGCACCTGTGTGGGCCCCCTAATAAAAAGGGTGTTCATGTGTCCCACACTAGTGCTCCAGCGTCCAGATGTGAAAACTGCTGCTGAGTGTCCTCTCCTTACACAAAATCTAGTTTGCATTTCATTCTAGTTACAAACCCATCTACACAACCAAATTATTTGCAGACAAGTAGTCCATAAACAATGTGGGCAAATGCATATGACCAAAAAAATGGTGTTTTCTAGGCTGAACGAACAATGTTTTATACGAACGAATAATGTGCCTATGAACATGAAAGTTGCCATTTTAAACTGGATAACAGTTAAGAAGAGCACATGGAGCAGCACAAACGTAATAAACATAAAGAATAGGAACACAGCACAACTACTTACTTTTTTGCAGCACTCTCCGGATATTTCTGTACTGCTCGTGCTCTCTTAACTCTTAATTTTAGGTCCGACCACCATTTCCTGAGCTGATCTTTCGATCGTCGTACCCCGAAATTCCGGTGCAGACTCTTGACCACTTTCGCCATGATCTTGGCCTTTCGGACATTGGGGTTGGGGTAAGGTCCATACTTCCCATCATAGTAGGCCTTCTTCAGGATATCCACCATCTCCAACATCTCCCCAAAGGACAAATTTGAGGCCTTAAATTGTCTCCTTCTGGATTGGGAAGTTTCAGGCTCTGGGCTTTCCTCCCCCTCCTCCTCGTTGCTGTAATAATCTGACACCTGCTGTGTCTCTGCCATGTGCTCTTCCCCCACTGCGCTGAACGAGAAGGGTCGGGGAATAGAATAGAAAGAACGTCAGGGGCGGGCGGAGTTTCACGCATGCGCAGTTTGTATAAAGCGTAACACGCGTGCGTAGTACGTACGATCTGTGAGCGGAGGAAGGAGTATCCTAGGCACCGATCATGATAACGAAGGTAAGATCTAAACTTGGGCCTATACTGCTTCTAGATTGAGGCCTATATTGTAACAAGATTAGGAGAGTTTTGCCTGACAGTAGGGTTTGTCTTGTGTTGTGTCTTGCAGAGAAAATGGATGGCTTCAATGATCACAACTTCCTCCCCCTGTTCATAGACAAGTACAGGGAGCTGCCCTGTCTGTGGCAGGTGACACATCCACATTATAATCATAAACAAAAGAGGCAGACAGCGCTGGAGAAACTGCTGGAGTTGATGAAGCCGGTGGTCCCCACAGCAACCATCCCTTTTTAAAAAGACAAAATTGGTGGCCTGAGGAGCACTTATCTTAGGGAGCGCAAGAAGGTCATGAATTCCCAGAGATCCGGAGCTGCAGCAGATGACGTTTATGTCCCCAGGCTCTGGTACTATGAGAGACTTAGTTTTCTGTCAGACCAGACTGGAGTCAGGGAATCCCTCTCAACCCTTCCTTCCACTCTTCCTTCCACCCCAGCTGAGGCTTCCGATGTCCAACCTGGGATTCCAGCCAGGAAGAAGTGGAGGAGCCCAGCTTGAGCCAGGTATAGCATTCTTCTACAGATTTCTGGTCAATAAAGTAATGATCTTTACTAGATGTTATTATTGATCACTAATTGCTGATTTAATAAAGGCGTTTACATATCAATAGACAGTAGTGGGCAAAAATAATTGGGACAAGAATGAAAAATGCTGGGCTCAGAAGGATAGTCTTTTATATTTGTTAACATTCAATTTGCAACAGTCACGATATGAAAATTGTGTGTGATTGATGAAGTAAAAACTAAAACTATGTCCCTTTTTCATACACAGGAAGACCTCAGCCAGGACGAGGCTCTGGAATGTGACACACAAGAGGAGGCTGTGGAATGTGGCAGCCAGGAAGAGGCGGGGGTTAGTGGCAGCCAGGAGGAGGCGGGGCTAAGTGGCAGCCAGGAGAAGCCTGGGACCAGTAGGAGCCTGACCGAATCGCAGGTTCCTCCCCTCCGCCTTCCAAACAAAAGACCCAGGAAGGGGAGTCACATGCAGGATTCAACTCTCAGGCTCATTCAGGAGGCTTCTGCGTCCCTCAGAGCCACCCCCACTCCTGAAGAGGCCTTTGCCTGCATGGCTACCACCAAACTGCAGGGCATGCAGGAGTGTCAACGCCAACTGTGTGAGGACCTTCTTTATAAAGTCTTAACTAAGGGGGTGAGGGGCGAAATCACACCCAATACCCACATGATTGAGTTGGAACATCCTCCTCCTCCTCCTGCCACAACTACACCACCACAGCCACAGCGTGGAAGGAAGCGTGGAAGGAAGACCAGAGAGTGATGACCCTGGGTTCAGTCTGGTCTGACAAAAGATGCAGGCTCTTGTATGACCACAGCCTGGGGACACAGATGTCATCTGCTGCTTTCATGATCTCTGGGACTTCTGGACCAGACTGCACTCCCTTATATATGGACTCCTCAGGCTACCAATTTTGCAGTAAAATAATTGATGTGTGCCCTGGGGGTCAAAGGCTTCACCAACTTCTGCTGTTTCTCCAGCATTGCCTCCCTCTTTGTTTGGTTCTGAGCCCTTAATAAAGTTTTTTTGGTTTCAATTAGACTTGCCTATGTGTGTTTTCATTCAAAAAGGACAGTTTGTTTGTGAAGAGGCAGGTACATTTCAAAATACAATGTGAAATTAACATAAGACACCAACACCAAGCAACCTCCTTGAGATTAAATAATACAAGATAATAATGGTGTTGTGGTAACTTGACACACAAAACACACACAAAAATATTCTGGATGTTAAATAACCAAAAAAAAAAAACCAAGATCAGCCTTGAAAAAAATACAAACCAAAAAAAAAAAAAAATGACATCAGGCTTAAAAAAAAAAAACAAAAACAAAAAAAATGATATAGATTTTTGGTCAGATGTGACAAATCATAATATATTGAGGGAATCACAATAAATAATAAAGAGAGAAGTTTGTGAGAACTCTGTGTGACTATCAGCAGCAAAACTACTTTCGTCTTCCTGCATTATAAAGAAGAAGAAAGTGCGCTGTATTAAACAATTTTAAAGATTTCAGCCTGACGAAAGTGCTCTATCCATTCCGAACGCTGATTTTACCAGACCGAGCTGTTCCATCTCGGAATTTCCTCTGAGCATGCGTGGCACTTTGTGCGTCGGAATTGTCCACACACGGTCGGAATTGACGCGATCGGATTTTGTTGTCGGAAAATGTTATAGCCTGCTCTCAAACTTTGTGTGTCGGAAAATCTGATGGAAAAAGTCCGATGGAGCCCACACACGGTCGGAATTTCCGACAACACGCTCCGATCGCACATTTTCCGTCGGAAAATCCGACAGTGTGTACGGAGCATAACTCGTTAGAGATTTCATTCACCTATGTCACCGATCCGGAAAAACTTTTTTTTTGGGTCTAGAGCTTTGCCACGATGGTCCCATTCTTCATGCTTCCAATCATGTTAAACACAAATTGTACCCGGGACACTGATTTCCATAGCTAGGGAGAGCTTTTAAGCAATACATTTCTTGAGAAAGGTTACCCTTTTAGTGTCCAATGCTTTTGAACACTACAAAAATCCACCTACACTAGAGAATAATAGTAACAGCCAATCACATGTCATGCATTTTACTACACAGTTCCACGCCAAGTACACAAATATGGAAAGTATATTGGCAAAACATTAGTCTATCCTACGTGAGGATCCCTTTTTAAAGGATGTTATTACACCCAAACTAAAGTATCATACCATAAGGCCAAAAATATCAAAGGGAAAATTGCTCAGAGTAAAATAAAATCATCCCAACCCACACATAGAAACTATATCCCCCTGATACCTCTGGTGGGTATGTTCCAATGTAGAAAAAAACTTTGCCTGACTTGTCACTTCATAGAGCATGGTCAAAAAAGCTTCACAGCTAAAGGTAAGACCTATACAATCAAAGAATTTCATAATTGCTTGAGTGAATACATGGTCTATTGTTTAACTTGTCCATGTGGCTTGCGTTACGTAGGGAGGACCATCCATACCCTAAGCAAACGCTGAGCATAGAGGCTTCATTGTAGAAGGCTGTGACATGCACAGTGTCCTTAAACACTTTCTAACCAAACTTCACAAATCCACAGCAGGTCTAAAAGTGTGGGTGATTAAGGCAATTTCTAATAGTTTTCCCACTGCAGAACTATATAAATGCCTATGCCAACAAGAAATGTTCTGGATTTATTCCCTCAATACCCTCACTCCTGAGGGACTCAACAAAGAGATAGAAATCCATACGAGAGGGGAGGCGAGAGGATGGCACGATAGGCAGTTTGTCTGCTGAGGAGGAGGCTCATACATCCCAATACCAGTTTGGTATATACCCATTCACGCTTATCATAGAGTGGTGCACTGGCGCACCTGTTCTGTGTGTACCCCTGAAAGGGATTTGCTTTGTTTAATAAACATTTTAAAACTTTATTACTCTATCAAGTTCTCTTATTTCCATATAATGCAGAGGGTCATACTGAGGAGTCCAGGATTCCGGTACCTTTAAAGAGCCCAGTAGTGGTTCACATGCGTGCATTGACTAAGCTTAATTGCAAAGTCGCACGCGCTAAGGTAAGCGTTCACTACCTAAGGGGAGCATCTAAGTGATGACACTATAGCATGTTTTGAATCACCTTTCGAATTGCTTGAGATATATGGACTTTTCACACCACGTCATCAGTGACGCATTTGGATAACACATATATGCACATGAGCACTTTGATTTACGAACAATCTTTTTGAGTTATATGGACTTTTTTAACAGGATTGCCAGTGATGCAGTTGTATATCACTTATGCACATGAGCACTTTCGATTTATGATCAATTCGCATATTATTAACATATGAATTTTGAGCACAACTATGCATAGGAGCACTCTGGATTAAGTTGTGTATTTTATATATATATTTTAAAATTGTCTCACTATTCACTGGTTATTTAAGACACAGTTATTTATTTAAATCATCTATTATCCATTTATAGTATTTCACTTTCATTTGTTATTTCAGATACACCTTATATTTAATAGTAATGTAAGCATTTTTGTATCTATACTGATAGAGTGTGAATTACACTTATTATTTACTGTTAGCGCAGCGTATACATTTAATCTATTTTTCCTTGCACGATTTTATGTGACGCGTTTAACGCTAGCAGCTTTTTTGCCATTTACTTATTTATTTAGCATCTGGTTAGTGGTGGCTCGCAGGATTCTTTTTTAATTAGAAATCCATATGATATTGTAGTATTCATAGTGCCACAATAGTGCATGTATAGACTATTGTTCTCTGATCATATCATTCATTATTCCACACAGTGGACCCTTATGGTCATACCTTATTCTGGATATCGCATAACTCTTTCTTGGGGGTGGTGGTTCTGAAATCAGTAGTAAGTAAACTATCCCATAGAGTAGCTGCAGAAAATCCACGTTTTTTCCCCTTTTTTTATCCCTTCTGCTTGAAGCTCATGGACCAGTGTGTTTTTTTCCTATATACCAAAATATGTGTTTTCTTTTTTTTATATATCAAAAAGTTTTAATATGTCCCCCTGGCTCCCCCTTTTTTTCTGTCCTTTCCCTTTTCTTCCCCCTTCTCCCCCCCCTCTTATTCTTCCCCCTCTGCCATTCCCAGCCACCTCCCTCCCAAACCTTCCCTTTCCCCTTCCCCTTCTTTCCTTCTTGATCCAACATACCTATTCATTTATATATACATTTGTACATGCCATGACTCAAATCCATTAATCAAATCATGCCTTTGTAACAGTTAATTTTAATGTTCACACTCTTTTATCAGTTATGTGTGCTTCTAATATGCGTTTGAATCAGTTTTTAACAAGTCTTAGGTCCGCTGGGCCTTCTAGTCCCAGGGCCGCGGCCAGACTGTATTTAAGCTGCTTTAAACATGAACTGTCAGGCCAGTAGAAGGAGCTGTATGCTCCGAGTGTGTAGCCTTGTTCCCTGTCCTTCCACAATCGAGGTCCGCCCACCGGATGACATCATTTCCCACCGTGCGGTCCACGCCAAGCAGCCCTGATCCTCTTCACTTCCTGTCCAGGATTCAGCGCTCTGCATAGGCTCTGACATCTGTCCTATGCTTTTTATTCATCTTACCTGTAAGCGCATTACTGTGCAAAATTAAATCATCTTTTAATACTACACTTGGGTGCACCTCCCTCCTTTCCTCTTTTTAGTTGTCTGTCACACATAGCATTTTGCTTATAGGCCAAAAAGTTTGCTGTGTCCCCCACATGGCTTCTCGCAAACTGCAAACGGGATTTCTTATGGCTTTCTTTCAACAATGGCTTTCTTCTTGCCACTCTTCCATTAAGGCCAGATTTGTGGAGTGCATGACTAATAGTTGTCCTTTGGACAGATTCTTCCACCTGAGCTGTGGATCTCTGCAGCTCCTCCAGACTTAACAAGGGCCTCTTCCCTGCTTCTCTGATTAATGCTTTCTTTGCCCGGCCTGTCAGTTTAGGTGGACGGCCATGTCTTGGCAGGTTTGCAGTTGTGCCATACTCTTTTCATTTTCGGATGATGGATTGAACAGTGCTCCATAAGATGTTCAAAGCTTGGGATATTTTTTTTATAACCTAACCCTGCTTTAAACTTCTCCACAACTTTATCCCGGACCTGTCTGGTGTGTTCTTTGGCCTTCATGATGCTGGTTGTTCTTGAAGGTTCTCTAAAAATCCTCTGAGGGCTTCACAGAACATCTGTATTTATACTGAGATTAGATTACACACAGGTGGACTCTTTTTACTAATTAGAAACAACATACTTGGGGGGCAGGATTTAAATGGCATTTTTGTATGTGTGTGCTATAACCTATTTTGTCCTGTTTACGACTTTATAGCAGCACCATCTTGAATGTAAATGCATTTTTAGGGTGTGCCCTCAAGTATGTTGTTTGTATATTGTATGGGCCCTGACCGGGTTCCTTGGGCCGGAGCACCCCCTCCCCCCTTCATTACCTCTTATTAGTGTCCACCAGTGTTATAGGAGGAGTCCTTTCAGTTCTCCGATAAAGAGGCGTTTGTCTCCCATGGTTGAGACGCAGGATCTTTCATTCTATTACCAGTGTAGGACCCACTGATAAAGAGTACTTTGACACAGTAAGTGGACTTAGCACTATATGACCATATAGTGTGACCAAATCCCCATATTTTTGAATATGTTCAGGTGTTTTTAAATAGTCTTGCAGGATTTAAATGTCATTTTTGTATGTGTGTCCTATAATCTATTTTGTCCTATTTACTAATTAGGTGACTTCTGAAGTCAATAGATTTTTGTTAGGAGTATCAGAGTAAAGGGGGCTGAATTCAAATGCACGCCACACTTTTCAGATATTTGTTTGAAAAAAATTTAGAAAAACATTTATCATCTTCCTTCCACTTCATGTCATATTTTCACTATGATTTCACTATGTATGTAATTTGCGACTAATACCACAAGGAATACAACTACATAGCTGGTTTTCCATCCCTGTCCTAGTAGGTTCCTCCTCTAATGTTTCCATGTTCTACATTCATGTTTTCATCTAGACCTCTTGTCTGGCCTTTTATAAATACAGAGAATGAAAATCCAATGTATATTTATGGATATTTCACTATAATGTGTGGCTAGGTCTGCATCTGTATGTACAGTATTTTTGTCTGAAAAAAATTGCTGCAATCTAATGCCACAATTAATACACCTGAAGAGCTGGTTCTCCACCAGTGTCCTAGTAGGTTCCTTCTCTAATATGTCCATGTTCTACACTCATGTTTTCATCCAAACTTCTTGTCTGGTCTTTTATGAACCTGGAGAATTAAAATCCAATGTGTATTTAATGATATTTCACCATATCTTGTGGCTAGATCTGAATGTACTTGTGACTGAAAAACATATCTCATGCTACAAGGAATACACCTGAAGAGCTGATTATCCATTCCTGTCCTATTAGGTTCCTCCTCTAATCTCTCCATGTTCTACATTCATGTATTCATCTAAACATTTAGTCTGGCCTTTTATGAACCTGTGAAATGAAAATCCAATGTGTATTTAATGATATTTCGCTATCATTTGTGGCTAGATCTGTATGTATTTGTGTCTGAAAAAGATTGCATATATCTCATGCCACAATGAATACACCTCAAGGGTTGGTTCTCCACCTCTGCCCTAGTAAGTTCCTCCTCTAATGTCTAATGTTCTACATTTATGTTTTCATCCAAACATTTTGTCTTGCCTTTTATGAACACAGAGAATGAAAATCCAGTGTGTATTTACTGATATTGCCTGTCAAGCCACAGATGTGACACCAATTAAGCGGAATATTTTGCTTGTCTCTTTTATTTGTTCCCTGAATGTTGTTTTTATTTCTGGGAGGCATCACTCCAAGTTCAGGGATTGAATTTAAACAAGTCCATGATGTTCGTTTCTTTACAAACCCCACTGCCCATTGCAAATATTTCCCTTTTTTTTTTTTTTCTTTTTTTTTTTTTTTTTTAAGAAACTGTCTCTTTTCTTTTCATTCTATGCAGGGTAATTGATAGTCTCTATCAGAGGTCAGGATTTGCATAGGAATTAAGAGCAGCAAATTAATTTCATATTCTGTTCACATCTCCAATTATTCCTGCAGACCTTTGTCTGCATCTCTGGCAGTGAGAATCATCAGCTGCTCTTCAGCAAGCAACATCTGTGCAGTTAATAATTTGATAAACAACTAATACAAATAAGTTCTGAATGATCTCCCAAGCACACGATTGATTTAACCAATTGTCAAGGCTTTATGTTGAATTTTACTGATGCAATGTCTTTTTAAAGTACTAAAATCCAGGGAAAATGCTGCCTTTAATGTAGATCAGACTATATTTGGTGATCAGGGAAAAAAGAAACATTTCAACATATGGTAGTATAACGTTCAATTAAATAAATCAATCACATTTCAAATGCAATTCTTGGTTAATTGTTAGGACTCCAAAAAATAAAAATCTACAATCGTAATTAATCTATTAGGAGAACCTTGTACTACAGCTAATTGAAACCTGCTTGTACCATTGAAAATACATTTAAGGAGTAATTATAGGTTAGTCTACAACAGTATGTAAGAAGTTCACTAAGGGCTAAGTTACATGAGTGAATTTTAAGTACCTACCTACACATAAACCTAATCGCTAAAATTTAATGTAAGCTTTAACATGTTAGTTTAAATTCAAAGGGCATTTTCAATATTTTTAAAGCTACAGCTTTTATTAAAATAATCCCTGGTGATCCTGCCAAAAAGGCACTACCTGTTATAGGGTGACAACATTCTGTCCCTTTCTCCTAATTGTGCTCATGCATTGTCACCTTGTCTTTCATGAACTACAGGTCGCCGCTTCAACACACATTGCACAGGAAGGTCTACTGCTATCATCATCAGGAAGCCAGAAAAAAAAACAGGTACGAATGGAAGGAGTGCCAGACCAAAGGATAAAAGAGTCCAAATGAATTTAATAGTTTGGACTAAAAAACAGCCAACTTATTTCATCGGTCAGAAATAACATCCCCTTCATCAGGGCTACAAGAAAACACAATATAATGTAAATATGATTCATAAAAATATAAGTTTAATACTCATAAATAAATCATGGATAACATGCATATGTGTACATATATGTGCATACATAAACACATAAATATACAAATACATGTACACATGCTAGAAATTAAGATAAAGAATATCAGATGGTAAGTGATAAGGTGTAATAGGTTCATTTTTGGTATTAACAAAATCAGATGCTACATAATCAGTACATTCATTATGCCACTGTACATATAATAATCATAATAATGGTATAACAGAATGTACTGATCACGTAACATAAAATAATATTAGTGACATGTCACTTTTACCTCCTCCTTTATGGTATGTATTTTCTATGTGCATACTTTCAATAAACAAATAAAATTGTTTAAAAAATAATAATTATAATTAATTCCAAAAATGAACCATTTTACATATTATCACTTATCTAATATTTTTTTTATCTTAACCACTTCAGCCCCGGAAGAATTTACCCCTCCCTGACCAGAGCACTTTTTGTGATTCGGCACTGTGTCGCTTTAACTGACAATTGCGCGATCGTGCGACGTGGCTCCCAAACAAAATTGACATCCTTTTTTTCCCACAAATAGAGCTTTCTTTTGGTGGTATTTGATCACCTCTGTGGTTATTTTTTGCACCATAAACAAAAAAATAGCGACAATTTTGAAAAAAAAACGCATTATTTTTTACTTTTTGCTATAATAAATATCCCCAAAAAATATTTAAAAAAACATTTTTTTTCCTCAGTTTAGGCCGATACGTATTCTTCTACATATTTTTGGTAAAAAAAAATAGCAATAAGCGTTTATTGATTGATTTGTGCAAAAGTTATAGCGTCTACAAAATAGGTGATTGTTTTATGGCATTTTAATTGATAATTTTTTTTTTACTAGTAATGGCGGCGATCAGCGATTTTTATCATGACTGCGACATTATGGCAGACACATCAGACATTTTTGACACATTTTTGGGACCATTGTCATTTATACAGCAATCAGTGCTATACAAATGCACTGATTCCTGTGTAAATTACACTGGCAGTGAAGGGGTTAACCACTAGGGGGCAGTGTAGGGGTTAAGTATGTCCTGGGAGTGTTTCTAACTGTGGGGGGCGTGGCTACGTGGTACACCCATTTGCCCAGCTGTGCCATTCTGCGGATGTACATCGGCGCACGCCAGTCGGGAATTGGTTAATTTCTATGCATATGTACATGTATGTGTATATGTGTGTATTTATGCTTGTATGTACAGTATATGTATGCATATATTTGTTATCCAGGATTTTTTTTATGATTTTATCAATTTCATTTACACTATACTGTGTTTTGTTGTAGCCCTAGTGAAGGGAGAGTTTTTTCTGACCCCCGAAAGGCATTGGATGTTTTTTAAAGAGGAAGTAAACTTCTTTCTAATGTTTGTACATATAGGTAAGCCTATAATAAGGCTTACCTATAGGTAAGCTGTTGCTGTTTCTTTAGGGCCCTGTGCTGTCCCTGTGGGCTCCCACACACATTCACGGGAGTGACATCACTCTGGACTCAGAAGGAATGGATGCGGTCTCCAGCGGGGATGACAAGGACTTCGTTTGCAGGTAAGTTTCACATAATGTGCTAGTATGCACATTATGCCTTTACTTTGCAGGTCACCAAAAAAGAGGCAGTGTTTACTTCCTCTTTAACTGTTTGCTGACCAGCCGCCGTCATCATACTGCAGCAAGGTGGCACGATCCCGCAAATCGCCGTAGCTGTACGTCAGCTCGGGAACTTGCTATTACATAGTTACATAGTTAGTCAGGTTGAAAAAAGACACAAGTCCATCCAGTTCAACCTTAAAAACAATAAATAAAAAATAAATAAAAAATATCGTACAATCCAATATACCCAATGTTATACCCTCAGAGGAAGGCAAAAAACCCCAGCAGAGCATGCTCCAATTTGCTACAGCAGGGGAAAAAATTCCTTCCTGATCCCCCAAGAGGCAATCGGATTTTCCCTGGATCAACTTTACCTATAAATGTTAGTACCCAGTTATATTATGTACATTTAGGAAAGTATCCAGGCCTTTCTTAAAGCAATCTACTGAGCTGGCCAGAACCACCTCTGCGGGAGTCTATTCCACATTTTCACAGCTCTTACTGTGAAGAAACCTTTCCGTATTTGGAGATGAAATCTCTTTTCCTCTAGACGTAAAGGGTGCCCCCTTGTCCTCTGGGTTGACCGTACAGAGAATAACTCAACACCAAGTTCACTATATGGACCCCTTATATATTTGAGCATGTTGATCATATCCCCCCTTATTCTCCTCTTCTCAAGAGTGAATAAATTCAAATTCCTCTAATCTTTCCTCATAGCTGAGCTCCTCCATGCCTCTTATCAGTTTGGTTGCCCTTCTCTGCACTTTCTCCAGTTCCCCGATATCCTTTTTGTGAACTGGTGCCCAAAACTGAACTGCATATTCCAGATGAGGTCTTACTAATGACAGGGGCAACAGGGGCATTCTTCTTGTTCAATTAAAGTGGTTCTTAAGCTCCATTCGCACCAATGTGTTTTTTCATGCCTTTTGCAGAAATGCAGAGCGTTTTTTTTAACATGGGTTCCTATGGAACATGTTCACATCAGTGCATTTTTGTGCTGCTGCATTTTTGGAAAGGGTCAGGGACTTTTTAAAAAGCAAAAACAGTGCTTTTTTGCTTTTTTTTGGTTCAATAGATTTCAAAGGCGAAGCTGCGGTTTTGCTGCGTTTTATCGCGATTTGCATTTTGGATTTTTAAATCTGCACAACAACAAATCCCCCCCCCCCCAAAAAATGCATAAAAAAAAAACACAAAATGTGAATCGCAGTAAAATTGCGGTACAATTGCAAAAGCACTACAGAAACCCTCAAAAGTAACATGCATAGATGTGAATCGAGCCTAAGTGTTGGTTCCCGCATCGCATACAACTCGCAGGCAGTTCACACTGCCTTATGTGAACCACTGCGGGTGTCAATACAAAGTTAATGACACCCTCAGATTGATTTGCATATCGCAATGTGAATTATGAATTCAGACAGGAATCAGATCTTCACCCATGCGATCCGATTCTAGTGCAGACAAAAAAAAAGGGTCCTGCACGATTTTGGTCTGAATGCGATGCAAATTCAGCCATACAATCTGTATGGCTGAATTTGCATCGCACAGACATCGCATGTGATATGCACAGCAGTGCAGTGCGACTCACGTGCAATGTCTTTGATCGCAGAAGTGTGAACTGGCACTGAAGGCTGAAGGTTTTTTACCTTGCATGAAGGTAAAAAAACCTTTTGTGTTCAACCCCCCCCAACCCCCCAATCCTTACCTGAGCCCCCTCTGATCCAGCGACATTCACAAAAGCCTCAGCTGTCCTGGGACTCTCCCTTTTCATTGGCTAAGACCACAGCGGGAGCCCATTGGTTCCCAGTGCCCACTGCTGTCAATCACAGCCAGTGAGCCAATGAGGACAGAGAGGAGGGGCGGGACCAAGCAGTGACTCTGTGTCTTATGGACGCATAGAGCTGAACAGCGGCTCTGGAGCGAGCGCTGTTCTGCCCGGGGCAAGTGGCTTTCTCTGGGGGCACTGCTTGAGGGGGAGGAGCCAGGAGTGTCGGTGGGTGACCAGAAAAGAAGAGGATCGGAGCTGCTCTGTTCAAAACCACTGCACAGAGCAGGTAAGTATAATATGTTTTTTATTTAAAACAAAAAAAACTAAGCTTTAATACCACTTTAAGCTTTGACCAAAAAAACTAAAATCTGATTGGATTCTATGCACAAACACATGCCGAGCAATGTGGTGCACTGTATTATAAAAAAAATAGGACGTGTGCATTTTTTTTTGCTCCATGGTAATGTGTTGGCAACTCATTCATAATGAAAGGGCTGTTCTGAAACAACACACACATGCGTCCCTAGGGGGTGCTTTCTACTGTAAAAAGACAGAGATCCGTGTTCCTGCTTAGCAGAAGCACAAGATTTCTTCTCCTGTCACAGAACAGCAATTTGCCTTGTTTACATAGGCAAATCGCTGTTCTGTCTGCCTTGGGAACGATCAGCGGGTCCCAGGGGACATCGGGTCCGCTGGACCCACTGATTGACTCTCGCTGTGTCCAATAACAGCTGGGGCAGGTCGCTGGGCGGTGCGCGCGTGCGCCCCTAGAACTGGAAGAAAAAAAATCATGTACAGGTACGTGATTTCATGTTAAAGGGCTGCCCTGCCACAGTATATGTATGTGGGGCGATCCGTAGCCTCCCTGGCAGTATGATTATATCAGATTTTTTAATCTCAAAGCGGTACATTGTTTTGCATAGAAATTTGGCGTTTTTTATTACAGACCTGTAATTCTTAGTAATAACACACTTAAATCTGTCCAAACAAGAGTCTAGTAGACATCCCGGGTATGATAAAGTTTAAAACATGAAATCTTAAATTATAATATAATAAATAACTATAAATAATTAGACAAACAGGAGGACAGAGGGTTGGGACTTTAGATGAAGCACGCAGGTGTAGAAAATTTAAATTGATTGGAAATCAGCAGTGGCGTCGCTAGTGGGTGGCTATTGAGGCTATAGCCCCGAACCTGGGGCTCATAGCCTGAGTCTTTTGCCGCAGGGGTACCTGCCTAACCAGCAGTCCGTGGCATTTCTGCAGACGGGCTGCTGGTGCAGTAGGCGGGCATCTGCATGAGAGAGCCGGGCAGGTGAATAAAAGAAGCGAGCGGGCAGATGAGCAGAGATGACATCATCTCTCTCCGCCCACTAAGCATCACCGCTCTTCTGCCCTCACAGCGCGGGCCTCTTCAATGTTTGAGGTGCGGCGGGGAGCAGCGAGATGACATCATTTCTCACTGCCCACCCGCATCACTGCTCTCCTGCCCTCACTCAGAAATAAATGGACCAGTGCTGCCAACCTGCCACCAATGCAACGACAATGCACATTTGGTGGCACTGGCTGGCATGGCAAGTGACAATCCGCAAATATCGGCAGGTGACAAGCCACATCTGGTGGCAGGTGACGGTGGCAAAGTGACACGCTCAGGGTTCCCACTGATTCTGCATTATGGTGAGTGGAACCACTTAAATTTATATTTCAATGTAATAATAGAAATAATACATAGTACAAGTAATGGTTTGGTCAAGTAAAACATATCATTAGGCATAAAAACACGGCATATAATAGGTCTATGCATTTTGTGGATTCATCCACTCTTCAGGAGCATGCACGTGGATAAATGAATACCGTAGAATAGTAATAAAAAGTATATCTATATGGTCTGACCCAGTCAAGGAAAAGAGATTAAGATGGAATAAATAGGAGGTAAAATTACCTAGGAACCCCCCCCAAACCACTCTCAAAAGTACTTACATTCTATGTATCTATGCAGTAGGAGTGTACCAACATGAATCAATGAACCCCTAGGGGTATCAATGGCAGGGGCTGAGGTGGTTAGGGTGGTCTGGGACTCAACAAGGATGATTTCCAAGAAAGGAAATTCCAAAAGATGAAAATAGTCATAAGTGACCATAAGTGCTGAAACCAAAAATAAAAAATATTAAAAAAAATACACTGGGAACTCATATATTGTGATATATTGGGTCATATATGCTATACTTGGTAAAGGATAGGGTATAGAGATTCTAATGAGTGTGTAGATAGAGTTCAGTTAGTGAGAGTTATGCCGCGTACACACAGTCGGACTTTCTGACAACAAATGTTCGATGGAAGCTCGTTGTCGGAAATTCCAACCGTGTGTACGCTCCATCGGACATTTTCCGTCGGAATTTCCGACAAACAAAATTTGAGATCTGAATCTCAAATTTTACGACAACAAAATCCGTTGTCGTAAATTCTGAGCGTGTGTACACAATTCCGACGCACAAAATTCCACGCATGCTCTGAATCAAGTTCGAGACGGAAGCGCTCGTTCTGGTAAAACTAGCGTTTGTAATGGAGATAGCACATTCGTCACGCTGCAAATTTTAAAATCTTTTAATGCAGCACATTCTCTTCTTCTTTATAATGCTAGAATAATGAAGTTGTTTTGCTGCTGATTTTCACACAGAGTTCTGACAACCTGATTTCTTTATTATTTCTCGTGATCTCATAAATAATTTTTTATTTTTTTTCATCAGATCTCCATAATAATGTTTGGAATTTTTTTTATAGTGTTTTTTTTTATCCAGATCTCCTTTTTTTAATTTGTTTTTATTTATAGTGATCTCCATAATTTTTTCTTTCGTTTTGTGTCAAGTTACGACAACACCATTATTATCTTGTATTTCTTAACCTCAAGGAGGTTGGTGTTGATGTCCCTTGTTAATTTGACATTGTATTTTTGAAATGTACCTGCCTACTCACAAACAAACTGTCCTTTTTGAAGTAAAACACATAGGCAAGTATTTGTGAAAAATAAATAGCCATTTATTATGGGTCATAACAAAATAAAGAGGAAGGCAACGCTGGAGAAACTGGTGAAATTTGTGAAGCCTTTGTACCCCAGGGCAGACATCAATTATTTTACAATCAAAATTGGTGGCCTGAGGAGTCCTTATAATAGTGAGCACAATCCGGTCCAGGAATACAAGAGATCAGGAACAGCAGCAGATGACATATCTGTCCCCTGGCTGTGGTCTTACAACAGCCTGCGTTTTTTGTCAGACCAGACTGAACACGGCCATCACTTTCTTGTCTTCCTTCTGAGCTTCCTTCCACGCTTGCTTCAAGGCTGTGGCTCTTGTGTTGTAGTTGTGGCAAGAGGTGGAGGAGGAGGACCATGGTTGAACTCACAAACATGGGTTTGGCTTGTGAGTTCGCCCCTCAACCCCTTATTTAGGGCTTGTAACATAACTTCCTCACATAAGAGGCGTTGGCCCTCCTCCATTTCCTGCATTTTGCAGGCTGCCATGTAGGCATAGTCGTCTTGATTATTGGGGGGGGGTTCTGAGGGCTGCAGTAGCCTTCCGAAATAGGCCAAGTGCAGCCTCCTCCAGGTTACTCCTCTTCCTGGGACTTTTTTTGGAAGGCAGAGGGGAGGGACCTGGGATTTGGGCAAGCTACTGGGCCGGCCACCTCCTGGCTGCCACTTTCCACAGCCTCCTCCTGGCTGAGACTTTCCTGTGTATGAAAAAGGGACATAGTTTTAGTTTTTGGTTGATCAATCACACACAATTTTCAGCTTATGACTGTTGCAAATTGAATGTTAATAAATAGAAAAGACTATTATTCTGACCCCAGCATTTTTCATTCTTGTCCCAATCATTTGTGGTCACTACTGTCTATTGATATGTAAAACACTTTGTAAAATCAGAAATTACTAATCAATAATAAGATCTAGTTAACATCATGAATTATTTGACTAGAAATATGTTGAAGAAAGCTATACTGTAAGGGCTTAACTAGGTTGGAGTCCATGGTCGCAGAGATGTACGCTCACCCTTGCAAATACACACAGCCCACGGTAATAAAGAGATAAGCTACCTGGGCTGTGAATCTGTGCATGGGAGCTTGACAGGAATAGCCAAGGGATAGTCGAGGTAAGGCCGCAGTCAGGGATTCCAGAAGTCAGGATAACGATAAACAAAGCCAGGGTCTGAAGCCAGGGTCAGTTTTAGAACACTGGAACACTGCAACAAAGACAGGAACACTTGGCAAACATGAGAAAATGAACTGACGAAGCCCTCAGAGTGAGACAGGGTTTTATACCCAGCTAATTAGGTAACCTGCCTCAGCTGATCCAGGAGTGACGGGTACAAACAGAGTATTGCCTACAGTACTTCATGCTAAACTAGGCATGGCTGGAAAGCAGGCTGAATAGAACTGAGGTGTGGCTCAGAGGTAAAAAAACAGGCGCAAGAACAGACAGTCATGAGTTCAATACCACCCAGAGCCACTTGGGGCACGACCACACCTGGCTGTCTGCTTGGCACAGTAGGGACCGTGACATATACCCGGCTCAAGCTGGGCTCCTCTCTTCTTCCTGGCTTGATGGCCCAGGTTGAATGTCAGAAGCCTCAGCTAAGGTTGAAGGAAGACTGGAGAGTGCTGGCCTGGGTTCAGTCTGGCCTGCCAGAAAATGCAGTCTGTCATAGTACCACAGCCTGGGTACATAAATGTCATCTGCTGCAGCTCCTGATCTCTGGGAATCCTGGACCGTCTTGTGCTCCTCATGCCACTAATTAGGGCCTTCTAATAGGGGATGTCTGCCGTGGGGATCACCGGCTTCACAAATTCCAGCAATTGATCCAGCGCTGCCTTCCTCTTAGTTTTATTGTTATAAAAGGGATGGTTTACCTGCCACAGACAGGGCAGCTCCCTGTACATATCAATGAATATGGGGATAACGTCCTCATCATTGAATAGATTCATTTTCTCTTCAAGACAACACAAGACAAACCCTAATGTCAGGCTAAATTCTCCTAATCTTGCCCCAATATAGGCCTCAATCTATAAGCAGTATAGGCCACTGATGCACCAAGTTAAAATTTACCTAAAGTCCAGATGCTTGAAATAAACAGGTTGGTGACCACCGCTCCAGGTAACTGGGTTTAAATTTCCCGTCCTCCGCTGGGTGAATGGTTGTGAGAGCTCCAGGTGCTGGCGATTGCTATTCCAATGGTATAGGTGCAATGAAAAATCTGGACTGCCGCACTCCGGATTGGAATAATAAAGGTAAAATCTTCTTTATTGAAAAAATGACATGGTATAAAATGCGTACATTGCTCTGTTGAAGTGATACAGCATAACCGCTGACGCGTTTCACGCTCCCATAGAGCGCTTACTCATAGCTCTGAGTAAGCGCTCTATGGGAGCGTGAAACGCGTCAGCGGTTATGCTGTATCACTTCAACAGAGCAATGTACGCATTTTATACCATGTCATTTTTTCAATAAAGAAGATTTTACCTTTATTATTCCAATCCAGAGTGCGGCAGTCCAGATTTTTCATTGCACCTATACCATTAAAATTGTACCTTCGTTTTAACGATAGGCGCTTCCGATACTCCTTCCTCCGCTCACAGATCGTACGTACGATGCACGCATGTTACGCTTTATATACACTGCGCATGCATGAAACTCCGCCTGCCCCTGACGTTCTTTCTAGTCTATTCCCCGCCCTTTCTCTTTCAGAGCAGTGGGACAGCACATGGCGGAGAAAGAGCAAGTGCATGCAGAGGAGAGCAGTAACAATGAAAGCCCGGAGCCACAAACATCCCGATCCCGGAGGAGATTAAGGGCCTCAAATATGTCCTTTGTCGAGATGGTGGAGATGGTGGACATCTTGAAGAGGGTCGAATATGAAGGGAAGCATAGACCTCACCCAAAACCAAATGTGATAAAGGCCAAGATCATGTCTAAAGCCATATTTTGAAGATGTACACGGTGTGTCAACATGTGCTATCTGCCATCACGGGATATCAATGTATGCGTTTTGTGGGTGCAACCCCTTCCTCGCAACTCAAGTAGCTGAGAGGAAGGGGTTGCACCCCCAAAACACATCCATTGATCCCCCGTGATGAGAGCTAGCACATGTTGACATGGGATCAGGAGGGAAATCCCCATTTTGACTCTCAATTTGTGTGCATCTTCAAAATTTGGCTTTCACAGGGGTGACATCACCCCATCTGATGAAGGCAATATCAACACAGCTTGGACATACCAATGTCTGATATTGCCTTTAATTTATCAAAGTTGAACTTTGTAAGTTCCTGAGTTGGTGTATTGTTTTATGGTTTTAAACATGCCTGTTTAACACAAAAAAAGGCTATTTGTACTGTCAAAACCAAAAATGTTAATACAAAAATATGTTGGTTTGTTCAAAAACGCTTTTCTAACACACATGTGAATGTGCAGAGTAAAAAGTTTTCTACTCAACAATGTGTGGCTTCTTATTTCAATGCTCAATAGCAGTTTTTGGACTAAGTTGGTGTTTACAGTGACAATGGGGGTTATTTACCCACTTGAGCCCCGGACCATTATGCTGCCTAAGGACCAGAGGTCTTTTTCCAATTTGGCACTGCGTCGCTTTAACTTTTAATTGCGCGGTCATGCAATGCTGTACCCAAACGAAATTTGCGTCCTTTTCTTCCCACAAATAGAGCTTTCTTTTGATGGTATTTGATCACCTCTGCAGTTTTTATTTTTTGCGCTATAAACGGAAAAAGACCGAAAATTTTGAAAAAAAATGATATTTTCTACTTTTTGTTATAAAAAAAATCCAATAAACTCAATTTTAGTCATACATTTAGGCCAAAATGTATTCGGCCACATGTCTTTGGTAAAAAAAATGTCAATAAGCGTATATTTATTGGTTTGCGCAAAAGTTATAGCGTCTACAAACTAGGGTACATTTTCTGGAATTTACACAGCTTTTAGTTTATGACTGCCTATGTCATTTCTTGAGGTGCTAAAATGGCAGGGCAGTACAAAACCCCCACAAATGACCCCATTTTGGAAAGTAGACACCCCAAGGAAATTGCTAAGAGGCATGTTGAACCCATTGAATATTTATTTTTTTTGTCCCAAGTGATTGAATAATGACAAAAAAAAAAAAAAAAAAAAAATTTACAAAAAGTTGTCACTAAATGATATATTGCTCACACAGGCCATGGGCCTATGTGGAATTGCACCCCAAAATACATTCAGCTGCTTCTCCTGAGTACGGGGATACCACATGTGTGGGACTTTTTGGGAGCCTAGCCGCGTACGGGACCCCGAAAACCAATCACCGCCTTCAGGATTTCTAAGGGTGTAAATTTTTGATTTCACTCTTCACTGCCTATCACAGTTTCGGAGGCCATAAAATGCCCAGGTGGCACAAACCCCCCCCAAATGACCCCATTTTGTAAAGTAGACACCCCAAGCTATTTGCTGAGAGGCATATTGAGTCCATGGAATATTTTATATTTTGACACAAGTTGCGGGAATGTGACACTTTTTTTTTTTTTTTTTGCACAAAGTTGTCACTAAATGATATATTGCTCACACAGGCCATGGGCATATGTGGAATTGCACCCCAAAATACATTTAGCTGCTTCTCCTGAGTATGGGGATGCCACATGTGTGGGACTTTTTGGGAGCCTAGCCGCGTACGGGGCCCCGAAATCCAATCACCGCCTTTAGCGTTTTTAAGGGCGTGAATTTTTGATTTTACTCTTCACCGCCTATCACCGTTTCGGAGGCCATGGAATGCCCAGGTGGCACAAAACCCCCCCAAATGACCCCATTTTGAAAAGTAGACACCCTAAGCTATTTGCTGAGAGGCATGGTGAGTATTTTGCAGCTCTCATTTGTTTTTGAAAATGAAGAAAGACAAGAAAAAACTTTTTTTTTTTTCTTTTTTCAAATTTCAAAACTTTGTGACAAAAAGTGAGGTCTGCAAAATACTCACTATACCTCTCAGCAAATAGCTTGGGGTGTCTACTTTCCAAAATGGGGTCATTTGGGGGGGTTTTGTGCCACCTGGGCATTCCATGGCATCCGAAACTGTGATAGGCAGTGAAGAGTGAAATCAAAAATTCACGCCCTTAGAAAGCCTGAAGGCGGTGCTTGGTTTTCGGGGTCCCGTACGCGGCTAGGCTCCCAAAAAGTCTCACACATGTGGTATCTCCGTACTCAGGAGAAGCAGCAGAATGTATTTTGGGGTGTAATTTCACATATTCCCATGGCATGTTTGAGAAATATATCATTTAGTGACAACTTTGTGCAAAAAAAAAAAAAAAATAAAAAAATTTGTCTCTTTCCCGCAACTTGTGTCGCAATATAAAATATTCCATGGACTCGACATGCCTCTCAGCAAATAGCTTGGGGTGTCTACTTTCCAAAATGGGGTCATTTGGGGGGGGGTTGAACTGTCCTGGCATTTTATGCACAACATTTAGAAGCTTATGTCACACATCACCCACTCTTCTAACCACTTGAAGACAAAGCCCTTTCTGACACTTATTGTTTACATGAAAAAGTTATTTTTTTTTTTGCAAGAAAATTACTTTGAACCCCCAAACATTATATATTTTTTTAAAGCAAATGCCCTACAGATTAAAATGGTGGGTGTTTCATTTTTTTTTTTCACACAGTATTTGCGCAGCGATTTTTCAAACGCATTTTTGGGGGAAAAAACACACTTTTTTAAATTTTAATGCACTAAAACACACTATAGTGCCCAAATGTTTGATGAAATAAAAAAGATGATCTTAGGCCGAGTACATGGATACCAAACATGACATGCTTTACAATTGCGCACAAACGTGCAGTGGCAACAAAATAAATACATTTTTAAAAGCCTTTAAAAGCCTTTACAGGTTACCACTTTAGATTTACAGAGGAGGTCTACTGCTAAAATTACTGCCCTCGATCTGACCTTCGCGGTGATACCTCACATGCATGGTGCAATTGCTGTTTACGTTTGACGACAGACCGCCGCTTGCATTCGCCTTAGCGCAAGAGCAGGGGGCGACAGGGGTGCTTTTTTTTTTTTTTTTTTTTTTTTTTCTTTATTATTTTTTTGCTTTCTTATCTTATTTTTAAACTGTTCCTTTCATTTTTTTTTTTTTTTTATCATTTTTATTGTTATCTCGGGGAATGTAAATATCACCTATGATAGCAATAGGTAGTGACAGGTACTCTTTTTTGAAAAAATTGGGGTCTATTAGACCCTAGATCTCTCCTCTGCCCTCAAAGCATCTGACCACACCAAGATCGGTGTGATAAAATGCTTCCCCAATTTCCCAATGGCGCTATTTACATCTGGCGAAATCTAAGTCATAAAATGCTCGTAGCTTCCGGTTTCTTAGGCCATAGAGATGTTTGGAGCCACTCTGGTCTCTGATCAGCTCTATGGTCAGCTGGCTGAATCACCGGCTGCATTCTCAGGTTCCCTGTTGAGACAGGAGAGCCAGAGAAAAACACGGAAGACGGTGGGGGGGGGGGGGGCATTCCCTCCCACGGCTTGTAAAAGCAGTCTAGAGGCTAATTAGCCGCTAGGATTGCTTTTACATGAAAGCCGACCGCTGGCTGAAAAGAATGATACCAAGATGATACCTAAACCTGCAGGCATCATTCTGGTATAACCACTCAAAGTTGTGAATGGCGTACCTGAAGACAAAAAAATGGTTAACAATAAAGCACAGTAAACGGTAAAGTATAAATAATTACATACCTGAAAAACAAACATGATAAAACAAAATAACAATAACAATAACAATAAAACATTGCAGAATAGAATACAGTAAAAAAGAGCAGAACAATAGAGAGAGAGAATAGAGAGAGAGAACAATAAAACGACAACAATTTTTTTTTATTTTATATATATATTTTTTTTTTTACACTTTTTTTGTAACTAACTTTTATAACGGTAACCGGTTCCAGGTTCGGGTCTCTCAAAATGCGATGGCATCTTGGGAGACCCTGTGAAAGTGTGCCTAGTCTGTGCAATGCTGTACCCTACGCTAATACTCAACTAGTGAATGGTAGCGTTCAAAACATTCACCAATGCAAAGACCAGGATTGTCAGGACAGGAGGGACAATAATACCGGGTGTCACGCCTATATCCGCGCTTGCTGCAGACACGACATCTTTTTTGGGGGGTTCGTTGGGTAGGGGTACTCGGGAGGACATAAAAATGCCTCTCATGCAGCCGACTGCATTTGGTTGGGGATGTGAATGGGGGAAGTACGGGCGCTGCAGAAGCGGTGGGTTCCCAATTAGGATTGGCGAATGCAGCAGGAAGGGCATCATGGGCACGACGGGCCTGTGTTTGTCTTCTTGGTGGCAGCGGGACACTACTTGTGCTTGCCACCTCACCAGCTTGAACTGCACTTATGGGACTCGCCACGTCACCAAGTGTTACTGCAGTGCTGGTTTGACTACGACCGGGGTGTACTAGGCCACTGGTGCTTGCCAGTTCACCAAAACGCTACAAAAAAAACTGTTAGCGATCGCAGGGATCAGGCCTGACTCTGCGAACGCTGCAGTTATGCGTTTAGTCTTTTGTAAGTGACAGTGATCGATCGATACTGCACTTGGGTGGGCTGGGCTGGGCCGGGCGGAGGGGCAAAACGCAGGTGCTAGCAGGTATCTGGGCTGATCCCGCTAACACTGCGTTTGTGGGAACCCTAAACTGCTGGTGACGCTAGTATAGATCTGATCGGATCAGATATTGATCCGTACAGATACTATACCACTAAGGGAGGTGTACGGTGCGTGCGTGGGTGTTAGCGCTACTGGCGCTAACCTGACGCTGCCTGGGGCTGGTGCTTGCCAGTTCACCAAAACGCTACCAAAAAAACTGTTAGCGATCGCAGGGATCAGGCCTGACTCTGCGAACGCTGCAGTTATGCGTTTAGTGTTTTGTAAGTGACAGTGATCGATCGATACTGCACTTGGGTGGGCTGGGCTGGGCCGGGCGGAGGGGCAAAACGCAGGTGCTAGCAGGTATCTGGGCTGATCCCACTAACACTGCGTTTTTGGGAACCCTAAACTGCTGGGGACGCTAGTATAGATCTGATCGGATCAGATATTGATCTGATCAGATACTATACCACTAAGGGAGGTGTACGGTGCGTGCGTGGGTGTTAGCGCTACTGGCGCTAACCTGACGCTGCCTGGGGCTGGTGCTTGCCAGTTCACCAAAATGCTACCAAAAAAACTGTTAGCGATCGCAGGTATCAGGCCTGACTCTGCGAATGCTGCAGTTATGCGTTTAGTGCCTTGTAAGTGACAGTGATCGATCGATACTGCACTTGGGCCGGGCCGGGCCGGGCGGAGGGACAAAACGCAGGTGCTAGCAGGTATCTGGGCTGATCCCGCTAACGCTGCGTTTTTGGGAACCCTAAACTGCTGGGGACGCTAGTATAGATCTGATCGGATCAGATATTGATCCGTACAGATACTGTACCACTAAGGGAGGTGTACGGTGCGTGCGTGGGTGTTAGCGGTACTGGCGCTAATTTGACGCTGCCTGGGGCGACGCATATCACCGCCGGGCGATCAGGGGGCTAAACCTTTATTTGGTAATAAACGGCGGGTTCCCTGACACTATAAAAAATAAACGAACTAACCAGCGTCACCCGTAACGGTTATACGGTGATCGGTGGTGAAAGGGTTAACTAGGGGGCAATCAAGGGGTTAAAACATTTATTAGATAGTATATGGGGGTCCCTGTCGCTATAAAACACTGACGGCGAACCTAAATATTTACCTCACTAACTAGCGTCACCAGCGACACTAATACAGCGATCAGAAAAATGATCGCTTAGCGACACTGGTGACAGGGGGTGATCAAGGGGTTAAAACTTTATTAGGGGGGGTTAGGGGGGTACCCTAGACCTACAGGGGGGTAATATTAACTGTCCCAACACTGTAACTGTCACAAACTGACACTATGCAGTAATCAGAAAAAAAAAAAAAAAAAAAAAAAAAACTGCTGGTGTCAGTTTGTGACAGGGAGGGGGGGGGGGGGTGATTGGGGGGGGGATCGGGGGGCGATCGGGGGGGGATCGGGGTGATTTGTGTGCCTGGCGTGTTCTACTGTGTTGTGTAGTGTTTGTGCACTCACATTGATGTCTTCTCTCCTCGGCGCTGCAACGGAATACCGAGCCGAGGAGAGATGACATCATTTCCTTTGCTGCTGTTTAGCATACAGCAGCAAAGGAAGTGATCTGATTGGCCGGCGGCGATCGCGAGGGGGGGGCCACGAACGGATGGCCTCCCCCTCGTCTCCGATCGCCGGGGGACCAAACGGGACCGCCTCGGGCGGCGGGGGGGGGGTCCGATCGGACCCCCCACCCGCGGGAGGCAAATCACGTACATGTACGTGATTTTGCCTGCCCGTGCCGCCTTGCCGACGTACATCGGCGTGAGGCGGTCGTCAAGTGGTTACTAAAGGCAAATCCACTTTGCACTACAAGTCCACTTTTAGTGCAGTTTCAAGTGCATTTTTGCAGTGCACTTGGAGTGCAAAGTGGATTTTCCTTTAGTAAATAACTCCTACAGAGCTTTATAATTTGCAACAATCAGGCCATTTTTGTGACTCCCAAAAATTAATTCATGATGCTGAAAATGATTAATATTTTTATCAGTAATGCATTACACACATTAACAACAAAAACAAGGTGTGTGTGTAGTAGACCCACAACATAATAGTTCGCTGAAGAAGAGATTGTGACCTCAAAAAATTACATTTGCACTATTGAAGAAAATGGCCAAAAAGAAAAGCCCATTGGATAACCTAGGAGACAGCTAAAAGAAACACAAGCAGTTAATCAAAAGAAATCTTATTTCAGTTTAACCAAAATATTTATTTTTAAAATGTTTGTTAAACATTTTCTGGCATATCAATGGCCCCCCTACCCGCAAAGTACTCAACATACTTCTGTCTTACTTTGCGGGCGCTTTGTGGGGGGTTAACAATGCCAATATAAAGAACAACTCTGCCTACTTTCTGGTCCAGCAGCACAAATATCAAAGACAGGAAAATCCACCACTCTATAGAACAAAAAAAGCAAAAAATATAGGGTGTGCATTTAGTGCATTAAGTGTTATTAGTTAGACAGTCTCCCAAGGTAGAGGACCTGAGTGTAGGAAGCAGCAGAATCCTTGCAACGGCAAAACATGTCTTAGTGTGTAGGGTGGTGCCCAAGAGCATTTCATATTGAAGATTTGTGAGTGCAATTCCTTTGCTTTTAATATTAAAACCATGTAATGCTCTAGCTGTGCACCTTGCTTTTATGTCCTATAATGTGAATGAAAAAATCTGGTACCTAGGGGTACCAGGGAGCATGTATCACTCTCCCCTTTCTGTCTACATGACAGATGTGGGGCTAGGGAACTGGCTATTAAGAACCCAACACTATCATATGAATACAGCCTTCAGGCCTAGGGAAGCTTCAACTGTCAGATACAGCAATTGGGAACCAATCACACCAACATTGTTTCCAAAGAAGCAGGTTGCCTACTGAACTGTCATTGTGCCTCTCACAGAGAACGGTACTTTGGATAAAGCAATTTGTTAGCTTATGTACCTACATATACCTACAGGTAAGCTTACAATAAGGCTTACCTGTAGGTACAATGAATATTTCCTAAACAGTGCATGTTTTCAAATGTTCACATTTGCAATAGCTGATAACGTCACCTGCGCATTGACACTATGTATTCAAGGCACATGAAGACTGCTGTGGAATGCAGATTGCTGTGCAACAAATATGATTCCTATGCGCATGCACGGGAGTGAAGTAATCACGGCCCAGCCACTGAAACAGCTGGAGTGTCCAAACCCAGCAGGAAGTCCAGATAAAAGTGGAAGCCCTGCCAGTGGTGACAGTGCATCGCGGAGGACTTCGTTGGACAAGTAAATCTAACATAATGTGGTAGTATGTGGTGTATACTAGCACATTGTGGCGTTAACCTGTAGGAGGCCTTTTTTATAGGAACTTTACTACCACTTTAAATTTGTAATTTTGTAATAAAAAATATGAGCAAGGTATTTATTAAAACAATGTATCAAGAAAAAAAAAAAGAGATATACAGTGGGGATGGAAAGTATTCAGACCCCCTTAAATTTTTCACTCTTTATTATATTGCAGCCATTTGCTAAAATCATTTAAGTTCATTTTTTTTCCTCATTAATGTACACACAGCACCCCATATTGACAGAAATACACAGAATTGTTGACATTTTTGCAGATTTATTAAAAAAGAAAAAGTGAAATATCACATGGTCCTAAGTATTCAGACCCTTTGCTCAGTATTTTGTAGAAGCACCCTTGATCTAATACAACCATGAGTCTTTTTGGGAAAGATGCAACAAGTTTTTTACACCTGGATTTGGGGATCCTCTGCCATTCCTCCTTGCAAATCCTCTCCAGTTCTGTCAGGTTGGATGGTAAACGTTGGTGGACAGCCATTTTTAGGTCTGTCCAGAGATGCTCAATTGGGTTTAAGTCAGAGCTCTGGCTGGGCCATTCAAGAACAGTCACGGAGTTGTTGTAAAGCCACTCCTTCATTATTTAGCTGTGTGCTTAGGGTCATTGTCTTGTTGGAAGGTACACCTTTGGCCCAGTCTGAGGTCCTGAGCGTTCTGGAGAAGGTTTTCATCCAGGATATCCCTGTACTTGGCTGCATTCATCTTTCCCTCGATTGCAACCAGTCGTCCTGTCCCTGCAGCTGAAAAACACCCCCACAGCATGATGCTACCACCACCATGCTTCACTGTTGGGACTGTATTGGACAGGTGATGAGCAGTGCCTGGTTTTCTCCACACATATCGCTTAGAATTAAGGCCAAAAAGTTCTATCATGGTCTCATCAGACCAGAGAATCTTATTTTTCACCATCTTGGAGTCCTTCAGATGTTTTTTTAGCAAACTCCATGCAGGCTTTCATGTGTCTTGCACTGAGGAGAGGCTTCTACTTTGCCATAAAGCCCCGACTGGTGGAGGGCTGCAGTGATGGTTGACTTTCTACAACTTTCTCCCATCTCATGACTGCATCTCTGGAGCTCAGCCACAGTGATCTTTGGGTTCTTCTTTACCTCTCTCACCAAGGCTCTTCTCCCCCGATAGCTCAGTTTGGCTGGACGGCCAGCTCTAGGAAGGGTTCTGGTCGTCCCAAACGTCTTCTATTTAAGGATTATGGAGGTCACTATGCTCTTAGGAACCTTAAGTGCAGCAGAATTTTTTTGTAACCTTGGCCAGATCTGTGCCTTGCCACAATTCTGTCTCTGAGCTTTTCAGGCAGTTCCTTTGACCTCATGATTCTCATTTGCTCTGACATGCACTGTGAGCTGTAAGGTCTCATATAGACAGGTGTGTGGCTTTCCTAATTGAGTCCAATCAGTATAATCAAACACAGCTGCACTCAAATAAAGGTGTAGAACCATCTCAAGGGTGATCAGAGGAAATGGACAGCACCTGAGTTAAATATATAAGTGTCACAGCAAAGAGTCTGAATACTTAGGAACATGTGATATTTAACTTTTTCTTTTTTAATAAATCTGCAAAAATGTCAACAATTCTGTGTTTTTCTGTCAATATGGGGTGCTGTGTGTACACTAATGAGGAAAAAAATGAACTTAAATGATTTTAGCAAATGGCTGCAAAATAACAAAGAGTGAAAAATTTAAGGGGGTATGAATACTTTCTGTCCCCACTGTATGTCCTTGGAAACAGTATGAACATTTTAAAGTTGTTACAGTCATATTTAATTATTTTAATTATTTTTAAATTTTTAAATTAGTTTTAAGGTTAAAAACATTTTAAAATCTTCTAAAATATTTTTTAAACTTTTTAATATTATATCAGACAATTAAAGTGTTAGAAAGAGACCATTTCAATTTTGCAGTAGCCTCTGCCAGTTAAAATATTTTTTCCTGAATAAAGCCTTTAGCTTGCATGCGATTACTGTAATAGAGCAGGGCCCTGTGATTCCTTCTGTAATAAATTGTATTGTAACTGTACTGTTGGCCTCATGTTGTAAAGTGCAGTGCAAACTGTTGGCGCTGTATAAATCCCGTATAATAATAATAATAATAATAATAGCTGACATAGTGATCCCATGATTGGAAACTACATTGGTTCCCAGTCTTTAGTGGGAACGCAAACTGTCAGTGACAGCTGGATTTTGCAAAGTAAAATGTTGGCTGGTAGCTACTGAACTATTTGGTCTACAAGTAAAGGTGGGAAAATACAAATTAAGGCATGTGGAAAAAAAAAAAAAATTAAAAAAAGAAAATTAATATACTTGAGTAAATACTCTTATTAATTGTATTATCAGAATATCATATTTCTTTAAATAATGGTCCTCTGAAAGTCAGTTGCTGAGGTTAAAAGTGTTTTGCTGTTATCCAAAAATTACATTTGGTAAGTCGGGCACCATCTCTACAAGGGGTCCCACAGCTATCAGTACCGTTGACATGCTGTTTAGGTTTTTAGTATCCAAACCTTTTGAAGACGAAATGGACAACGCCACAATAGGCATGATGGGCTGCTAAATATATTACTCAGGATACCTAAGCGACCAATGATCCAATGCTTTTGAAGTCATATGGAGTTAATTCCTCAATCAATACATATAATGAAGAATCAAACCCCTCACTGACTGTTCATGGATTTTCACCAGACAGACTGATTGCAGTGGACAGCTGAATGAGCTATGCAATGCATTCACATCCAGCTTCCTCAGCATGACATTAATCTGTACATGACAGCTCACTCCATTCACACTCTTCTCTCCAGTTCTTCTCTGCCTCCAGGGCTTCCACTCAATCCACATATATGCATAGGATGACTGCACAAATATACAGACCCCTTCCTCACTGTACACTCAGCTTGCTTAATAGATCAATTAAGCATTGTTTCCTCAGCCTGTCAAAGCTATTTATCTGTGTAGACATTTACTTACGCTTCTCCAAGGTATAGCCCTGCAGCTCTAGTGTAAAGCAATAAGCTATTAGAATTGAATTAGAAAATTTTCACTTTAAGAATGTTTGTTCAACTTTTTAGTCATTAGTGCGGTCAAATCAACGTTAATTTTTAACCGTAGTAATGAGAGAAAAAATGGGACAGGATGGAAAATCTTTCTGGAACAAATTCCTTTCTAATAGAAAGTAAGGATTTCACCCAAGAAAGTCCTTTCACGCCAAAACTGCATGTTAAACACAAACGTTTTTTTAAGTTCTTTTGAATGACAATTACCACGCCATTGAATGTACTGTGAACTTTTTTATACAAATGTTCATATGAATATCCGTATTTACAATCATTAGAAAATCTGCTTGTGTATGGCCAGCTTAAGTCTTAAAAAAAGCAAAGGCACCTTCAGAGGTTTACCTGTGGTAAAGTAATATGCTTTTCACACACCATCTTACAGGGTTAGTCTGTCCAAAATGTGTATTTCAGTATCCGGTAAATGTGGAAGAATGCAAACATTTTAATGGGTTCTTAAATTCACTGGGAGGACACTGGAGGTGAGATCTCTGCATTTCAGCTGTTAGGCCAGCAAAATATTTTTTTTTCTTATCCCTTATGTACACTGCTGCTGGTAAACAGATGTTCAGAGGCAGTTGGATGCTTTTTTCAACTGCCCCTAAACTCATCCAATGTTATCTTATGTGTTAATGTAACAGGTTCCTTTAATGTCGTTTTTTAGGCAGTTGCGTTTATAGGCTTTTCTTTGAAGGCAAAAAAATTAGTTCAGACGCCGAAGTTTCCGACACCAAACGTGGCTTAACACAGTAACTCGCGTTTAGCCGCGTTTCGTTTACAGGCGTTTTTCATTTTTGGCTATTTAAAAAAAAACTGCAAACGCAGCTAAACGTGGCATGTAAATGTGGCAAAATGGACGTTTTAAACGTGGGTTACTCTCTGTCAAGTTAAATCGTTCAGGAGAGGTTGTAAAAACGTCCCGTGTACATTAAGTACTATTAAGTGTAATAGTAATAGATAGTTACAGTGTTAAACAGAGGCACACTACATTCTGCAGTAGCCTCTGCAAGCTAAAATGGAAAATTCCCTATCAAATACTTACCATAATTTTCCTTTCCTGATAGACTCCATGGCAGCAACGTGTGGGTAGGCTCCACCTCCATAACTACCCATAGGACACCTCTCCCATAAATCTTTGCTCTGGACTACTAACTGTGTTCCGTAACTAGCCTATTCCAAACATTTGGGAGGGAACTCCTGCTGCCATGGAGTCTATCAGGAAAGGAAAATTACGGTATTTGATAGGAAATTTTCCATTTTCCTGACATACTCCATGGCATCAACATGTGGGAAATAACTCGCCAAACACACCCGGGTGGGCAAAATGTTGAGCAAAGAAAAACAACATTTATTTAACACTGTTAACATACAGTACTTGCAAACCAAAATTAACGGATGACAAGGCGGCTGGTTCAACATAGTAGTGAGATACAAATGTGTTAATAGAGGACCAGGAAGCCGCTCTGCAGATTATTTCGGGAGCGAGATATCGGGAAGATGACCAAGAGGTTGAAATACTCTGAGTTGAATATGCCATTGCTGCCTCTGGAGGAGCCAAGCCCTTCGCCATACAGTATAAGCCCTTTAAATGGTCTGTACAATCCAAGCAGCAATGGATCTAAATGAGGCTCACATTCCTTTATTTTTCCAGTGGAGAAGGATGAAAAGAAACTCTGATTGCCTAAACGGAGCTGTGACCTCCAGGTACGGTTTCAGCGTGTTTCCCACATCAACATGAATGAACAACCTGATTTTCCAATGACCTAAAGGTGGGAAGCACAATCTCTTGGTTTTCATGAAAAATTGTGGTCACTTTAAAGTTTGACCCCAACATGGGAATCAACACTGCTCTATCCGGAATAAAAGTTAGAAAAGGCTCCTTTGAACCCAAGTTTCTGATTTCAGATACTCTTATGGCTGACGTAACTGCTACTAGGAAGGCTGTCTTGAGTGTGAGATCTTTCACTGAGAGAGGTTTGTCGGGATCTGATCCAAGACTGGAAAGGAAATCCAGAACAAGAGGGAAAGAGGGAGATCCCATTTGGGGAACCTCGGTTTCCTCTGAGGTCTAAGCCTGATAGCACCTTTGAAAAACTGACGAACAAGGGAATGATTCGCCCATGAAACTCCCATGAATGCCAAGATGGCCGATACTTGCACCTGAAGTGAAATAACTGCTAGGGACAGGAGGAAAGGGGTAGGCCTTGTGAAACCTCCACTGGTCCGTGAGAACATCTATCCCATACGCTTGGGGATCTCCGAACCTCGAATAACACTTGGTCAGCTTGTAGTTGCATGGGGATGCAAAGAGGTCGACTTCTGGAGACACTCCCAGGGTCAAGAGCCAATCGAACACCTCTTTGTGGAGAGACCACTCGTTGTTGTTCAATTGAACATGAGAAAGGAAGTACGCTTGTACATTCTGGATCCCAGGAATGTAGACGTTGGATAAGTACCTTTAAACCCAATTCATGATTGGTTCTACCTCCTGTAGCAGGGACCAGCTGTGAGTTCCACCCTGCTTCCTTATGTAGGCCACCCCGGTTGTATTGTCCAACCTGAGCATTACTGAAGAGTTCTCTATTAGATGGTGGAATGAAAGAATTGCCTAAAAGGCAGCTCGCAGTTCCAGGATGTTGTACACAATCCTCACAGAAGGGGAGTTCCATCTGCGCTGAGCCACTTCCGATAGGCAATGAGCACCCCAGCCCCGGTTGCTGGCATCTGAGATTATCGTGACCCAAGAGATGGGAATGATCGAGTGGAAATTGCGGAGATTTTTCCCTTGGAGCCACCAAAGGAGAGACATTCTCATGGCTGGAGAAAGGTGGATGCGCTGGCTTTTGCTGTAGGAATTAAATTGTTGGAGAAACCCTTTTTGGAAGGCCCGTGTGTGCCATTGTGCCCACTTCACCATGGGAATGGTGGCCGCCATAGTGTCAATCACCTTCAGACACTGGAGAGCGGAGAGGTGAGCCGAAGCGAGGGTTGAGCGAATCCTGTCTCGAACTACCACAATCTTCTCCTGGGCAGCGAGTGCCTTCCACAGTGTTGGATAGAACACCGAGAAACACGAGGGACTGTGCTGGTTCCAGGTGGCTCTTCTCCAGATTCAGGAGCCACCCAAACTCTTGAAGGGTGGAGATGACCAGACTCCTGTGTTCTAAAAGTTGACCCTTGTCTTGAGCTAAGAGAAGTAGATTGTCTAGGTAGTGATGAAGACGAACCCCTTTGACTCGAAGCAGAGCAACAACAGCCAACAAAACCTTGGAGAAGACACGAGTTGACATTGTTAGACCGAAGGGGAGACAGGTGAACTGTAAGTGCTGTTCGCCTACCGCAAAGCGAAGGAATTGCTGGAAGTCCACTGCCACTGGGACGTGGAAGTAGGCATCTTTCAGATCGATTGACACCAACCAGTCTCCTTGATGAACTGACTTCTCAACTGTAATTAAGGACTCCATCTTGAATTTTTCTTTCCGTATGAAGTGGTTGAGATGGGTCAAGTCTATGACTGGCCTCCAAGTCCTGTTCTTTTTCTGCACCATAAACAGGGGAAAATACATGCCCTTGCCTCGCTCACCGTCTGGAACAGGAATGACTGCGCCTTGCTCCAATAAACAGTTTACATAGGCTAATAGAATCTGCTTTTTTCCTCTGAACATGGTGGAGTCATAGGAAAGAATCTGAGTTTTGGGACACTGTTGAAAACCCAGGTGTGACCTGAAGAGACCATTTTGAACGGTCCAGAAGTTCTGGATTGAGGCCGCCCAGACTTGACGAAAGTGGAGAAGACGAACCCCCACCCGGCATACCTGAGCTGGCCCAATCTCAAAAGGACTTAGTGGAATCCTGGTTCCCGGAAGAACCACTTTTCGTTGATTTGTTAAATGAGGACTGCCTGGCTTTCCAGGATCTTGAAAACTCCCAGCCAGGCCTATAACTGTGTGCCTCTCTGGCTCGGTCAGTATTCTGTCTTCTCGAAAAGGAGCGTCTCTGGCTCTGTAAGCGCGGATCCTGAGGGAGGAACCCCGACTTACCACCCGTGGCTCGAGTTATGGGCTGTCAAGCTTGTTGCCAAAAAGAGATGTTCCCTCAAAGGGAATTCGGCACCAAGCTTGCTTGGAAGCCGGATCCGCCATCCACGGACGGAGTCATAAGGCACGATGTGCCAGGGCAGCTGCCAACATAACTCGGGCCTCCAGACAGATGACATCAATGGAAGCCTCCCCCAGAAAGGCGGAAGCTAGCCTAATCTCCTGGATAGGAGAACCTCTGGCCACATCACTGGAGATGCCTCTTAGGGTGTCATCAACACTGTTTGCCCATGTCTCCATGGCTTTAGATACTGCGGCTATGGCAAGAACCGGTTTGCAGGCCATTCCCGCTGTCAGGTAGATCCTCTTCAAATCAGAGTCGATCTGTCTCTCCAAGGGATCTTTAAAGGAAACGGTGTCTTCCAAAGGAAGTGTTACACATCTGACTAGTCTCATCAGAGCTGGGTCCACCAACGGAGCTGACTCGAGATGTTTAACCTCTTCCTCCTTGAAAGGATACAGCTTCAGGATTTTTGACTGTATGGAACTCTTTTTGTCCATCTTGCCCCACTCATCAGAGATGATGTCACCCAATTCAGAGAGAAAGGGAAAATATTGTCGCTCTTTATTGAGCTGTTTGAAAATTTTTCTCTGTTTTGGAGGAGAAGTTACAGGGTCTTCCTAAATCAAGGCTTCAATTACAGCTTTCACCAGAGAGGGAAGCAAAGCATACTCAAAACCTATTCCCGGATCCTCAGCTTCCGATTCACTTTCTGAGGGAGGAGCGGATGGGCGGCTCGGCTGGGAGTATTCCCATGCTTCGTGGACCTGCCCTTCACCCGATGGAGAGCACAGTGGCTCCCGATGGGGAGTGGCTCCCTCTCTTGCAGAGATTCCCTCACGACCCGCTTCACCAAGGATTCTAGACGCTGGTCTGCACCCTCCCTTTCATCTGCTGCTTTAGAGAAACAGTGGTCACAGAGGGATTTGCCGACAGGGACAGGAGCCCTGCACCCCCAGCATGATTTTTCTGGCCCTTTACTGGAGCAAGATGAGTGGGTGTGAGGAGGGTCTTTACTATGCTGTCTGGATCTGGAGGGAGATCTGTGATGCCTGGACCTGAAAGAAGAGTGCCGGTGGTATGATTTTGAGGACCCACTTCCCTTACGGGAACTATGTTGTGGATTGGACCTAGAAGGGCTGTGGAAACAAAAGAAACAGAGCAGAAAGAAAGAAGACAGGTGTTTTAGCTGGTGCCCTAATACCCAACTCTCTCCCATCCCCAGCAGGTAGAAGACAGGAAAAAACCTTTAGACATGCCTGCTATGAAAGGGCTGGCCACCAGGAGGCAGTGAAGGATACATGGCATCAGAGCAGGATACTGCAGGGAGAAATACAGATCAGCTGCCAGGCAGGGAACCCACTCAGTTCAGTAGAGCAATGCTTACCTGGAAGAGCCAAACCAGGAGCTCAGGGAAGTCGCCGCAAAGCCCACAAACATTCCCGAGCTCTGCAAGCTCTCTCCTGGTTTTAAAAGTGGCACCGTATGACGTCACTGACAGCGTCAGGTCCAAGACGTTCGTGCGTATGCGCGAACAAAGCTTTGTTCTCATTCCAGGACTGCGCATGTGCAGAGCACATGCCGGGACCCGGAAGAGAGAGAGAGTGGCGGCTGGAACGCAGGAAGAACCAGCTGCCATGCACAGGGACAAGATACAACCAGCAAGGAGAAATTTAGAACAGAAGGTACAAACAATATACAAATACAAACAATGCTGCCATGTATGCTGAAAAACAAACTCACCACTCCACCTACGATCAACTGAGCTGAGGAAAACATACACACACACCGGACTTCATAGCAGATAATGGCCACCTACACACACAGCTAGGCAAACAGCTTGTGCACGATAGCCTGCCAATGTCCAGGCTTCCAGCTCTTCAGCACTATGCATATACACTCCATACCCTGCTTAACAGGCAAGGCCTATTAGAGGGACGTGCCATCTGGCGCTCGGCTGATCCTGATCGTAGGGGAATCATCTTCAGGTAAGAGAACCAAACACTTGGTCCTACAGGGGAGGACAAAAAAGGAACACGGTTAGTAGTCCAGAGCATAGATTTATGGGAGAGGTGTCCTATAGGTAGTTATGAAGGCGGAGCCTACCCACACGTTGCTGCCATGGAGTCTGTCAGGAAAATATTTTTTTCTGAATAAAGCCTTTTTTAGTTTGTATCTGATCTCTATGATATAGCTGATGTTGTGATCCTATGATTTGTTCCCAGTCATTACTGGGAACTGAATTGATCAGTGACAGTTAGCAACTACTCAGAGTGTGGCATGCAGCTACAGAACTAATTGGTCTTCATGTAAAGGTGGAAAACAATATAAATAAAGGCATGTGAGACAAAAAAAACCACAATTGTACACTGAATCTTACTAAATGCTCCCATTAGATGTATTAACTCCATGTAAATATGTGAAATAATGGTCCTCCGAAAGTCAGTCGCTGAGGTAGGAAGTATTTTGCTGTTATCTGAAGATAACATTTGGTATGTTGGGCATCAGTCCTACAAGGAGACCTACTGCTATGCTATGAGTACTGTGGGCATATGCTGCTAATGCCGCGTACACACGAGCGGACATTACGGCAGACTTGGTCCGGCGTACTGGATTTCGTCGGACAATTCGATCGTGTGTGGGCTCCAGCGGACTTTGTTTGCTCAAAAGTTAGACATACTTAGATTTGAAACATGTTTTAAATCAATCTGTCGAAATCGAGTCCGGTCGAAAAGTCCGCTTGTCTGTATGCTAGTTCGACGGACAAAAAGCCACGCTAGGGCAGCTATTGGCTACTGGCTATGAACTTCCTTGTTTTAGTCCGGTGGATTGTGTGTAGGCAAGTCCGTTCATTCAGAAAGTCCGTCGTAAAGAACGTCGAAAAGTCAGCGGGGCAAAGTCTGCTGTAAAGTCTGCTCGTACGCGGCATTAGGTGTTTTTTTTAGCCTCCTTTGAACAAGGGAGTTCCAAGTCTTGCTGTTTTATATTTAACTAATTTTATATTATGCACCATGCAGCAGAAGAAGAGAAAAACCCTAAAGTGGGTAGGAATTGTGGGAAGATCTTGTCATTGGAGTCTCCAAGAACTTTCAAATGTCAGTAGATAGTAGTCAGACCAACAGATTTCACCTTTACACATTCTTTCTAAAACAAAAAACATTTTGAGTTTAATGTATTTATTTCTTTCTGTGCCACTAGGATGTTTCACTTATTTGGTTTTCCCTGATGAGCATTGTCATTAGGACTGAAAGTGAAGGAAAATTCTGAATTCTGAGTTGTTACCAAAACAGAAATAAAATGGAAACAACCAGGTGGAACTGCTTGTTCTATTAACAAATGCCTAAGCTTAAGAGAGAGATGTGATGGAAAATCTCTTGAATGGCTAGAGAAACTGATAGGGGTTTAAAGTGTATGTTACCCTAAATACTTATTTTCTTTCTGTGTGTGATCACATAGGTGTATTTCATAAATCATAGTCTCTATCATTTGCATGTACTTCTTCAATCTAAAGTACCTGGCTGATCCTTCCAGCCACCTTTCTTCCTTGTTCTAAACTGACCACACAAAGCACAGAGGCTAATCTTTGTTAGCGTGGTCAGTTTTCATTCTTTGGCTGACCATTCACAGGTACAGGACACTAAGAGGATACACAACATGCCTGTATTGGGTAGTTTGCCTAGCCACTACACTCACCCCCAACCAATCACAGCCTGCCTCTGGTACACACCCCTACCCAATCACAGCGTGTCTTTTGATCACGCCCCCTGCTCAAGCATAGACTGCATCTAGCCTCAGGCTGAACAGACTATGAAATACAGGCACACTGTGTGTCTACACAGTGTCCTGTACAATAGAAAAACAAGATATTTGGGGGGCACACCCTAAAAAATGCATTAAAGATGGTGCAGCTATAAGACCATACAACAGAACAAAATGTTACAGCGCACACATGCAAAAAAGACATTTACCTCCTGCAAGGCTATTTAAAACACGTAGACATTTTCAAAAAACATTATCAAAAAAATATGAGGATTTGGTCACACCATATTGCTATATGGTGCTTAAGCCCACTTACTGCGACAAAGTACCCCATGGTTAGTGGGTCCTACACTATCCATAGACTGGGAGATCCTGCTTCTCGGAACCATGGGAGCCATACAGTCCTCTATATGGGAGAACTAAAGGTCTCTACCTATGACACAGGTGGACACTAATGAGAGGCACTGATGAGGGAGTGGGGTGCTCCTGCCCAAAAGGATTTGGGAAGTGGGCTTAAGCACCATATAGCAATATGGTGTGACCAAATCCCCATATTTTTTTATAATGTTTTTTGAAAATGTCTAGGTGTTTTAAATTAGCCTTGCAGGAGATAAATGTCTTTTTTGCATGTGTGCGCTGTAATATTTTGTTCTGTTGTATGGTCTTATGGCTGCACCATCTTTAATGCATCTTATAGGGTGTGCCCCCCAAATATCTTGTTTGTCTATTGTATGGATTCTGACCAAATCCATATAGAGGAGTGTATGGCTCCCATGGTTTAGAGAAGCAGGATCTCCCAGTCTATGGATAGTGTAGGACCCACTAACCATGGGGTACTTTGTCGCTGTAAATGGGCTTAAGCACCATATAGCAATATGGTGTGGCCAAATCCCCATATTTTTTGATAATGTTTTTTGAAAATGTCTTGGTGTTTTAAATAGCCTTGCAGGAGGTAAATGTCTTTTTTGCATGTGTGCGCTGTAATATTTTGTTCTGCACAGTGTCCTGTATCACCATCCTCCACTATCAGGAAGAAGAAATGCATGGTCATATGACAGAGCTTTTTAATCTTGTAAAAAATGTAGGAAAGATAATTTCTGAAACTAATCAAAAGCAGTTATGGTGCCTGAACAGTTATAACTGTTTTAGAAAGTATCTATAACATTATATGTTTACAACTACTTTAAAGAGGAGCTCCAGTGTCCCTCCAAAAAATGTAAAGTCAGCACAAATACTGTACACTTATGCCCTGTACACACGGTCGGATTTTCCGACTGAAAAAGTGCGATCGGATTGTGTTATCAGAAATTCCGATCATGTGTGGGCTCCATCGGACTTTTTCCGTCGGAATTTCTGACACACAAAGTTTGAGAGCAGGCTATAAAATTTTCCGACAACAAAATCGGTTAAATTCCGATCGTGTGTACACAAATCCGATGCACAAAGTGCCACGCATGCTCAGAATAAATTAAGAAATGAAAGCTATTGGCTACTGCCCTGTTTATAGTCCTGACGTACGTGTTTTACGTCACCGCGTTCAGAACGATTGGATTTTCCGTCAACTTTGTGCGACCGTGTGTATGCAAGACAAGTTTGAGCCAACATCCGTCGTAAAAAATCCATGGATCTTGTTGTTGGAATGTCCGATCAATGTCCGATCATGTGTACAGGGCATTGCTGTAGCTGCTGACTTTTAATATAAGGACACTTACCTGTCCAGGGATCCAGCAATGTCCTCACCTGAGCTGATTCTTCAATGGGCTTTGGGTTCAATCGCCGACATCTCAAGGAAGGGAAACTGGCAGTGAAGCCTTTCGGCTTCACAGCTGGTCTCCTAATGTGCATGTGCGAAACACGATGCACTTTGTGAAAGGTCCCACAGTCTTCTGGGACCTGTGATGTGTCCCAGAAGGCAACGAGGGGAAGGAGGGGAGGCTGAACATCGCTGTGGTGATCTGACCAGAAGTGGGAGCGGGTACCTATCACAACCAGGTACCCACTCCTCCTCCCTCCCAATACAAGCAAGTGGAACGTCCCCTTTTGGGTGAAGTTTCACTTTAAGTATTTCCTACTGTATAAAAATGAAAAAAATAGTGGCTTTTGATACACTTCAAATAAACTTTTAACACTTTTAGATGGACTCACATTTTAAAGGGAATTTGTCACCAAAATAATAGTGTTTGGGCAGGCCGATGAAAACTAGAAAAAAAATGGAGTTTAATCCCCCATTGCTTCTTATCCTAACCTAATACAAACACTGCTGCATATGTATCTTTTAGCAAGCTTGGGCTTCCTTCAGGGTCACTTCAGCCCTACAAAAGAACCTCAGGGCAAAGACACCCCGAGAAAGTTGCCACCAAAAGCAGGACCCTTCAGCATTCCACCAACCATAACATGAGTGATAGATAATTAAAAAATAACTTTTATTTAATCATAATAAAATATAAAGACAAAACAAACCTACACCTTTCCCAAAATAAAGACAATGGGGTTGATTTACTAAGGGCAAATCCACTCTGCACTACAAGTGCACTGCAAGTGCAATCGCTATAGATCTGAGGGGGGACAGGCAAGGAAAAAAAAAAGAAAAACAGCATTTTTGCTTGCACATTATTTGATGATAGAAATCAGCAGAGCTTCCCCTCATTTTAGAGCTTCCCCTCAGATCTAGAGTGCACAGCCCATTTGCCTATAGTAAATCAACATCAATGTCTTGACCCAAATATTTATTAAAAATGTGGAAAAAACATTTAAAAATAAGTCTGAACACTTCAGGGTAACAACACCTGGGTAGAAATTACCATTATTGTTTAAATAGTTTTTAAAGTGTTTGTTACCCCAACATTTCATATCCTTGAAATGTGACTGCTGTAGCATGTACTTGTATGAGAAAGTCTCCTGTTCTCTTTGTATTGCTTCCTTTGTGGGAAATCCTTGGTGTTCCTGCCAGTCCCTTCCTGCTTTTAAAAACTGACCATACTAAACAGGAGAACAAACTGTGGTCAGTTCCAAAGCTATGCTGGGAACTTGGTGAGCTCTCCTCTAATGACGAGACTTGTCCTGAATCCTGACAGACCCCCTTGCACAGCCTTACACAGGGAAGACCAGTGTACTGTTGCTTCTCCTCCTCCCAGCTCTTATGCAGCTGAGAACAGAGAGAACAGAGGGAATGTGATCATCTATAAAAAAGGGGGAAAAAAGGTATTTATTATGCTTTTTCTATATCTATACACAAATGTTTCTTTCATTTCTATTTAAACTGAATGAGTTGTTTTACAAGTATAGGGTCAGACCAAAATATTGTAACTCGGCCCTGCAATTGGAAATATCAATACCATATACAAAAATATCTACATTCACTACTCAAATGACAAAGAGTGTGCCTCCTTCTATCTCTGAGGGATGAATATATATATTCAAGAATTATCTGGGTGCAGTTCCTATAAACAATATAGTTTCTTACAATCAGTTCTATAGATCGGCACAGTAGTCTCAGCGAGCTGACAAGTGTTAAGGAAGGCAGAGCTGTGACAGGGGTTCGAATTAGGCAGGTGGCCCAAACTTGCCAAAAGATAAGCATTTCTCCAGACTTTAGCATAGCAGAAGTATAAATAGCTGTATGTAAAAGCTAAGTCCACTATAATTAAAGTTAGCTTTGGCTTAGTTTGCAAAGGTATGTACAATTACCAACAAGTAATGTGTACACATCAGACTATGTAACTATGCAAACCTTCCCACCAAGACTGTGCAACTGCTGTTATAGAGTAGACCCAATTGTCGCTTTGTTTTCACTAAAAACAGGACATATAAAAAAAAGGATTAAACTTGTTGAAATTTTAGGAACATCTACAACAACATATATAAATTTAGATGTGTGGGTTTAGATATAATTTATAGCCCAACTCCAGTCAATTATTTTTTTCCTGTGCAGTGGAGCTGTGCCCACACTGCATGGGTTAACTGCTCGTTGTATGGGTGAACACAGAGCCTATACTCACCTGATCCTTTGATCCTCCAGAAAACTACACACCCTCACGTCCAGAGGTAGACTGTTCCTAAGGTCTTCACATCCAAAACCTAATGGTCTATGGGTGTGATGACGTCAGGAACATTCCACCTCCCAAGAACTCTAGATCGCTTGGGGGGGCAGGCGCCACAGAGACTGGTCTTGTGCTGGAAGGATCGGAGGATTATGTGAGTATATCTCAGCTCCAGGGGCGTAACTACCACCATAGCGACCCATGCGGGTGCTATGGGGCCCGCAGACAAGTGGGGCCCAGTGAGGATGAGAGCACCGCCGGCACAGTCTCCCAGCCAGAGGAAGAGAGAGAAGAGGAAGAGGCAAGCTGTGACCTGTGCCCAATGCAGCATGACCTGTGCCCAATACAGCGTTGCCTGTGCCCAATACAGCCTGATCTGCCTGTGCCCCATACAGCCTCACCTGTGCAGAGGAAGAGGCAAGCCACCCGGATCAGCAGAGAGCTGAATTGGCCGATGTAATAGCTTTCATTAGAACTTCCAGTGTTCCCGGGGCTCACGTCACATAGCTCCACCTCTTGGCTGGCGCCTTTGATAGACAGAACGCCAATCCAATGCGGGACGTGTGACATCATTAAAGGTGTCAGGCCAAGAGGTGGGGCTATGTGACGATAAGCCCCGGGAAGACGGGCAATTCAAATGAAAGCTATTACAGCGGGCAATCCCGCTCTCTGCTGATCCGAGTGGCTTGCCTCTTCCTCTGCACAGGTGAGACTGTATGGGGCACAGACAGACCAGGCTGTATTCGGCACAGGCAACGCTGCATTGGGCACAGGCAATGCTGCATTGGGCACAGGTCACGCTGCATTGGGCACAGGTCACGCTGTATGGGGCACAGGTCACGCTGCATGGGGTACAGGTCACGCTGTATGGGGCACAGGTCACGCTGCATTGGGCACAGGTCATGTTGTATGGGGCACATGTCACGCTGTATGGGGCACAGGTCACACTGCATTAGGCACAGGTCACGCTGTATGGGGCACAGGTCACGCTGTATGGGGCACAGGTTATGCTGCATTGGGCACAGGTCACGCTGCATTGGGCACAGGTCACCCTGCATTGGGCACAGTTCACGCTGCATTGGGCACAGGTCACGATGTATGGGGCACAGGTCACGCTGTATGGGGCACAGGTCACGCTGCATTGGGCACAGGTCACGCTGCATTGGGCACAGGTCACTTTGTATGGGGCACAGGTCACTTTGTATGGGGCACAGGTCACGCTGCATTGGGCACAGGTCACGCTGCATTCGGCACAGGTCATGCTGTATGGGGCACAGGTCACGCTGCATGGGGCACAGGTCACGCTGCATGGGGCACAGGTAACGCTGCATTGGGCACAGGTCACACTGCATTGGGCACAGGTCACGCTAGATGGGGCACAGGTCACGCTGTATGGGGCACAGGTCACGCTGCATAGGGCACAAGTCACACTGCATTGGGCACAGGTCACGCTGTATGGGGCACAGGTCACGCTGCATTGGGCACAGGTCACGCTGCATTGGGCACAGGTCACGCTGCATTGTGCACAGGTCACGCTATATGTGGCACAGGTCATGCTGCATTGACACTAGGGCAGCTGTGGGGGGGGGGCTGTTTGCAGGGGGCCCCATACAACATTTTGCTATGGAGCCCTGCTATTTCTAGTTACGCCCCTGCTCAGCTCTTCAATTCCCAAGACAAAAATGAGCAGTTAACTCATGCAGTGGGGCTGTGCCTGCCCGAGTTCAGCTTTAAGTATTGACAAAGTTATTGGGTCCATAGCAGAAATGTAAAAATCACTCCATAAGTGAAACACAGGTGTGAAAACTGAACAGGCTGGGACCTGCCGTTGATGGCTTTGAGGGAATGCTTGCCTGTCTCTGGCTTCTTTCATAAACTTCTTGATTTGTATATATTTTCTGGGTCAGCAACTGAAAAAGTATTAAAGATAATAGACCAACATGACAGGTAGAAAACTAATTTATTTTATTTTTTTAAAGTAGAGGTCGGCATTGGAAGTCTACATATTATTCTTAGCACAGACATCCCTCAATAGGTTTTGCTACAGTAATGGAGCGCACTATTACTATACCATTATTCTTTTATTATTGTAATTCCATTGTCCTTTAATATAAAGAAAGACATTAAGACATATGTTAACATTCTTGTTTTACTTTGAATTGGGTTCTGGGAAACATCTGTTCTGGGGAAAAGAGTCATTATTTACACTCAAATGCCATTATCTTTGTATTTATACTATAGAAATGTTAGTGGGACAAGCAGGTCATACAGAGTTTAACCCTTTTTCATTGGCCTTTCTGTTTCTTTTATGGAGAATTAGAAAGTGATTTACAGAGTGATACCAGATAGTAATGGCCAACCGGGCTAACAAGCCCAATTTCTTTTTTTTAAGTAATTTTTTTTTTCTGTTATTGACATAGCGATATACTGTACATTGCACACAATTAATATAAATGTTCCAAATTAATAAAATAAGCATTGTTAGGAATAGAAGAATGGACATTATTTGACAACTAGGCATTGTATGCACTGCTAAGAAAAGTAATGAATTGAAGAAGAAGACAAAATATCAAACCCCCCCCCCCCACCACCATTTGGTTTGCACCAGAACATGCGAACAGGCAAAAAATTTGTGCGAACATACGAACACCATTAAAGTCTATAGGATACGAATGTGAAAAATCAAAAATGTTCATTTTAAAGGCTTATATGCAAGTTATTGCCATGAAAAGTGTTTGGGGACCCGGGTACTGCCCCAGGGGACATTTATCAATGCAAAAAAAAGTTTTTAAAATGGCCGTTTTTTCAGGAGCAGTGATTTTAATAATGCTTACAGTGAAACAATAAAAATGAAATAGTCCTTTAAATATCGTGCCTGGGGGGTCCCCTTAGTCTGCCTGTGAAGTGGCGCATCTGTCTCATGTCTTACTGTGCCGCAGCAAAATTACATTTCCAAAGGAAAAAATGTCATTTAAAATTGCTTGCGGCTGTAATGTATTGCCATATCCCGGCAATATAGATGAAAAATCAAGGTAAAAAATCAGCGTGGGTTCCCCCTCCCCCCAGTCCATACCATGCCCTTCAGGTCTGGTATAGATATTAAGGGGAACTCCACACCAATTTTTTTTTTTTAAATAGCATGGGGTTCCCCCCCAAAATCCATACCAGGCCCATTGGGTCTGGTATGGATTTTAAGGGGAACTCCACGCCAATTAAAAAAAAAAATTACATGGGGTCCCCCCAAAAACCATACCAGACCCTTATCTGAGCAAGCAGCCTGGCAGGCAATACCAGGCCGCTTGCCCTCAACATGGGGAGGGTGCTTTTGGGTCCCACTCAAAGCACCTTGTCCCCATGTTGATGGGGACAAGGGCCTCATCCCCACAACCCTGGCCATTTGTTGTGGGGGTCTGCAGGCAGGGGGCTCATCGGAATCTGGAAGGGGGGCTCCTGGATCCCACCCCCCCTATGTGAATGGAATTGGGGTACATTAAACCCCTACCCATTCACCCAAAAAAGTGTCAAAAAGTAAAAACCACAATACACAGTTTTTGACAATTCCTTTATTAAAAAAAAAAAGTGGCTCGCGATGTACATCCATCTTCAATCACGGCACTGACAGACCCGAAAAATAGAAAAAAAACAAAAATACTCCATGGGAGGGGTCCCGCCGACTGCTGTCTTTTCACTGTGACAGCTGTTATATAGGCAGGGGCGGGGCCACCTGCTGATGGAACCGGATGACCCTGCACCCCTCTAAAGGCACATGACGTCAGAAGGCGGCTCCGCCCTTGCCTATATAGCAGCTGTCACAGCGAAAAAAGACAGCAGTCGGCGGGATGCCTCCCATGGAGATGGAGTATTTTTGTGTTTGTTTTCAATTTTTTCAGGTCTGTCGGCGCTGTGATTGAAGCTGGATGGACATCGCTGGACATTTTTAATTTTTAAATTTTTAATAAAGTGATTGTCAAAAACTGTGTGTTATGATTTTTACTTTTTGACACTTTTTTGGTGAATGGGTAGGGGTACAATGCCCCCCGCCCACAGACCCCCACAACCACCGGGCCAGGGTTGTGGGGACAAGGTGCTTTGGGGTCCCCCCAAAGCACCCTCCCCATGTTGAGGGCAAGCAGCCTAGTGTGGTTCAGGAGGGGGGCGTCACCCCCTATCCTGGCCTGCCAGGTTGCTTTCTCAGATAAGGGTCTGGTATGGATTTTGGGGGAGACCCCATGCCAATTTTTTTTTAAATTTGGCGTGGAGTTCCCCTTAAAATCTATGCCAGACCCAACAGGCCCAGTATGGCTTTTGGTGAGGACCCCATGTTGTTTTAAAAAAAAATGTTAGCGTGAAGTTCCCCTTAAAATCTATAGGCCTGGGGGGGGACCTATGCTGTTTTTTTCCTAATACTGTCATAGGGTTCCCCTTAACCACTTCAATACACTGTAGTATATACTGTACACTGACTGCACTGTGTGTGTTATATATATACTGTATATATATATATATATATATATATATATATATATATTGATAGTATATGAGGAAGGAATTAGTGGGACTTTATATGAGGTATAGGGGTGCCGCTCAGATCCCCCCTCCATCCCGATTGAATGAAAATAATGAAAAATAAAAAATAGGAGTGGCCGGCAGTATACCCGGCTCCGGTGCGTTACCCTATCAGGCTCACTACCATCCCTACCTTCACGGGACCGCCAACGAAAGTGCACACTACATGACCCTGTGGAAGATACAGCAATCTGCAATCGTATCAATCCACTTGTTGGAGATGGTGACAGCTGTAAATCCTGCCCCTTGAGAGGACTGCAGTCGATACTGGGTGAGATTCAACCTGTATTCATCCCAGCCTTGGGATAGCTACTATAATTAAGCACTTTGTGTCCACCACACTGCATCCGGTCAACAGAGATATTCACCCAGCTCAGCTCCAAGTCATGTGCACTTGGTCTCCAACACTTTGAGCCACTACAGCCCTAGAGAGACATTTAATACACAGGCGTGTATACTCACCATAGTTGCTGTTGAAACAGCCCTGGGTCCCGCTGCTGGTGGTCTTCCCACCATAGACCCTCCACACTTCCCGTACTTCCCGCCCTTCCCCGTTCTGGGTCTCCTGATCACAGGAGTTTTTCACTTTGATAACCAGGTCGGACTTTACACTCCCCCACCACCCAAGCAATATTCATCTGCCTCAACCTGCTGCCCTCTCCTGATCATTAAGGACTTTCAGCATAGTAGTGCATATATATTCATTGTTGTAACCATTCATGCACAATTTCTGTATGAAGTTCAATTGCTTGGTGTGAGAGTTTTGGCTGTGAGAGGTGGCCACCTGCGTCTGTCCATGACAATGTTGTCCTTTTTAATTGGTGATGGTACCTGTTTTTACAGTATATCTTTGGATTGGTGATTATTGTGATTTTTTCAATAAAATTAGCATTTATATTCATAACTTGAAAAGTATGAGTTTCTATTATGAAAATCTGTAGAATTTTGATAATTTGTGTATGAAAAAGTAATTGCTATATTTCACCTCCATAAAAATACCGTCTATTTTCAAAATTCATTGATTTAATCTCCCTGCAGCCTATCCAAATAGGTTTAAAAGTGAGAAATGCAATTCTGTAAGGTAAGTTTGTCTAAAATTAAAAATAACAAGGAAAAAAAATGTTATGTCCAGATGCATCTGCCTGCTTAATCCCTCAGAAATTGCGACCTATCCAAAAAGAGTTAAAGTGATTGTAAAGGGGATTTTTTAGATAACAAATATGGTATGCTTACCTGCTCTGTGTACAGAGCAGACCCAATCCTACTTTTCCCAGGACTTCGTAGGCACTCTTGGCTCCTTCCCCCTTTTGAGTGCCCCATAGCAAGCTACTTTCTGTGAGGGCACTCATGCAGGCTCGATCCCGAGCCGTGCTCTGTGTGTCCATTGACACACAGAGCACAGCTCGACCCTGCCTCCGCTCTTTCCTCACAGCAGGAGCCATTGGCTCCTGTTGCTGCCTTCATGGCCAGTGAGGCGAGAGAGAGAGAAAGAGAGAGAGAGAGAAAGAGAGAGGAGAAAGATGCTGCTCTCAGGCACAGCTCTGGATCGAGTTTGGGCTCAGGTAAGTATAGGTGCTGGGGGAGTACGTTGAACACAAAAGGTTTTTTACCCTAAAGGATAATTTCACCTTTGGGGTCATGTAACAACCATTTTTAGAGTGGAACATGTTCCCAATGCTGCAGCCATTTATTTACAGTGCCACTGGGCGCTCACATGACCTCCCCCCGCTCTCCTCCATTTCTTCCGGCTGACGTCAGCGGGGAATCTCAGCCCCTCCCACTGTAGTGCTCAGATTGTGGAAGGAGAGCGCCGGAAGGTCACTTGTACGCCCAGCGAAGCTATAAAATAAGGTGTAATCATTTTTAAAAGACACGGATACTGCACATATTAATTATATCTTCCTGTAAGAGAGGGGATTACAGGATTTCTCAGTAGTGACTTTACAACTGCTTTAACTTTCTGCTAAAACTTTGTATATTAATATTGCTTAGACCTTAGAAGAAGTGGGTACTCCCTTGTCCTGAACATTTGAATGTTAGTGCAGATAAAAAGGTATCATGGGACAGTACTCAATTGGTTTTGGTCCAGTAAGTGCACTCATATGGCTACAATCACCTCAAGCATTATGATAGTACATAATATACAGCATGCTGTAGACCGGGGCATGTGCCACATGGCTGATAATTAGGGTGTTGGGGGGAAGGGGTGCAATCAAAGATCTTGTGAGTTCTTGTCAGGCCCCTGTCTGCAGTCTCCAACTAAAGCTGTAGAATGAGCAAGTCAGCTCTGCATACTTTTATGGGTGTCAGGTACATCTACTTTATGGAAATGCATACTCTATATTTTTCATCAGATACTGTATACTGTGTATACAGTGCCTTGAAAAAGTATTCATACTCCTTGACATTTTCCACATTTTGTCATGTTACAACCAATAATGTAAATGTATTTTATTGGATTTTTTTGTGATAGACCAACACAAAGTGGCACATAATTGTGAAGTGGAAGAAAAATGGTAAATGATTTTCAAAACGATTCACAAATAAATATCTGAAGTGTGGCGTGCATTTGTATTCAGCCCCTCTGAGTGAATACTTTGCAGAACCACCTTGTGCTGCAGTTACAGCTGCTAGTCTTTTTGGGTATGTGTCTACCAGCTTTGCACGTTTAGAAGTGAAATTTTTGCCCATTCTTCTTTGCAAAATAGCTCAAGCTCTGTCATATTGGATGGAGAGCGTCAATGATTAGCAATTTTCAAGTCTTGCCACAGATTGTCAATTAGATTTAGGTCTTGACTTTGACTGGGCCATTCTCACACATGAATATGCTTTGATCTAAACCATTCCATTGTAGCTTTGGCTGTATGTTTAGGGTCATTGTCCTGCTGGAAGGTGAACCTCCGCCCCAGTCTCAAGTCTTTTACGGACTCTAACAGGTTTTCTTCTAAGATTGCCCTGTATTTGGCTCAATCCATCTTCCCAACAACTCTGACCAGCTTCCCTGTTTCTGCTGAAGAAAAGCATCCCTACAACATGATGCCACCACCACCATGTTTCACGGTGGGGATGGTGTGTTCCACCACACATAGCATTTTCATTTTAGGCCAAAAAGTTAAATTTTGGTCTCATCTGACCAGATCACCTTCTTCCACATATTTGTTGTGTCCCCCACATGGCTTCTTGCAAACTGCAAACAGGATTTCTTTCTTCTTTTGGCTGCTTCTCTGATTTAACGCTCTCCTTGCCTGGCCTGTCGGTTTAGGTGGACGGCCATGTATTGGCAGGTTTGTAGCTGTGCCATACTCTTTCCATCGGATGGATTGAACAGTGCTCTGTGAGATGTTCAAAGCTTGGGATAATTTTTTTATAACTTAACCCTGCTTTAAATTTCTCCACAACTTTATCCCCGGCCTATATATATATATATATATATATATATATATATATATATATATATATATATATATATATATATATATATATATATATATATATATATATATATATATATATATTTATATATACAGTATCTCACAAAAGTGAGTACACCCCTCACATTTTTGTAAATATTTTTTTATACCTTTTCATGTGACAACACTGAAGAAATGACACTTTGCTAGAATGTAAAGTAGTGAGTGTAAAGCTTGTATAACAGTGTAAATTTACTGTCCCCTCAAAATAACTCTACACACAGCCATTAATGTCTAAACCGCTGGCAACAAAAGTGAGTACACCCCTAAGTGATAATATCCAAATTGGGACCAATTAGCCATTTTCCCTCTCCGTAGTCATGTGACTCGTTAGTGTTACAAGGTCTCAGGTGTGAATGAGGAGCAGGTATGTTAAATTTGGTGTTAACACTCTCACTCTCTCATACTGATCATTGGAAGTTCAGCATGGCACCTCATGGCAAAGAACTCTCTGAGGATCTGAAAAAAAGATCTACATAAAGATGGCCTAGACTATAAGAAGATTGTCAAGACCTTGAAACTGAGCTGCAGCACAGTGGCCAAGACCATACAGCAGTTTAACAGGACAGGTTCCACTCAGAACAGGCCTCGCCATGGTCGACCAAAGAAGTTGAGTCCACGTGCTCAGTGTCATATCCAGAGGTTGTGTTTGGGAAATAGATGTACGAGTGCTGCCAGCATTGCTGCAGAGGTCGAAGGGGTGGCGGGTCAGCCTGCCAGTGCTCAAACCATACGCCACACATTGCATCAAATTGGTCTGCATGAATGTCGTCTCAGAAGGAAGCCTCTTCTAAAGATGATGCACAAGAAAGCTCTCAGTTTGCTGAAGACAAGCAGACTAAGGACATGGATTACTGGAACCATATCCTGATGTCTGATGAGACCAAGATTAACTTATTTGGTTCAGATGGTGTCAACCAGGTGAGGAGTACAAAGACAAGTGTGTCTTGCCTACATTTAAGCATGGTGGTGGGAGTGTCATGGTCTGGGGCTGCATGAATGCTGCCAGCAGTGGGGAGCTACAGTTCATTGAGGTAACCATGAATGCCAACATGTACTGTGACATACTGAAGCAGAGAATGATCACCTCCCTTCGGAGACTGGGCTGCAGGGCAGTATTCCAGCATGATAATGACCCCAAACACACCTCCAAGACAACCACTGCCTTGCTAAAGAAGCTGAGGGTAAAGGTGATGGACTGACCAAGCATGTCTCCAGACCTGAACCCTATTGAGCATCTGTGGGGCATCCTCAAAATGAAAGGTGGAGGAACGCAAGGTCTCCAACATTCACCAGCTCCGTGATGGCATCATGGAGATGTGGAAGAGGACTCCAGTGGCAATCTGTGAAGCTCTGGTGAACTCCATGCCCAAGAGGGTTAAGGCAGTGTTTGAAAATAATGATGGTCACACAAAATACTGACACTTTGGGGCCAATTTGGACATTTTCATTAAGGGGTGTACTCACTTTTGTTGCCAGCGGGATGTCTACTAGACTCTTGTTTGGCGATAAAATATTCAAGCTCTTGAAGAAGCGATGGTTATAATCACGAAACATGTAGAGCAGAACTGTTTTTAATCTATAAGTGGAAAAGTGGAACCCCAACTAAGAGGATACCCTCGTGTGGACGCATCGTCAGTATTGTTACACAGGAAACGATATCCAGGCCCTACATTAGGGGAACCACACATATTCCCACTTTTATGTCTACATATGTATTGTGATATTGTGATATATATGTATTTTAATACATTTATTTTGATAAAAAAATCTATATATATGTGCCTTTAAAGTCCATCTTTCTAAATATTGCAAATACCATATAATTTGCGGGACGTGGCACAATTTTATTATTTTGGGTGCCTTATTGCAACCTACAGGAACCAACAAACCAAATTTTCATATCGTGAGATGTTTCTTGGGTTGACACCTTGGACAACTTTTTATAGGCCACCAGTTGAGACTGAACCATCTGATATTAATTTGCACTGACAAGGGGCAGGATTGCTTTCTAATTACTGATAGATTTCAGCTGGTGTCATGACTTTCCATGCCTTTTTGCACCTCCCTTTCTTCATGTGTTCAATACTTTTTCCCTGTGTCATTTCATTTTATTACACATAACTTAATTTCTGAACTTATTTGTTTTAGTTTCTTTGTATATATGGTTTTCATGGTTTGTTACCAACACATGGTGAACATTTCACTTCAATAGAACCTTTAGAAATATATTTACCTAGAAAAATGGTGACATGTTCAATACTTATTTTACCCAATATATATATATATATATATATATATATATAATATTTTTTTTCATCATATGAGAGTCTTACTTATACATCATCATTTTATTTTTTCATTATGCAATGCCTTTACTTATGCAATTAAGCTGTATAAAGTCATACTTGTACTATATAGTGCATCATACTAAAATATAATTATATACTGTACATGCCTACACATCTGTTTAAGGACAAGCAAAATAGCAATTATTATCATGCCCATGAACATAAATAAGCCTTTGCTCTTTGTTGCCACACATACTGATTGTCACTTGTGCGGCTATCACATAAGAATCCCAGACAGAAAATAATTAAGTCATCTCTTGCCAATTCCCACTCTTACAAGGCATCCTATGGACCTCATGCATTGCAAATTACAGAACAATACTGCTCAGATTTTCTGCGGGGACAAGAGAAAGTGGGAAAAATGCAATTTTCATTCTGTCAGGTTAATGGATACTTGCAGAAAGAAAGGTTAGGAAGATGTAGCAAATGGGAGCAAGCCGTGGATAGAGCAGCAGACCTGGTCAAGGATCAAGTCACCCTGCAACATATCGGATAACATCTAATTGGAAGGTCACTTCCAAATGAGTGTAGTCATGCCCCATCTGGTAGGCTACTGCTGGTGATACAGACACTTGTAAACAATTCAGTCTGTGAACATGGCAATAATATGTTGATCCAGCATGTAATGAGGTGTTCCTGGAATCAATAAACTAGTCGTGCAGTGCAGAGAGCAAGGTCAGAGCCTGCCTTTTTCCATGACCTCTCCCTTTCCAGTAAGGACATCATATACTCTGAAGAGGACTTTTCTCATATTGCAGAAAGCACTGAGTGTTACAACTTTCATTCTCAGCAAGCAAATGAACAACCAGGCTCTGCATGCTAATGAAGTCCAAGCTATTTTCCACCTTTTCATCTGCACATTATGCTCTTGACTTTGGAGAAGGTGGGAATTAGTTTGGACCCTGGTGTCAGACTGCCTGATGGCTTGGCTCCGGAAAACTGGTAATTGAAGCTGATGACTGATGCGGAGGAGGCCTGAATTTGGAAATAAACAGTTTCAAGCACTGCATGTCATTTCTAGAGAGACTGCTGAGTGAATGGAAATCAGCTCCGTTTCTTCAATCTAATGCAGTTTCTCAGCAGGAAAAACACTGTCTTTTAGACAACAATGCCAGTCATTAAGATTTAAATGTTCTACTGATAATGTAAGGAATATCTTCTGCCTTTCACAGACAGCAATTATGTAAATTTCCCTCAACCTCCGACTCTATATTTAGTCCACCCCCAGAAAAAAAAAAAAATAGATAACATTTTTTTTTTTTTTTGAAAGGTGTAGCTCAATGCAATTGAAGTTCTCAAAATAGGAAGATAGGGGAAGCTGTCCTATTATTATGCAGACTGGGTCTGTGAAAGCTGCCACAGTCTGTATATCAAAAAATAAGATGAGAAAGCAATTGGGGCTGTAGCAAATCTATTGTCATGATATGCTACTGTGGTGCCATGACGGTCTGCTCCAGAATTAGAGGAAGATAGATTCATTGAATTTTAATGCTTATGATCCGTAATTCATTTAAAGGGGGGGAGCAGTCATTGGATTCTAGCAAAGCATTTTATATTACAGAATAAAGGTCATGAATTCTGTCCAAAGTTGCGGTAATGAATTCTGCCCAGATTGGTAATACAGTGGTTAGCTTGTTTATGTAACCCATTTTAGTTATTTCTCTGTCTACAGCTGCTATGTACAAAATCAGGTTTCATTATGATTGACAGGTCACAATGGATTTGTTTTTCTACAGTCAAGGCAAATTGGCAGTTTTCTCACTGGGGATGGTTTTGCCTCCTTTGGGATAAACTAATGGGCTTTAGTCTCTTTTTTTCAACCTTGCTACAATTTACTCTCACTGTGTTCACTGTGTAATAATTCCATCTTTATACTTACAAGGTAGAAGTCCCAATGTCCTAACATTGCTTTTACTCTTCCAACCCTGACCTTGCTTTGATACTGACTTCATGTTTACTCCCTACTGTCGTTTTGATATTGGCTCCTATTTCCTTAGACAATGGCCTCTGCCTTTAGTTCCGATTATGCTCCAGTCTCATATTTTGGTGCCATCTACACCAGATGGTTTTGATCTCTGCTAGCTAAAAGGCTGCTGTCTGTCAACCCCCTGTTCCAGTGTCATTGCCCAGTCCAAGATTGTCATTCTACTTGGTAGGCATAGTGTGCCCCTGTGGAATACAATATTCAATAAATTGAATGATTTTAAATGAGCATCCAATTATTTAGCTAATAATGCTTTTCATGTTCAGAAGTTTGTGTTTTTTATTTAGTTAATTTTATTGCATGGTGAGTGTTTAATCACTTCAATACAGGGCACTTTTACCCCCTTCCTGCCCAGGCCAATTTCCAGCTTTCATCACTGTCGCACTTTGAATAACAATTGCGCAGACATGCAACACTGTACCCATATAAAATTTTTATCATTTTTTTCACACAGAGTTTTCTTTTGGTGGTATTTAATCACCACTGGGTTTTAGGCTGCACAGATAGGTGGCACTGATGGGCACTGATAGGTGGCACTAATGGGCACTGATGAGCTCTGATAAGCAGCACTGAGAAGTGGCAGTGATAGGCAGCATTGATAGGTGACACTGATGAGGAGGCACTGATGGGCACTGATTGGCAGCACTGATTAGCACTGATAGGCAGCACTGGTGGGCACTGGAAAAAAAACTAATTTTTATAAAATTTTGCAAATAAATAATTTTTCTTCATAAATTTAGGCCAAGCTGTATTCTGCTACATTTCTTTGGTGATAATAATCCAAATCAGTGTTTATTATTTAGCCAGTAGGAAGGTTATAGAGTCCCCAAATTATGGTACTGTATATATACACTATATCTGAAAATTAATCAATCCTGATACACCGACGACCTATCTCATTTCCTAAGGCCGGAAAACACCAGGACAATACAAATATTCCCCAAATAACCCCTTTTTGAAAAATAGACAGTCCAAGGTATTTAGTAAAAGGCATGGCGAGTTTTTTGAACTTGTAATTTTTTTGTCACAATTTTTTAGAAAATGAGGAAGTTAAAAAAAATTTTTTTTTCAAATGTTTCTTTTTTACATACTGTCACCAGTGTAGTACAGCATTATCATATAACAGGTGTGTGATGATCAGGGACACTGACTTGTGACAGTATGTGAAAAAATAAATGTTTACATTTTTTTTTCTTTTGTATTACATTTTTTTTAGATTTTTTTTTTAACAACCTGTGACCAGAGCTACTACTCTGGGGAAGTGATCACATTTTTATTTTATTTTTTTACGCATTATGATTGCTTATACTAGTTTCACAGGTATAAGCAATCATTTTTGCTGAGTGAAACTCATATATTGGGTGTGTTTTAATGTGATTAGTTACAGTGATCACATGGTACAGGCAGTGGACTGGTACACTGATCAGGCATTGGCTGTGTTCGGTGGATACAACCAGCGACAGATCACGCAGCATCGCAGCTCGTGGGGCCGCGTTCTGGGAGGACATCATATGACGTCTACACAGAATAGCGAATGTCCTGCCTAGCTGTCTTTTGATAATAGGCTGGGTGGGAAGTGGTTAAATAACACATAAATGGTATTGGACCATAGTTCAAATTTTCTGTGAAGTTGCTTAAAGTGATAATAAAGCGTTTGTGATATGCTCGTTGAGACGAACCTGTAAGGGGCGTTTGGTCCACCCTATATATTGCAGGCCACAAGGGCACTGCAATAAATAAACCACTCCAACTATAGAACAGGTAACGTCCTCTCGCTAGGAGGACGGGTTTTGTTTGTAGCCGCCTGGCTCTGCAGTTTTTATTTGCGATTTTAACTTTTCAAATGTAAGTGCAATATAGTTTTTACATAATAAATTACCGACTGAAGCAATATTACACTATAGTTGGCTTTCTCTCATTGGGTACTGCTGAGTTTACTGCTGAACTTATGGTCCAGTAGTGTTTGGAGTACTTATGCAGCCATCCATTTAAAGCTTACCTAGGATCTTCTATACAAGCAAAGGCCTTGGCTGGGCTATAGCCATCTGGTAAGCACATTTTTCTTATGGTGGTGGCACATTTTGTTGATCAATTTCATTTTGGTGTTCGCTTTGGAATAGATCTGAACTGATATTTCATCATAATCTAAGACTATGTTTTTTATTAACAAGCAATTGCCAGTAATTTAAACCCTAAAATTAGCGCAGCGTCTCCTATTTATGGTCTTATCTTAAGGTGAGCTAATTCACGCAATGGTGGCTGGTGGTGGTTATTCGTTCAGCAATAAAAGATCACTTTAGTACTTTGGTACGGTTATTAGCAGAGGAGAAGTTTCTGTGGATGGGTTATCTGCACGTTTTGCTGGATCGCCACAAAATCCTTTCTCTTTGTACATTTTTTAGATTTTGTTTATTTTTGAAATTATACACTGAATGCAGAAAATGTATTTATTTTTGTATGATAGGTGGACTGTATTTCCATCGAACACTTTTCTTTATATACAATTGATATTTTGATTTTAGTGTTTGAATTCACTATTTAATGGTTCCAACTGTTCACTGATAGATTAAGTAGAATGCCTTGCAAAAGTATTCACCCCCTTGGCATTTTTTGTGTTTTGTTGCCTCACAACCTGGAATTAACATGGATCGTTTGAGGATTTGCATCATTTAATTTACAGAACATGCCCACAACTTTGAAGATTTTTTTAAAAATTATTGTGAAGCAAACAACAAATAGGACAAAATAACAGAAAAAGTCAATGTGCATAACTTTTCACCCCCCTAAAGTCAATACTTTTTAGAGCCACCTTTTGCAGCTATCACAGCTCCAAGTCACTTTCGATAAGTCTCTATGAGCTTGCCACATCTTACCACTGGGATTTTTGCCCATTCTTCCTTGCAAAACTGCTCCAGCTCCTTCAAGTTGGATGGTTTGCGCTTGTGAACAGCAATCTTTAAGTCTAAACACAGATTTTCTATTGGATTGAGGTCTGGGCTTTGACTAGGCCATTCCAACACATTTACATGTTTCCCCTAAACCACTCAAGTGTTGCTTTAGCAGTGTGTTTGGGGTCATTGTCCTGCTGAAAGGTGAACCTCCGTCCTGACCTCAAATCACACACAGAGTGGTACAGGTTTTGCTCAAGAATATCCCTGTATTTAGCACCATCCATCTTTCCCTGAACTCTGACCAGTTTCCCAGTCCCGACTGCTGAAAAACATCCCCACAGCATGATGCTGCCACCGCCATGTTTCACAGTGGGGATGATGTTCTTTGGGTGATGTGATGTGTTGGGTTTGCGCCAGACATAGCGTTTTCTTTTCTTTTCTTTGATGCCCAAATAGTTCAATTTTAGTCTCATCAGACCAGAGCATCTTCCACCATACATTTTGGGAGTCTCCCACATGCCTTTCCGCAAGCTCAAAACGTGCCATTTTGTTTTTTGCTGAAAGTAATGGCTTTCTTCTGGCCATAAAGGCCAACTCTGTGGAGCGTACAGCTTATTGTTGTCCTATGTACAGATACTCCAGACTCTACAGCTCCTCCAGGGTTTGATTAGATCTCTGTGCTGCCTCTCTGATTAATGCCCTCCTTGCCCGGTCCATGAGTTTTGGTGTGCAGCTGTCTCTTGGCAGGTTTGCTGTTGTGCCATGCTCTTTCCATTTGGTTATGATAGATTTGATGGTGCTCCTAGGGATCATCAAAGATTTGGATATATTTTTATAACCTAACCCTGACTTGTACTTCTCAACAACATTGTCCCTTACTTGTTTGGATAGTTCCTTTGTCTTCATGGAAGTGTTTGGTTAGTGGTGCCTCTTGCTTAGGTGTTGCAGCCTCTGGGGCCTTTCAAAAAGGTGTGTATATGATATGACAGATCATATGACACTTAGATTGCACTGCGGTGGACATCATTTTACTAATTATATGACTTCTGAAGGTAATTGGTTGCACCAGAGCTTTTTATGGGCTTCATAACAAAGGGGGTGAATACATACGCACATGCCAATTATCAGTTTTTTATTTCTGAAAAATAGTTTTATGTATATATTTTTCTAATTTTACTTCACCAACTTAGACTATTGTGTTCTGATCCATCACATATAATTCAGATTAAAAAAAAACATTAAACCAAAGGCTGTAATGTAATAAAATAGGTAAAAAGCCAAGGGGGGTGAATACTTTTGCAAGGAACTGTAGATGTTTAGTCAATCAAATAGCAGCCCATAAATATAATAATAATATAATAGTAAATATTTACTCAACGTAACATCATCTTTCACATTTTACAAAAAAATTGGGGTATAAATTGTGTTTTTTATTTTTTTTAACTAATTAAAGTGTATTTTTTCCCAAAAAATTGCATTTGCAAAACCGCTGCACAAATACCGTGTGATATAAAAAATTGCAACAATCACCATTTTATTCCCTGGGGTCTCTGCTAAAAAAATGTTTGGGGGTTATAATTAATTATCTATCAAAAAATACTGATTTAAACCCGTAAACAAAAAGTGCCAGAAAAAGCCTGGTCTTAAAGTGGTCAAAGACCTCAACTGCGACAGTATGTCTCAAAGAAACTTTGGTCACTTACTGTATATACTCGAGTATAAGCCGAATTTTTCAGCACATTTTTTGTGCTGAAAAAGCCCCCTTGGTTTATACTCGAGTCACTGTGCCCATCTGCAGCCTCAAGCATCTGATCTCCTGGTGCTGTGACATGCAGTCTAGTTGGTGGTCGTGCAGTGTAACAAAGCCCCGCCTTCTCCTCGTCCTCGTCTGTGATAGGCGGAACACTGACTCACTGCTGGGAAACTGAATCAGTGTTCCATCACGGATGAGGAGGAGGAGGAGGCAGGGCTTTGTTACACTGCACGGCCGCCGACTAAACTGCATGTCACAGCGTTGGGAGATCAGGAGATCAGGTACATGTGGCTGCAGATGGACACAGTGAGGCAGGGAGATGGCACAGTGAGGCATGCAGATGGCACAGTGGGGCATGCAGATGGCATAGTGAGGCATGGAGATGGCACAGTGAGGCATGGAGATGGCACAGTGGGGCATGTAGATGGCACAGTGGGGCATGCATGTGGCACAGTGAGGCATGAAGATGGCACAGTGAGGCATGAAGATGGCACAGTGAGGCATAGAGATTGCACAGTGGGGCATGGAGATTGCACAGTGGGGCATGGAGATGGCACAGTGGGGCATGCAGATGGCACAGTGAGGCTGCAAATAGGCACAGTGAGGCTGCAGATGGGCATTGTTGACCCTCTTTTCCATTTAGAGTAGCTGCTGCATTTCCCACCCTAGGCTTATACTCGAGTCAATAAGTTTTCCCAGTTTTTTTATGGTAAAATTAGGTGCCTCGGCTTATATTTGGGTTGGCTTATACTCGAGTATTTACGGTAAATTTGTAATAATTTGGTCCAGCATTATTATAGAAAATAAGCACTAGTTACATAAACTTTTCCAAAATAATATAAACAACTTTAGAAAAACCCTTACTATCTGATAAGTGTTGAAAAGTTTTATTTAGACTGGATGTCTTTTTAACAGCCTACAATCTATATAAATGTCCATATACAGTATCAGTATTTAATGCTATTGTATATTTTGAACAGGATGGCTATAAACATTCACATTTTGTAGCAGTGTTGCTGGCTGAAACACATCCAGGTGACTTGGTTTATGGGTTTGCACTATGCCTAATTTAAAATAATAAGAGCAAAGTTAGGTCCCTGGTCTGATACATTAGCATCTAAAAAAAAATCGTTTGGTCAGTGGATTAGGTCAGGAGTTACAGTGCAAGTCTATCTGCTAGAAATAATAAATCAATCTATCCTTTTCCAAAACACATTACGGGTCTGTGACTTGAGAGTCCCTATGGAAGTATACATTCGCTGATACATTTAGTTCGATAATGTAACATCTCTATAGCTTCCTGCAACAGGATAGATTAGATTTCTGGTGGACTAATCTGTGCTTATTTCTTTGTATATCATTTACACCTGAATTCTACTTTGCCATTTATATTGTGCTCTCCTTGATAATAAAATACATAATCTATAATAGATCCCATATCACCTTTCCACTTAGATTCCATACATTTTCCCTGCTAACTGTTATCTTTCCCTTTGATATAGTGGTGACAACGTTAAAATTGCACAACTGAGGCTGCTAAAATAATTACGTAAAAAACTGGGTTGTTGTGTAGTGTGACTAGCCATATTGCAGTTTTTTTTCCTAGCATAACATGCTAAATTTATGAAAATGGTCTTGTGGCCAAACACTTTTTCTATTTTTGGATTATGGGCCAATGAGACCTGTCCATTCTGGTGCATGTTAATGTGCATTGAGTTAAAGCAGCTCATTCAAATGGCTTACCAATGCACCAGAATGGCCAAAAAATTTGACACGCAGATTTTTTTTTAAACACAGATCACAATGCATGGGAGTACGTTACACGTTACCGAGTATTGTGGTTCACTGTAATGCATGTGCTTCAGTGATGCATTGATGCATTTAGGGCATTTGGGCGAAAATGACTGACACTGCAACGCATTATTGCAAGTAATGCATATTAACATGTATTGTGTTATGTATGTATTTATTCAAAGGAATGAATGCCACTCAGAAATTTTAAGAGCTAATTGCATAAAGGTCAATATGTAAAAATGCTTTGTGCCTCACACAAATACCTAAAACAAATATATTTAATGAACCATTAATAAACAATATCCTCTGTTCCCAAAAATAACAAAGTGCTCAGTATATAAACTTTTTCAAAAGAGTGCATAGTGTTTTGTACATAACTTGTTTCCGTTATTTAGTCCTGGGCTAAAAAAAATATATGTTAAAAAAATCAATTTTCATTTGTTTAGTTTGGTAATCATCAAACGCTGCCTAAGAATATTTCATGTTTGTTTCCACCTAGAAGACGGAACTATAGGCTCCTTTTCTGATGTTCACCTGTCTGTTCTTTGCTGTTTTGTTGAAATAAGAAGCCCCTTGTTCACAGAAAGCTCAATAGCTCAAGCTAAATTTATTACATACGTTTGAAATGAATTTATTAGAAATTATAGAGCTCTTTAGTCATGGCAAATACGTGAATTATGTTATATGACAACATGCAGAATATGTTCTCTTATATTTAGAGCTTTTTTTAGTTAAAGATGTAACTCCATGATTACATGACTCCAATTGATTTACAACTACAACTACAACTATTGTTGACAGAAGCCCTCATTACAGTTGATGAAATAGAATCTGCCATCTCTTCCTTCTCATGTAACAAAATGCCATGTCTATATGGCTTCCCTAATGAATGGTAATTGTTAGAAGCTTTATTAATTCTTATTCCTAAGTCTCACAAAGACCATATACTGTATATTGTACATACATATACACTGATTTTTTTTCCTGGCTGTTCCACCCTTAATATATCTGCAATGTCTTTTTATTAATATGCAAGTGTGCACATAAATATGGCATCCAGGGTAGAAATGACCCAGGGCACCTATAAAGCATTTGATTCAGTTGCATGGGCATGCATGCTGGAGGTCCTAGCTAAATTCGATTTTGGGGATTCCCTCATTTAATGGATCATGGTAACTTCTGCATTCTGATTTTGTTGTTCATGACCTTATTGTTAATCGTCTAGAACAGGGGTCTCCACATCTGGCCCACTAGGACATTTTGTCATCAGACCTACTGCAGGGTTAGTCTCTGCTCAAGCTTTGCAGGCATTTGGGACTTGTGCTGCTGTACTCATACCCACCTCAGCAGTGTGCAGTGCAGATCCAGCAACCTGATTAAGCCTTCCCCTCCAGACACAGCAGTGTGTTGTCATTTGCAAAGACTGCCATGTCCTAGCAACCAATACTACTTCACAGCAGACCTGCTGTACCAGCACCCACCCTGCTGCTAACATCAGTGTTCTACACTAGAGCCATACTAATCAGTACTAAAGGCACACTGTACAGTAAAGGACACTGACTGGGGGAGACTAATGGAGATACAAATGTGCAGGAGGGAGTTCTCTGATGGAGACACAAATGTGCGGGGGGAGGGGGTTCTCTGATGGGGACACAAATGTTCAGGGGGAGGTTGTCTGATGGGGACATAGATCTGCGGGGGGAGGGGGGCACTGATGGGGGCACAAATGCAGTGGAGGCAGGTGCTCAAAATTTTTTGGGGGGCGCATATAAACTGAAAAATACTGAAACCCCCCCATCAATTGCAGCCTTACTGTGCCCATCATAAGCAGCCATTGTGCCCATCAAATGCAGCCACTGTGTCCATCAAATGAAGCCACTGTGCCCATTAATTGCAGCCATTGTTCCCATCAAAAGCAGCCACTGTGCCCATCATATGCAGCCACTGTGCCCATCATATGCAGCCACTGTGGCCATCATATGCAGCCACTGTGCCCCATCATATGCAGCCACTTGTGCCCGTCATATGCAGCCACTTGTGCCTGTCATATGCAGCCACTTGTGCCTGTCATATGCAGCCACTTGTGCCCATCATATGCAGCCACTATACCCCATAAAATGCAGCCACTTGTGCCCATCAAATGCAGCCACTTGTGCCCATCATATGCAACCACTTGTGCCCATCATATGCAGCCACTGTGCCCATCATATGCAGCCACTTGTGCCCATCATATGCAGCCACTTGTGCCCATCATATGCAGCCACTTGTGCTCATAAAATGCAGCCACTTGTGCCCATAATATGCAGCCACTTGTGCCCATCATATGCAGTCACTTGTGCCAATCAAATGCAGCCACTTGTGCCCATCATATGCAGCCATTTGTGCCCATCAAATGCAGCCACTTGTGCCCATCATATGCAGCCACTGTGCCCCATCATATGCAGCCACTTGTGCCCGTCATATACAGCCTCTTGTGCCCACCATATGCAGCCACTGTGCCCCATCATATGTAGCCACTTGTGCCCATCAAATGCAGCCACTTGTGCCAATCAAATGCAGCCACTTGTGCCCATCATATGCAACCACTTGTGCCAATCAAATGCAGCCATTTGTACCCAGTATATGCAGCCACTTGTGCCCATCAAATGCAGCCACTTGTGCCCATCATATGCAGCCACTTGTGCCAATCAAATGCAGTCACTTGTGCCCATCATATGCAGCCACTGTGCCCCATCATATGCAGCCACATGTGCCCATCAAATGTAGCCACTTGTGCCAAATCAAATGCAGCCACTTGTGCCCATCATATGCAGCCACTTGTACCCAGTATATGCAGCCACTTTTGCCCATCAAATGCAACCATTTGTTCCCATCATATGCAGCCACTTGTGTCAATCAAATGCAGCCACTTGTGCCCATCTTATGCAGCCATTTGTGCCCATCAAATGCAGCCACTTGTGCCCAGTATATGCAGCCACTTGTGCCCATCAAATGTAGCCAGGTGCGTCCCCCAGCTTGGCTGTCACTTCACTAACCCACCCGCACGGCCGGTCCGTGGCACTTACCGAGTGATGGGGCTTCTTCCTCCTCTTCTGTAGTGGCGGGAAGCGGCGGCTGCGGCTCCTGTGTCCGCTCGGCTCCTAAGGCTTCCTCCACCGTGTCTCCTCTTCCACCAAAGTGTTAGGCATCCAATAGGATCGCCTAATGTTTGGCCAATCAGGAGACAGGTCTCACTGACCTGCCTGCTGATTGGCTGGGAGGAACGTTAGTGTGAAAATATCGAAAATTCATTCGCTATTCCACACAACATGTTCCACACAACATGATGGGATCAGGACGCAGTGCTCTGAGCCCCGAGCCCACCCTATTTTGAAGCCTATTAGAGCCTCTGGCTCTAATTACGTGCTTCAAAATCCACACCCCCCGTCTATCCCCGCCATAGTATTTCATGTGCCGGCATCCTGAAAGGGGGCGGGCACATGAATAGGGAGGGCGGCAGAGGTGTCGGGGGGGCGGCGCCCGTGTGCCCACAATGCACAGACCGCCACTGCACAAATGTATGAGAAGACTGATGGGAGGCCCCATGCACACTGGAAGCTTAGCCCCGGTGCATGAGGCTTCAGCATTTAGGGGCGGGCAGCCTGTCAAATTCTATCCTTTTCTGCTTATGTGGATTAATTTATAAATAACTTTTTTTAAGCCCACAAATATGTCTAAAATATACAGCCCTTAAGATGATAATTTTGGAGACCTGCTCTAGAAGAAAAAATATCCTTCTACACCTATTATTTGTTTATTTATGTAACAAACCCACAAACCTACCCATATAGACTCTTAAATTTGATATAAGGGTTGGCCACTTTTATGGGTTTCACGTGAACTAAGAGAAGTACACCATTTTTTCCATAGATTCAGGTTCTCTACTGCAAATCCCTCCTCTTGTCCATTACAGATTGTTGATAATGTTAGATATTTGGGAATTATTGTACACCAGCCTCTTTAGTGTTACCTTGCTAACAATTTGTTTCCTCATATTAAAAGACTAAAGAATACAAACATGGTCCAAATGACTTCTGAACCTTTCCAGGGGAATTACCTTTTTTTATTTATTTTCTTACCTCATTTTCTATACTGTATATACTGAATAATTCCCTAGTATATACTGGATTTCAGGAAATGGACACACTGTTGACACCGTTCCTTTGGGGAGGTAACCCAGCTAGAATAGCAAGAAATACCTTACATCTGCTGCTGTCGGAAGGGGGCATGACCCTCCCAAATCTATATGTGTATTTTTTGCCTCTCAGGCAGTGGAGGCAGCTATTCTTACTTGAACCATTAAAGAACTTCATTCATATATGCCCAGTAAAAAATTAATGCAATAAAATCTTCTGTATGACAGTTTATGTTGATAATCTCAGCTTTCACTCTCTGATGGGGGGTGGGTGGGGGGTGGCACAAACTCTTCCAATTCCCCCTGTGGTACTATGTTCGGCTATGGGATTTATTTTCTTGACAGTGTCCAATTAAGGTATCAGAAGATAAGGCACATTATTAAAACAACTACAAATTGGAGCCCTGGAAGTGCCTGAACATTGAGGAAAAACCAGGTGGCATTTGGAAAAAGAGGTACTTTTGAATTATGACACTTCTTAGAACTGAGAAAACTGAGAAATGTTGGATAAAAATGTAATAAAACACATGTTCTTTGTACCCATGGTGCATCAGCTAGGGTTACATAATCCACTTTCTGGCAAGATCTAGAGAATGTAGTAGCCCAAATCTCACTGAGAAGATGCCCCCAGCATTGTGTTTTAAGAGAACTTAGCTTCATCTGGGATCTTTTTGTAGGATGATGACATCACCCCCTACACTATGGAAATACTAGCAAGGGGGAGGAGAATCGTACTTCCACAGTGGACCTTGCATTTAGTGTAATGTGCGCTTTAGGCTTCTCCCACTGTTGGGCACAATGTGACCATGCCCACTGTTCGAGTTTCAAAATGCCTTTAACTTAAACTCTTAATACCCATGTGTAAAAAAGTAGTAGTTGTTAAATTTATAACAACCAACTGCTGAAAATATAACTATCTATGTAGACCAATGCATGTGAAACAGAAAAAAACTACAAAATATATACAGCTTGCATATGGGTTAGGGAAGGAAAATAGAGCCTAAATATAGAATGTGTTCTTTGTGTTATATGGCACACTTCCACTTTACAATATTTATCTAAGATTGGCCACTATAAGCCTCAAAGTCTACCATATTCCAATGACTAAAATGAATCATGAATTAATGTGTAATTTTAGTATATAGTAGTTTTGAAGCTTAGGTGATCAGGGGCAACTGCATAGCCTTTCTACATATTCTAAGCCAACTCTGTATTAAACGCAAAAACTGTAAGTACATCACTGCTGCCTTCGGATTTGGTGTGACTGCGCATTCCAGCATGGAAAGTAAAGGCAGAGGGTCAAAATATAAACCTGTACACTTATCATACCCTTTTAGCAGTTGAGGAGATAAAATATGGTTAAAAACTAAGCAGAGCTATGATGTAAATTATAACTTCATACTGTAGATAATTTGGGTTTATTATGGTTGGGCACATAAATTAGTGATGGTTTAGGGGGAAAAAGTAACCAAAGCATTTAGTAGAAATGAATTGCTTATATTAAATGGTGCTCGAGGTAATTGTAGCTGAATTAGGGCATTTGCGACAGAAACAATTGATTACTGTCCATGATACTTTTTTTTTATTGTTTAAATGGCGCACAAGATTTGCCAAACTAGATATTGTTCCCAATATGTCTGCCAAATTATTTTTCCCACAAAGCCAACAAACATGAATTCCTCATGCCCCTTGGTGTGTAATACAGAAGTTGGTAGATAAGATAACGTCTGTGGTCCAACAATTTATTCATGTTATAAGTGTAGGTATCCTTAGAATCTCATATTTTCTTGACTATCATCAGTCTGTATATTGAGTAATTTTCACAGGGTTAGTTGTCTACTAATCTTATACCCCTGCCAAATAGAGTTGTGCAATGAACATGAAGATAATTTCAGAAAAGTTTTGCTGGTTTAATTGATAACAATTTTCATAAATCTTCTTCAGACAAAAACACCTTCCAATGTCCATTAATCTTCAAGATTTAACTACTTGTTGCTGAAGACAATTATAATTGTCCCTAGATTGTTCCTACTTTGTCATAGCCTCAAAAGTTCTATTACTTCAAAAAGTTTCTATAATTCTTCAGACTAGGGGGTTGAAAACTAAATTCTAACAACTGATCATACCACTGATGGCAGTGGGTTTTCTGTAAATCTCAGAAGAGACATGGCCATCAAGAAGTAAAGTCCTTCAAGCCCAGGAATTCAAAGTACCCTTTTGACAGGTGTGAACTAAGAGGAGTGTTTCGGGGAAGTTTGGGGTGGAAAACTGAGGGGTAAAAAAAAAGGTGGCTTTTTTTTTTTACTATTGTGGTCTTAGTACCAACACATGTGAATGGATATGTCATTTTGATTTTTTGGAAATTTAAATTAAGATAAAGCCGAACTACAGTATTGAATCTTTTTTTTTTTACAGTTTTGCATTAAGTAGTATTTGCTAAAGAATGTTCTGTGTTAAGGCAAGTGAAATTGGAGGAGATCAAAGTTATTGGCAAGTGTATTTATAAGCACTACTGAGCTTTTATAATTTAAAGGTCATTTGGATGTGGTGAGTTCTGTACATGGATATAATGAAGCACCGGATATCATATTGGTTGTAACACAGCAGTTAACAGCGATTAAAGAGTGATAAGATATACAATATATAATTACAGTTGTTTGACACTCAAAAAACTGGATAGTTTCTGTAACAGCTCGAGGACTGTATTCTTGCACATTTTAGGGTTTTTGTAAGAAGTGAATGGTTACTTTTTGTCTCACTGTTTTCACGTTGTTATACAATGTACACACTTCAGTTGTGAGGAAATTGATAAAGTCATAGAGAAAGATATTGTTAGGCTTGGTTCACAGTAGCCAGACTCCAAACTTTGGAATCCGACTTTGATATGACTTTGATGCAACTTTTTACACTCTATGGCATTGAAGTCGGAAAAGGCAGACAAAAGTAGTGCAGGAACCTTTTTAAAAGTCGAACAGACTTGTGTAGTATCAGCTAAGACAGTGTCAGAAACCATGAATCAAACCAAGACAGAAGTACAATTAAATCACACTTGTTTAATAATAAAAGTAAATAGAACAAAGTAGTCAAAACATAGCCAAAGTTCGGTAACCAGAATGGATAGTCAGACAAGCCAGAAAGTCAGGAAGCCAGGAATCAGTGTAGTCGAACAGCAAGCGGGATCTGGAGCCAGAAGGAATATCGGCCAAGCAAGTCTTTAACAGGAGCGCAGGAGAAAGTCTCTGTGATGTTGACCAAGGCAAAGGCAGAGATCATCTGGGCTGGACGACTTAAGTAAGCAGGACTGACTAGCAGGATATCATCAACAGGTGAGTCACTGTGGAGAGATAAGAGATGACAGTGAGCAGCCAGCTCAGAAAAGGAAGGGCTGAGCCCAGTCCTGACAGACAGCTCTCTTAAGGGAAACATTGAATTTCACTAGTCATCCGATTTTGTAATACATATAAATAGACTCAGTAAGTATTTTTGCACTTATATTTTAGCAGCACCTCTAAGCCTGATTGGTGTAATCTGGACACCACAAACTCTTTTACTTAAATTATTATTCATTATTAAATTATTATTTTTTTTAATGTATTACATTATTTTTTTCCTTAAATCTTATACAAATAACGTAAGTCCAATACATTTGATTATTTTTTTTTTTATCACTTTTTCAATTGTCTCCTGGCCACACCTCTATATTCCCTTTCTCTTTGTGCCCCCTGTGCCACCAGAACCTATGGAGTCCTGTGTGAGACTCTGCAATGTTTGCTCCTCTCTATACATTGACTCTGCATGCAGTGTTCAGGGTGTTGCACACACAGCCAACACAGGAGGGACACAGAGCCGCTGTCAATAACCACTATAACGGATCAAAGAGGCAAGGGCTTTTGCTCTGTGTCTCCTCCAAGGTATTAATCATTAAAGCAGTATTAAACCCAAAACCATTTATTATATTTAAGCTTACCTATTCTTAGATGTGATGGCTGCATTTGTTTCCCTTTTTAGGCTTTCATTCTTTGATTTGCATTCAGGGATCTGGCCAGTAAGTCTCCCGTTTTTCAAAAGAACAAGCTCTTGTGTAGTTGGAGGGATGGGACAATTCCTCTGGACTATTGTGTACCATGTAGAACTCTTTGAAATCATCCTCAGGAATATATTTTAGGTAAATGCTAAGTTGTAAAGATTGTAAGATATCCACTATGTTTTTTTACAGCTATTATTATTATTATATTATTATTATACGAGATTTATATAGCGCCAACAGTTTACTCAGCGCTTTACAATGTATAAGGGGGACAACACAATTACAGTACAGTTCAATACAAAAGGTACAGGAGGGCCCTGCTCGTAGAGCTTACATTCTAAAGGGAGGGGGTGATGGTACAAAAGGTAATAGCTGCAAAGAATGATTTGATGGGGGTGGCTCAGGGACAGTTATGTGGGTGTGGGATAGGCTTCCCTGAATAAATAAGTTTTCAGGGATCTCCTAAAGGTGGACAGGGTAGGGGCTGATCGGACATACTGGGGCAGGGAATTCCAGAGGATGGGAGAGGCTCTGGAGAAGTCCTGAAGGCGAGCATGGGAGGAGGTAACAAGGGAGCTAGAGAGCAGGAGGTCCTAGGAGGAGCGGAGGGGGCGATTTGGGCGATATCTGCAGATGAGGTTGGTGATGTAGATGGGGGCGATGTTGTGAATGGCCTTGTATGTTATGGTTAGCATTTTGAATTTTACACGGTGGGGTAGGGGAAGCCAGTGAAGGGATTGGCAGAGAGGAGCAGCAGTCACGGATCGATTAGTGAGGTGTATTAGTCTAGCAGCAGCATTCATAATAGACTGAAGGGGGATAGCCTGCTTAAGGGTAGGCCATTAAGGAGAGAGTTGCAGTAGTCGAGGCGGGAAATAATCAAGGAGTGAATAAGTTGCTTTGTGGTGTCATTAGTCAGGAAGGGTCGAATTTTGGAGATGTTGCGGAGGTTAAGGCGGCAGGATTTAGCCAGTGATTGGATATGGGGGCTGAAGAAGAGGTCAGAGTAAAGGATTACACCCAGGACCCTGGCATGTGTGGAGGGACCAATGGTTGTGTTGTTGATATTATGGTCAAGTCACAGGAGGGGGACCGTGAAGGAGGAAATATAACAAGCTCAGTTTTAGAAAGATTAAGTTTGAGGAAGTGGTGTGACATCCATACCGATATGTCATTCAATATGCTATGAATATAAGCTATGCAATAGAAAGCCGTTTGTATCATTTCACTGTTTTAAAAAAATATATATGAAATCCCTCTGGACTGTGTTTTTCTGGGATTAATCTAACTCCCTGTTGTAAAAGTTATAACAATGGTTTAGGCTTTAAAAACAATATCACCTAATAATCTTACAGTAAAACATTTTATATTTTCAGTTCTATTGACAGTAATTATTTTTAATTTTTTAATGTATAGAATATATTTTTTGATGTTTAAGATTTATCATTTCATTATCATTTCACTGTTTAAATATATATATATATATACACACATGTATAAAATCCCACTGGGTTGTGTTTTTCTTGGATTAATCAAACCCCCATTGTAAAAGTTATAACAAGGGTTTAGGCTTAAAAAAAAAAAAACCTTATAGTCTAAAAGTAAAATATTATATATTTTCTGGGGCAGTTACGATTTAGATATGTGAGTTTGTATAGTGGGAGTACAGAATTCATTGGACGCATGGGGTGCTGAGGTTGTGGATGATGTCCAAGTTGACGCTGAGGTACCAGCTGTATGACTATATAACATGATTGAGATCTCTTTAAACTTCACCCAGTGTGTGAAGACCTCCACGAGACCTCCTTGGCTGATTTGCTTTACTCTGCTACCTCTGCACCAATATTTTGCTGAAATGTCATGTAATGCTCTCATACTTCTTTCTATCGTTTATGTGTACCATGTCTAATGCCCCGTACACACGGTCGGATTTTCCGACAGAAAATGTGTGATAGGACCTTGTTGTCAGAAATTCCGACCGTGTGTAGGCTCCATCACACATTTTCCATCGGATTTTCCGACACACAAAGTTTGAGAGCAGGCTATAAAATTTTCCGACAACAAAATCCTTGTTGTCGGAATTTCCGATCGTGTGTACACTAATCCGACGCACAAAGTGCCACGCATGCTCAGAATAAATAAAGAGATGAAAGCTATTGGCTACTGCCCCGTTTATAGTCCCGACGTACGTGTTTTACATCACCGCGTTCAGAATGATCGGATTTTCCGACAACTTTGTGTGACCGTGTGTATGCAAGACAAGTTTGAGCCAACATCCATCGGAAAAAATCCATGGATTTTGTTGTTGGAATGTCCGATCAATGTCTGACCGTGTGTACGGGGCATTAGTGTGTCTATGCATCGCTTGTAATGTTAAATATCTTGAATAAAAATTTTTTCTTGTGAAAAAAAATATATATTTTCAGTTCTATTGACAGTAATTATTTTTAATTTATAGAATATATTTTTTGATGTTTAAGATTTTATTCTAATGCCTTTCCCCTATGGTTCCTTTGAAGGGTTAGTATTGACATGACTATTCAAAGTTAGCAACTTTGTAGCTTCCTGTATTATGGTACTTCCCCACCTTAATTTTAAATGAGCAGTGCCACCGGATTGAAGTCCTCCCTGTGGTCTACCCCTCCAGTCAGTGCTGAGACAAGGTCCACTGACACCCAAGATGAGGGTGCCAAGGGGAGCTCAGTCTTGCACAGTGCAGAAGATGGCTGAGTGGTGTTAAAGAAGAAACATTTTTTGGCACGGAGTTCCCCTTAAAACCTATACCAGACCCAAAGTGCCTGGTGTGGATTGGGGGGGGGGTCACACTGTTAACTTGCTTAATTCTGTCAAAGGATTCCCCTTACCCACTTCAATACCAGGCACTTTCACCCCCTTCCTGCCCAGACCAATTTTTAGCCTGTAGTGCTCTCACATTTTGAATGACAATTACAGTCATACAACACTGTACCCAAACAAAATTTGTATTATTTTTTTTCACCAAATAGAGCTTTCTTTTGGTGGTATTTAATCACCACTGGGGTTTTTATTTTTTGCTGTATAAGTAAAAAAAGAGTGAACATTTTGAAAAAAAACCCACTTTTTTTTAGTTTTTATGATACATTTTTGCACATAAGTAATTTGTACATACATTTGGGACAAAATTTATACTGCTACATATCTTTGGTGAAAATAACCCAAATTAGTGGATATTATTTAGTCTGTGTGAAAGTTATAGGGGTTGATTTACTAAAGGTAAATAGACTGTGCGCTTTGTAAAGTGCAGTTGCCCTCTGTAAGTACAGGTGCTCCAGAGCCTTATTGAATAAAGTAAAACTTCACTTTGCAAAGAATACCCAATCACGTGCAAGGAAAATAAAAAAAAAAACATCATTTTTTGCTTGCACATGCTTGGATGATGGAAGTCAGCAGAGCTTCTGCACATTTAGTAAGCTCTGGAGCAACTGCAAAGTGCACAGTCTATTTGCCTTTGGTAAATAAACCCCATAGAGTCTACAAGCTATGGCGCAAATCATAAAAAAATGATCACACCTGATGTACTGACAGCCTATCTCATTTCTTGAGGCCCTGACATGTCAGAACATTACAAATATCCCACAAATTAGCTTTTTTTGGAAAGTAGACAGTCCAAGATATTTAGTAAGAGGCACGGGGAGTTTTTTGAAGTTGTATTTTTTTCCCACAATTCTTGGGAAAATTAAGAATTTTTTTTTTTACACAAAGTTGTCCTAATAACAAGTTATTTCTCACACACAGCATATGCATACTTCCAATTACACCCCAAAATACATTCTACTACTCCTCCTGAGTATGGGGATAGCACATGTGTGACACTTTTTCACAGCCTGGCCACATACAGAGGCCCAACATGCAGGGAGCACCATCAGGAGTTCTAGGAGCATAAATTACACATCTAACTTCATTACTACTTGTTATACTTTTGATGGTCCCAGAGCACCAGGACAGTGGAATTACCCACAAAATGACCCCATTTTGGAAAAAAACACCCCAACGTATATTCTATGAGACATGGGCTGCAGATAGGTACTCTATGAGACATGGGCTGCAGGAGGGAGGGAGTGTCCCTGCTGGCATCATTTTACAGTGCCCCGGAGGGAAAATGGTTAAAATCCATACCAGACCCCATTTATTCTTAATTTACTTTTTTTTTTTTGCAATTATTTTGTTAAATTTAGCTCTCAGCTGGGGAAGTCAACCTATTGACTGTGCGCTCGGTGGGCGAACATCCCACCAAGTGCCCAGAAATTTTGGGTGTTAGGCGAGGCCAAAACCGTCTGACCATCCCTAGTGGTGCCTGGACACTGTAACCCCTCACAGTTACTCTTGCTGGGCGCAGGAACGGGTCCTGCTGTTAAAAGTGAGAAAAAAAAATTGAAATTACATATACCTATGAAACAGGTGCAGAAAAATTGGGCCTCTTCTACATGTTGTGGCTCAATAACACGGCCAGCACCAGAAAAAAAGGGGAGGCGTACCCAGAGGATGCACCATATCCGCGACCACCACTTTTCACTGTAGACACACAGGCTGCTTGGCCTCTTTTAGTGGCCTGTGAGCGTCTGCCTCTCCTTGTTGGCCTTTCGGACATGATGAGGATTTTTTTGGGGGGTTTTTATGACTTTATATTATAGAGTGTGGGATGGAAATATGGTGCTTGTGTGCAATACTTTTGTGCTTAGTGCACTATAAACCGTTTTATTATTGTTTTTTTATTTTTTGAGGGGGATGTTTATAACTTTTTATCATAGAGTGTGGGATGGAAATATGGTGCTTGGGAGCAATACTTTTGTGCTTGGTACACTATAAACTGTTTTATTACTGTTTTTTTTTTTTAATAAAGAAAATAAGGGTGCTGCAAAAAAATAAAAATAAATGTAAAAAAAATAAGAAAGGCCGACAAAAACAAACAAACAATGGTGACGCAGAAGGAATACCACCTGCGACTCAGAAGAAGGAACAGCAATTATGGAGACAGAAAGTGGAACATCTGCGACGCAGAAGGGGGGACAACAATTATGCCTTAAATATTCTTATGCCGCGTACACATGAGCGGACTAAAACAAGGAAGTTCATAGCCAGTAGCCAATAGCTGCCCTAGCGTGGCTTTTTGTCCGTCGAACTAGCATACAGACGAGCGGACTTTTCGACCGGACTCGAGTTCGACGGATAGATTTAAAACATGTTTCAAATCAAATGCCGCGTACACACGAGTGGACTTTACGGCAGACTTTGCCCGACGGACTTTATGACGGACTTTCCGAATGAAGGACTTGCCTACACACAATCCACCAAAGTCCGTCGAATTCGTACGTGATGGCGTACGACCGGACTAAAACAAGGAAGTTCGTAGCCAGTAGCCAATAGCTGCCCTAGCGTGGCTTTTTGTCCATCGAACTAGCATACAGACGAGACAGATAGATTTAAAACATGTTTCAAATCTAAGTCCGTCCAACTTTTGAGAAAACAGTCCGCTGGAGCCCACACACGATCGAATTGTCCAACGAAATCCCGTCTGCCGGGTAAAGTCTGCCGTAAAGTCCGACAGTATGTACGCGGCATAAGTCCGTCCAACTTTTGAGAAAACAAAGTCCGCTGGAGCCCACACACGATTGAATTGTCCGACGAAATCCCGTCCGCCGGGCAAAGTCTGCCGTAAAGTCCGACCGTGTCCTTGGCGGCGCAGCAGCATTAGTGCTGCTGCGCCGCCAAGAAAAAAAAAAAAGTATACCACTGCTGTGCTGACGCAGAAGGAATAACACCTACGACACAGAAGTGGGAGTACTAATAATGCAGCAACAGCATCTGATGTTGCAAAAAATAAATAAAATAATTGTTAATGAAAAAAAAAAAAATGGGATCAGTGGTGACACAGAAGTGTTGTACACATCAACCCTCCAGTAGCACCACAACACTGTGTTATTCACACTGCACTACACTGTGTTATATACACCGCACAACACTGTGTTATATACACCACACTACACTGTGTTATATGCACCGCACTACACTGCATTATATCACACCACACTACACTGCATTATATACACCGCACTACACTGTGTTATATACACCACACTACACTGCATTAAATACACCGCATTGCACTATATACACCACATGGGGTTATATACACCGCACTGCACTGCATTATATACATTGCATTGCACTTTGTTATATACACTACACTGTATTATATACTCCACACTACAATGTATTATATACTCTGCACTACACTGTGTTATTTACACCACACTACACTGTGTTATATACACTACACTGTATTATATACTCTGCACTACACTGTGTTATATACACTGCACTACACTGTGTTATATACACTGCACTACACTGTGTTATATACACTGCACTACACTGTATTATATACTCTGCACTACACTGTGTTATATACACTAAACTGACTGACAACACAATACATTTCCTACCCTGCCTAATCTCCACTAATACATAGCACTATACACAGCCGCTGTGTAAGCAGCCTTATATAGTGTGGGGCGTGGACTTATGGCCAAAGGTACCCTGCCTTTGGCCAATCATGGCTCTCGCAGTACATTGCGCTGTGATTGGCCAAAGCATACAGGTCACATGCATGCTTTGGCCAATCAGCAGCAATCAATGCACTGTGATCTCGCGATGCATTATGGGGCGCTCAGAGGCGGGTGAACTTCCCACGAGTGCCCCATTTGTTTGTTTGTTCAACTAACAAACGAACACCCGATGTTTGAGTCGAACTTACGTCAAGCCCATCTCTAAATAACACATTCAGGACATGTAAATGCCACGGATAAAAGAAATCCATATACAAATACTGTCTATTCAGAGGAATTATCTCAAACTCTTAAAAATATGTGTTCCCTGCTCCTGTAACATGTATAGTATCAATTAAAGAAGACGTAGATCACTTTTTCCTGCCATAATGTAACACATTAAAATTAAACGTACCTTTTAAAATAGAGAACATTGCATGCACCAAGCTCCTTGTTGTACCATTGTTAAGGATAGTAGAGCATTTTAAGCAGTGTCTACGGTGTTAATTAGCACATTCAGAATGAAGTGCATATGTGCTATGGTATAATCACCCGCTAATTCACCAAAAACTCTCTCTTGTGAAAAGTGGACAATACCAAGAGGCCAGATATTACATAATCACTAATTGCATTCCACACAATTAGTATTGCCTTATCAGTGTGAATCGCTAATGGATGATTTGTGTCATCAGCATGTTGGAGCTGCTGGAGAAATGTAACAGTCTGCATAATTTTCTAATGGGATTACCATAAAGAATAGCATTATTCACAGGGTATCAGATGAAGTGGTTTGATGTATGTAGCAAACGATGTAAAAACTGTGTTACCCAATAGGTATTGCCTTGCTAAATGTGACTGCTCCATTATGAACTTCAAAGCCTCAGCATTGTGCCTAATAGGCAGGCCATCTTTATACACTGCAAAAATGAAATAAATGCCACATTACTGAAATAAATCCTCTTCAGAAACCAGTTTACAATGGTCATTGCATTAATTAGAAAGCACCGTGGGTTAAAGAGCTAATACATCTAAAACAGAAACTGAGGTAACATAAAAAAAAAAACATTTTGACACTTAGATAAAGAATTTACTGCTGTTCTTTTAACAACAGGGTTAATATCCATTGTCTATTGGCATCCACATTGCTCTTGCTGCAGAATATTGGGCATGGACAGTAAATGTCAGGAAACAATCCTAATCGGCAGCACAGTGGCATAGTGATTATCACTTCTGCTTGGGGTCATTGGTTTGAATCCCAACTGTGACGCTTCCTGCCTAGTGTTGGCATGGGTTTCCTCCCACACTCCAAAGACATGCTGGTAGGTTAGTTGGCTTCTGTCTAAATTGGTCCTAGTACAGTCTGTGAATGTATGAATGTGAGCTAGGGATCTTAGACTGTAAGCTCCTTGAGGGCAGGGACGGATGTGAATATGCAATATACAGTATATGTAAAGCACTGTATAAATTGTCAGCGCTATATTAATACAAACAAACAATAACACCTCTTGTCTAATTATACACTATATTACCAAAAGTATTGGGAAACCTGCCTTTACACGCACATGAACTTTAATGGCATCCCAGTCTTAGTCTGTAGGGTTCAGTATTGAGTTGGCCCACCCTTTGCAGCTAGAACAGCTTCAACTCTTCTGGGAAGGCTGTCCACAAGGTTTAGGAGTGAGCCTATGGGACTGTTTGACCATTCTTCCAGAAGCGCATTTGTCAGGTCAGGCACTAATTTTGGACGAAAAGACCTGGTAGTCTCTGCTCTAATTGATCCCAAATGTGTTCTATCGGATTGAGGTCAGGATTCTGTGCAGGCCAGTCAAGTTCCTCCACTCCAAACTCGCTCATTCATGTCTTTATGGACCTTGCTTTGTGCACTGATCCAAATCATTTGGTGGAGGGGGGATTATGGTGAGGGGTTGTTTTTCAGGGGTTGGGCTTGGCTCCTTAGTTCAAGTGAAGGGAACGCTTAAGCAGTCAGCATATCAAGGCATTTTGGACAATTTCATGCTCCCAACTTTGTGGGAACAGTTTGGAGATGGCCCCTTTCAGTTCCAACATAACTGCACACCAGTGCGCGAAGCAAGGTCCATAAAGACATAGATGAGTGAGTTTGGGGTGAAGGAACTTGACTGTCCTGACCCTAACCCAATAGAACACCTTTGGGATGAATTAGAGCAGGGACTGCGAGTCAGGCCTTCTCATCCACATCAGTACCTGACCTCACAAATGCACTTCTGGAAGAATGGTCAAACATTCCCATAGACACACTCCTAAACCTTGTGGACAGCCTTCCCAGAAGAGTTGAAGCTGTTATAGCTGCAAAGAGTGGGCCAACTCAATATTGAACTCTATGGACTAAGACTGGGATGCCATAGGCAGGCATCCCAATACTTTTGACAATATAGTGAATATTTAAAGTGGGACTAAGCCCAAGAACAAATATCTAATAGATTGCAGCTTACCAATCCTTAAATATGGCAGCTGCGTTTTCCTTTTAGGCTTTATTTTCACCCGGTGATCCAGCCAGTAACACACTTCATGTCTTAGGTTGTCTCCACCCTGGATGGAGAAGCAATGGAGACACCTTTGGACAGCAACATTTAAAACAGAACTATGGCAAAGGTTTTTTTCATTTTGGCTTAAAGTAAGTGTGGGTTATAACCAATGCCAGTTTTCTTTTTTTTTGGGAGGGGGGGGGGGGTTGCCACCTCTGTCCCATTGGGAAGATTTACCTTCACTTCCTGTCCCATAGTCAAAACAAAAAGTGAGAGGAATTCCATACAAATTAAGAGAGTCCCTTATGGCCCTCCAGGTCACCAGAACTGTCCCCATTGGAAGTTTTACTCTCTATAACTCCGTTGGGAACAGCCCAAAATTTGGGATTTTCTTTTACTTTCAATGATATAAGGTAAACAGGACAGACAGAGAGAGCGAATCTCCCTAATCTCCCTAACAGGGGCACAGACATCAATAAAAACACGATAGGTGTTCTAATCCATCTTCACTCTGTCCAATACTAACAAAAAAACAAAAACAAAAAACAAAAAACCTTTGGCCTTTAGTTATACTATTGTTTCTGGGAAGGTACTGTTGGATGAACAAGCAGATTTAGATACACTTGACTAAGGCAGGCCATAATGGGTTCAAATCTTGCCTGGTTCAGCAGGAAACGGCTGAGATTCGAACCGTGTATGGGCAGGCTGAATGTACAAAGTTGATCCATCGGTCAACTTGGGTACAACCAGCCTGCTGGGTTTTACCTGCAATTATTGCTAGTGGCTGCTTTAGCGGCTAGCAATAATCACTGTCTTCACTGTGTATGGCCAGCTTAATTCTGAACTCCAGATACCACTTTTTTTCTTCTATTTGGTTTAAAGGTTTCACATAAAAGAATAAAAGCTGACAACTGTAAGCAGCTCTGTCAGTGGTAAATGGTTTATCTCAACATGTTATCTGCCATTTTTCTGACCAGCCTGGTCTATAATAGGAAGCTTAAAAACAACATTTTCACCAGGTGAAAATGTAAGGAAAAAGCCCCCAAAAAAAGAAAACTAGTGCAGCCACTACATCTAAGTATTGGTATGCGTCAATAATCAATCTTTGTTTATTGGTTTAAAACCCCTTTAAGGACAAATTATACATAAGGCTGGGACTGTGTGCCTGGCTGTGGATATATTAGCAGGGGAGAGAACCTTGGGACCATTCAGTGGGTTCTTTGGGGGTGAGCACTACACTAGGGTCGCTGTTATTAAATAAAATCTTGTGGTGAAGGAAGAAGCAGAGATAAATCCGCTTCTGTCTTATTAAACTGGACCTTGCACTAAAAGGCAAATTATTACAGCAGGCCTCCCTATAGGGTTGCCACCTTTTCTTCAAGGCAAACCCGAATACTTTAGCGGCTCACAGCTAATTTTTTTTTTAAGGGGAATGCTGTGGACTCTGGTGTAAAGGGGAACTCTGGTGTAAGGGTCACCAAACCTCCCACTTACATCAGACTTCCCAGCATTTCCCCTTTGATCAGGGTTCCCAAATACCCCCTTAAATCAGAGTCCACAGGGCATCCCTTACATCGGAGTTCCTCTTACCTTAGTATATTCACTCGCTCAGGGCAAGAAAGCGAAGGGAGGGTGCGAGGAGACTTCAGTCACAGACATTGGATGGTGAGCTCACTCACCCAAGGATGGAGGCTCATGTATCGACACCTTTCATCCAGGATGTATCTGCCAGTTGCTGAACTTCAGATTTTCAGACCACACATCCCTTTCCAGAGGACCAGAACACCGGGGATTGGAGTGTGCGTGGGCAGACAGAGTTGTAGGGGTGGGAGGAGGAGGAGCAGATCAAGCCCTCTCTCTTCTCCTGTCTATGTATGGGAATGGGTCCTGTGCACACCCCTATGCACTCGGCGGTTGTGGTACTCGGTTACTTGGGGAGCCAGAGTCCATTATTAATATCTTTTTTTCCATTATGAATATTGTGTGCCCGGGTTTCAGGAGGTCTGAAACCCGGACACACGATTTAAAACCTGAACTGTCCAGGTAAATCCTGGACAGGTGGCAACCCTACCCCCCCACTATGCATAATTACTGAAAAACGGGGGGAAAAAAACACCTATGGTAACAAAAAAATAAATACAATTTTATTAAATACACTACCCTTTCCCCAGCTTTCACATTGGAGAGAGTGACAACACCATCGCTACAGATCCTGGGAAGTCTCAATATCCAAGATCTCATGAGAACATGCTCCAACACTGCAAGAAAATCTTTTCATGACATTTGAGGTCCTCATTGTTAGTAGGATCTGGCCTGAAAGTTTGTGAAATCTTGCCTAGATTGAATGTATCTACTTTTTTTCCCCATGGGTGTCTTCTTTTTTCACTTTTATGCAGCAAATATACATGCAGCAAATAGACAGTGCCTTACATAGTTGTACAGACTCCTCTCCTATACTGAAATTGCTCTGATTTTACTACACACTTTGAGATTCTGTATTAGAAGCTGCAGAAACATCTAGTTCTTTCCTCCTCATCCTTACTGTCCCTAACACTGCTCTTTCTGTCAATGGTCTTCAGTGGTGGGGCGGCACAGTGGTGTAGTGGATAGCACTTTCACCTAGCAGTAAGAAGGGTCGCTGGTTCGAATCCCAACCACAACACTACCTGCCTGGAGTTTGCATGTTCTCCCTGTGCCTGCGTGGGTTTCCTCCGGGTACTCCGGTTTCCTCCCACACTCCAAAGACATGCTGGTAGGTTAATTGGATCCTGTCTAAATTGTCCCTAGTATGTATGAATGTGAGTTAGGGACCTTAGATTGTAAGCTCCTTGAGGGTAGGGACTGATGTGAATGTATAATGTATATGTAAAGCGCTGCGTAAATTGACAGCACTATATAAGTACCTAAAATAAATAAATAAAAATAAAATAAAAAGTTCTGTCCATTAGACATGTGCGATTAGTTTCATACGAATCGGAAATTCGTACATTCGTGAGGATCCAAAATACTAACTTTTATGCATACGAATTTTGTACGAAATACGAAATTTCGTTTATGAACTTCGGATAAATTTATCATAACGAACTGGTTATTGCTACGAAAAGTTAACGAACCTAAAAGTTAAAAACCCGGGAAGTCAGCACAACACAGGGATGGTGGGAGCCCCTCATAATGATAAATTTATTATAACGAACTTTCGTTATTGTTGTGAAAAGTTTACGAACCTAACGAAAATTCGTATTTTGTACGAATTCGAATTTAATTTCGGACACGAATTATGAATTCATTTTAATACGAAACCCAACGGAACGAAACTAAACAAATTTATTGACGGCGCACATGTCTACTGTCCATCATGGAAGCCCAGCATCACGTGTGGGCGTTGCATAGGGCAGTTTGCATGCAAATGCAACCTGCCTAGGAGCACCCATTCCTTCAGACTGACATCCATCCATCAAAGTATCCTAATATTAGCGTAACTCTTTCCATGTGCCAGCCCACTACTTGCATCAGGGCTGAGGGGTCTTGAGTGGAGTACTAAGGCAGGGTGATTTCATGTTTTCAGGAAGCTATGTACAGCACCCTGCCAGCTACTTCCACCAGCCGTGATCTGCTTGCATTGAATAACAAAACACAAAGACACAGGGCTAACATCACTGGGTCCAAAATAAGGTATGCAATAAAAGGGAAAGGTTTTATTTAACCACTTGCCTACTGGGCACCTTTACCCCCTTCCTGCCTAGGCCAAATTTCACCTTTCAGTGCTGTTGCACTTTGAATGACAATTGCGCGGTCATGCAACTATGTGCCTAAACTACATTTTTATCATTTTTTTTTAGACAGATATAGCTTTCTTTTGGTGGTATTTAATCACTACTGAGTTTTTTAATTTTTGCTAAACAAACGGAAAAAAAAAAGAACATTTCTTAGCTTCTGTTATAAAATGTTTAAATAAGTATTTTTTCTCCATCACTGATGTGCGCTGATGAGGCTGCACCGATATGTTGCACTGATGGTCACTGATAGGTGGCACTGATGGACACTCATAGGCTGCACTGATGGACACGCATAGGCTGCACTGATGGGCACTCATAGGCTGCACTGATGGGCACTGATAGGCGGCACTGATGGGCACCGATTAGGCGGCACTGATGAGGCGTCACTGATGGGCACTGATGAGGAGGTACTGATGAGGTTGCACTGAAATGCGGCACTGATAGGTGGTACCGATGGGCAGCACTGATAGACAGCACTGATAGGCAGCAATGATAGGTGGCACTGAAGGGCATCACTGATAAGCACTGATTGGCAGCACTGATAGGCACTGTTGGGGCTGCACTGATCATCAGGACACTGATGATCAGTGCCCTGATTGTCAGTGCAGATGCCCTCTGTGTGGATTTGCCAGTTTTTGGCTCTCCTCTACTCACGTGCTGTCAGCATAAGGGGAGGATTGCCAATAATCAGGAAATCCTGTTTACATCCATGATCAGTGGCGTCTCCAGCTTTCATATTTAGGGGGGGCACATGGGGGGACAGGGACAAAAATAGGGGGGGCAATATAAAATGTCTATCTATCTATCTATCTATCTATCTATCTATCTATCTATCTATCTATCTATCTATCTATCTATCTATCTATCTATCTATCCTGGGGCCCTTTACCCCTTTACTACGATCCCATAATGGCCCTTTCACATGTTCTGCAGTGAGCTCCCTTCCTACTGTATTGGGGTCCCCCAGGGTGACAGAGAACAAGAGATATATGTCACCAGCATACCAAGAAAATACAAGGGTCCAAAGCAGTGGGAGAACTATCAGGGTTGCAAAGGTTGTCTTGCCTCCGGGCCCTGGTGTTCTGCCACTGTGGGGTTCCCCAGCCTCCTCTTGCTGTCCTGCCCCTGCTATTGACAGCGCTGGTCTGGCATCTCTTGGAATTTACAGGCTGGTTCTCCTGTCCTAAGGATGGGAGAAATCAGTCTGTTTTTTCAGTAACAGAGTCCTGGTGGAGTCCTTCCTGCAACTCGCTCTTCCCCCTGCCAATGAGGATGCAGGGAAAGGAGCAGATCGGGCGGTCGTGGTTGTGTGAGCGATTGCATTATGCAGTGTCAGCGAGCAGAGGGAGGGTGGAGGAATCACCCACAGGAGCTGACTGGGGACGTTCTCCCTCTCAATAGAGACTGTGTTACTCCAGCGGTGGCCCGAGTAAGATGCGGCACATCTGATATGATCGCAAACAAAAAGAAATTGCCTTTTTGAAAAAAAAAAAAAAATTAAAAAAAAAAAAATTATTTTTTTTGGGGGGGGCACATGGTGGGGCCCAGCATAATGTTGGGGGGGTCAGGGCCCCCTCTGGCCCCCCCTAGGGTCGCCATTGTCCATGATCAGCTGATCACGTGTTAAAGAACCACCGTGATTGGCTCTTTACCCCCATTTTGTGATAAGCTGCATCACAGATCACTGTTGATGCATGCCGCTGAGCCGCGCAGGCAGTCATTTGACGGCCTCCCAGCAAAGTGCAGCCGCAATGTAGCCATCATTCAGCTATAGTGCAGTCGCAAAGGGGTTAAAAATGTCATTAGCATGTTTATGAGGGAGAAATAGTGGAACCAGGAAAGGCAAAATATAAGCAGATCAAGCTTCAGATTTGAAGTATCATTAAACCCACATAATTAAAAACTGTCAGTATGATATTACATGTTGCTCTCAGTCACTATGGGATTCGTTTTCTGTAATCTGCAAAAAACCTGGTTGATCCTGCTGTTCTCTGTCTCCCTCTCCCATCCATGTCCCCTCTACAGTTAGGGATTTGGCAGAGCCGTGTTGGCAGCTAGTGAACATGCTCAGTTTTTAGAGTATTTCTATCCTGATTATTTCCTCCCTATCACATCTGAGAGCCCATGTGACTATAGAGTCACACATGTGGCCATATACACAGTGGTAAATGACAACCCACTGCCTCCTACCTCCTCTACTGTATATTCACTAACCAGCTAAACACAATGGGGGTGGGATATTACATCTATATTGATGGAGGCTTTACCTCCCTGTTATTGAATCCATCCACACCATGTTATTGCCAAAAAAAAATAAAAAAGATTTTATTTCAAATATATATATATTTGTATGATATTTATATTTACTCTGTAGCTGTATATCGATTAGGAAAGAAGGTACTTTTTTTCATTAAAATAGATGGGATAATGTTAATTACACAGTGTATGTTTAGTATCACTTTAAGGAATGTCAGCAACAGAGAAATGTGGGGAGCATGCAAGGGCACATTGCATATAATTTAGCACGATATTAGTCACTATGAAGATGAGGAACCTCCTATTGCAGGGATATCAATGAAACTTACAGGCAATACAGGCATTTATAACAGGCACCTGAGCTCCATAAATTCATCAGAACCTTTAATATCGTAAAACTTCAACTGCATCTGGTAATCCAACACCAAAGTCATAGATAATCTAACCAACCCCATTATTGTGGTTGCTTTGCGCTAGAACTGACTGGCTGGTGGTCAGAGAATATGAGATGAAGACCAACACTTACAACCCAAGCCACCAGGGCCTGAAAATAACTGGCACAGAGGTTCCTCCCTGGAACCTGTTCCATCCCACCTGCCCTGCTACACAGCCTCACACCCCTATTTTTGCATTGGGAGGAAGGTGGAGGTGAGGGCTGCAGTCGTAAGTGGCATAATCCAGGGACAGACAGAGGTCGGAGCAGGTAGTAGACAGCAATCATAATACAGGAACAGGCACAACTCAGGGCTGGTGGCATTCAGCAAGTATAATCCAGAAACAAGCAAAAGGTCAGGACAGGCAGCAGACAATAGGATAATAAAGAGAGAGATCAGCAAGGTCAGATCTGAGAGTATCTGGGGCAGAGTTCTACACCAGTGTAGTACAGAGTTATCACAAGTCCAGAGCATGATGTTCGAATACAATGCCACAGCACTGCCGGCAAATCAGATCAGAGCAGACAAACACAGCCAACCTCTTGCCTAGAGAGGGCAGCAACCAAAGAGTGTGAGAAACCAAGCAGAGTATCTTGGCAATACCTGGAGGTCCTTTTGGCATCATGTATTTTGGATAGAAACTTGAAGTGAAATGGAACAAATATCTTCCCTGAAGGCAAGTTGATTGGGGTTTCAGACTGTAATGCCCTGTACACACAGTCGGACTTTCCGACAGAATATGTGCGATCGGAGCTTGTTGGCGGAAATTCCGACTGTGTGTGGGCTCCATCGGACTTTTTCCATCGTAATTTCCGACACACAAAGTTTGAGAGCATGCTATAAAATTTCCCAACAACAAAATCTGAACCTTTAAATTCCGATAGTGTGTAGACAAATCCGACGGACAAAGTGCCACGTATGCTCGGAATAAATTAACAGACGAAAGCTATTGGCTATTGCCCCGTTTAAAGTCCCGACGTACGTGTTTTACGTCACCACGTTCAGAATGATCGGATTTTCCGACAACTTTGTGCGACCGTGTGTATGCAAGGCAAGTTTGAGCCAACATCCGTCGGAAAAAATCCATGGATTTTGTTGTCGGAATGTCCGATCAATGTCCGACCGTGTGTACAGGGCATAACTCTGATGTAGCAGTGAGATCAGGAGAAAGAGTAGCCAAGAGATCAGAGAAGCAGGCAGAATGCTGTGGATTTTTTGAAACAAGGTTCAAAGTTGTGGGACAGAGCATGTGCCATAGGGTTTTTGGAGCCCGGGCGGCAAGTAATTGTAAAAGTCAAAGCAGGTTGACCACTTCAGCCCCAGAAGAATTTACCCCCTTCCTGACCAGAGCACTTTTTGCGATACGGCACTGCGTCGTTTTAACGGACAATTGCGTGGTCATGCAATGTTGCACCCAAATAAAATTGACGTGCTTTCCCACAAATAGAGCTTTCTTTTGGTGGTATTTGATCACCTCTGCAGTTTTAATTTTTTGCACTATGAACAAAAAAAGAACGACAATTTTGAAAAAAAAGCAATATATTTTACTTTTTGCACAGACACATGCACACAGACACATGCACACATACACAGGACACATACACAGGACACGGTACATATACACATGACACATGCACATATACACAGGACACAGGTACAGGACACATGCACATATACACATGACACATGCACATATACACAGGACACAGGTACATGACACATGCACATATACACATGACACATGCACATATACACAGGACACAGGTACATGACACATGCGCATATACACAGGACACATGATACATGCACATATACACATGACACATGCACAGGCTTAATGACCACAGTCGTAGACAGGACTTTCAAGAATGCCCCTTTACCTCCCCAGTGGGCAGCATTCAGTATAGATGATGGTGGATATGACCTCAGGGGGGCATGTCATACATATGAATGCCTCTGCTTTGGGCCCCAAATTATGGGGCCCCGGGCAGCTGCCCCTTTTGCCCTGGCTTAAAGATGGCCCTGGATAGCATTAGGAGAGGACTGTGCCAACATCAACTTTCAAAGCTGTGATTTCCACAATGAATGGCAGGGAGAAATCAGGGTGGGTTGAAGCAAGTGCTAACTCAAAAGCAGACAAAGCAGACAAGGGCAGAGATTGCCTCTGGAGGCTAATATTGCATTTTGCCCGATGAAGATGCCAGTGTGCCTTGCATTACAACTTATTTAGTTAGAAAACAGGCATCACCTTAAATCTAAACTTCTAGTTTTCTTGATGGATAACACAGTACAACACTCTTCAGTTTTTTTTTCATAATATTTTTATTTTGAATCATGGGTTTTATACAGGTCCAGATCATCAATTGCAGGTGAACAATGTATCAGAATGTAAATGATGTTTGTATGAGCATTGTCCGACATACAAGCAATTTATACATATAGAGAGCATATGCTTTGATGATTAGGAGACTCAACAAATAGGAGACAAAGTTTTGGATTCCCAGTGATTTATGAGATAAGGGAAAGCATGGGAGAGTATTTGATTTTAACCTTCATTTGAATAAAAAAGAGTAGGTTGCCTTAAAGCGGAACTCCACCCAAAAGGGGAAGTTCTGCTTGTCTGTCTCCTCTCCCTCTCCGGTGCCACATTTGGCACTTTGTAGAGGGAAGGGGGGTGCGAGTACCTGGTTTTGACAGGTACCGCTCCCAATTCCTGCTGAGTTTACTGCGGCTAACTCAGCCGGGCGTTCGGCCCTTGCCGCAGCCGGCCCATTGAGAAAGTGCAGTCCGATTCGCGCATGCGCAGTAGGATAATGGCTGTGAAGCCGCAATACTCCACTGATGGTTTCCCTTACCCAAGATGGTGGTGCCAGCAACCAAGAGCCAATTCAAGAATAGGCTTGGGTGAGGACATCGTGGGTTCCCTGGACAGATAAGTGCCCTAAGGCTTAATATACACACATGCCACATTGCATGTGCGTTTAGAAGCGTTTTTTTAAATAGTCAAAAAATGTATCTTCATTAAAAACGCTTGTAAATGAAACATGGCTAAATGTGAGTTACCACATTCACACGCATTTACAGGCTGTTAAAGGGCATTATTCAGCAGGTCGGCCGGCGCAGAGGATCAGCATGATTGGTGGTGGAAAGTTGTGGAGAAGCCCAGCCCTGGAACGCTTGGTTGGAATTCTGAACTGAATCACTGGAGTGATCTCACGGAGCAGTGGAACGCAAGCAGGATATCTACAGAGACATCCATCCCAAGACACCCACTCTTCGCTCAATACCCCTGTGGGGGTCATTGATTCTGGTGAGTGAGGGAGCACAGGGGGGAGCACTGCAAGTCACCAGCTGATACAAGCACGGAAGTCACTGTTTCTTGTTCCTGGCATCTATGAACTGCATATTGGCTGGACCCTGGTTTTTATAGAACTTCTGTTTCCCCATAGAGACTTTCGGTGTGCTTTCACAGAGACTTTTATTATATATTTTTTATATGCCAGAGCCTTACTAACAATTGCCTACCTATACACACATTTGTTTGTATAGATTTTGTATATATATCGCATGAGTCCCATTGCGGCTTAATATATGTTAGCACAGGGGTTCAGGAATTACTGATCACTTTTTCAGAATCAGCACACATGGGAATTAATACACACATTACTGAAATGGTATTTATTAATAATTAGAGTCTTTCACTATTGCTGTTGTTAGCCCCATAGGGGGTGTCACACTGTCACAATACTTTAGATCTTTGGAGTCAGTACTGTTCATATATTTTATTTTTAGTAATACACGACACCCACTATCACATGTATATAACACACAGGGATTGCACACTTATCTCTCAGTGGTTTTATTTATTTTTATTTTTATTTATATTTATTTTGACCTTTACACATATGCTAGCTTTTTGTTTATTTGGTTGATAAACCACAGGCCATAGTCACTCTCACGCATGTTTTTAGCATATAGCCTCTCATTTGTGTATTTTACTTAGAAATTGCTTGAATACTTATAGTGTGTTTACACATTCTTATTATTTTAATTATTTAAACACCGTTAATAGGGCAGCACCATTTTCCCCAACTACTCTTTACATATACCAATTAGCTCCCAGAGGGAACTAATTAGGGGGAGGCTGCAGCCCTTCTATCGTCCTGAGCGTGGACTTTTGACCTATTACGTTAAAGGCATTTGGAGTTTCCAATGCCCCTGCTTTCCAAAAAATGCTTCTAAACTCAACTGCATAGAAACAACTCTAAACGACCCTGTGTACATGTACTGATAAGATAATATAGAGGAGAGTTCAGGGGCAGCTAAAAAAAACCCTACTCAACTGCTCCTAAACGTCCGTTTACCAGCAGCAGTGTACTGTACATGAAGCCTAATGCCTAATGCAGCTTACACACCATCGGATTTTCCGACAGCAAAACCATGGAATTTTGTTTGAAGGATGTTGGCTCCAACTTGTCTTGCATACACACAGTCACACAAATGTTGGCCAACAATTACGGACGTAGTGACTTACAAGACGTTCGTGATATCTCCATTACCAACGCTAGTTTTACAATACTGAGCACTTCCGGCTTGTCCTTGAATCCGAGCATGCGTGTTTGTACTTTGGACTTTTGTCTGACAGACTTGTGTACACACGCCAACAGACATTTGTTGGCGGAAAATTTGAGAACAGGCTAGCCAACATTTGTTGGCGAAAAGTCCAAAAAAAAAATGTCCGATGGAGCATACACATAATCGGACTTACCGCCAACAAGCTCACATCCAACATTTCCCGTCGGAAAATTTGATCGTGTGTACGCGGCATAATAGTAATTTGTAGCTGCTGACTTTTAATTTATGTAGTGGGGGGGGCTGGAGCTCCGCTTTAAGTAGCTGTGGAGAGATAGAGTGTTGGGGGGTCACTGAACTGTAGTGTGTGTATAGTAAAGGTGGAAAAAGGAAAACAAAATAAATATAAAGAGAGGTAAAAAGAAGAAAGAAACACAAAAAGAAAAAAGTGAAAGGGGGGGGGTGTGGATTTATTTTGGATGGAATGGGGAAGGATTAAAACCCCTTTCAGCTTTTACTGCTATCCTGAGCTTTGTAAGGAAGATGTTTCCTCACTTTTTGACATGGTGACAACAGTTTTACCTGGCAGAAAGAGAGGGAAAATATGTGACAGGGACAAAGACTGAAATAAAAAAACTGACAGGGGTTCTAGCCTACTCCTCTACTAAAAAAAATAATAATAATAATATTTTAGCTGCACATACACTTTAAAAACAATAACAGGAGTTTCACACATTTGCACATTTCTTTCCCAGACATAAAAACTTTTGGCAGCCAGTCCTACTGCTGGATATTTTAGTTATATTGATACATTTTGGGCTGCTCAAGTATATGTATATTTAGCAGCAAAGACTTCAGAGCTCTTTAAATATGAATATGGATATTTCGGGCGGTCCATCCTGTGGTTAGTCCACTGTGTCTAGTGACTCTGTGGGCTGCAGAATTCAGGCTTAAATGCTTCTTGCTTTGTGTCATCATGCCCCCAGCTGGCTGATGGGTTGAAATAGATTGAAGTTAAAATATGTGACTCAAGCTATTGTTATTCATCGCCGGAAAGCTCACTTACTGACATTTCTCTGACACTGACATAACAGCGAGTATAATCAATAATTAGCACATTTGCATCTGCTTGTACTACTTTTAACCTTTATATAGTATAATAGCATTCCTATTTACAAAAATTACAGTATACAATTATTTTTAGAAATGTTACTCAGAAATATTTCTGAAAAACATAATTATACCCGTTGCCTTCTCTTATCATATATTACAACATTTTTTGTTATTTATAATTTTCAGTTATACATTTTTTCCAGCCTACCAGAACAAGGTGCCTGCTGTGGGCAGCGGTGTTTCTTTCCCAGGTGCATTTGAATTGTTTGGACACGCAGCAGTCTATTTCAGTGTATGGAAAAATCTCAAGTGCTAGTAAAGTTAATTAATGAACTGATAATGCTATTCTGGAATTATTGCAGTTGTGATAAAGATGACCAATTTAACCATAATGTACATGTGAAAGCAATCACTAAAATTTCTAACAAACTTTAACATGTCAAAGTAGTTTCAAAAGTCATTTTCAATTTTTTTAAATCTGCAACTTTCCAAAAATACCGGGTTATCCTACCATTAAGGTCCTTGCACAGGCACCTCCTGCACACCTCCTATGTGGCAAATGTCTCTCAATTCTGCTCCTGCATTGTTGCCCTGTCACATGTACCACAGTATGAGACTAATGCTGGCCATACACTATATGAAAAATCGGCCGAAAATCAGTCATTTAGACCGTTCGTTTGTTTTTTCAGACAGTTAATGGGCACAAAATCGATATTCGTTGGGACGTTTTTGAGCCGAAAAAACAAAAAAGGACAAGGTTGGAAATTTTATGCCAAATGAACGATAAATTGAAAGGTTAATGTGTTTCCCGTCCGAACTGTCTGCACTAGGTATATGTAAAAAAACAAACAAAAAAATTATTTATTTATGTCCACTGAAGGATTTATCGGTCATTACATGATGGCACAATCGTTTGCGGTCACGGCCGAACGTTCGTTTTTCGAAAATGGGTTCGGACGATTTTTCGTATAGTGTATGGCCAGCATTAAAGCGGCCATGCTGACAGTGTGCAAACATGGTGCAACGTTGCCACTATAAAGAAGCTGTTCCAGCTGGGAGGGTAGGCCTAGGATACGAAGAGGATCCACTAGAGCCCAGGGATTGATTTAAAGATTGGCATATATTTTTGTTGGTGTTAATTTGATTTAAGTTGCACCAATAAAAACAATCCCAGGCAATAAGTGAAATCAATCAAGCAATGTGCCACCAATACTTTACAACACAGTTCAGCTGCACTAACATCAGAAACTGTACAACTCACAGACAACCTCACAGGGTCAGTATTTGGCAGATGCAGCACACTTTCCGAGGTCTCTGCTGTGTAACTTGCTATCTGTCTGATTTTTGCATTACCAGTCACATTCAATCGTCCATGGGAGTTTTAAATCTGATTGGTGGTTCTGAAAGATTACAGATTAAAGGGTGTGGGGTGAATTAGTACACTAAAGCAGAGGTCTCCAAACTACGGCTCAGGGGCTGGATGTAGACCTTTGCTTGCCCTTGGGACCACTGACACCAATTATGGGGCACTATTCCTCCCACTGTCCCCTCAAAATAAGTCAACACACAGCCATTAATGTCTAAACCGCTGGCAACAAAAGTGAGTACACCCCTCAGTGAAAATGTCCAAATTGGGCCCAATTAGCTATTTTCCCTCCCCGGTGTCATGTGACTTGTTAGTTTTACAAGGTCTCAGGTGTGAAAGGGGAGCAGGTGTGTTAAATTTGGTGTTATCGCTCTCACTCTCTCATAATAGTCACTGGAATGTTAACATGGCACCTCATGGCAAAGAACTCTCTGAGGATCTAAAAAAAATAATTGTTACTCTACATAAAGGTGGCCTAGGCTATAAGAAGATTGCCAAGACCCTGAAACTGAGCTGCAGGATGGTGGCCAAGACCATACAGCTGTTTAAGAGGACAGGTCCCTCTCAGAACAGGCCTCGCTATGGTTGACCAAAGAAGCTAAGTGCACGTGCTCAGCGTCATATCCAGAGGTTGTCTTTGGGAAATAGACCTATGAGTGCTGCCAGCATTGCTGCAGAGGTTGAAGGGGTAGGGGGTCAGCCTGTCAGTGCTCAGACCATACACCTTACACTGCATCAAATGGTTAATGGTCTGCATGGCTGTCATCCCAGAAGGAAGCCTCTTCTAAAGATGATGCACAAGAAAGCCCACAAACAGTTTGCTGAAGACAAGCAGACTAAGGACATGCAGGGCCGTCTTTAATATGGTTTGGGCCCTGGGCAAACATTCCCCCCCCCAATGCAATTTTGCTCTTTACCCCAACATCTCAAAAAACAGACACACACATAGAATTATCTAAAAAAAACTTTGCAGACCCCCTTCACAACAGTCCCACGGTGTCCTCAGTTCCTTTTCATGTCACAGCACTTCTTTACATTGCAGCCTCTTCACATCATAGCGCCCCATTACATTGCAAACATTTTCACATTATAGTACCCCTTTACACATTACAGTGCCCCATTACATTAGAGTCCCCTTCATGTCATAGTGCCCCTTTACACATCACAGCACCCCAAATACATTGCATCCATTGTCACATCACACATTCACATGTAGGTGTTTTGGCGGCCCACATTTGCACAGGCACAGCAGCCCATTCATTTGAATGGGCTGCCATGCCTTCGTTTTCTGCAGAAAAAAATGCAGCATTTTAAAAATGCCTTAAAATCCATTCTGCTTTTGCGACTTACCTGCAGTTCCTGCACGCACAAATGCACTGTGTTTTTAAAAGTGTGGCCTAAACATCTAAAAACATAGGAAGTTTGCCAGTGCAGGAACTGCAGGCAAGTCACATAGTGCAAAAGCAGAATGGACAGACAGTGCTGTATTTCACTACTTGATGGGCATAGGTGTGTGCAGCCTATTACATGATGCGTGCGCATTTTTTTTTTTGCCAAAACACCTACATGTGAACCAGCCAGGCCCAACATAAGCCCATCAAGCAGTTAAATACATGAATGCTATTTATGTGCTGTAATGCTGTGTGCTCTGTAATAAAAAATACAGCCACAGCCTCACTCAGCCTCAGTGGCAGCTGGTGCTCAAAATTTTTTGGGAGGCGCAAACATTTTTTGAAAAAAAATCATCAATTGCAGCCAATGTGCCATCAAACGCTGCCACTGTGCCATCAAACGCTGCCACTGTGCCCTCTAACGCTGCCACTGTGCCCATAAAACGCTGCCACTGTGCCATCAAATGCTGCCACTGTGCCCAAACGCTGCCACTGTGCCCATCAAACGCTGCCACTGTGCCATCAAACGCTGCCACTGTGCCCTCAAACATTGCCACTGTGCCCTCAAACATGGGGCGCGGGAGCCAGGGGAGGAGAAAGAAGACCTACCTTGTCCTCCTGGCCTGCTCAGGTCCAAATCCGATCAATTCCTCCACACTACTGCTACTGCTAGTTTCACTTGACGGCACTGCACTCCGCGCCGCGGTCAGACTCCTCCTACCGAGGCCTCTGCTCCTCCGAGTCTGATCACGTACACACACTTGCTTGCAGGCAACATAGCAAGGGGCGGGGCCAGACGTTAGTGGAGCTCAAGGCCCCGCCCACCCGCAGCCCGCTCCTTGATCGAACAAAATGCAGCACTGGCACTGCTGCACTGTGTGTGCATGCTGCTGATGCCGGCTGATGACTGTCTGTAACAGACAGACAGTGTGGGATTTTCAGCTCCGATTTGTGGGCAGCGCATGAGCTTAAGGGACAGCTCTGCTTTGGGCCCCAAACAGTGAAATGGCCTTGGGCAGCTGCCCCGTATGGCCTGCAGTAAAGACGGCCCTGAGGACATGGATTAGTGGAAGCATCAGACCAAGATAAACTTATTTGGTTCAGATGGTGTCAAGCGTGTGTGGCGGCAACCAGGTGAGGAGTACAAAGGCATGTGTGTCTTGCCTACAGTCAAGCATGGTGGTGAGAGTGTCATGGTCTGGGGCTGCATGAGTGCTGCCGGCACTGGGGAGCTATAGTTCATTGAGCGAACCATGAATGCCAACATGTACTGTGACATACTGAAGCAGAGCATGATCCCCTCCCTTCACAGACTGGGCCGCAGGGCAGTATTCCGACCCCAAACATACCTCCAAGACGACCACTGGCTTGCTAAAGAAGCTGAGGGTAAAGGTGATGGACTGGCCAAGCTTGTCTCCAGACCTAATCCCTATTGAGCATCTGTGGGACATCCTCAAATGGAAGGTGGAGGATCGCAAGGGCTCTAACATCCACCAGCTCTGTGATGTCGTCATGGAGAAGTGGAAGAGAAATAATGGTGGCCACACAAAATATTGACACTTTGGGCCCAATTTGGACATTTTCACTTAGGGTGGACTCACTTTTGTTGCCAGCGGTTTAGACATTAATGGCTGTGTGTTGAGTTATTTTGAGGGGACAGCAAATTTACACTGTTATACAAGATGTACAACCATTACTTTACATTAAAGCAAAGTGTCATGTTTTTCAGTGTTGTTACATGAAAAGGTATTATGAAATATTTACAAAAATGTGAGGGTTGTACTCACTTTTGTGAGATACTGCATATATTATATACAGAAACAGACATTTCCAGCCCCTTCTAGCTGTATTAACATTCCCCACAGAGTCTTGTTTCCGTATATTGTAAGATATTATGATTGGCCAGTGGTGTCAATATGATCCTTCTAGTGGATGGCTGGGTTTAGAGGTGTCAGGTCATCATATTTAGAACTCAAAACTGACATAAAGGAGGAAATGAAGGAGTTAGTGGCACAATGCAGCCCATAATTGCTTGCTAGGAACATTTAGGCATCATTAGGTGGACTGTGAAAGTAAGAGCTGAGTATAAAGAGGGCTCCAGTGACATTAGATAGCTTGAACAGAAATAGGTTATTTCCGTCTATAAAAGGTATGAAAGCCCCAATTGGCTGATGCATTGGCTCAGTAAATTATTTTCTATCATCTCAGCTAATTGAATTTTGTCCATTGCTTTTGGAATTTCTTCCTTTTGGATAAGGTTACAAAATTGAAATCAGCCACATTTTTTAAGCCATGTCTCTGTATATTAAGCAGCCTGGTTTTAAGTAAACATTGTGAAGCTGTGCCAAGGAGAAGTCAAATTATGATGTCTGTATGTCCTCATTAATAATCATTACAATGTTTACCATGTTCCGTTTACATACAGTGAAAACTGCTTTGTATGCAAACTCATTATCATTTATTCATTACAATTTATTCTCTCCTTGCCCCAAGATGTGAATTAAATAGATGACCTGAGCTAGCACTTTATGTTATTTTTTTAATATTAAGGCCAAAAATGATGCAGCTATTTAGAGTCATCCAACTACATTTGTGTGTGGTTACCTGACATTAGAAAGTTCTTACTGTATAATGTGAAAGTATCTCAAGGAAGAACTCTCTGTGTTGCCCATAGCAGCAAATTTCAAATTCTAGGTTATCATAACACGGCCAGGTATGTGTAGCACCCTCTAGTTAGTGTGCTAGATGTAAATAGGTTTGCTAGTTCAGGCAAATAGGTTTGGCCGAGAGCCAGGCTTGGGTTGCATCTGGGTCAGGGTTGCGTGACTCAGGAAAACTGGGTGACTCAGTAAGCAGCTTCTCTGGTACCTTCTCCTGTTTTCTGGAACCTTGGAGAAACTTCCAAATGTAGTGGGTGGAGGTTAGGAGGAGCTGTTTGGCATATTTATGAGGTCCTCAAACAATCTCCACCAAAAAGGGGCTGGAAGGGGGTAGGCACATCATAAATAAGCATGCGTGATGAGTCAGGGCCAGTCGGGTGAAAGATGAAGATAGAGTGCTGAGGAGGCTGTTGGTGGCCCTTGAGGGTGCCTCCTAGTCTGGAGGGGGGGGGGGCTGGAGGGCCATGGTTGTCTTCAAGGCTGGACTCCAAACATTTAATTTTATCCCTGTTACTTGTGGGGGCGGGAGAATAAGCAGCTTACAGAAGGCACATCAAATTGTCTGTGCTTTCTGTTCAGCTCACTGGATGAAAAATTAGAAACAAGCTTTGGTTTGGATATGGTGGGTTTGCAGCAAATCATGCGAGTTTGAGGTTTGTGGACCCAAAATTGCAGGAATTTGACATAATAACCACAATGCACTGCCTGGTCTTTGAACTTAGGTCAGCTGGCTTAGAAGTGCCAATAAGGAGACTTTTGAATATTCCAGCCTAGTCACTATAAAAGGGTGGGTTCCCAGCATTCCCAGCAGCCATATTGGCAATGAATTTTAGCTGAGCTGTGATAGTAAAAGCATAGAAAGTGTTATGAAAAAAGGGCTATATATATATATATATATATATATATATATATATATATATATATATATATATATAGGGCTTGCAGGCACAGGTGAATTTCTTAAAGTAGATGTAAACTCTTACTAAATGTCCTGTAGGTACTAAAATGTTGTGTATCTTGGTGAATTTGGGGTGGGGGGATGGAGGGCTTTTAGCTTTTTACATCCTTTACTACATCTTAATGTTGCTACTGTCCTGCAACTTCTTTACAGCCTGTCCCTGCCTACATACACGTGTGATAGCAGGTTGCATGTGTTTTTTCACAGGGCACATTTCCTAGATGTTGCTGGCTGTTGGAGACAGGGGCAGAGCAAAGTCACCCCATACCACAAAGTGCTCAAGCAAGGACTTTTGTGTCACTATCACCAGCTGTTATTTTCATGAAAGTTAGTGATGAAAAAAGATAGACTTTCGAAGTGGTGTTATCATATTAAAGATTACATGAGATTTTAGTGGTTGGGTTTACATCTGCTTTATGCTTGAGTTATTTGAATTGGAGTGCTAGGGTACATTTTGTATCTTCCCTGTTTGTGTACTAAGATGTGTTTAACCAAAAATCCTTTTAAGGAGCATTATCTGTCCACAGTAACTGAACAATAGCTACCTCTGCACTTGTCAAATGTTTTTTTCTATTAATCAGGTTGTTTTCCTTTTTTTCCAGATGAAAACTCTTAGCTTGGAGTAATTAGAGTGTATCAGACAGTTACAGGACAGTTACGGACAGTTCATTCAAGAGCTGATTTTTTTCATAGTACCTTACTGCTTACTTTGAAAAAAATGTAAAACACTTTACACGCAAGATAAGTCAGTACCCCTCTGGTTGCCTTGACCCTGTGAGTTCTCTGCCACCTTTGACACCCTGGGTTCAAAATTTTTTTCCCTTAAATAACGGCAACAATAGGGAAATACACCAAAAATGGTTAAATCAGAAGTAGTTTACTCAATTAGGTGAATGAAAAAGAAATCAAAGAGTCACCTTGAAGTGATTGTAAAGGCTTTTTTTTTTTTAAATAACAAACATATCATACTTACCTCCACTGTGCAGCTCCTCCAGGCATCAGATAACCCCCTAGGAGAAGCGCTGTCCCAGGGGGGTTACCTTGCGGGCGCACTCCCGAGTCCAGTGTTTGCGTCCATAGACATGAATGCCAGACTTGGCACCGCCCCCCCGGCGTCCGCGTCATTGGATTTGATTGACAGCAGTGGGAGCCAATGGCTGCGCTGCTATCAATCTATCCAATCAAGAGCGGAGAACCCCGGGCAGAGGAAGAGCACGTCTCCACCGGGTGAAATTCCAGGGCTCAAGTAAGTAAAACGGGGGGCTGAGGGGACGGTCACTGCCAGGTGTTTTTTCACCTTAATGCATATGATGCATTAAGGTGAGAAAACACGATGGTTTACAACCCCTTTGAGCTTATACCTCAAAATGTTGTCTCACAAAGAATGTTTTGGATAGCGAAACAATTATCACCTCTAAGATTTAAAAATTCAACAGTGAATACTATAATTTCTATGCTCTCTATGAATACAGTCCAGTACTGTGGAAGATCATTCAGGAGTAACGTGAGAAAGAAGTTGGGTGGATACTTTCCCAGGTGTGCTGTGATGAAGAGCTCTGAAAGACATAATTACTGTTGTATATGGAGGAGAGTGGAGGAGAGTGGAGGAGTTTAAGGAGGACATATGCAATATAGAGTGAGAACATTGTTTTCTTTTATCATTGCTGTATAATCTTGCCATTCCTGATACTCCCAGGAGAAGATTGCTTGATTGGAGAGGATCCCTGTGATGTATATTTACCAGAAGCGTCATTAGACCCATTGGGGTCTTTACCTGAGGTGAGAGACTGGGGCACACCTATGGTGGATAACGGATGGTGGAAGAGAGTGTGATTACACATTACGAATTGGATGATTTTTCCTGCATTTAATCACTGCACTTTTTACCTTTATATGTCTAAATGATATTGAAGATTGTTTATCTATATTCACTCTGCACATGCACTTTTATACACTGGTATGAATTTTTGGACTTTACATTTATGGATTTGATGTTTATTGATTTTTATACTTGAAGATTTTGCAATACGCACTCTTTCTATATATTTATATTATGAACTGAAGAAATAGGAAGGTAAAGGGGTCTGTGTGGGGAGGATAGGGATTTCTACTGGTGGAGGGTCTGTAGTGGGGTATTAGTCTGGATCAGGGGACAGAGGAGCCTGCACTCATTGAGTTACCCACTTCTGAGCCTTGCACACTCTGTGTTATGCACTCCCAAGCCCTGCACTCTGTGCAGTACACACTTCTGTGCACTGTTAAACTCTAGCTTGTAGCACAATAATGAAAGCATATTTTATGGGTACAAGGACTGTGGCATGTGTGTACTGTTTATACACTGAGTGGGCTCAGGTTTTATTTTATCATGCCCATTTATACCCTTCCCACTGTCAGCACAGTTTAGCCACACCCACAATTTGGCATAGCACACCCAGTTTGCCACTTTATTCCTTCAATTCTGTTTTTGAGTTGGGGACTGTTAAAATAAATGATCAGCCCTGGGTGCAATATATGCTATGAATACCACTGCATAGGACAATAAATTAAACTACAGAAACATGAATTAAAAAGGGAAAGCTGCCACTGTCTGCATACTCTCAGGCAGGGGTGTTGCTAGGTGGGAAAAAGACCAAGGGCTTCAGCCCTAAGGTAAATTTGATAACCCCTCCCACATTTTAAAGTAAGTCAAGCCCCAAGCCCAGCATCATGGGGGGGGGGGGGGATTAGGCTCACTTGCTGGTTGCTACCTGGCTCACCACTGCAGCCTCACCAGTGTCCATCAATACAGCCTGATCAGTGCCCATCAATGCGACCTCACCAATGCCTATCAATGCAGCCTCACCAGTGCCCATCAATGCAGCCTTATCAGTGCTTATCAGCTTAGCCTCACCAGTGCCCATCAATGCAGCCTGATCAGTGCCCATCAATTCAGCCTCACCAATGCCCATCAATGCAGCCTGATCAGTGCCCATCAGCTCAGCCTCACCAGTGCCCATCAATGCAGCCTGGTCAGTGCCCATCAGCTCAGCCTCACCAGTACCCATCAATGCAGCCTGACCAATGCCCATCAATGCAGACTGACCAGTGCTCATCAAAGCATCCTGATCAGTGCCCATCAATGCAGCCTGATCAGTGCCCCTCAGCTCAGCCTTACCTGTGCCCATCAATGCAGCCTGATCAGTGTCCCTCAATGCAGCTTTACCAGTGCCCATCAATGCAGCCTGACCAATGTCCATCAATGCAGACTGACCAGTGACCATCAAAGCATCCTGGTCAGTGCCCATCAATGCAGCCTGATCGGTGCCCATCAGCTCAGCCTTACCTGTGATCATCAGCGCAGCCTTGTCAGTGCCCATCGGCGCAGCCTTGCCAGTGCAGCCATGGGGAGAGGAGAACTGGCAGTTTACACAGAGCAGGGAACTCCAGGGGGTTTAACCCTAAGGTAAATTTGATAACCCCTCCCACATTTTAAAGTAAGTCCAGCCCCAAGCCCAGCATCATGGGGGGGTTAGGCTCACTTTCTGGTTGCTTCCTGGCTCACCAGTGCCCATTAATGCAGCCTCACCAGTGTCCATCAATACAGCCTGATCAATGCCCATCAATGCAACCTCACCAATGCCTATCAATCCAGCCTTACCAGTGCCCATCAATGCAGCCTCACCAGTGCCCATCAATGCAGCCTCATCAGTGCTTATCAGCTCAGCCTCACCAGTGCCCATAAATGCAGCCTGATCAGTGCCCATCAGCTCAGCCTCACCAATGCCCATCAATGCAACCTCACCAGTGCCCATCACTGGAGCCTCAGCAGTGCCCATCAATGCAGACTCATCAGTGCCCATCAGTGCAGCCTTACCTGTGTCCATCAATGCAGCCTCATCATCATCAGTGCTTATCAGCTTAGCCTCACCAGTGCCCATCAATGCAGCCTGATCAGTGCCCATCAGCTCAGCCTCACCAATGCTCATCAATGAAGCCTGATCAGTGCACATCAGCTCAGCCTCACCAGTGCCCATCAATGCAGCCTGATCAGTGTCCATCAGCTCAGCCTTACCTGTGCCCATCAATGCAGCCTGATCAGTGCCCCTCAGCTCAGCCTTACCTGTGCCCATCAATGCAGCCTGATCAGTGTCCATCAATGCGCCTCACCAGTGCCCATCAATGCAGCCTCACCAGTGCCCATTAATGCAGCCTGACCAATGCCCATCAATGCAGACTGACCAGTGCCCATTAAAGCATCCTGATCAGTGCCCATCAATGCAGCTTGATTGGTGCCCATCAGCTCAGGCTTATCTGTGATCATCAGCTCAGCCTTGTCAGTGCCCATCAGCACAGCCTTGCCAGTGCAGCCATAGGCAGAGAACTGCCAGTTTACACAGAGCAGGGAACTCCCGCTTACTCAGTGCTCACAGACACACAAAGTCCTGCCTTCTGGATCGGCTACTATGATGGACGTCACACGTCTTGGCAGATCCAATAGGCGGGGTCCCTGCTCAGTGTAATCTGGCGGCACTCACCCCCCCTCCCATCAGAGGCAGCCCGTGCACCTCCAGGATCGGCCCTGCAAAGCGGCCCCAGAGCAGTCCGGCCTTGTATAGCCCCTACATCCTAGGCCAACCCCAAGCCTTGGGACTCGGGGCTAATAATTCTGAATGAGAAATTCAGAATGCCCCCCTCCCGATGCCACTGCTCTCAGATTACCTATATCATAACAGGCAGTAATTACAATACATCTCTATATGCAACTTACAGGACTTATAAAACAGCAAAACATGCAGAGCAAGCCACACTAATCTAGAATTCAATCAATAGTAGTAGGGTGATTAAATCATAGATTACAGTGTTTGTGCCATTTTACATGTGCTGTTCAGTTTGTCTTTACAAGGTACGCTCAGTATGCAATTTCAGCCATTGCCTTACAAGTTATAGAACATTATACAAAAAGCAACAACTTTTATAGAACATGAAACTGAGGTTTATGGATAACCTTATCTTAGAATCCTACCTCTGGAAAAACTCTTATGTGCATGTAGTAATCCAAACCAAATTCAGAGCATAAAGTGGTAGGTTTATGAAGCATTACAGGATGGCAAAACATTTCTCAGTTTTGGTATAAAAAAATGTTATTTAAAAAAAAAAAAAGTTTATTTGGTGTATATAAAAAAAAAACAGTGTGACTCGTTTTGAAGATAAAAGCATGAACACTGAATTTTGAACTATTGCTGATCAGTGAGTTGGTGCAGTCCCAATGCTTCCCCGTCTGCTTATATTTTTAACATATTGCATCCCAGAAATATTTGGTGAATATTCATATACATTTTCACTGGGTTACATCTGCAATTCATAAACCACTGTTTGGAGCCATTAGAGACATTCTTTTCTCTATTCTTACTGACAAAGTTGTATTCCTTGTAGCCATTACAGTGCAAAACGAGTATCTGAGCCAAACCCTTTTTACTCCCACACACCTACACCCTAAACTATAAGTGCCCTATATAAAACTACAGAAAACTTAGCATCACTCTAACATCAATGTACATCTCTATTTGTGAAAAACAGTGCTGCACCAGTCCTTTCCAATAATGCTTTTACTTATACACCCATGATTTATAAAGCAATACAATACAAAAAATATGATAATAAAAAGCATATATCATAAAAAATGAAAAAAGTGTCTCTGTGTGTCTTTAATAATCACTTGACACGCTCCATGTGTCTTTGTTAATCCACATTACACTGTGCAGACAAACAAATGCTGTAGGTGTACCATTATTTATTCTCCACCACCATTGTGTTCTCTTTTTGACCTATATGTTGCAACAGGTCAAAACACGCTTATTTCCCCTTAGGGATCTGTCAGCCTCCAACTCCAGAAGGTGCCTGCTCTCTCATCCAGTTCTCAGAGTAAAGAGAAACATAAAAACTCCAAAGCTGCTTTAAAAATAATTATTGAAACAATTTTACACATACAGTATATCCTCTCACATCTACAAGTGCACTTTAACGCTGTGCATCAAAGATGTTGAGCGCCTTTAAAACTGTTTTTGCAGGGTTACCAGCAATTGGTATACATACACCTTTTAAAAAAGGCCACTTCCTAGTTTCTCACCCAGTAAAGTCACCCAGGCTCTGCCCAACATGTTTAGTCACCAATCACTTGACTTCCTCAGGGGGTAAGTCACAGTCAAACTACCTGAAAAATACTTTTTTACTTTTTTTCAATTTGAAATAAATCAGATTGGAGTGTTGCTATATACAGCACAATAAAAAGTAACCCCACTTTTGTTGAGAAAAAAAACAATCTCCTCTGGGTAAGAGATTTGACACCGCTCCAGGTGGTAAAGCTGTAATCACACTATCCTTGCACGAGAGATAAAGGGTGCTGGCTCTGCATTAATAGTCATTGAGGGAATAAAGGTTTGGATGGCCGACCTCCAATGCAAACACCTTTATTACAGTAAAAAAAAATCCATACAGCAACAGAGGTAGAGGTACAGATGCAGCTGATGCATTTCACACCCTTATTGGTGCTTAGACTAAGTCAGTTACATATGTACCTGTACCTCTGTATGGATCTCTTTTCACTGTAATAAAGGTGTTTGTATTGGAGTGTGGTCGTCCAAACCTTTATTCCCTCAATCTCCTCTGGGTGATCTATGTTCATTACAATGGTTTTTATCAAACTTTCCACCTGTTTTTGCTCTGAAGACATAGCTGTTTGACCATGGCCTGTGCAGACTTATCCTGAATGGGAGGCGGCTTGGGGATTTTATATGCCCTTATAACACGTGACCTTTTCTCCCATTTATATCAATTTTAAATTGAAGTAAACAATCATGTGGACGGTATGCTCAGGGAACTCTATGTGACAATGTCATTCCTTTGCTTTTAATTATATGTGGATGTTCTGAGGCATATGCAAATGACTATGATGTAAGTTTTGAATACCCTCAATGCTTTGTATATGTTTATATAGTAATATCTGTTAGGGTCTAAACATTGCTGATCATTCTGCATTTGAATTTTATAGATATTACTTTTCCTGTGAAAACCCCTGATGAAGTAGACAGCATTCATCTCCAAAATGCGTTGGGTTCAGGAAGCTATATCTTTTCTTTGCAATTTACAAACGTGCTGTACATCCACGTTTGTGTGCAATAATTCATATGTGTTCTACAATAAATACTTTATATTTTTCTAACATTGTTCATTCTTGTGGCAGTGCCTTCAAAGTTCCACCCCTAGGGGCTCTCTTTGTTTCTTGGTATATTTGGAATGTGACACACCTCTTGAGTTCTCCATATCAGAAACCTTTTTCATTTAATTAGTAAATAGAGTCCAACTGTGTGTAATTAAATCTCAGTATAAATACAGTTGTTCTGTGAAGCCCTCAGAGGTTTATTAGAGAACCTTAGTGAACAAACAGCATCAGGAAAGTCAAGGAACACACCAGACAGGTAAGGGATAAAGTTGTGGAAAAGGTTAAAGCAGGGTTAGGTTGTAAAAAAATATCCCAAGCTTTGACCATCTCACGGAGCACTGTTCAATCCATCATCCGAAAATTGAAAGAGTATGGGACAACTGCAAACCTACCAATGGCCGTCCACCTAAACTGACAGGACAGGCAAGGAGAGCATTTATCAGAGACGCAGCCAAGAGGCCCAGGGTAACTCTGGAGGAGCTGCAGAGATCCACAGCTCAGGTGGGAGAATCTGTCCACAGGACAACTATTAGTCGTGCACTCCACAAATCTGGCCTTTATGGAAGAGTGGCAAGAAGGAAGTAATTATTGAAAGAAAGCTATAAGAAGTCCTATTTGCAGTTTGTGAGAAGCCATGTGGTGGACACAGCAAACATGCAGAAGAAGATGCTCTGGTCAGATGAGACCAAAATTTAACTTTTTGGCCTAAAAGCAAAATACTATGTGTGGTGGAAAACTAACACTTCACATCACCCTGAACACACCTCCCCCACCGTGAAACATGGTGGTGGTGTCAGGGCTGGGCACTCAGTCCTTCCTTCTCTGTGCTCAGGTTGCTCAGCTGTCGGTTAATTGCCAGAACTTATCGTTCCACAGTGGCTCACTTGTTGATCATCTCCTGCTTATTATTCAAGCCCACAGCCAGCCCCTTCTGGATATTTAAACTGCCTGGTTCATTTCCTCAATTGCCTTTGCCTTTGTCAAACATATATAGAGACTCTCTGCTGTGTTCCTGTTGAAAACTTGCCTGGCTGACGTCTCTTTTGGTTCCTGATGCTGTCTGTTGTCTCTGACTATGCTGATCTCTGGTTCCCCAATTTCCTGGCTTGTTCTAACTACCTGATTTGGCTGCCGAACCCTAGCTATGTTTTGACTACGTTTACCAGTTGTACCATTTTTACCATTTTATTAAAGGTGTGATTTGTTACTGCATTTTCTGTCTCCATCTGTTTCATGGTACCTGACGTGTAGCAGCATCATGTTGTTGGGATGCTTTTCTAAGCAGGGAAAGTGAAGCTGGCCAGAGTTGATGGGAAGATGGATGGAGCCAAATACAGGGCAATCTTAGAGGAAAACCTGTTAGAGTCTGCAAAGGACTTGAGACTGGGGTGGAGGTTCACCTTCCAGCAGGACCACAACCCTAAATGTACAGCCAGAGCTTCAATGGAATGGTTTAGATCAAAGCATATTCATGTGTTAAAATGGCCCAGTCAAAGTCCAGACCCAAATCCAATTGAGAATCTGTTGCAAGACTTGAAAATTGCTGTTCACATAGGCTCTCCATCCAATCTGACAGAGCTTGAGCTATTTTGCAAAGAAGAATGGGCAAAAATGTCACTCTCTAGATGTGCAAAGCTGGTAGAGACAGCCCCAAAAAGACTTGCAGCTTTAATTGCAGCAAAAGGTGGTTCTACAAAGTATTGACTCGAAGGGGCTGAATACAAATGCACGCCGCACTTTTCACATATTTATTTTTAACAAATTTTGAAAACCATTTATCATTTTTCTTCCACTTCACAATGGAGATTTAGATTTTCCTGTGTACTTTATATACTTTGCTAAAAAAAGCCAGTTTTTACAGAATACAGTAGCTCCAGCTGAAGCCAGCTAAGCACTCCAATTTTAGCATGAACCTTAAGTCTCTGCTCTTAACTTCAACACAACATACCCCCTAACAACATACCCCTAACTTTCTAAAATGATGAAGAGGGATACCTCTTAGCACACAGTATGAAGGCAAGGGACACATCCCTGCTACGTCCCCAGTTACACAAACCAAAAAGATTTAATATGCAGAAAATTATTAGATAAACAACACAAAAGTGCATTTTTGACCTCTACATTTCCTTTTTTATTGATTTTTTTAAAGTAAAAAAATGCAATAATATAGAGGTTGCATGAAAAGTTTAGTTGTGCAGCATGAATTTTGATAGCAAATTAGTACAATTTTTTTAGAGATGTACATATCAGACCAATAAAAGATGACAACTGAGGCTGCATGTTGGACAGAGGAATTTGGTCTTAAAATATGGGCAGTCTTTCCAAATGAGGGACAGTTTGGAACTATGCCTAACAATGACATAAAGTGGAGGGCCACCCTGAAAAAAAAAATTCCACCAAAAATCCTAAAAAAATGTAAAAAAAAACCATTTGGAAAAATGTTTTTTTTTTAAACTTACCTAAACCCTTGTTGCTAGGCAGTCTTCCTAATCTGCCCCTTCCTATTCCACGGCGTGTTCTGCTCCTCGGTGAGCGGCCCCGTTGTGTTCTGGGAACTGTGTGTGTTCCCAGAACACCACTGGGTTATTCACAGATCGCTGCGCCGCTCGCGCGTGCGCAGTAGGAAACTGGCAGTGAAGCCGCAAGGCGGCCGACATCGCGGGCACCCAGGACAGGTAAGTCTACTTATTTAAAATCAGCAGCTACAGTGTTTGTAGCTGCTGACTTTAAAAAAATGTTTTAGCTGGCTGAAATCTCGCTTTAACCTCTAATCTGACTCCAGAAATGTAATTTTAATTCTTGGCCTAACCTAACACCTAAGCCCTAAACTAACCATTAAATTAAATCCCAAATACCTACCCTAATTCTAACAATCAACCATGAATAGTTAATCTAAACCAAACACTTATTCTTATCACGCCCCTAACCTTAAAGAAGAATAACAGTTATGGATATATTTTACCCATAGTTACATTGGTCCAGCTTGGACTAGTAATTATTTATATACCATACCTGGCTGATCCCCCTGAAAATTGGAAATCACTGAAGTATACATTGTGTCTGAGTCCTGTTCTAAACATCTGTCCTGCTGCATTCTAAACACAGTTGGACATCAGCGTCATTCTGACACTGCTTTGCATTCTCTGAATGCAAAGCATTCTCTGATTGGACAAGGTGGAGAGGTGAGACACTTTGCATTCATTCAAAAAATGCAGAACATTCTCTAAATGGCACCTGTGCCAAATCACCAACTTCCTGTATTTAAAATACAGCAGGGCAGCCACTCGGCACAGGATCTGGAAGCAAGTGGAGATCACTGGAGTAGCGGTGTTCAATGGCTTCCAGCTTCCAGGGGCATCAGCAAGGTATGATATATACATAGTTACATTGGTCCAAGCTGGACCAATGTAACTGCAGTGGGGGCGGAAAGTATTCAGACCCCCTTAAATTTTTCACTCTTTGTTATATTGCAGCCATTTGCTAAAATCAAGTTCATTTTTTTCCTCATTAATGTACACACAGCACCCCATATTGACAGAAAAACACAGAATTGTTGACATTTTGCAGATTTATTAAAAAAGAAAAACTGAAATATCACATGGTCCTAAGTATTCCTTGCAGATCCTCTCCAGTTCTGTCAGGTTGGATGGTAAACGTTGGTGGACAGCCATTTTTAGGTCTCTCCAGAGATGCTCAATTGGGCTTAAGTCAGGGCTCTGGCAGGGTCATTCAATAACAGTCACGGAGTTGTTGTGAAGCCACTCCTTTGTTATTTTAGCTGTGTGCTTAGGGTCATTGTCTTGTTGGAAGGTAAACCTTCAGCCCAGTCTGAGGTCCTGAGCACTCTGGAGAAGGTTTTCGCCCAGGATATTCCTGTACTTGGCCGCATTCATCTTTCCTTCGATTGCAACCAGTCGTCCTGTCCCTGCAGCTGAAAACACCCCCACAGCATGATGCTGCCACCACAATGCTTCACTGTTGGGACTGTATTGGACAGGTGATGAGCAGTGCCTGGTGTTCTCCATATATATCACATAGAATTAAGGCTGAAAAGTTCTATCTTGGTCTCATCAGACCAGAGAATCTTATTTCTCACCATCTTGGAGTCCTTCAGGTGTTTTTAGCAAACTCCATGCGGGCTTTCATGTGTCTTGCACTGAGGAGAGGCTTCCGTCAGGCCACTCTGTCATAAAGCCCGGACTGGTGGAGGGCTGCAGTGATGGTTGACTTTATACAACTTTCTCCCATCTCCCGACTGCATCTCTGGAGCTCAGCCACAGTGATCTTTGGGTTCTTCCTCTCACCAAGGCTCTTCTCCCCCGATAGCTCAGTTTGGCCGGACGGCCAGCTCTAGGAAGGGTTCTGGTCATCCCAAACGTCTTCCATTTATGGATTATGGAGGCCACTGTGCTCTTAGGAACCTTAAGTGCAGCAGAATTTTTTTTGTAACCTTGGCCAGATCTGTGCCTTGCCACAATTCTGTCTCTGAGCTCTTCAGGCAGTTCCTTTGACCTCATGATTCTCATTTGCTCTGACATGCACTGTGAGCTGTAAGGTCTTTTATAGACAGGTGTGTGGCTTTCCTAATCAAGTCCAATCAGTATAATCAAACACAGCTGGACTCAAATAAAGGTGTAGAACCATCTCAAGGATGATCAGAAGAAATGGACAGTACCTGAGCTAAATATGAGTGTCACAGCAAAGGGTCTGAATACTTAGGACCATGTGATATTTCAGTTTTTCTTTTTTAATAAATCTGCAAAAATGTCAACAATTCTGTTTTTTCTGTCAATATGGGGTGCTGTGTGTACATTAATGAGAAAAAAAATGTAACTTAAATGATTTTAGCAAATAGCTGCAATATAACAAAGAGTGAAAAATTTAAGGGGGTCTGAATACTTTCAATCGCCACTGTATGTATAAAATATCCATACTTAGAATTTTTCTTTAAAGCAGAACTTTCCCAATCCTCTTTGACATTTGGCAATATTTATTTTTTGGGGGGGAAGTGGGTACCTGGTTTTGACAGGTACATGTCCCCACTATCGCCCAGAATCTCCCTCCCTGCAGTTTTCTGGGACACGCCACAGGACCATTCACAATGTGCAGTGCGGCTCACCCATGAACAATGGGCAGTTGATTGTGAAGTCACAAGCTGTCACAGCCGGGTGCCCACAGTTAAGATGTTGGTGCAGACAGTCCTTGGTGCCCCCCCCCCCCCCAGGTGAGCACAGCGCTGGACCCTGAGACAGGTGAGTGTCTGTTTATTAACAGTTAGCAACTACAGTTTTTGTAGCTGATGACTTTTAATTTTCAGAAAAATGAATGCAGCTCCTCTTTAACTCTTAACCTAAACCTTAAATTAAACCTGGCATATTCAGTCCCTATGTCCTGGGAAAAGTGTGAGTGCCACTCAGGCTCAATAGGGAGGGGGTATGTGGACAGTGCATCCACAGCTGCTGCTAGAGTGCTGACAGGGGATGGAGCCCATCCTCACTTCTGCAAGAGTTCAAGGAAAGAAGAGCCCTGGGAGTCGCACATCTATGGTGTCCTACTGCGATGAATGGCGTGGCAAACTCCATATTCAGTCCCTACACTGACCATAAGCCTAACTCTAATCCTGAACTACAAGGCTTAGGCTTACTTCTTTTTTTTTTTCTTTTTTTTTTTTACTGATAATTAAAAAATAAAGAAAATAATATAATAATATATATATATATAATAATACACATTTTTGAAAATCTGGGTACAACAGGGATATTTGGGAGCTCTGCTTTATTGGACTCTGCTCACAGAAGTTCAAACATCTAAATCACCATCCACCAGGGGGCAATAAAGACGTGCTAGAACAATGAACTCTCACCTTTTTCAAGTTCCTAATCTTCATAGTTTTCAACGTATAAAAAAAAAGATTCATGGACACATCATTGTCCAGGAATCGTATCTCTTAAATAAAAAAACACAGAGGACCTCAGATCACTATACTGCACACTACATCATAAATTATAATTTCATCTAATGAATATCCAGATTTTTTGCCAACAAAACACTGCTAGACTTTTCCAAAAAAGAGAGAGCAAATCCTTAAAAGTAGCATCCCATATGAACCAAAAAGAATACATCCTGCAACAGACAGAGTGGATCCTGATTAACAGCACTTGAGAATTAGATACTGTAGCTAATTATTGAAAAAGGGCTGTACTTTAGAGATTAAAGGCACTGGTAAAATGCATTCACCCATATACACTGGTTGCATATAAAAGCATACCCTGAAGACCCATCCAAAAGGCGTGTCCAATAGCTTGAAGACCCATCCAAAAAGGTATGGCTCATTGCAATATATAATGTGTAAACTTTCGTCTTAGATTGTAAGCTCTAACGAGCAGAGCCCTCTGATTCCTTCTGTACTGAATTGTATTGTAAGTTTACTGTCTGCCCTCATGTTGTAAAGCGCTGCACAAACTGTTGGCGCTATATAAATCCTGTATAATAATAATAATTTTCTATTCTGCATTAACAAAGTAATCTGTTTACTGTGGGCCACATAGAAATGTTGCTTTGTTCTATGTTTTAAACATGAATTCCAGGCAAATACACAGATGGAATACATGTATAGAAATTGTAAAAGTCAAAATGCTGGTACTTACACTACTTGTATTTAACAACATTAAAACTAATTATGTGTTAATGGGTACAGAGCTACATTAATCTGAATCTTTTAGATCTGCCCATAGTTCACCTTTAAACTCAAGCAACTTAGTAAAAATGACAAGGTAACATTATACAGCAATGCATGTAAAGTACTGTATCCAAAGCAGATCATGTGTTAGGATTAGGACCCAGGAACATATCGGCCCATTACTCTCTGACTACATAGTGATTTATGCAGTCAGAAATACCTTTTGGGAAATAATTTTACATACACGCACCGATCAGTCATAACCATGACCGCTGACAGGTTAAGTAAATAACAATAATATCCTCGTTACAAAGGCATCTGAAAGTCAGTGGGATATATTAGACAGCAAGTAAACATGTTGTCCATGAAGTTGATGTGTTGAAAGCAGAAAAAAATAAAAGGCATCGTAATTTGTTTTGTATGGGGCTGTGTAGCTGCAGACAAGTCAGAGTGCCCATGCTGACCCGTGTCCGTAGCCAAAAGCATTTACAATGGGAACGTTAGCATCAGAACTGGACCACGGAGCAAAGGAAGCACGTGGCCTGATCTGGGTGCATGTGTGTCACTTAGGCCTGGAAATGCATCAAAAGTGCAGTATTTGATCATTTCTTTCGCAAGACAACAGACACCTCCCACAAATGCAAAATGCATTAAAAACAAGTCCAAAACACATGTAAAAAAAACGCAAAACGCACCAGGAAAATGCATCAACTGCAACATGCATAGGTGTGAAGCCTTGCATGGGAAAAAGATGGCACCGGGATGCAGTATGGGAAGGAGACAAGCTGGCGGAGGCAGTGTGATGCTTTGTGCAATTTTCTGCTGGGAATCTTTGGTCCTGCCAATAATGTGGATGCTACTTTACACATATGACCTACTTAAACATTGTTGCTGACCAAGAACACTGCTTCATGGAAATAGTATAATGCACCCTGTCAGACTGCAAAAAGAGTTCAAGGTGTTGACTTGGCCTCCAAATTCTCCAGATCTCAATCCAATTAAAAATTTGTTGCATGCTGGAAAAGCAAGTAACAACAACTTACAGGACTTAAAGGATTTTCTACTGCCATATACAACAGCATACTTTCAGAGGTCTATAGTATCATGCATGCCTTGACGAGTCAGGGCTGTTTAGGCAGCAAAAGGTGATATTTTGGTCTGTGGTCATAAAGTAATGGCTGATTGGTGTATATATCAAAGACCTGGCTTCTGTTAGACTGAATGTCACTGATTGCAATGTTGGTTACCGCTCTAGAATAGTGTACATCATAGCAGTAGTGATGGGTGAATCTGCTTGGGTAGGCATATTCGGTAAATACAGCCAAAATTCCACAAGTTGCAAACTTTAATGCAAACCGCATTGAAGTCAATGGAGGCGAATCTTGAAAACCAGGGATGACCCGAACACACTGATGTCAGTTCAGAAAGGTTTGGCAGAAACATATCAAAAGTTTAGATGCCAAATCCAAATCCCTTTGAAGCAAATAGAAGCTGAATCTTACAAATCAATTTTCTCCATTTTAAGACTATTAGGCAAGGGGTTGGCAAGGAAAGTGTAATGGGGGGGGGGGGGGGGGGGGGGGGGGCTAGGCACTGCCTAAGGAGATAGGTAGCAATGCAAAAAATGCTTTTTAAAAATACAGTTTTTCAGGGAGCAGTGAATTTAATAATGTGTAATGTGCAACATTAAAAATGCACTGTTCCTATTTAAAAACCTGCTTGGGGAGGTTCACTAAACTTGCCTATGAATGGGTGCATCTCTACCATACAAGCAAAGTAGTATAGCAAAGGTGGCCTTTACAAAAAGCCATTTGAGAAGCAGCTATCTCACATTTCCCTGAAAGCTTCCTTTTTTTTGTAAATAATGCAATGGGTACCACCCCTCAAATTACATGCCAGTCCCTCGCCAAGGAGAGGGGTGCTTGTTTCATTATTTATAAAATATAGCCCAGTTCACACTGGTGTGACATGAGCTCCGACTTTGGGAGCACTAGTCACATCACATGTAAAGATCAATATTTCTTTGAGATCCATCTTAACTGCTCTGATTTGTGTCGGTCTGACTTTGAAAAAGTTCCTTCACTACTTTGGTCCGACTCCTGTCCGATTTCAGTCCTTAGAATTGAATGGAAATCGCATTCCAAGTCGGACCCTCATTTTAATTGATGTGATTTGGATCCGACATTACAGAAAGATTACACAGGAATTCCCTGAAGTTGCTTCGAAGTTGCTTCTAAGTCACGTCGAAGTCGAAAATTAAGTTTCCATCAAAGGGTCTTTACAAGGCTTCATGGGGTCTTCTATTTGTTTACATTTGACCCACAGTAGCTTCCCATAAAGTTTTATAGGACCATCTCCCAAGACAGGAGACACACCTATAAACCTCTGGGAAGCTTGTGCTCAGTCGTGGCTAGTGCACTGAAAACCTGCTGGTGGAATGTAAACAAATACCAGTGGATGACGGCATAATTATAAAGTAAATGTCCTTCTGTGGAGGGGAATCCTTGACTACTTTAGTATAGAGGTGGGGGAGGATAAGTGCACTTTATTTGCATGTGCACTTATCCTTTAAACCATGGTAAGAGCTGAACTTCCTAAAGGACTATTAGAATTCGATTCAACTTCTTTTGATTTGCCACTGTGCTCTTGACATTGCATAACTCAACTGTTCCACCAATCTCAGATATTTCCTTGCACTTCAATGTGTCTCTCACATAGACAACAAGTGGATATTGTATGAATGGTACGACTGGATTGGCGTAAGGCCAATGTGGAGCCTATATTTAAAAAGGGAACAAAGTCTTTACCAAGTAACTATAGACCTGTTAGTTTAACTTCTATAGTCGGGAAGATATTGGAGAGTTTAACCACTACACATCCGCGCTATGGCCGAATGACTTCCACAGCGCGGACCTGAATTCCCGGAAGGCCGTCACATGATGGCCTCCCCTGTACACGCTCCCTGCGCGCGCCCTACAGGGCGCGCGCCGAGCGCGCTGTGATCACTGAGACTCGGTCACTGAGATTTGGCTGATCACCGATCGAAGTAAGGGGCCGGTCCCGGCCCCTTACCATGTGATCAGCTGTCAGCCAATGACAGCTGATCACATGATGTAAACAAAAGATCGGTAATCGCTTTTTTTTTTACTCACGCTGACAGCGTGAGTAGAAAAAAAGCCCGATCACCGGCTCGGATGTGAGGGACATCGGTTCCCAAGTGGAAGAGGCACATCTGCCTCATCAGTGCCACCTAATAGTGCCATATAAAAGTGCCCACAGTGCTACCTAACAGTGCCCACAGTGCCACCTAACAGTGCCCACAAGTGCCACCTATCAATGCCAACAAGTGCCACCTGACAATGCCCACAAGTGCCACCTATCAATGCCCACCTGTAGTGCCAATCAGTGCCACCTGGCAGTGCTGCCCATCACTGCCACCCATCAGTGCCCATCACTGCCACCCATCAGTGCCCATCACTGCCGCCTATCAGTGCCCATCATTGCCGCCTCATCAGCGTATATCAATGAAGGAGAAAAATTACCCGTTTTGAATTTTTTATAACAAAATATAAAAAATAAAAGATTTTTTATTTTTTAAATTCAGGTTTTTACATTTTTTTAACAAAAAGTAAAAACTGCAGAGGTGATCAAATACCACCAAAAGAAAGCTATATTTGTGGTGAAAAAATGATAAAAATTTCATTTGGGTACAGTGTTGTATGACCGCGCAATTGTCATTCAAAGTGCGTCAGCGCTGAAAGCTGAAAATTGGTCTGGATAGGAGGGGGGTTTAAGTGCCCTGTAAGCAAGTAGTTAATAAAAGACCACAAAGATGAGTTCTTGCTGGAAAAAAATATTTTAAGCAACATACATCATTGGTTCACGAAAGAAGTTGTCAAACAAATCTGATTTATTTTTATGAAGAGGTAAGTAAAACCTTGGACAGGGGGTGGCTGTGGACATGGTATACTTGGATTTTGCAAAAGCTTTTGACACAGTTCTCCACACACGGCTAATGTGTAAGGTAAAGTCTACAGGCTTGGAAATATCAGTTTGTAAATGGATAGAATACTGGCTAAAAGAAAGAATTCATAGAGTAGTGGTTAATGATTCATACTTTGAATGGTCTAAGGTTATCAGTGGTGTGCCCCAAAGTTCAGTGTTGGGACCCTTACTTTTTAATAACTTTATAAATGATATAGGGTCTGGGATTAAAAGTACAATTCCAGTCTTTGCAGATGACACCAAACCATGCAGTGGAATAATGTCCTTACAGGATGTCTCCAATTTACAAGCCGACCTCAATGCACTAAATTCGTCTAATTGGGCGAATATGTGGCAGATGATGTTTAATCATGATAAATGTACTGTAATGTTATGCTCTTTGGGCTAAGAATATGCATGCATAATACATACTAGGGGGAGTACAACTGGGGGAATCCATAGTGAAGAAGGATCTGGTAGTTATTGGGGAACTGGAAAAAGTGCAGAGAAGGGCAACCAAACTGATAAGAGGCATGGAGGAGCTCAGCTATGAGGAAAGATTAGAGGAGCTGAATTTATTCTCTTGAGGAGAGGAGATTAAGGGGGGATATGATCAACATGTACAAATATATAAGGGGTCCATATAGTGAACTTGGTGTTGAGTTATTCACTTTACAGTCAACACAGGGGACAAGGGGGCACTCTTTACGCCTAGAGGAAAAGAAATTTCATCTCCAAATATGGAAAGGTTTCTTCACAGTAAGAGCTGTGAAAATGTGGAATAGACTCCCTCCAGAGGTGGTTCTTGCCAGCTCAGTGGATTTCTTTAAGAAAGGCCTGGATTCTTTCCTAAATGCACACAATATAACTGGGGACTAACATTTATAGGTAAAGTTGATCCAGGGAAAATCCGATTGCCTCTTGGGGATCAGAAAGGAATATTTTCCCCTGCTGTAACAAATTGGATCATGCTTTGCTGGGGTTTTTCCCCTTCCTCTGGATTAACTGTGGGTATAGGATTGGGTATATGGGATTGCTTGATATTATTTTTTATTTATTTATTTATTTTTATGGTTGAATCAGATGGACTTGTGTCTTTTTTCTACCTGACTAACTATGTATCTATGTATTTATTCATTTCACTGTGTTCTTTGCAACCTGACCAGAGTTATTTATCATTAGGCAAGATTATCTTGTGTTTATAAATGGCAGAGGCAAAGACGGGGCAAACACTGTATAAAAATAGGTGATCCTGGCAGGGGTGCTGTTTTGGCTACCAAGGAATGTTTGCCTATTACTTTAGTGATTAAAATTGGTGGATGTGCCTTACAGGTAAAATAACCAGTTGTAAAATTTAGATCACTGATCTAGGAGGGATACAGAGATCATAGCTAAAAGAAAGGCAAGAAGTCCTTGCTACCTGGCTGGCTAATAAGAGGGCCATTGCAAAATTATACCTACATGAACCCATCTTTACTGCACTGTTACAGTGACCATAGAAACATGCATGCCTTAAATACTCCTACTGAATGACAACTATAGCAGTGAAAGAGAACTAGATCCAATTAGTTAAGCACAAGTGCACAGGTGGAGAGAGAAGGTCGTTCTGTGGGAAGAAGATCTAGCCATACTGTAGGCTTAGAGTTTGAGCACAGAATGCTTCTTTCTGACTAAGATAATGCAAAAAACACAGAAACACAAAGGAAACCCTTACACAGAATACACCCTGTTACATATAACTAATAGCTACTGCACTGTTAATGGGCGATGTGGAAGAAAAGCTGCACTGATCACGTAGCTGATTCATGAATCACACTTTCTCTGTGCTTTGCACCATTCATGGCCATTGCTAGTCAATAGAGCCTGTTTCTGACCACTGACAGATTAATCTTCTTTTATTAGCAAGAAACAACTCAATGTAGAGACTTGATAGAAGGTTAATAATGTGTGAGTCTTGAGAAGTAGGCAGGTAATAGAAAGTTTTAGATTTTTTCATAAGTAATGTGATGTTAAAATGTAAGCTTTATTATATTTCATTGGTGGCCTACAAATAGCAATTTTTTTAAAATTATATTCAGAAATGTTGTCTCTGATAAGCAGCAATAAAAGAGATTCCAGTTTCTAGTTACTTTACTTTGTAACCTTATCACGTTATTGTTTTGGCTTGGGAGCATTATATTCCTAATTACAGCTCTGCAAATGTTTGATAAATAATCAGTTTAAATGCCAGCGTCATGTGATCATTAAGGCTTCATGTACACGGGATATTGTTTAACCTCTCCTGAACGATTTAACTTGACAACTAGAAACTGATGTCTAAAAATGTCCTTTTAGCCGCGTTTACATGCTGCGTTTAGCCGTGTTTGCATTTGGAAGTGTTTAGAAAAAATAAAAAAAAATAAAAATATATATATATATATATATTTTTTTTTTTTTTTTGTTAAAATGGAAAACATCTGTAAACGAAACGCTGCTAAATGCGAGTTATTGTGTTTAGCAGCGTTTACAGGCTGTTACAGGCATTTGGCGTTTCAAATACCTCTAAACATCTGTCCTGAGCGCATTTTTTTGCGTTCCAAAAAATGCTTTTAAGGCCTCGAGTACATTGCTGCTGGTAAACGGACGTTCAGAGGCAGTTGGATGCTTTTTTCAGCTGCCCCTGAACTCATCCAATGTTATCTTATGTGTTCATGTACACAGGTTCGTTTAATGTCGTTTTTAGGCAGTTGAGTTTAGAGACCTTTTTTGGAAAGCCGAACTTGTGGCTACTACTCACACTTCCTTTGGGAAGCAACAGGTCCTTTGTCCAGATACAAAAAAAAAAATGTCGTTGGTCCCTAGAGCTTCAATATCATATTAATCCTGTTATAAATCCAACATTGTTACCGGTTACTGCTTTTCTGTCTGCTGGTTCCAATTATCTTCTTCCTGTGGTAAAAGTCCACCTGCAGATCACTTGCCCTGACCCATGTTTATCCTTGTGTGCTTTAGTACCTGTTTTGTGGATGCTGATTGCTGTTCTGGTTATGAGCTGAGTCTGTCTTCTGGTTCTAGTTCCAGTTGTGTGCCTTCTTCAGCCTATAGAATGGCTTTGCTTGAGTGCCATTTGCCCTGACCCCTACCTGTTTACTTACTTACATTTTTTGCCTGCTAATTTAGTACTTTGCATTGGTGGTCTGGCATCCTCTATACAGATGGCAAACCTGAAACCTAAACCTTTCTGCAGGGGTTCCTGGAAAGGATCAAGCATTCTATACCACTCTTTGGGTATTGAAACAAAGAGTCCACACCAATTCTTGGTTGTGGCACTTTGTATACTGGTTTTTAGTATTTAATAAAAAATATATGAAAAAGAAAAGTAACAAAAAATAAATAAATAAACGAATGCTCCAAAGGTCATGTGACCATATAAAGCCCAACCTCTCAAAATACCAACAAGATGCGTGAAGCTCTTCTGCAGTGCCTGAGCATTTAGTGTGGAAATTCGAGTGGATTTGTGCAAAACTCACCATTTCGCCATAGGAAGAGCATGGAGAAAAGGTTTTACAAACCCTACCTACACCACTTAACCCTTCTTGAGACATCCGTGAAAGAGTATCCTATACATCAGCTGGTGGTTTGTGAGAAATGTTCCATTATTTGTAACTTAAAACCCACTACCCCACCGCCCCAGCCTCCTAGCCCATTCTATCCTAAAATCCTCTACCTAGATGCCTACCCACTGCTCCATATAACAGCAGCAGCTTCCTCCAGTGCTTAAATCCCCTTGGGTCAAAAATCTTCTATGATGCTGACCACAACTGCTCACTAACTCATAGCCATAGCCCAGTAGTAGAGACCCTGTGGGTGCAGCCTCATTAAACAAAATGAGGATTTGCCGCACAAGCATGGCCAGCACCAGAGACATTTTTGGGCTTCTGCATGTAAATATCAAAGGAGGCCTGCTGCTGTCATTGAGAAATAAGTAAACATCTGGGGTAGTGTTGGTTAAATGGCTGGGCTAGTGCGTTTTAGATTAAAAAATGTACGTGCCCTTTAGGCCCCTGCTAGATGCTAAATAACACATGAGCTGGTATCAGCATTACATCAGCCATATATGGCTACTTATCCTTATGCTGGTAGTTTTTAAATAACCCACATACATTTTTCACTTATTGTTTTTAAAAACAAAATGATAAACTTTGCTTTTGGCAGAGAAAATACTGAAGTAAAGGATAGCCAGTCATATTCAATAGTAGTTTATAACATGGTTAGCAATGGCTAGTATATTTCTTTTAGCCCCTGAAAACTGGTGGATGGCAGATTAAAATCATGGAAAAAGAGGGGAGTTTTAAATATTTTCATCTCTATGACGCATTGTCTGAAATGGACTTAAAGTGGTTCTAAAGCCTAAACATTTTGTTCCGTAATGCATTCCTTGCATGAAGGTAAAACATTTTTAAGTAACAATATTGAACCTGCAGGTGTACCATGAAAGCTTCCTATGGTGGCTCACTAAGAAGAGGAGGAACCAGGAGCACCAGCGGGGGGCCTGAAAAGAGGAGGATCAGGGCTGCTCTGCGCAGTTCCATTGCAATCCATTGTATGTATATCATGTTTGTTATTTTTTTAAAATCAAATTTACAATCACTTTGATTGCAGAAGGTGAAATGCATCAAAGTGTGAAGATCCCTGATGGGAAATCTTGACCACCTATGCCTGGTACACATTAGTAGTTTTTTTTTGGCTCAAGCCAGCAGGGCTGAACGAAAAAAACCTGACAGCTCAGGAGGAGCCACTGTACTAACAATCTGACGTTAGTACAGAAATCTCTCCTGCTGTGCTATTGTGATCTGATAGGGGAATGTCCCCCTGCCAGAACACTCCAGTCAGGAGCAGATCAGCAGACCTTTTTTGGTCTTTGAAAGAAGTCGGCCGGGTGGCCGGCTCCTGTTGGACCGACTGCAGTACACACGGGCCGAATGTCGGCCAGTTTCAATCAAACCGGCCGATGCCGACTAACATTCGTGTGTACTAGGCTTTACATTGGTAAAGTGAATTGCTAATGCTAAATACAGGTGTGAGCTTCTTTTGGATTACAGAGTGTGAGTGGAGATAAACTTAAGAGCTGTGCCTCCACCTATGGTAGGGGGCTTGGATCAGAGAGGGCTTTTAGCAGTATTACTTTGTTTCTAATTGCAGGTCAATCTTTTCACCACCTTTATTCTTTATCCATATGTCTTTCAGCTCCATTACATTAACATTAATGCAAATAGTCTTGTGAAGGCTGAATAACTATTTTAGCTCCTGTAATCAGAAGCAGCCTGTTTACAGCAAAGGTGGATATAAATATAGGCCCAAGCAATGCTGAAAAAAACAGGAATTTATCTTCAAAACACATAACCCATTATACTGACATTTTTCATAGGCTGCAAGCAAAAATGCATAATGTTTATTGAAACCTAATTTTTAAAGCTACCCTGTAAGATGTCTAAAGAATTCAAACTGTTATGTCACTACAACTTTTTACTAACCTTTACATCTCTTTAATTAACACATACCTAACTAAAGTGGTGCTTTTTATATATGACTGGATCTCTAATTTAATTTAAAACAATTTAAATCACTAGCTGTTATTATATAGAAATTATGACCTCAGGGTTATATTATAATAGAGTCTTCTTGAATAAGGTCACAAAAAGAAACACCACAAAGCATAACATATTAATAATTAAATTAACTCTGTAAATATGCATTTTGCTTTAAATTTTTAAGTAGTAAAATATCTCTGCTCATTTAAGAAATGCAAAAACTTAACTTTAGTATATATATATATATATATATATATATATATATATATATATATATACATATATATATATATATATACATATATATATATATATATATATATATATATATATATATATATATATATATATATATATATATATATATATATATATATATATATATATATATATATATACATATATATATATATATATATATATATATATATATATATATATATATATATATATATATATATATATATATATACATATACATATATATATATATATACCAACTTGAACATTTGCAGTATATTAACATAATGTTAAAAAATGTTCCCTTTATTTAAAACCACTAATATAGTCATCAATAGTTGTACACAGTAAATAAATCCACACTCTGTTAAATCAAGTCCAATTCTTAGGATTAGCTGAACCATTAAATCAATAGAGTAGTTGTCACTTATTGACTGCCTAATACAATAATGTTTGTCTGATTATTGGATAATACATAAATGGCATCCTTTACCTGGAAAGTTATGTGTTAATGACCCAATGCATGTATCGATGTATAGGAAATCTGCCTCTGTGCAATGGGTGATGCTAAGATTAAGACACTTTGACATTTTGCTATATGTAGTTAGTAGACCTTTGGTACTGCAATGCAGTTAAGTGACAGCTCTTTGCAAAGGAACACTGATGGACTGAAAAGATTACAGGCATATTGATTCCTATAACCCGGACACTAATAGGTCGGTTCCTTCCCATTAGAGAGCACAGCAGACGATTTGGTCTATTACAGGGTGACTGGGGATATCGATCAATAAAGCACACAGTTGCACTAAGATGATTGGAGACTAAATAAACATAAGTATAACATGATTATAAGGTATATCAAGTATCACATTCTGGAACGATCACCTCTATTGCTCTATGATATAGAGAGAATAGTAGGATTTGAACTTACCTACAGCTCAGGAAAATAGACTTGCTGAAATAGCCACATATAAGGTAATATCTTGTGCAAGTCACCTGGAATAACAAGGAATTCACATTTCTAAGCCTTTAATATTACAGGCAGAGTTTGATACAGTGTCTAACCATTTTTATTTTATAATATATAAATAATATAGTATATTACAATATAGTAAATTATACATAAATGATAGTATAAGAACTTTGATGTACTAAACATGTGATTTGTTGCTCCATTAAAATGAATTAATAACATATTATTTTAATGGTATAATTTAATATCACTTTAATGCCTAAAATCAGACTTCTATAACTACCCTTTGAGCTCAGAAGAGCTCAAGAAGATGTACGTGTATTTATATTATGCAATATATATATATATATATATATATATATATATATATATATATATATATATATATATATACACACACACACATATACACACACACACACACATACATACAGTATATACATACAGTATATATATATATATATATATATATATATATATATATATATATATATATATATATATATATATAAATATATATATATATATACATTTTTAATATTTATTTTAATATTACATTTTAGATACCATGTTTGATTTATCTGTTTATTTAAATAAATTGTTGCAAATGTGTTTATACAAATAAATAGGCTTTAGAATTATTTGATTCTATGACTATAAATGCAATTTGCAGCCCTGATTGAAATAAAGAGAGAAGATTAGTAATTTTGTCTCCCCCATATAACATGAAAAGCTCCTTCAGAATGATGTTTTCATCTCTTCTGAGTGGGACATTTGCCTTGCAGAGCAAAAACTGTCGCTTATGAAAATTGATTGCATCAGACCACCAAAGATTACTCCAAATAACTGGTTGGAGGCTTCAGAGCTGCTTGATTCGAATCACTTTAAAAGGCCAGTAGCATTTTCTGCTTTGGTGGTTCCCAATTTTGCATGAAGCATATGATAAATAATCAGCTCAGCCGACACTGTATTGTTGCAAAGTTCCCAACCAGGCCTACATAGGTCTTGTCAGAGGAATTCTCACTGTGGCCAGCCATGTGGAAGGATCTCTGAAGGCTGGGAGAAATCTGCACAGCCTCCTCATTTAGAGCTTAAATATTGTCTTATACTTACTGCATGTGAGATGAAGTTGTCTGGGTGTAAGTGCCTATTTCATTGGGAATAGCAGGGGGGCGAGAAATAGAGAGGCTAAGGGAAGAGAATGTGGGATCAGACAGGGGTTCAAGGGTTCTGGAAATTCACTTATTGCATGCAAAATCTACTATTCTATCTGATCAAATGTAGATGGGTTTCTATCTATCTATCTATCTATCTATCTATCTATCTATCTATCTATCTATCTATCTATCTATCTATCTATCTATCTATCTATCTAGCTATCTATCTACTTTTAATACCAATCTATATTTACCTATCTATCTATGTTTTATTCTTTAAAGTAATTACATATTTTGAAAATGGCAGGGTTTCAGGTTCCTATGGATTTTTGTATGGTGCAATCAAACACAGTTTAATTCTTGCAAAAACAAAAAAACAAAACCTGTTCACTTTTCTATCCAGGCATCATATAACAAATTTACCTATTGAGTGTCAGCTGTGTGTGGCAAAAAATGCGCATTTAAAAAAGTACCTGAGAAGTGTACCCAAAAGTCATCATCTCTTATGTTCCCCCACCTAAGCTGTCAGAAATAAATTTCCAACAGCACAAGAGGTAGAGCCCCTAGAGCCATCCTGTAGACCCTCAGATGACTGCCTGTCATGGTAAGCAGCCAGCATACAGACTTGTACAGGATAATTGTTGGAGGAAATGGCAGAGAAGATGAGAGACCAAATCAGAGAGAAGCAATCTGAAATGCTCTTCTGTCTGAAATCACTGGTAGAATAGTCACCACAAGACTGCAGCTGCTGATGGACAGATCCTTATTTGTAAGTATTTAATGTTCCTTAGGAAGCACTTCTAAAAGAAATTGGTATGTAATGACAGCTCTCACTGGAAGACAGGCCGATTATAAAATGCACTAACTTATCTGGTATTCAATTGAAAAGTAAATGGATGCAAGTAAGGTGAGAGTTCACTACCAATTCAAATATTTTGCTTTAACAGTCTGTAGCACTCCTGCTTTAATTCAGGCAGAAACACAAGTATGAATAATCAAACTGGATGATGCTCGTCGCAAACCTTTGTGCCTTGCACCATTTCAAATGGTCATTGAAGCTTAATGGCAAAACAATTTACATTATCTCTTTAATTTGTATTCTGCACCTTCCTCCCGAGTGATGTGATTTTCTGAAGTCCTGCTGTATTATTTTGATGCAAATGTCACTTTATGTATGTTCTCGGTCCAATTTCCTGTGTGCCCGCATATGTATTTGTGTGTGGGTCTGTGTGTGTTTCCATTGTGGGAAAGAAATGCTAAAATAAGTACAAATAGGCTATGAAGGGAGTTTTTGTTACCCGTGCTAATTAGAGTCAACAGTAGCTTTGCAGCAGCAACATGAATCCTTAAGATTCATGAGTGTTGGATTAATGGCTGTCAGTCAGCAGACATCATTGCACTCTTGATGTCTTTTGTAACATGTTAGTCTTCTTTCTTCTTGTCTCAGTCTCTTGTCTGTGCCTCATATCCTCCCTTATTTAGCTGTACAGGCACAAAAGCCATCATAAAATCTCACAAAAAAACAAATGAATTTAACAAAGAAGTAGCAAACACAAATGTGTATATATATTATTATATTAAATTTTGCTATATAAAAAATGCAACAAGTTATAATGACTTAAAAAATATGCACATACAAATAATATAATAATGTCAAATGGCAAAACATATAAGAGTGTCAAATAACAGAACCCCATAACTGCAGGGCTATGTTTTTTGATACTGGTATGCACTCTTGGGAGTTGGGAAATGGGTGTGAGTCCCATCATGCCCTATGACAAGTCAATAACTTTCAAGCATTGGGGACCAGAGTGTCAGGCTCAAAATAGAGCAAAAGAATCAGGCAACTATTTTAAAGTATTTTTTTGGTAATGTAAATTTAAAAAAAAGTTCCACTATACTTACACAATCCTCAAATGTCACGTGCGTTGTGCGTTAGGTAGAAAATAAGTTGCAGCAGGGAGGACAGAGCAATCTTCCCATATTGAATTCATCAAGAGACTAGTCTGACTTAACCTAAGCATAAGAAAATCTTGCACTGTAAAGGTTTTATCTCATTAGCGCCTAAAATGTATTACTTTAAACTGCTGTTTTCTTTAACCACTGAAACATATTTATTAGAACATATTTGCCTTTTACTTGTGACAGTTGTTATAACTGTTCACCAGCGCAAAACATAAAGGGTATAGCCAGAGAAATGAAGATGTTTTAATTTTAACAACAGCAGCAAGATAATCATATAGGGATGAATGGTTTATTGAGATACATGAGGTTGCAAGCCAAACACAACAACTCCAAGGCCCCGAGGGTGTTCATTGCATGTAATATATGCACAAGCTAATTTATTATACTGTGACTAATTTCCATTTCTTGTGCTTAGAGTTGCCTTGCTAATTACAGGGATGTTTTCTTAACTTTGGTAATTATGTTTTTTTGCTTTATACAGGCAACAGAGGAAATGAATGAGGGTGAATTTGCTGAGTACTCGGAGGCAGATGCACCCAAGTGAGAAGAAATATGTGTCAGACCTTAACAGGGACAACATACCTAATCAGTAGCTTCCAAATCTTTGATCAGTCCAACAGGCTGCAATGGGATGTATTTGTAAAAAAATATTTGATATAACTCCACATAATTAGATTGGCTGGCTTAATTAAAGGAGGGAGAGTGGGAAGAAAAGAAGTTTGTCTCAAAATAGGAGCTGTCTATTCTGCACAGGGCTCTGATGGTTGGGTAGACAGATCCCAGGAGGTCCTCCATACAAAGCTTACCTCCTGCTGGGCATGCACACTCTTCTCTGTTTTCACATCCAAATCAGGCCACCAAGGGTATTTCAGATTGATGACATAGTGACAGAGCAGAAAGCCAAACAGCAAAGACAGGGCCGGATAAATGTATTAAAATGGCTCCTACTTTTATGTCTTCAATCTGTATAACTAAATCAAAGAAAGTTTGGAAATGACGAGAGGGGTTTCATGAAGAACAAACTCATCTAGGGACATATGTCTACAATGGTCCACCAAGGTGTTAATAGCGTGATTAAAATTGCATAAGATTTTCATCTTTCTAAATTTGGTTTCAGGCCTTTGATTAAAATAATCAGGATTATGTGCCATTGCCCCAGTTTAATTTGCCAAAAATATTCTACGGCAATGGCAGTCAGACATAAATAACTGTTTGATGGTCTTTCCAACAACATTCACATAATGTATTCACATATACTTAACAAAGATTGCTGGCTTATGGGATGTTATAAGGCTACATTGGTGATATTTAGTAGCTCAGTGATGCTACTGTAGCACCCTCTAATTAGGTATGTGCTAGAGTGAGGATTTTCTGGAGGAAGAGTAGGAAAATTTAGGCAGCATCGCTGGTGGCTAGGCCTGTTTGTTTTCAATCTAGGCTGGGAGTGACTCAGGGTAGCAGCTGGTGACTCACAAGCAGCATCACTGGGACCTCCCTCTTCTTTCTAGAGTCGGCTAGAAAGATCTGGAAAGAGAGGAGGGGAGGAGAAGTGGAGCTGTCTGGGGTATCTTGGGGATCCCTGACCAATCCAATCAGACCTGTTAGAGGTACAGCTGTTATAAAAGTGCTCACATGGACTGCTGAGGAGTTGTTGTGAGAACGTGTCCTTTTTTCCTTGACTTTGCAGGATCAGACCAGCCTGCCACCGTGTTGTGCCAAATGGATGGTCCCTTTCCTGTTGCAAGGACACTAGGGTGAGGTCTGTTTCCTAAACCAACTCTTTAAGAAGCCTGTTTGCCCAAAAAGAACTCTTATTGCTAAATAATACGTTTCTTTCCCCAGTGTTTTGTCAAGAAGCTCATAACCATCTTCTGACAGAAATACAGGTGAAAGATATGCTTTAAAGTAAACCATGTGTTCAGTTGTGATGTTATTTCTATCAGCAGGCTCATAACCCCCTTCTGACAGAAATGTTGTAAAGTGTACAGGTAGTTAATAGGATAGGATGTTGTTTGTTAGCAGGACTCTTCAGGATGGGACAGTTACCTGTCTATCCATGGCTGGAGCAACGGATCCTGCAGACAGAAGATTTCACCTGAGGGGGGGAATGCTCTTGTCCTAATATGTGTGTAATTGTTTGTAGTTGTAGGGACTTAGAGTTAGGAATACAATGTACATACTATAAATGCCCAAAGAGAAGACTATATATATTTTTGATACATAATTTGTTTGTATATATGTCCCATCCAAGTTTTTTCCCTTTTGCCCTTCCTGGGCCCAGGAGCTATTTTCTTTCTAAATTTCCCCAGCCAAGGGACTGGCTGGATTTTTGTGGGGGGTGAGTGTAGCACCCTCTAGTTAGGTAGGTGCTAGAGTGAGGATTTTCTGGAGCAAGAGTAGGAAAATTTAGGCAGGCCCAGCTGGTACCAAGGCCTGTTTGCTTCCATTCTGGGCTGGGAGTGGCTCAGGGTAGCAGCTGGTGACTCTCAAACTTTAAAGTCTGCTAGAAAGATCTGGAAAGAGAGAAGGAGAGGTGGAGCTGTCTGGGGTATCTTGGGGAGCTCTGACCAACCCCCAATCTGGATTGGCAGGGAGGCAGGCCTTCTCAAATACTCAGGGTCAGCCCAGCTGGGGAGGAGTGGTCGGGTGGAAGAGTTGGAGTGAGAGAGTGTGGAGGCTGTCGGGAGAGAGACCTTGGGCTGGGGCTGTGGTGCATCCAGAAGGAGAGAAGAGATCCTGGAATATAGAGACACATGACAGAGCAAGTAGAAGACAGCGGGAGAGAACACTGCTAAGTGACTCCAGGGAGGACAACAGATCACAGCAAGGGAAGGGCTGGTGAGTGAGGCACGGTGGGGGGGACTGGGGAGGAATGCCTTAGAGAACTGGGAGATTGCAGTTTGGGATGGGTGCAGAACCAGGAGAGTGGACTGTGGAAAGGGCAGTGGAGAGAGGTCATTGCAGCCAGGCTGGCTGGCGGGGCCTGAAGAGAGCTATCTGGGATTGGTAGCTGAAAAGAGGACAGTTAGCACCGGACCTATTTCTACACCACAGGGGCTTGAGGTCCCTGCCCGCAAAAGGCAATCCACAGAGGCCTGGCTGAGTTAGTGACAGACCTAACCATGCCTTGCTAGCTAGTATGGAGGAGTAACAGTCAGCAGCAAGGGAAGTGCTGAAGAAGTGATGTTGTGCAGCAAGTGAAGTGCTAGAGGAGAAAGGGAAAGAGGTCTTAAACAAGAGTTGTGCTGGAGAGAAGACTGGAGTGTATATACTGGATTGTATATGGAAGTCCCAAGCAAGTTGTGCTGAATCATCCTGGGCATCCCATAACTACCCTTTACCCATACAAGTTTAATCCCCTCAATAAAAAAAAAACAAAAAAACAAAGCTTATGAACTGTTCTATGTCTCTGAGTGATTGAGAGATGGTTGTCTGGCTTGGCAGGGTGTCAGGTGAACCAGAGTAGTCAGCAGTCCTTATGGTTGCATGGCTACACTACTATGGTAAAAACACAGAGACAATTTTTATACTTGAGAACAGGGTGCTACCTCCTTTCCTCTGGACACTGCAGTGTTTACTTTATCCTGTGCCTGCATGTTAATGTATGCCCATAAAATGCAGGCTATGGTGTGGAGCCCGCAGTCTCCTATGGAATGCTTTCTACAGACAGCTGAAGAGAGTATATTGTGATAGAAGAAGAGCCCAGCCACGAGACTGTAGGAGGTCATCTGACCAAGTTCTCCTCCTCCTGGCCCCCTTTTTTTCATCATTTCATGAATTGAGTAGGTCTTTGATTTCTTCCAAGTTCATACACAAGCTAAGCGCTAAGCACATATATACATAACTCTAGACTATCAGATCATCAATAAACATCAATCACAGATGCAGCGATGGCATGCAATGTCAAGCTGCAGCAAACAAAGCTGGCAGAATATTAACATGCAAAAAAAAGGGAATTTACTCCAGAGATAAAACAATAATCCTGACACTTTATAAAACTCTGATTTGGCCACATCTGGAGTACCCCATCCAACTCTGATCACCAGTCCTCAGGAGGGAGGTGCAGGAACTAGAGAAAGTTCAGAGAAGGGCAACAAAGTTAATAAAGGGACTGGAGGACCTCAGTTACGAGGAGCGAATACAAGCACTAAACATATTCTCTCTGGAGAAGAGATGCTGGATCCTTCAAATCCATTAAAAAAGACCTCTTTTGCCATTTCTTATTCATAGCTAGAATGGTCATACCTTGCCATTGGAAAATCCCCGGCATACCTTCTCTAGGGAAGTGGTCCATGGAAGTTGACTTAATCAGAGACCTTGAATGGCTGTTGGCGCAGGTGGCAAATAGAGAAGAGCAATGTTCGCTAACCTGAACTTTGTGGTCTATATTCTGCTACTCACCCGAGTTTGTCACCTGGGCATCGGGTGATTCCAAACATACCTCTTCTGGATCCTGACAGAGTATACAGAACTTCTCTCTCCGGATTCTTAATTCCACTATATATTCTTATCCTCCATGCTATTCTTCTTCCTGACTCCTTATTTACAGTTAGGTCCATATATATTTGGTCACAGGCACAAGTTTTTTTTTTTCAGGTATTTACCAAAACATATTCAAGCTATAGTTATATAATGGATAATAGGCTGCAAGTGCACACTCTCAGGTTTAATTTGAGGATATGTACATCCAAATTGGAGAAAGGGTTTATGAATTACAGCTCTTAGGAATAGCCATCCCCCCTTTTTTCAAGGGACCAAAAGTAATTGGACAATTAAATCAGGAGCTGTTTCATGGCCAGGTGTGGGCTACTCCTTCATTATTTCTTCATCAATTAAGCAGGTTAAATATCTGTAGTTGATTCTAAGTGTGGTATTTGCATTTGAAATCTATTTCTGTGAACCTACATCATGCGTTCAAAAGAGCTGTCCATGCAAGTGAAACAGGCCATTGTAAGGCTTCAAATCCATCAGAGAGATAGCAGCAACATTAGGAGTGGCGAAATCAACAGTTTGGTACATTCTGAGGAAAGAAGAACGCACTGGTGAGCTCAACAACATAAAAAGGCCTGGACATCCACGGAAGACAACAGTGGTGGATGATCGCAGGATCCTCTCTATGGCAAAGAAAAACCCATTCACAACATCCAGGCAAATGAAGGACACTCTCCAGGAGGTGGGCGTATCATTGTCAAAGTCTACAACACTAGAAGACTTCACAAGAGTAAATACAGAGGGTTCACCACAAGGTGCAAACCATTCATAAGCCTGAAAAATAGAAAAGCCAGATTAGACTTTGCCCAAAAAAAATCTAAGTAAGCCAGACCAGTTCTGGAAAAGCATTCTTTGGATGGATGAAACTAAGATTAATCTGTACAAGAATAACGGGAAGAAAAAAGTGTGGAGAAGGCTTGGAACAGCTCATGATCCAAAGCACACAACGTCATCTGCAAAACATTGTGAAAGCAGTGTGATGGCAGGGGCATGCATGGCTTCCAGTGGCACTGGGTTATTGGTGATTATTAATGATGTGACAAAAGACAGAAGCAGCTGGATGAATTCTGCAGTGTTTAGAGATATACTGTCAGCCCAGATTCAGCCAAATGCAGCAAAGTTGATGGGATGGCACTTCACAGCACAGATGGACAATGATCCAAAACACACTGCAAAAGCAACCCAGGAGCTTTTGAAGGAAAATAAGTGGTATATTCTGCAATGGCCGAGTCAATTACCTGATCTCAACTCAATTGAGCATGCGTTTCACTTGCTAAAGGCAAAACTAAAGGCAGAAAGCCACAAACAAAAAACAACTGAAGACAGCTGCAGTTTTTGGTAATGTCCATGGGTTCTGGACTTCAGGCAGTCATTTCCAGTAAAGGAGTCTCAACAAAATATTAAAAGTGAACATTTTATTTATGATTATATTCATTTGTCCAATTACATTTGAGCTCCTGAAAATAGGGGGACTGTATAAAAATGGTTGCAGTTCCTATTTATGTTCAACCCCTTGAATTAAAGCTGAAAGTCTGCACTTCAATTTCATTTGGATTGTTTAGTTTTAATTTTTATTCCGGTGGCATACAGAGCCAAAAGTATGAAAATTGTGCCTATGTCCAAAAATATATGGACCTAATTGTATGTCATAAAAAAATGTGTCAAAAATGTGTTCTACACCTTAGTGCCCCTACAACATTTTTTCTGCATATTAAAATTAAACCCGCAGGTTAAACGTTTTTCATCTATACTTTGTGTTCTAAATTAGCCTGATATTATCCTACTCATTACCAAGAAAACTGTCTCAGTTTGCTCCATTGTTCATGTTTTGATGAATAATTATTTTTTCTGAAGCTTAATGATTTTTATACTTGCTCTTTTTATGATCATTTTGTATACCTGTGTTGGTTTATTGTTTGTATTCATAATTTTGATACAATAAACTGAGATTGAACTAAAAATCTGTGATTCCCTTAACTACTTCAGTTGGCTTTTGTCCCACAATATGAAACTCTTATTTCTCTTATCTTAACCTATTTTCCCATCAGGTTTTTCTGACCCCAGACCCTTTATGTGGTGGTCTCCTAAAAGTTATCATACGCCACTGTACACCACTGATGGAGAAATTTAAAATTTCCCTTAGTCATTGCTCACTAACACATAGGATTATGAATGAGGGATGGTTTTCACCTAACTGACCAAATACTACAGGAATGTCCTAACTACGAACTGACCAAGCCCCTTCAGGAATGTATGCTATCTTCCTTAAAAGGTAATACTACTTTCTTGAGGTTACAATTGGTCATTACTGCCAATTATTCCTGTATATACAACAGCCAAACTGGAAATAGATTGGTCTCTTACCGGGGCTGCTGCACATTCGCATCTGGTTTGATTATCTGGCAAACCATTGGAAATGGGCGGGACTCCTTGGAAAAAGATATCAATAGCTAAGTTTCTTGTTACATTTTTCCAATATTATTACATTTGTGATCTCTATCTGTCATTACTTAATTAACTGTTATATACTGTTTGATTTTACCTGAAAGCGTTTGAATAGAACAGAACATTTTGCAGAAGATTTCTGCAAATACAACACTGGATCTCTTATCTCATTATTTCATTAAGCATGGAGACCTTACCAAACCACTATTGTGTTTTGAACATACTTGGCAGCACAACCCTGTTGACCCCAAATTGATCTAAACTATTCACAAATAAATTACCACAACCCACAAGACATAAATATGTGAGTAAATGGGAGGTGGACCTACAGCAGAGAGAGGAGAGAGAGAGACACACACACATCACAGGGTACAATTGGAGGTGTAAAGAACAGTCAGGAAGGGAAAACCAAGACTGGGATCAGGAACAAGAGGGCTAGGTACAAGGCAGCAGGGTACAGGTACAAGGCAAAACCATGATCAGGAGCTGAGTCGGGATAAATGGCAAGCAGTATCTGGCTAACAGAGAAAAACACTGAAGCGAAGTATATGGGAGGGACTAATTACCTCACCCTCTTCTCTCTGTGGAACTAACCCCAGTGCCACCCTACCCACTTGGCATTTCTGTAGCTTTGCTGACGTTGAAAATAGAAAATCCCTGTTATTTTTCCCTCTTATTGCCACTTATTCTTTTTCTCCCTCTTAATTTTCACTGCTTATCCACTGTCTTCGATCACCTTCATTATTTTACTTGTCTTGCCTTCTCAGATATTTATACGCTAACAGTTACTGCAGTCAATATATGCATACATTTTTTATTCCTTATTTAGCAACCATTGTAAACTTGATGCATGACACAAAGAGGTGTGGATATACTGTATTTATTGCAAGAGCTATTATAATTGACTGCACAACTTTCCTGCTGGATAATAATTCTCTATGATGGTAGCTTCACAGATAATTCTTCACTGCACATCAATGTTAAATATTTATTGGCACTACAATCTGACTACAATCTTTTAAAGGAAATCTTGTTCTGGACGACCGCCATTTGGTTAACTTCAGCAGACCACTGTGACCCCCGAAACCACGGAAACAAGCGATATGTGAATTAAAAGGAAGTCTGTCTTTATTTGGTGCATACAAAGCTTATATGCAGCTTACAAAAACATAAGAAGTGGGAGTGGTTAGTATGGTTAATATGAGGCATACATATCATGGGATATATGGTTAGACAAGCCTGCAACCTTCGAGATAGATTTATCATAAGTTATCAGAACATCTGCTCATGAGTCATAAGTCCTGCATCCTGTCCCATGGATACATTCCGAGAACAGGAAAGAACAGACCAAATTGCAATGCTATACATAGTATACAGTGCTGTGCAAGCATTTCTGCATATTCTTTAGTTGCAGACTTAGACAAATCAAAGATTGTTGCACAAATTGGCGGATCATGGCAAAATGGAGTCACAGTGGTTTTGGGTATATTACTACAATCCCCTCTTAAGTCATGAACGTGACTTACTCCTTCGCATTGTGGCATATTCCTCTTGGTGGTTATAATAATGGCTGAGGTACGCCTTATTGGGTCAGGGGTTTGGGTACCTAGGGAAATCATGCACACAACAAGCTTGAAGCAGGCATATAGAAACAATACAAAAAGCAAAATCATTATAATGATCATAGCAATATCTTTGAACCAGGAAAAAATTCCACTGAAACCAAACCCCCCCATGTTGCCCAAGGGGTTCCAAGTTTTGGCAAGGTCCCTTGCTTCAACCTGCAGTTTATCAACCTTCTTCCTGTGCTGAGCAACAGACTTGCAGCCAGAGTGGAATGTGAGATGGATTTACCATCGGCCGCTATGTAACCCCTTCTTTTCCAAATGACTCCGAAACCGTGTGATTTACCCTGAATGCGTATTTGGAATAAGTGTATATGTTCACGTCTCGTCCCTCAAAGAGCTGACAGGCTCTTGTGAGTGCTATCAGTTCTGACGCTTGAGCTGACTGAGAGGGAACTGGGTTTGCATCTAGTATTACATCAGGTAGTTGAACTACAGCATGCCCCGAATGATATGTGTTATGATTTGGCCTTGAACAAGAGCCGTCTACAAATACATTTTGTGCATCAGGGAGGGCGGTTGAAGACATGTCAGACCTGGGAGATGTGCCTTGATGTATGAGGTGCATGCACTCATGCTGAGGCACTACTTCATCTTCCTCACCCTTCAAGCCTAGTAAGGCATTCAGGATATGAGCGGGGCCAGATGTGGGCGATGTACATTTTATCTCACGTTTTGGGTTGAACAACAAGATCACCTCATAGCCGCTCAACCTTTGAGCCAACATGTGTTGAGTGTGGATGTTCTTTAACAGAATGGATACATTGTGAATAGTGTGTAGTGTGGTTGCATGACCCAAGGTGAATTAAGTAGCCATCTCCACAACCATTGCACAGGATGCTAAAGCTCGGAGACACGCCGGCATGCCCTGTACTGGCATAGGCACAACCCTTGAAAAAAATGCAATAGGGTGGAGTTTGCCCCATGCTCCTGCGTTGGACCCCCGCCATCGTTTTACAGTTGTCCCTGGCAAATAAGTAAAACATCTTGCCATACTCGGGCAATCCAAGACCAGGAGCTGTGACCATTGCAGTTTTAAGATGCACAAAAGCATTACACATTTCATCATTCCATTTTACACAATCTGGCATATCAATGTTTGTAGCTTGTCTCAGGAGGTTATCATAGTAGGAACAATCGGGTATCCATTGGCGGCAGTAACCAATCATACCAAGAAAAGACAGTATATCTTTCTTAGTAAGTGGGCGGGGCAGACCCATGAGAGCCGCAGCTCTCTTATGACCGATTTTCTTTTCTCATTTAGAAAGCACAAAACCAAGGTATTCAACAGTTTCCTGACATCATTGTAGCTTTTTCCTAGAAACTTTATGACCATTATCTGCTAACCAATGTAACAGATCTAAACCATCCTCTTTGCATGCAACCTGGCTTGGACTACACAACAGTAAACGATCAACATATTGGAGTAGGACGGAACCATGGTGGAGAGTCCATGACTGAAAAGTTGCCTGGAGGACCACTGAGTAGACTACAGGGGAGTCCACATAACCCTTGTGCATTCTACACCATGTCATCTGGTGGTTTCTAAAACAAAATGCAATTATTGGCTGTGTCTCCTCGTCCACAAGGATGGAAAAAAATGCGTTCGTTAAATCAATCACAGAGAAATATTCAGCTTCGGATGGAATGGAGGTGACGAGTGATGGGACATCAGGCACTTATGGGTGTAATGGGTACAACTAAGGCCCTTAGGTCCTGCACAAACCTATAACTGACATTCGGCTTTTTAACTGGATTAATAGATGTGTTGAAGGGTGAAACTGTCTCTTTTAAAATTCCCTGTTTAAGAAAGTGCTCCACCATCTGAGCAATTCCCTCCTCTTTCTCTTTGGACATGGGATATTGTTTGTGGTAGACGGGTTGTGTCCATTCTTTTAGAGTGTCTCTGTAGGGGGTGCAGGACATGAGTCCCACATCGAGTGCACTCTCTGACCACACTTTCCCAAGGTCTCCCTCAACTTCCATGTTCAGCATTACGGGCCATATTGGAATTCTCTTGGAGTGTGCAATGACACTGTCATAAACCAGATGTGACCAGAACTGTGTGACTGCGACGGAGTGAACCAGACATAAATAGGTGAAAGTAAGTTTATTTAAGGAAAATGCATATGTGAACACACCACAAATACAAGTGAACAACCAAACAATCAGTGATATAAAACCAACCAGCATATGTAGCAAGAGGGAGTACCAGAATTGTAGTCAAGCCAGGCCGGGGTCATAAACACGGAATCAGTAGCCGGGAAGGGAGATAAACAGGACAAGAGAGGATGGATGGATGACAGGAGGGACGGGTCAGGTACAAGGCTCAGAGTCCAGGGTTCAGTTAACGGACAGGAAGCAGGATCAACAGGTTCCAGGTTCCAGGAACCAGGCTTCAGGTACAGGATCAGGGTAACAGGATGCAGATCAGGGCTCAAGGACAATACCAGGGCAACATAAGTGTGCAATTGCCGGGTATTTATACTGCAGCTCTGCTAATTAACGTCAGGTGACCCCTGTCTGCAGAGGGGAATACCTGCTCCATACTGCCAGGATCCATCCGCTGGTGGACGCCAGTACTGCGGCCCAAAGATGACATAACATTAACAGGGAAAAGCTCTCCTGACAGTTCCAAACTGCCAGGAGACACCTGCTGGTGGACCTCAGTACTGCATGCCAAATAACAGATATTACCAGAAGATGGAACATTTCCTGACAGTACCCCCCCTCAAAGGAGCAGCCTCCGGACGCTCCAACTGGTTGTAATTGTCCATAGTCTATGGCATCATGCAGAATAACAAATGGGGGTACGTCCGGCTGGGCCACAGGCACTTCAGACTGGGCATCAGGTACCTCAGGGCAGACAGCGGGCTCCGGGTCCTCGAGCTGGGCAGCAGGCTCATCGGACTGGACAGTGGGTACCGAGACATCAGACCAGGCAGCAGGTACTGGACCTTCAGACTGGACAGTGGACACAGGCATTGGTACAACAGGCTGAGTTGCAGACACTGGCACCTCAGGCTGGGCATTAGACGGTGGCACTTCAGGCTGGGCAGCAGACGGTGGCACTTCAGGCTGGGCAGCAGACACTGGCACCTCAGGCTGGGCAGCAGACGGTGGCACTTCAGGCTGGGCAGCAGACGGTAGCACTTCAGGCTGAGCAGCAGACACTGACACCTCAGGCTGGGCAGCAGACACTGGCACCTCAGGCTGGGCAGCAGACGGTGGCACTTCAGGCTGGGCAGCAGATGGTGGCACTTCAGGCTGGGCAGCAGATGGTGGCACTTCAGGCTGAGCAGCAGACGGTGGCACTTCAGGCTGAGTAGCAGACACTGGCACCTCAGGCTGGGCAGCAGAAGGTGGCACTTCAGGCTGGGCAGCAGGCAGTGGCACTTCAGGCTGGGCAGCAGACAGTGGCACTTCAGGCTGAGTAGCAGACCCTGGCACCTCAGGCTGGGCAGCAGACGGTGGTACTTCAGGCTGGGCAGCAGACGGTGGCACTTCAGGCTGAGTAGCAGACACTGGCACTTCAGGCTCGGCAGCAGGCGGGGGTACTTCAGGCTTGGCAGCAGGTGGGGCACTTCAGGCTCGGCAGCGGGCGGGGGCACTTCAGGCTCGGCAGCGGGCGGGGGCACTTCAGGCTCGGCAGCGGGTGGGGGCACTTCAAGCTCGGCAGCGGGCGTGGGCACTTCAAGCTCGGCAGCGGGCGTGGGCACTTCAAGCTCGGCAGCGGGCGTGGGCACTTCAAGCTCGGCAGCGGGCTCATCAGGCTGGAGAGTGGGCACATCAAGCTGGAGAGCAGGCACTGGTACTTCCGGCTGGAACACTGGCACCGAGATATCAGGCTGGAACACAGGCACCGAGACATCAGGCTGGAAGGCAGGCACCGAGACGTCAGGCTGGAAGGCAGGCACGAGATGTCAGGCTGGAAGGCAGGCACCGAGACGTCAGGCTGGAAGGCAGGCACCGAGACGTCAGGCTGGGAGGCAGGCACCGAGACGTCAGGCTGGGAGGCAGGCACCGAGACGTCAGGCTGGGGAGCAGGCACCGAGACGTCAGGCTGGGAGGCCGGCACCGAGAGGTCAGGCTGGGAGGCAGGCACCGAGACGTCAGGCTGGGAGGCAGGCACCGAGACGTCAGGCTGGGAGGCAGGCACCGAGACGTCAGGCTGGGAGGCAGGCACCGAGACATCAGGCTGGAAGGCAGGCACCGAGACATCAGGCTGGAAGGCAGGCACCGAGACATCAGGCAGGAAGGCAGGCACCGAGACCTCAGGCTGGAAGGCAGGCACCGAGACCTCAGGCTGGAAGGCAGGCACCGAGACCTCAGGCTGGAAGGCAGACACCGAGACCTCAGGCTGGAAGGCAGGCACCGGGACGTCAGGCTGGGAGGCAGGCACCGAGACGTCAGGCTGGAAGGCAGGCATCGATACATCAGGCTGGGAGGCAGACACATCTGGCTGGAAGGCAGGCACAGAGACATCAGGCTGGAAGGCAGGCACAGATACATCAGGCTGGAAGGCAGGCACAGAGACATCAGGCTGGAAGGCAGGCACAGAGACATCAGGCTGGAAGGCAGGCACAGAGACATCAGGCTGGAAGGCGGGCACACAGACATCAGGCTGAAGGTGGGCACAGAGACATCAGGCTGGAAGGCGGGCACAGAGACATCAGGCTGGAAGGCGGGCACAGAGATGTCAGACTGGGTTGGATTAGCTGGTGCAGAGGCAGGTTGGGTTACTGGCAGGATCGTCTTGGTTGGAAAAAACTTTCGTTTTTTCTTTGGCTTAGCCACTGAAGCTCTGTAGGTGAGGGGTGCAGCAGACTGGAGAGGAGGATTGGGATATGGCAGAGAAGAAGTAACAGTAGCTGGAGGAAGTTCCTGTGGGTTTGCAGGCAGCAGGGAAGAGGCAGGTGGGTTGAATGCAGGATAGGTACAAGGAGCAGAGACTGGATATGAGTATTTGGTTGGCAGCAGCGTATACTGAGCTGCAACTGCGGTTGACATGGGTGATGGGGAAACATACATTTGGGTAGGCTGGTGTTTGGTGGCAGAGGTGGTTTGTTTGGCTGGAGCTGCTTGCATCATGTCAGACCATGCTGAACATATAGTTGTACAAACTGTGCTTTTAAATCTCCCTGTCTAACAAAAGACTGAGCAGACACAATGCACTCCGCAATCACCTGTGGGGAACAGGCTGAGTAGTGCTCACAAAAATCGGCTGGATCATCTTCAAAAAGCCACACTAGGGATACAACCTGATTCAAATCAAAAGGAGGAGTGAAATCATCACGGCCCTCTGGAATACAGGGCAGGGCCAGCTCAGTACAGATCTTGATCAAAGGCTGCACCTCCCCAAACAATATATAACCCTGATCGACCAGGGAGTGAGCCAATCGTATAGTGGCAAACAACTGGTCACTAAACCATCCTTTCAAAGCCTGGCGGCAATAATCACCACTTTCTGATGCCAGCAGAGAAAAATAAATAACCTCATCGAAATTCATGTTTGCAACCAACTGAATCAAAATGGTTCCCCTGTGCAGCCACTTCTGGTCAGGGATGGCCCTGGTATTCTGTCATAAACCAGATGTGACCAGAACTGTGTGACTGCGACGGAGTGAACCAGACATAAATAGGTGAAAGTAAGTTTATTTAAGGAAAATGCATATGTGAACACACCACAAATACAAGTGAACAACCAATCAGTGATATAAAACCAACCAGCATATGTAGCAAGAGGGAGTACCAGAATCGTAGTCAAGCCAGGCCGGGGTCATAAACACGGAATCAGTAGCTGGGAAGGGAGATAAACAGGACAAGACAGGATGGATGGATGACAGGAGGGACGGGTCAGGTACAAGGCTCAGAGTCCAGAGTCCAGGGTTCAGTTAACGGACAGGAAACAGGATCAACAGGTTCCAGGTTCCAGGAATCAGGCTTCAGGTACAGGATCAGGGTAACAGGATGCAGATCAGGGCTCAAGGACAATACCAGGGCAACATAAGTGTGCAATTGCCAGGTATTTATACTGCAACTCTGCTAATTAACGTCAGGTGACACCTGTCTGCAGAGGGGAATACCTGCTTCATACTGCCAGGATCCATCCGCTAGTGGACGCCAGTACTGCGGCCCAAAGATGACATAACATTAACAGGGAAAAGCTCTCCTGACAGTTCCAAACTGCCAGGAGACACCTGCTGGTGGACCTCAGTACTGCATGCAAATAACAGATATTACCAGCGGATGGAACATTTCCTGACAGACACCTCCCTCATTTGTTATTTCCATTCTAATACCCAATTTTCCCATCAAGTCCCTTCCCAAGAGGTTTACAGGGCAATTAGGAATTAGCCGAAATTTGTGATGGAACAATACTGATCCTCGGTCTATGTTGAACACAGGGAGGGGTGGGGTTTTAAAAGTTTTGGTGAGTATCCCATTAATTCCCATCGAAGGTTTAGCATTGGTAGTCTCTCCTTTGTAAAAGTCCTCACTCAGGGTTGATTTTGTAGTACCTGAATCAAGGAGGAAAAGGATTAGCTTTCCCTGGACATGTAATGTCACAATTGGTTGTTCATTGTATGAATTAGTGACAAGAGGGAATGCTGGGATACTACCTTCAGAGCAGCATCATTGCTGTTGATTTGGCCATTGGATGGGGTATTTTCGTCCTTGTGTTTGTTGGGTCAGTGCCCGTGGGGTATTATTCTGTGTGATGGAGGCTGAGAATTCTGACCTTGGGACTCATAAGGGCATTGGTGTCTCCAGTGGTCCCCTGCCCCGGAATTAAAGCATCCGGTGCTGGAGTTCCTGGGGGGGTTCTGTGAGAACCCCTTCCTCTACCTCTGCCCCTGGCTCGCCCCCTTCCTCTACCTCGTCCCCTTCCTTCCCACTGTCCATCATTCCCCTGGGGTGGGCCATTTTGTGGCCCCCCTTCGAAATGTGCACTTATTGATTTGTCCTTTATTTCAAAACAACCTGCCGCATCTTTCTCTTCTGAAAGTCATCAAAAGTGCTTGTCGGCCATTCAAAAATCATCTGTCTGACCATCAAGCCCATCTGTGGCTTTAGGTTAGAGATATAAGTCTGAATCATCAGACTGGTCATATCTGCCTGCAATGACAACCCGGCCTCCTGAGTCCAGGTGTCCATAAATCTCTTCCAGAAATCCAATACTGATTCACTTGACTTTTGTTTACACGCTATGGCAGTGGGGAGAGAAGACTTATTTTTAAAGGGACTTTTCATCTCAGCCTCCACTTCCAACCACATTTTCTTTCTACCATCCTCAGTGTTTAACTCGTAAGCTCCCACTTTGGTGTTGCTATCTTGGATTTCTGACACAGCTTTAACATTCGTCCAATTCCATGCAGTTGTATGCTTAATTATTCCATCAATAATTAGGTGCATATCCCCTTGTGTGTAATTTCTTCCCTTACAGGCCTTTTTTCAGTAGGCTATAGTGTCCCCTGTGGAAGTACTGGGCTTGGGACAATGTTTAACTATTTTATTTATAGCCTAATTTCTATGACTTTTTTAAGCATATCATCCCCTATTGTCATAAACGGGGCTTGGAAGTTCGATGATTTTCCCTCCCCTATTGTAATGAGGGCTGCTTGCATCTCAGGGACTTTCTTTGGTTTGTTATATAATGTTCCTCTTTTGGTACGGGACGGGGAGCTTTGACTAAGATCTATAACTATATCCCTAGCTTCCTTAAAGGCTGCTTTAGCTTTCTTCATTTTCTGTTGAAATTCTTCTTTTGTTATATGAGAAGGTGCAGGTGTTCCCCTAAAGCCTCGCGTTCATGGTCCTCACTTTCTGCATCGGACATGTCTGATGCATTAGGGGTACCATGCTTCAATGCTACCTGGGAATCAATTCTATCTATCTGTTGAACCTGCACTGGCTGTTGGACAGGGACCTGTATAACCTGTTGCCCTGAGGTGGGTGTGTGTGTCTGTCTAAGGTGTACAGCATGGTGTCCTGCCAACAGATCTATATTTTCCTTCGAGAGGCTGGGGTAGATTTGGTTTGTATATGGTGAAGGGTTGAAAGAGAGGGGAGGGGCAGTTGGATCTGGTCTCTTTTTGTTTGCCTCACCCTTATGTTTCTTATTAGTATCTCTCTATTCTGTGTAGGGCCGTTTTGTTACAGTTGTAATTTTTACGAGAACCCCAATAAAAATACTGAAACAGAAGAAAGGCCAACTTTGTTTTGCAAAGATGCAAAACTGTCCTGCCACTGACCAATTTCTATTAAAATCTCATTAAGAATCAAGAGATCATAGATGATATAGCAGTATAAATTGGCCAGCAACAGGACATTTTAATGAATGAAAATTGGCCAAACTGTACTAGAAAAAACAGTACAGGTAGGGGTTTTACTACAAGAATTAGGAGACCACAGATGACACAGCAATGTAAAATTTTGTCAGCAGCCAATACAATTTTAAATAGCAAAGCCAGACCTAATTAACTGACAGACAAGACCACATGCTGGAACATTGCTACAATAACTAAGATACTACATAAGATATAGCAGTTTAAGTTAGCCATCAGCAGAATGTTTTGAGGATAATAGGCCTAACAAGTGTATGTCTAACTTTTATTTTATCTTTGGGCATAGGGGTACGGAAAATGTGTGTTATATAATATGAGGTTATTTAGGTATACACTGTTCTTGCACTTTGTTTTTTCATTCAAATGATGCAGTGACATGCTGCGAAGAAAAGGCATCTCCAAGAACAGATGGTCAGTAACAAGTGAATGCTGCACACCATACTTTAAAAAAGGCCCTGACAAATATAATAAAACAGAAAAAAAGAAAAGCATAAAATACCATCCCTGAAACAAAGGCCACATTTTGAATGAAAGGAAGCCTTGTACCCACAAACTAAACAAAAATCCCAAAGTAATACCCTCTGAAACAAGCGCCGTGCAGCAAGGGAAGCCTTGCTGCAAAAAAGGCAGTCACATCTAAAATAAAAACCCTATCAACATAAAATAACAAATAATATAACCCCCAAATGAATGAAAGCCCCAAAATATCACCTTCCAGAAACAAAAATCTATTTTTTAAGGGAAGATTTTGCAGCAACAAAAAAGTTTGCTATGGATGGGACATTAACCGTTAGCCACAATAATAAAAAAAGCAGCAAAGGTGTTGATTTTCGAAAAAGCTAGCAATCAGAATTAACCACTTCAATACAGGACACTTACACACCCTTCCTGCCCAGACCAATTTTCAGCTTTTAGCACTCTCACAATTTGAATGCCAACAACATTATTATAATTTTTTTCATACAAATAGAGCTTTCCTTTGATGGCATTTAATCACCACTGGGTTTTTCATTTTTTGCGACATAAGTGAAAAAAGAGCAAAAATTAAAAAAAACAAAACACTTTTTTTAGTTTCTATGATAAAATTTTGCAAACAAGTCATTTTTGTTCATGAATTTGGGCCAAAATTTATACTGCTACATCTCTTTGGTAAAAATAACCCAAATTAGTGGATATTATTTAGTCTCTGTGAAAGTTATAGAGTCTACAAGCTATGGTGCAAATCACTAAAAATTGATCACACCTGATGTACTGTTGGCCTATCTCATTTATTGAGGCCCTGAAATGTCAGGAAAGTATAAATACCCCCCAAATGACCCCTTTTGGAAAAGTAGACAGTCAAAGGTATTTAAGTACTCAGATGGACTGTGACAGGTACTCAGGTACTCAGATGACAGGTGCTCAGATACTCAGGTATTCAGATGAACTGTGACAGGTACTCAGGTACTCGGTTACTCAGATGGACTGCGACAGGTACTCAGGTACTCAGATGAACTGTGACAGGTACTCAGGTACTCAGATGGACTGTGACAGGTACTCAGGTACTCAGGTGCTCAGGTATTCAGATGAACTGTGACAGATACTCAGGTACTCGGGTACTCAGATGAACTGTGACAGGTACTCAGGTACTCATATGGACTGTGAGAGGTACACAGGTACTTTGATGGGTGGTGACAGGTCCTCTTTATTAGGGGGGGCAATTAGTATGATTGGTGTACACTGTAAGCGATAACAAGATGTTACCGCAATCTCCTTCTCACACACGACTGGTGTGTGAGGAGGTGAACCTGTTAACATCTTGTTATCGCGGTTTGTTGACATTCTGTGACTGGCTGTGATTGGACAGGTAAAGAGACAATTTCATTTACTGCGAGCGGGGTTGGCTGTGTCAGGTTGACAAGCCTCATCCCCGATTTCCGCTCGTGCATGCCCCGCTGTACACATGGACAGTACATGTGACTGGCTGTGATTGGACACAGCCGGTCACGTAGTTTATTGGCTCTTTACATGGATCTGGGATGGACTGTCTCCGACACACCTCATCCCCGATCGCCACTCTGTGGGCTCACAGGAATGGTGAGAAGCCAAGGACATCATATGACGCCCACCCCTATATGGGAGATCCCATCTGCGGACGTCATTTGTCTATGGGCCAGGAGTGAAGTGGTTAAAGAACAGTTTACTAACTGACCCTAATATCTTTCTATATATACCAAAAAAAGGGGATAGATCTGCCAGTTTTGCACTCAGGTATATGTCAGCCTATTCATGCAAATACTATTTCATTCACAGCCAGAACTACTTCTTAGAAAATATGATCCTCTTAACACAGTACATTGACATAGCCATGATAAAGATACAATGAATACAGTAGATACCATTCCCCAGTTTACATACCTAATAATAAACTATGTGACATTTCATTCACAGCTAGTTAAATAAAAAACTCACAGTCACAAAACATTTTTTTCAATAGATCATTTGCACTGGTATAAACCACCATAGGACACACTTCTAGCCTTGGAAGACCAATATTCCACTCATTCAGTTAAAAGCATGCAAAGAAACTGTACCAGGTCTCACATGCTAACTCACTCAGAAATTTTTAATGAAAAACAGTATACAACAAATTATGTCATAATGCCTAGACTACAGATCTGAACCACAACAAGGGATCTTTCATCAAGCAATATTTACCCTGTAACCTTCAATTTAACCCAGGGCTATTGAATTAAGATTCATGGAGGTCTAGCCAATACATTTTTCTTCCACAACTCTTCACATCACAGCACCAAGTTCACATCACAGCTCCCCTTCACATCACAGCCCCTCTTTACATTACAGCCCCCCTTAACATCACAGCCCCCCCTTCATATCACAGCCCCCCTTTATATCACATCCCCCCAAATCTCACCCCCCCTTTACATTGCATCACAACCTTCCTTCATATCACAGGCCCTCCTTCACATTACAGTCAATACTTTTCATCAGTGTCCTAAGTCCCGTGTTCAAATCATGGCATTTCTACACATCAAAGCCCCCATCACATCACAGTCACCCCTTTCATCACAGTACCCCCTTTACATCACATCTCTATGACATTGCAGACTCCCCTTCACATCACATCCCCTTCATATCACAGGCTCACACTTTACATTACAGCCCTCCCTTCACTTCACAGACCCTGCTTCACATCATAGTGTCTGCTTTAATTCAGTGTCCTAAATCCCTCCTTTAAAAAATGGCACTCATTCAGATCACAGCCCCCTCACATCACAGTACCCCTTTAAAATAGCGTCCTCAGTCCCCCCCCCTTCACATCACAGCCCTCCTTAACTTTACAGACCCCCTTCACATCACAGGACTACACTTTACATCACAGCCCCCCTCCACAACACAGCCCTCTTTTACATCACTATCCCCCCCTCACATTACAGTATCCCCCCTTCACATCACATCTACCTTTCACTTCTCCTTTTGCTGCCTGGACCTGGTAGCATAGGATATTTTCACCGTGGCAGTATCCTCAGCTGCTAACCAGGGCAAGGCCAAGGGATGTGTAGACACTGAATTGAACTTATTCTATGTTCTTGCCTTGCTTCTTAAGTGTTTTTGAGTGTACTGCTTTTCTTTAACTTAATACATCTGTCTTTCTTTACTAAACCTTGGTATACTGCCACATCAGCCCCCAGTGTCACCAGAAAAGTGTAAGCCAGCAACAGTGTACCTGATCACTGTCACACCAGTCCCTATGCCACCAGAACAGTGTATGCCAGCAACAGTGCTTCTGATCATCAACACACCAGTTCCAGTTTCACCAGAGCAGTGTAAGCCAGCAACAGTGTTCCTGATTGCTGTCACACCAGTCCCAGTGTCACCAGACCAGTACAACAAATAATAGTGTTTCTGATCATTGCCACACCAGTCTCAGTGTCACCAGATTAGTGTAAGCAATCAACAGTCTTCCTCATCGTTACCACACCAATGACAATGTCACCAGAGCCAATACAGCCATCAACAGTTTTACTGATTGCTGCCATGGTAGTACAGTGTCACCAGAGTCAATGCAGCCATCAACAGTGTCCCTGATCGTGGTGCCTGCTGCCTGTACTGACCCTGGCCTGTATATTGACCATGTTTCTGCTTTGCTGACTGGACCGATCTTTTGCCTGTTTGCTGACCCCCATCTCTGATTGACACCTAAACTGAACCATCTGCATGTCCCACTGACCATGTCAGTCCCAGCCATCCCCTGGAGACAACTGCACTCCTGGAACCTCAGGAACTGTTTTGTTCTTCCTTTCTACAGTTTCCTGTACTTCCTGGACAGTGAATATGGCTGTCCTGGGGGCTAGGCTTGCTTGGCTTATATGAACTGGGGCTGCTATAAGTGACACTACACTAAACTATATTCCCTGACCTTTCATACAGAGGGAACCATTAAAGTACACAGTTGTTGATACAATTGGTTGATGTTTTTGATACAAAAGATACATTAAAAAGTCTCACACATATGGTATCCCCATACTCAGGAGGGGTAGCAGAATGTGTTTTGGGTTTTAATTCTAAGTATGCTCATCAAAAATACCTTGTTTAAAAATGTGATAATTCTATGGGTGTTTCTACTGTCCTGGTGCTCCAGGCCTCAACAAAAAAAAGTGATAAGTAGTCAGGAAATTAGATGTGTAATGTATGCCCCTTGACAGCCTGAAGAAGCTCCTTGAATTTTGGGCCCTCTATGTGGCTAGGCTGTGAACAAAGCAGAATGTGCTTTAGGTGTGTAATTTTGGGAAGGTATAATTCTAAGTTTGCCACACTGCATGTTAGGAATATCTTATTAATTGACAACTTTGTGTAAAAAAAAAAAAAAATCCTTCTTCATTTATCAAAAATGTGGCAAGAAATTAAACATTCAACATTCAAAAGACACACCATACCTTCTAAAAATACGTTTGGGTGTTTGCTTTCCAAAAGATGGTTATTTGCTGGGGGTTTCCACTGCCTGTCCCTTCCAGTGCCTCCAAAATGTGATGGGTAGTCAGGAAATAAGATGTGTAATTTATGCCCCCTTTCAAGCTTGAAGGTGATCCTTGCAACCATCTATGCAGTTAGGCTCTTATAAAGTCTCACATCTGTGGCGTCTCCATACTCAAGTGGAGAAGCAGAATGTGATTTGGGGGGTGTATTTCTAAGTATGCCTATGCTGCATGGTAGAAATATCCTTTTAATTTACAACTTTGTGTAAATAATACATTTTCATTTTCTTTCTGTATTTCCAAAAGCTTGTGGCAGAAAAATGAAATATTCAAAAGACCCAAAATGTGGTCATTTTGTGTGTGTTTCTATTGTCCTTGCACTCCAGGGCCTCTAAACATGTGATAGGTAGTCAGGAAATTAGATGCCTAATTTATGCCCCTTAAAAGCTTGAAGATACTCATTGCATTTTGGGTCACTTTATGCAGTTAGGCTGCAAAAGAGTCTCACATATGTGATATCCCCATACTCAGGAGGAATAGTAGAATGAGTTTTGGGGTCTAATTCTAGGTATGCCCATACTGTGTGTGAGAAATATCTTATTAATTGACAGTTGTGTGTAAAAAATACAATTTCATTTTATTTCTTCATTTTCAAAAAAAATGGCAAAAATGTGATCTACAAAAGACTCACTGTGCCTCTAATTAAATATGTTGTCTAGTTCGCAAAATGGGGTCATTTTGTGGGTGATTCTCCTGTCTTGGCACTTCAGGGCCTCAAGAAATGTGATAAGTAGTCGGGAAATCAGATGCATTATTTATGCTGATATGTTTTTTATTTTATGAAAAAAAAATGTAGCCAAATACATTTTAGACTACTTTATGAAGAAAGATAAGATTATTTATTTGCAATGTTTTATAATTATTTTTTTCCAAAATGTTCTGTACCTTTTTCTTTATATTGTAAAAAATAAAAAACTCAGTAGTGATTAAATGCCACCATCAAAAATTACATACAATTCATTTGGGTACAATGTGACTGACTAATTGTCATTCAAAATATGATAGTGCTGAAAACTGAAAAATGGCATGGACAGGAAGGGGGTTTAGCCCCTTAACGTTGGGGCCTCCTGGCCCTTTAGGAGATTTCTGATGTCGAGAGGCGGGGTTTCTGATCATGGTCATGGTCAACACTGTCATTGGCTGTAACAGTGGTCACAAGATCAGATAGCTCCTGAACACAAGTAGAGATCGGGAGCTTTCCGTTAGCAGCTGGTACATGTGTCGGGAGCGCCCAGAACGTGTGTTTTCAGCACAGCTTTATTTACCTTCTGGTATGCATATATACGACTGCTCTGCGTTAAGGCTCACCCGCCTTAATGCGCATATATGCGCACCGCCAGCGTGAAGAGGTTAACATGCCAGTCTTCAAGCGGTTTAAATTTACTGTGATTTGTGATATTTACTTTGAATAATTCATTAATTCACTATTTTCTTTTATAGTTTATATATGCACACCAAATATTTCTCTATACTCATGTATATATAGATTTTTTTGTTTATGTTTTCCATTGATCTGTATTTCTGAAGAGCCATATTGCTTTTTCCTTTGAAAACTTTAATACACTTTAGTGGGTTTAGCGGCTTCCACTGAAAAAAAAAAGTTAACAAGTGAAACACAGGCCAAAATAAAATGTGCAAACTGGTCATCTGGTCAAAGAAAATGCTTGGAAAAGGTTTATATACAATAAGGGGTTACTGGTAATAAAATGGTCTATACTAAGATGTTCCACACCAGGGGATACTTGATAAATATGGCTTTTTTTTAATGGTGTACATTCTTTAATGCATCTGAGATGCAGACACTTATTTAGATTACATGAAGACAGAAGAAACAGCTTTGTTGGCATTGTACTAATCAGCACGGATACTACAAAAAGTTATATATTAAAACTCATAACAGATAACATAGGAAGTTAACTGCATGCAAAGCAATATTTGAGACATTTAACTCTCACCTGATGTGTCACTTCAATCTTAGCTTAGTGAAACATTATGGATCTTGTCAGTTTGTTTCCCTACATATCTTATCATTTCTCTGTGAACCTGCATTGCTGCTGGGAACAGGCTCAGTAGAACAGTGTTCTAGTGTTATTTGGTGTTATGAGCCTAGCTGCCGTTTGGACTTCTCTCATGACCTTTGAGCAAGTACTACCTTGTCTAAACTTCTTTAGATAAAGCTGAATATATGTGCATTTCGATGTAGCACCCAACAAATAGTTACTTCTATAATGAAATTATAAGCCAAAGAGTGAAATTCAGCTTTTCTGCAGTCAGTAGAACAGAGCTTCTAACCCAGAAGTGGTAAGGGCCAAGGACTGAACAGGCCAGATGGTTGTGATAAGGTTGAAAGGCATAGCTCACCTTAAAAAAAAAAAAAATAAATGCACCCACATTGAAAAAAGAAAAAAATGATCATTCATTCATTTTTTGCATTCAGGCCTGTTGAGCATTACAACTGTGATTAGTGAATCATGGGTGCAATGCCCATACAGACATCCCGTTATGGGGCTGGAGGAAGTAAACCATGGACTGCGTGACCTCACCATACTTGTACTCCGGTGAGATCAATGAGTCCCTCTGCTGCAGTGGCAAGTGGATCTTGTGGTCTTTCTTGGGTCTGTGAATGGATGGTACACCTGTCTGGGTGGAGCCACGCATAACTGTGTCAAATATAAACACAGACCGAAGGCTACAGTAAGTCCAGTACCCTGGATATCAGGTATGTATGTAGGGGTATTTTGAGAGTTGCGGAATATTGTGTAACATGAAAGTCTTTAAAACTGAACACTTGAATAAGCAAATATTTTGTAAATACAAGAGGCATTTGTACTCTACCTCGACTCTTGGTGTGCTGTGTGTGTTTCTTCCAGTATTGTGCAGTAACCTAGTGTGAAGCTTTACCTCTGTGCTGGAGCTTCCTGTAATAAAGACCAATCACGGCTGCTCTCTCTCCTTGTGCAGGATGACTGGTCTTGTCTCCGCCCACATCTCTGCTATTAGCACAGGCTATGTACAGCACAGTGATGATGTCACTGCTACTTTGACAAGGTAATATCTTGGTCTCTAAATGCATTTGGTGCACTCGGAGATGATTTATAGCCCTTGTGACTACTGAGGAATACATTTAAAGTGGTTGTAAAGGCAGCAGGTTTTTTACCTTAAAGCGGGGTTCCACCCAAATTTTGAACAATATCTGTATGTATTCTCTTCCTTGCCTAGATGCTGACATGCCGTTTAAAAAAATTTAAATCGCCGCAATTACCTTTTATTTTTCTATTCTTCTTTGCACTTCCTGGTTCTCCTCCCGTGGGAGTAGGCGTGTTTCTAGCCTCTCCCAGACTCCTGGGAGCTAGTCTCAGGCTTCCCAGGATGCCACTGAGCATGTGCGGGAACGAGCGATGAATGCTGGGAGCACAGCATTCACCACATCCAGGAAATAAATGCTTGTGGGCTTCAAATGCCCACAATGAAGATGGAAACCGCCTGCAGTGAATAATATAAGTTATTCTTTCCGACGAAATCTGACACAGGCGGACATGTTACACACAATATGTCAGTATGTAATGCTGAGAAGAAAAGTTTGTGAATGAACTAAAAAAAAAAAAACGATAGATAGGTGGACCCCCGCTTTAAAGTGGTAGTAAACGCTGTACTATCACTTGTACCTACAGGCAAGCCTATATTAAGGCTTACCTGTAGGTACTGTGAATATCTTCTAAACTTGTACAGTTTAGGAGATAATCAGAGTGCATATAGCCGATGACATCACCGACGCATGCGCTCTGAAGGTTTGGCTACAGTACAGTAGAGAAATGGTGGACCTCATCCCCCCCCCCGGCCACTCATGTAGCTGGAGGCCGCGACCCTAGACGAAGAACCGGGGAAGATGTCAGCTGTCTCAGCGGTGAAATTGTGGCGCTGGAGGGCTTCGTTCTAAGGTAAGTCTATCATAACGTGCTAGTATGCAATGCATACTAGCACATTATGATATTGCCTTGCAGGGATTTTTTCTTTCTTTTTAATCACCAGCGGTTTACAATCACTTTAATGCATTCTATGCATTAAGATAAAAAGCCTTCTGTGTGCAGCAGCCCCCTCAGCCCCCCTAATACTTACCTGAGCCCATCTTGATTCAGCGATGTTGCACGAGAGACTCGGCTGCTCCAGACTTGCCTCTTGATTGTCTGGGACAGCAGCGAATTGGCTCCCACTGCCATCAATCAAAGACAGTGAGCCAATGAGGAGAGAAAGGGGGCAAGGACACAGGGAGCTCGGGTGCCCCCCATAGCAAGCTGCTTGCTGTGGGGGTACTCAACAGGAGGGAGGGGCCAGCAGCACCGAAGAGGGACCCTAAAAGAGGAGGATCTGAGCTGTCCTGTGCAAAACCACTGCACCGAGGAGGGAGGTATAACATGTTTGTTATTTTTAACAAAAAAAAGATTCTTTAGTATCACTTTAAAGGAACGTTTTTGTGTCTGCAGTTCAACTTTAACCTACACCTTTGGGGGGCCGACATTACGTGATTCCTGGACAGGTGAGTGTCCTTATATTAAAAGTCAGCAGCTACATTATTTGTAGCTGCTGACTTTGAATTTTTTTTTCAGAGCCTGGAACTCCACTTTAAGGAAAACCCATACGAAAATTCTCAGAACATTTGAATGTCGTTTAACCACTTTCAGACCTGAAAATGTTCCATCTTAAATGACCAGGCCATTTTTTGCGATACAGCACTGCATCGCTTTAACTAACAATTGAGCGGTCGTGCAACGATGAACCCAAACAAAATTGACATCCTTTTTTCACCTCAAATAGAGCTTTCTTTTGGTGGTATTTGATCACCAAAAGAGCGACAATTTTGAAAAAAAAAAAACAAAATTTTTTACTTTTTGCTATAATAAATATCCCAAAATTTAAAAAAACAAAAAACAAATTTCTTCATCAGTTTAGACCAATATGTGATCTTCTACATATTTTTGGTTAAAAAAAAATCGCAATAAGCGTATATTGATTGGTTTGCGCAAAAGTTATAGTGTCTACAAAGTATGGGATATATTTATGGCATTTTTATTATTATTATTTTTTTTTTACTAGTAATGGCGATGATCTGCGATTTTTACATAAGCATGATCCACCACTGATCCAGAGCAATGCTGTTCAGGTGCTGTCGGGGTAAGCACATGTAGACAGAAGGTGTCAGAAACAGGTTGGAGGAGATCAGCAGTGCTGAGATGCACAAGAGGATGAAGACAATATTTTAATTAAAAAAAACATGGAAATTGTTTATGATACATAGTGCTTTAGCAAACTAAATGCCATCCAATTAGGGTGTTGACTTATGTTAACAACTGTTGAGATAAGATATCGAACACACAAGCATAGGTGTAGCTAGACTCAGGCACTTGGGGCACATTCCTCAGCTCTATGGAGCCTTCTGTCAGAGTGACATGAACTACACTATGCTGGTAGCACTGAACAGAGCAATTTCAAACTCAGCAATTCCCTGCCATCATAGCTCCAGCCCAACAACACCCAGAAGACTCCGGAGCCGGGAACAAGTGAAATAGGACCTTCCTTGCAGCTTCAACCGGTAACCAATGCAAGGGGTGTCCCACTGGTGCTCCTGGCTCATCCTCTTCAGTGAGTGCCCCCATAGAAAGCCACTTCCAATTAGGACACTCGTGCAGGCTCAATCCTGAGCCACGCTGTTTTCATCTATAGACAGTGCAGCTTGGCCCTGCCGCCCTATTCCATTCTCACAGGATTTGACTGAGAGCAGTGAGAGCAAATGGCTCTCACTGCTCTCAGTCTGTCCTGTGAGAGAGGAGGGAGAAGAGTTGTTGCAGATGGGCACAGTGCTGGATCGAGTGAGGACTCGGGTAAGTATAGGGGGGAGGGGTTGGGGGAGGAGCGATACTGATACCTTAACATTTTCTACCTTAACCTTTACCCACTTCAGCTCCAGAAGGTTTTACCCACTTCCTGACCAGGCCATTTTTTGCAATATGGCACTGCGTTGCTTTAACTGACAATTGCACGGTCGTGCGACATTGTACCCAAATAAAATTGATGTCCTTTTTTTCCCACAAACAGAGCTTTCCTTTGCGCTATAAATAAATAAATACCGACAATTGTGAATAAAAAACAATATTTTTTACTTTCTGCTATAAAACATTCCAAATAAATTAAAAAAAAAATCTAATTTCTTCATCAATTTAGGCCAATATGTATTCTGCTACATATTTTTAGGAAAAAAAATCCCAATAAGCGTATATTGATTGGTTTGTGCAAAAGTTATAGCGTCCAAAAACTATGGTATAGATTTAGGGACTTTTTTTTTTCTTGTCTTTACTAGTAATGGCGGTGATCAGCAATTTTAAGTGGGACTGCGACATTGTGGTGGACAAACTGGACACTAAGTGACACTTTTTGGGGACCAGTGACACCAATACTGTGATCAGTGATAATATTATCAAATTCAAAATATTATAAAGTGCTGAGTACTCCAAAATAAAGTGCTTCTGTGATTCAGGATAAAGTGTTCAAGTGCCACGCTCCCCTCTTGTGACCCGACTCACCAGAGTTAATGGACCCTCAGCTTTGCAGTCAGCTGTCAAGAGAGCTGTGATCTAAATGATCTGGTGTGTGAGGAATGGACTCCAAAGAAACTTTCCATAGGGGTATTTATGTGGATGGACCGAGGTAGATCAATCATAATGAAAAAAAAACACAAGAAAAAGCCAATAGTGAAGTATCGCTAGTTTGTGTGTGCTGCGCAATCAAACAACGCCACTCAGGAGATATCTGAATTAAAACAGGCATCAGTGTATGATCCGGGTTCGCTGCTGAATGACTTGCGTTCCATGGACGGTGGAAGTTGCTTTACTGGTTTCCGAAACTGGAATTGCGTCGCATTTCCAGTTTTCGTAAACCAGTGACGCAACTTCCGCAACTTACCAAAAAATATTTTCAATAAAGAATTTAAAAAAATTAAGAAGTTAAAAAAAAAAATAATAATATAAAATGATTTACAGTGCCTTTTTTTATTGTGAAAACAGAAAAAGTCAATGTGCATAACTATTCACCCCCCTAAAATCAATACTTTGTAGAGCCACCTTTTGCGGCTATCACAGCTCCAAGTCGCTTTGGATAAGTCTCTATGAGCTTGCCACATCTTACCACTGGGATTTTTGCCCATTCCTTCTTGCAAAACTGCTCCGGCTCCTTCAAGTTGGATGGTTTGAGCTTGTGAACAGCAATCTTTAAATCTGACCACAGATTTCTCTATTGGATTGAGGTCTGGGCTTTGACTAGGCCATTCCGACTCATTTACATGTTTCAAGTGTTGCTTTAGCAATGTGTTTGGGGTCATTGTCCAACTGGAAGGTAAACCTCCGTCCTAGCCTCAAATCACACACAGAGTGGTACAGGTTTTGCTCAAGAATATCCCTGTATTTAGCACCATCTATCTTTCCCTCAACTCTGACCAGTTTCCCCGTCCTGACTGCTGAAAAACATCCCCACAGCATGATGCTGCCACCACCATGTTTCACTGTGGGGATGGTGTTCTTTGGATGATGTGTTGGGTTTGCACCAGACATAGCGTTTTCTCTGATAGCCAAAAGTTCAATTTTAGTCTCATCAGACCAGAGCACCTTCCTCCATACATTTTGGGAGTCTCCCACATGCCTTTTCGCAAACTCAAAATGTGCCATTTTGTTTTTTGCTGAAAGTAATGGCTTTCTTCTGGCCACTCTGCCAAAAAACCCAACTCTATGGAGCGTACGGCTTATTGTCGTCCTATATACAGATACTCCAGTCTCTGCTGTGGAACTCTGAAGCTCCTCCAGGGTTACCTTAGGTCTCTGTACTGCCTCTCTGATTAATGCCCTCCTTGCCCGATCCATGAGTTTTGGTGTGCGGCTGTCTCTTGGCGGGTTTGCTGTTGTGCCATGTTGTTTCCATTTGGTTATGATAGATTTGATGGTGCTCCTAGAGATAATCAAAGATTTGGATATTTTTTTATAACCTAACCCTGACTTGTACTTCTCAACAACATTGTACCTTACTTGTTTGGAGAATTCCTTGGTCTTCATGGCAGTGTTTGGTCAGTGGTGCCTCTTGCTTAGGTGTTTCAGCCTCTGGGGGCTTTCAAAAAGGTGTGTATATGTAATGACTAGGGTTGTCCCGATACCGATACTAGTATCAATATCGGCACCGATACCAAGCATTTGCCCAAGTACTTGTACTCGGGCAAATGCTCCCGATGCTTCCGCCAATACCTGTACAGTCAGCGGTGATCGGCGCATGGGGGAGTTACAAGCGGCTCCCCCTGCGGCTTTCAGCTGCTTAGTGACATACAGCGGTGATCGGTGCTTGTAACTCCCCCACACGTGATCACCGCATCCTCCTTCATGCCCCCTCCGGTCCGCTGTCCCCTCTGCTGTCCCTCTTCGTTCCGCTGTCCCTCTTCGTTCCGCTGTCCCCCTCCGCTGTCCCCCTCCGTTCTTCTGTCCCGCTTCGTTCCGCTGTCCCCCTCCGTTCCTCTGTCCCGCCGTTCCGCTGTCCCCCTCTCTTCCTCTGTCCCCTCCGTTCTGCTGTCCCTCTCTCTTCCTCTGTCCCTCTCCGTTCTGCTGTCCCTCTCCGTTCTGCTGTCCCTCTCTCTTCCTCTGTCCCTCTCCATTCTGCTGTCTTTCTCCATGTCCTCCTTTGTGAATGGATAGAGTCAGCTGACTCTGTCCATTCACATAACTGAAACATTGCAATCTCCTGTGATTACGATGTCTCAGTTTATGAATGGAGAGGAGCCGCTCTCTTCTCTCCATTCATTCTCAGTGCAGCTGAGGCTGCAGAGAAAGGGACTGGGGAATCTCTAACTTTGGTCTCTTTCTCTGTCTCAAGGGGGAGATTTCAGGGGTCTGTTAAGACCCCTGATATCTCACCAAAGCCCCCCAACAGGGCTAATAAAAAAAAAAAAAAACACACATATTGCAATAAATAATAAAAAAAAATATTATTGTAAAAAATAATAAAAATGTAAATAAAAAAAAAACACACAGACACCGTTCACCCCCCCCCCCCCCCCTAAAAAAAAAGAAAAAAAAGAAAGCATTGTTATAAAAAAAAAAACAATGTCACGTGACATTAAAAAAAAGTATCGGTAATCGGTATCGGCGAGTACTTGAAAAAAAGTATCGGTACTTGTACTCTGTCCTAAAAAAGTGGTATCGGGACAACCCTAGTAATGACAGATTATATGACACTTAGATTGCACACAGGTGGACATCATTTCACTAATTATGTGACTCCTGAAGGTAATTGGTTGCACCAGAGCTTTTTATGGGCTTCATAACAATGGGGGTGAATACATATGCACATGCCAATTATAATTTTTTTATTTTTGAAAAATAGTTTTATGTATATATTTTTATAATTTTACTTCACCAACTTAGACTATTGTGTTCTGATCCATCACATATAATTCAGCCTTTTTTCATTTACATAGCAAAAAAAAAAAAAAACAGTGGTGATCAAATACCACTAAAAGAAAGCTCTATTTGTGTGAATGACTGTGCAATTGCCAGTTAAGACCCCTTTCACACCGAGGGCGTTTTGCAGGCGCCATAGCGTTAAAAATAGCGTCTGCAATCCGCCCTCAAACAGCTGCAGCATTGTCTCCAGTGTGAAAGCCCGAGGGCTTTCACACCGGAGCGCTGCGCTGGCAGGACGTCAGGAAAAGTCCTGCCAGCAGCTTCTTTGGAGCGGTGAAGGAGCAGTGTGTTTACTGCTCCTCCACCGCTGCTCTCCATTGAAATCAATGGGGCAGCGCTGGGATACCGCCGGCAAACCACCACTATTGCAGCGCATTGCGGGCGGTTTTAACCCTTTCTCGGCCGCTAATCCGATGGTAAAACGCCGCCGTTTTACCGCCGACGCTATGGGCGGCCCGGTGTGAAAGGGCTCTAAAGGAGCATAGTGCTGAATAGAAAAAAACGGCCCGGTCATGAAGCGGATAAAACCTTCAGGAGGGCAAGTAGTTAAGCAATAGAAATAATATGCCGCCACAACAATAATTGTTATAAAACACAACACCTCAACCCTTTATAGGGCAACAATATCTGGGGGGAAGATTTAATTATGCCACAATAACAGTTCAGCAGTCAGAAGCAGTGGCAGTGTGTCCATTAAGGGTGCAGGGGCGCTGCCCCCTTTCTCCAGCCACCCCCTCTATGACTAATGGATAGATTAATGCATTGTATGAATCTATCCATGGCAACGCCGTCACCCCCTATTCAGGCGTCCGGCCCCTTTTCGGACGCCGGCACCTGAATTACAGCGGCGGGGATGTTTTTTGACGCACCTAATTAGAGCTATAGGCTCTAATAGGCTTCAAAAAAGGTGAACTTGGAGCGCAAAGCATTGAGCTCGCAGTTCACCCAGGTGTGTTAGAAAAGTGAATGAATATTCGCTTTTCTAACACTGAGCTGCCTCTCCGCCAATCAGGAAGCGCAGGTGTGTTACCGGTCACCTGATTAGCTGAAAGGTGCTGTGATTGAACTCCTATCAGGAGGAGGGGAGGAGACATTGTTTGCCCCACAGCTTGCTGCCGTCACCGGCTGCCTGACCCGCCACCGAGATAGGGTAAGTGCCGGGCAGAGGGCAGGGGGGCCACAGTGGCAACTTTTGATGGGCACATTGGCAGCATTTGATGGGCACAGTGGCACCATTTGATGGGGCACAGTGGCAGCATTTGATGGACACAGTGGCAAAATTTGATGGGGCACAGTGGTGGCATTTGATGGCACAGTGGCAGCATTTGATGGGCATAGTGGCTGCAATTGATGAGCACAGTGGTGGCATTTGATGGCACAATGGCTGCGTTTGATGGGCACAGTGGCTGCGTTTGATGGACACAGTGGCTGCGTTTGATGGGCACAGTGGCTGCAATTGATGGGCACAGTGGCTGCATTTGATGGGCACAGTGGCTGCAATTGATGGACACAGCAGCTGCGTTTGATGGCACAGTGGCTGCCATTGATGGGCACAGTGGCTGCGTTCGATGACACAGTGGCTGCGTTTGATGGGCACTGTGTCTGCGTTTGATGGGCACAGTGGCTGCATTTGATGGCACAGTGGCTGCTATTGATGGGCACAGTGAGGCTGCAATTAATGTTTTTTTCAGAATTTTTCAGTTTGTTTGCACCCTCCAAAAATTTTGAGCATCAGCCGCCACAGTTCAGAAGTATACTTCCCGATCTCCTGTGCTGGCCAGCTCCTTGTGCCTCTTTTATCAAGGTGTAATGCAAGGTTGGCCAGTGGCCTTTCACCACTCTCTTTCAGCAGGGGAATCTCCTTCTACTCAATTGCAAAATGTACCCAGTCAGTGTCCTCAGCATCTGGCTCATCACTTAGATAGTAGGTTCAACCAGCATTCAAGACATAGAGATATGGTAAGTGCCATGCAGACGGCGTGGGGGGTCACAGTGGCAGAATTTGATGAGGCACAGTGGCTGCGTTTGATGGGCACAGTGGCTGCGATTGATGGGCACAGTGGCTGCATTTGATGGGCACAGTGGCTGCAATTGATGGGCACAGCAGCTGCGTTTGATGGCACAGTGGCTGTGTTTGATGGCACAGTGGCTGCCATTGATGGGCACAGTGGCTGCGTTCGATAACACAGTGGCTGCGTTTGATGGGCAGAGTGGCTGCGTTTGATGGCACAGTGGCTGCTATTGATGGGCACAGTGAGGCTGCAATTGATGTTTTTTTCAGCATTTTTCAGTTTGTTTGCACCCTCCAAAAATTTTGAGCACCAGCACCACAGTTCAGAAGTATACTTCCCGATCTCCTCTGCTGGCCAGCTCGTTTTGCCTCTTTTATCAAAGTGTAATGCAAGGTTGGCCAGTGGCCTTTCACCACTCTGTGTCAGCAGGGGAATCTCCTTCTGCTCAATTGCAAAATGTACCCAGTCAGTGTCCTCAGCATCTGGCTCATCACTTAAGTAGTAGGTTCAACCAGTATTCAAGACATCCTCTAATGTTCTGGAATGGCTGCCGCTGTCCCACTTTCATTCAGGTGCAATGGTCCCTTGCAGCCTCAGTTCTCTTTGCAAAATGTCTCTTCTTCTCTCCCTTAGCCTGGAATAGTTGCAACTCCTCTTCTTCTCCAGCACAGTGCCTCTGCGAGTTGAAGAACAGAACTGTAGTAAAGGCTAAATATCTTTGGGGACTACATCTCCCACAGTCCTTTACTTTCCCCTTTAAATCTCTAGCAGTTCACATCCTCATTGCACCCCCTAATGGATGGAGGGTGGCTTAACACTGGTTGCTCTGTGTTCTGCTATAGGAGTCTCATCCATGCCCGTGCAAAAGTCCCCTTTGCATCACAAACACAGAGTCTGTTTCCTGCCTACATATTCCGGACCCCTGCTCTGTATAACCTATATTTTACATTACATATGTAACCCGAACCATGTCACTGCTGCCCTGTTGAATGGATAGGGCTGTGAGGGAGGCTGTCAGTGCCTCTACAGCCCCAGCACAAGCATTTCTCCCTCTCCTGGGCTGCCACAGAGGAGGAGCCAGAGGAGAGCCCGCCTACTGCCCCATGTCACAGAAAGCACTGTGTTTGGCTGCTGTACAGCTTGGGACTAAGAGCCAGTTCACATCTGTGCAGTGCATTATTTGCACATAGCATTTTACACTTGTATTAGGTGTGCTACCATTGAACTCTATAGAATTTGCATTTGGATGAAAACGCATCAAAGATGCAGCATATGTTTTTCCTTAAAATTGGTTTGTATTCAATGTTATTTTTTGGTTTTGGAAGATTCAATAACATTCGTTGTAACACAAAAGATGCAGCATAGAGCACTGTTTTCAGTGCACTGCACCTAAAACACATGTAAAATGCACAGGTGTAAATGGGGCCTAAAGGAAATGTAGCCACCAGAGACAGTTTCTCTATTGAGAAAAGATTCCTGTTTTCATTGCATAGTTTGCTGGAAAGGGTGTATAGCAGTTGTAATGCAGGTCAGTGACCAGACCTGAACCTAGCAGCCCCCCCCCCCCCCACCTTGGGTCTTTATGCCCCATGTTGGCATGGTTGTCCACCGTAGCATTTGCAGTGGCAAAGCAGTGTAGGACTGGCCACAAAAGGGATTACTTTGATGCAGTTGGTCGGCTTAACCATGTATTACAATATGTGTGAACTTAAAATCCCTGATTTTCATTGCATAGTTTGCTGGGAAGGGTGTATAGCAGTGTGCAGAGGGTCCATTCAGAATTTAAAGTGTTAGTATGTGGTAACACCCCTTTAGTACCTGATGTACAATCTATTGAGATTTGAGCACAGGTATATCTTTTCTCTGTAAGAGGGATTACTTTGACACAGTTGGCCAGCTAAGTTCACCTTTTTTTTTTCTTCTTCAGCTCCCCTATGTACCAAGTATACCAGTAATTAACCTCTCTTGCACAAAAATACAATTATTTGGTTTTGAAGACAAGGCCTACCTCCATCCATGGCTGTAGTTTGCAGATCATTTCAGAAACTTCCTGGTATAAACACAGGACAGAGAAGCCAGTATGACCCAGGCAGGTGTTTGCCAGCTGTCCTCATTAGCACACCTTCACCCATCAACTAAGTTTTCACAGCACCCCCTGGTATTTCATCAGATTAGGTGATCCGTCAGATTTTGTAACGGAAATAACGTTACGTTGCCGCCATCTTGCTACACCCCGCACTCTTTCACAGTAAGGATACAGTGAGAAGGTGGCAAGCGGACATCTTGTTACACCCACTGGAGTCATGTATTTAACACTTATTTTTAACAGTAAACTGAGCTTATATAGTGAAATACAGTATTTAAAAATCCATCTGACTGTTTAGATGTTGAATTTGAAAAACAGCGGGAAGCCTGCTGATCTCACAGGTTTGTTAATATGCCAGAACACTGCTGCTTTGAAAAATCAACATCAAAACAGTCTGACGGATTTAAAAATACTGAATTTCACTATTTAAGTTCAGTTTACTGGTAAAAATAAGTGTGAAATGCATGACTCCCGTGGATGTAACAAGATGTCCGCTTGCCGCATTCTCTCTGTATCCTTACTGTGGACGAGTGCGAGGTGTAGCAAGATGGCGGCGACGGAATGTAATTTCCATTACATAATCTGACAGGTCGCCTAATCTGACGAAACACCAACATTCCTCCAAGTGTAAATTTGCCTGACTTCCCCAGCTTCCCTTCAGATGGGCTCAAGGTGCATGCTAAATTCCCTAGGGCTACATGCAGCCTATGGGACACCCCTGTTGATATGCAAGAGCCTGCCTGATTGGATACAGATTGATTGGATAGATGGTGTGTCCTCCTATTATTTCGCTTTGGTAAATCTAAAGGAGATTGTACAGAGATTTATACACCTAAATATATCTAGTGCGCTTTCAGTTGCCTACCGACGCACGCCGATGTACATCGGCACAATGGCACGGGCAGGCATAAGGGCTTACCTGTACGTCACTGCCTGCCCGCGGGCGGGGGGGTCCAATCGCCCCCCCCCCGGTGCCTGTGGAGGCTCCAGGAGCGATCCGAGGTGAGGGGGAGGCCACTGATTCATGGCCACCCCCTCGCGATCGCTCCTGGCAAATAGAATGCTTCCTCTGCCTCTGTAATGTAAACAGAAGCGGAGGAAGTGAAGTCATCGCTCCTCGTGAAGCCTTTTTGCTCCGGCTTCCGAGGAGAGAAGACATCAAGTAAGTTTGCATCAACATTACACTTACAGTAGAACACACAGACACACTAATCACCCCCAATCAGCCCCCTGCACCCCCTGTCACAGTGACACCAATAGCAATTTTTTTTTGTTTTTTTTACTGATTACTGTATTGGTGTCATTTGTGACTGTTATAAGTGGAAGGGCAGTTAGTGGTAGGCCCCTTTAGGTCTAGGGTACCCCCCTAACCCTCCCTAATAAAGGTTTAACCCCTTGATCACCCCCCAGTTAACCCCTGTCGCCAGTGTCACTAAGCGATTCTAATCGCCGTATTAGTGTCTCAGGTGACGCTAGGTAGCCAGGTAAGTATTTAGGTTCAGCGTCAGGTTTTTATAGCGTCAGGTACCCCCATATACTACCCAATAAAGGTTTTAACCCCCTGATTGACCCCTAGTTAACCCATTCACCAGTGATCACCGTATAACTGTTAAGGGTGACGCTGGTTAGTTAGTTTGTTTTTTATAGTGTCAGGGCACCCACCGTTTATTACCTAATAAAGGTTTAACCCCCTGATCACCTGGCGGGTGATATAAGTTAGGTTCAGGGTCTGCGTTGCCCCAGGCAGCGTCAGGTTAGTGCCAGTACCGCTAACACCCACGCACGCAGCATACACCTCCCTTAGTGGTATAGTATCTGAATGGATCAATATCTGATCTGATCAGATCTATACTAGCGTCCCCAGCAGTTTAAGGTTCCCAAAAATGCAGTGTTAGTGGGATCAGCCCAGATACCTGCTAGCACCTGCCTTTTGCCCCTCCGCCCAGCCCAGCCCAGCCCACCCAAGTGCAGTATCGATCGATCACTGTCACTTACAAAACACTAAACACACATAACTGCAGCGTTCGCAGAGTCAGGCCTGATCCCTGCGATCGCTAACAGTTTTTTTGGTAGCGTTTTGATACAGTCGCTGACAGTCAGGAGCTTTCTTACCTGTGAGTCTCACTACTGTACCACTAAATTTAGAGCCCAAAATGGCAAATCGAAGGTACAGCAGTGAAGAGGCCTACACGTTTCTGAGCATGACAGATAGTGAAGAGGAAGTCACTCATCTGTCAGATTCAGGCTCAGAATATGAACCTGTAGACAGCAACGGCTCCATGACAGATAGCTCTGACGACGGAGTTGTGATCCCTGCCAAGGTCAGGCGTACCAGACCCCAATCTTCTTCGGCTGTTGAGGTGCAAGAACCGCAGGGCTCCCATATGGAGCAGAGAAGTACTAGCGCCGCCATTCCTTCTGGTGAACTGGCAAGCACCAGCGGCCTAGTACACCCTGGTCGTACATCCAGCACTGCAGTAACACTTGGTGACGTGGTGAATGCCAGAAGTGCAGTTCAAGCTGGCGAGGTGGCAAGCACAAGTAGTGTCCCACTGCCACCAAGAAGACAAAGACAGGCCCGTCAAGCCCATAGTGCCCTTCCTGCTGCATTCGCCAATCCTAATTGGGAACCCACCACTTCTGCAGCACCCGTACTTCCCCCATTCACTGGCCAACCCGGAATTCAGGTGGAAACAGTTCATTTTACGTCACTTGATTTTTATTCGCTATTTTTCACCGAAGATCTCTATAGATCTATTGTGGACCAAAACAATTTGTACACTGGTCAACACATCGCCACTAATCCCCAGTCCTCCCTTGTCAGAGATTGGAAACCAATTATGGTTTCCGAATTTAAGATCTTTCTGGGCCAGGGCATGATACGAGCAGATTTTGCAGTTCATGCACTTCAACAACAATGAACTCTGTCGTTCTTCGTGGAGACCCTGGATACGATTGGCTCTACAAAATTCGGCCCCTCGTAAACCACTTCAACCAATGCTTTGCAGACTTGTTTACTCCCCATCAAGTTGTCTGCGTTGATGTGTCCCTGATTACGTTTTCTGGCCGCTTGGCATTCGAACAGTATCTTCCCGGCAAGCGTGCCAGATACGGGGTCAAGATGTATAAGCTCTGTGACAGGGCTACAGGCTATACATGTAGTTTTATGGTTTATGAGGGAAGAGATAGTCACGTAGAGGCAACAAACTGCCCTGACTACATAGGAAACGCTGGCAATATTGTGTGGGACTTGGTGTCACCCTTATTCGGAAAGGGGTACCACTTGTACGTGGACAATTATTACACGAGCGTGCCACTTTTTAGTCACTTGTTTGTTTCCCCAGCGGCTTGTAGATTCCCATCTTAGGCTGGGGGAGAGAGCCTGCTTGAAGTGTAACAACTTGCTCGCTATGAAGTGGAAGGATAATAAGAATGTTTTCGTTCTTACCTCCCTTCATGCCGACACGGCGGTCCAAATTACTACGGCGACTGGTGTTGTGGAGAAACCCCTCTGTGTCCACGAATATAACCAAAATATGGGAGGGGTGGACCTCGATGACCAGTTGTTGACGCCGTACCTAGCTGCCCGTAAGGCCAGACGCTGGTATAAAAAAGTGTCTGTATACTTATTTCAATTGGCTTTGCTGAATGCTCATGTGCTATACAGAGCTTCAGGATGGACTGGATCCTTCCTTAAATTCCAGGAAGAGATCGTCAGAGCCCTTTTGTTTCCAGAAAATGTTTTGAGCGCTACCATACACTAGTTGAGTTTTAGCGTAGGGTACAGCATTGCACAGGCCAGGCACACTTTCACAGGGTCTCCCAAGATGCCATCGCATTTTGAGAGACCCGAACCTGGAACCGAACCATTACAGTTACAAATAAAAGTGAAAAAAAAAAAAAAGTAAAAAATAAAAAATACACAAAAAAATATAAAATAAAAAAAACAAAAATAGTTGTCGTTTTATTGTTCTCTCTCTCTCTATTCTCTCTCTATTGTTCTGCTCTTTTTTACTGTATTCTATTCTGCAATGTTTTATTGTTATTATGTTTTATCATGTTTGCTTTTCAGGTATGTAATTTTTTTATACTTTACTGTTTACTGTGTTTTATTGTTAACCATTTTTTTGTTTTCAGGTACGCCATTCAGCTGCAGTGCGGATCTATCTATCTTGACAGCAACAGCGTTTGCTCCCACGATGCATAAAGCCGTGACTCCAGCGCTGTTGGAGGTGATTTCACCACCACAATTAAAAAAAAACATTATATATGCCGAAGCATGGGGGCAGCAGGGGTGGAGGAGCGAATTGCTCCTAACTTTTTGGGCAGATGCCCCCATGCTTCAGCATATATATATATATATATATATATATATATATATATATATATATATATATATATATTTTAGGCACAAATTGCGTTAAAAAATGTTTTATTTTTTACTATTTTTTTTTTGTTTGCTTTGCAGGTATGGTATGACTTACTGTTATACTGTAATGTTACTTTGTTTTATTGTTAACCATCATTTGCTTAGCAGGTACGCCATTCGGCTGTAGCGCGGATTTATTTATCTTGACAGCAACAGCGTTTGCTCCCACGATACATAAAGCCGTGACTCCAGCACTGTCAGAGGTGATTTCACCACCACAGTTAAAAAAAAGAGCATATATGCCGAAGTATGGGGGAAGCGGGGGTGGAGGAGCGATTTGCCTCTTAACTTTTGGGGCTGATGCCCCCATGCTTCGGCATATATAAACGGTTCATGTATGGAGGTATTCTAATGGTGGACATACCCACTGATCAATCTCTTTTTTTCGTTCAACCCACAGGCTGCATGAAAAAAAAGATTACAATATATGCCCAACAAGGACCAGCAACGTACAGGTATGTTGCTGGGAATGTTGGTTTTACCAGAATGATGCCTGCAGGTTTAGGTATCATTTTGGTATCATTCTTTTCAGCTAGCGGTCGGCTTTCATGTAAAAGCATTCCTAGTGGGTAATTAGCCTCTAGACTGCTTTTACAAGCAGTGGGAGGGAATGCCCCCCCACGGTCTTCCATGGTTTTCTCTGGCTCTCCTGTCCCAACAGGGAACCTGGGGATGCAGCCGGTGGTTCCGCCAGCTGACCACAGAGCTGATTAGAGACCAGAATGGCTCCAATCATCTCTATGGTCTAAGAAACTGGAAGCTACGAGCATTTCATGACTTAGATTTCAGCGCCATTGGGAACAGCGCCATTGGGAAATTGGGAAAGCATTTTATAACACCGATCTTGGTGTGGTCAGATACTTTGAGGGCAGAGGAGAGATCTAGGGTCTAATAGACCCCAATTTTTTCAAAAAAGAGTACCTGTCACTACCTATTGCTATGATAGGAGATATTTACATTCCCTGAGATAACAATAAAAATTATAAAAATATATATAAATGAAAGGAACAGTTTAAAAATAAAATAAAAAAGCAAAATAAATAATTAGAAAAAAAAAAAAGCACCCCTGTCCCCCTCGGCTCTTGCACAAAGGCGAACGCAAGCGTCGGCCTGGCGTCATATGTAAACAGCAATTGCACCATGCATGTGAGATATCACCGCGAAGGTCAGATCGAGGGCAGTAATTTTAGCAGTAGACCTCCTCCGTAAATCTAAAGGGGTAACCTGTAAAGGCGTTTAAACGTTAAAAATGTATGTAGTTTGTCGCCGCTGCACGTTGTGCGCAATTTTAAAGCATGTCAATGTTTGGTATCCATGTACTCGGCCTAAGATCATCTTTTCTATGTCATCAAACATTTGGGCAATATAGTGTGTTTTAGTGCATTCAAATTTTAAAAAGTGTGTTTTTTCCAAAAAAAATGTGTTTGAAAAATCACTGCGCAAATACTGTATGAAAAGAAAAAATGAAACACCTACCATTTTAATCTGTAGGGTCTTTGCTTTAAAAAATATATAATGATTGGGGGTTCAAAGTAATTTTCTTGCAAAAAAAAATATTTTTTCATGTAAACAAAAAGTGTCAGAAAGGGCTTTGTCTTCAAGTGGTTAGAAGAGTGGGTGATGTGTGACATAAGCTTCTAAATGCTGTGCATAAAATGCCAGGACAGTTCAAACACCTGCCCCCCAAATGACCCCATGTTGGAAAGGAGACACCCTAAGCTGTTTGCTGAGAGGCATGGAATATTTTATATTTTGACACAAAATGGGGTAATTTGGGGGGGGGGGGGTTGTGCCATCTTGGCATTTTATGGCCTTCAAAACTGTGATAGGTAGTGAGGAGTGAAATCAAAATTTTACGCCCTTAGAAATCCTGAAGGCGGTGCTTGGTTTTCAGGGCCCCGTACGTGGCTAGGCTCCCAAAAAGTCCCACACATGTGGTATCCCCGTACTCAGGAGAAGCAGAAAAATGTATTTTGGCGTGCAATTCCACATATAACCATGGCATGTGTGAGCAATATATCATTTAGTGACAACTTTTTGTAAATTTTTTTTTTTGTCATTATTCAATTATTTGGGACAAAACAATAAAATATTCAATGGGCTCAACATGTCTCTTAGCAATTTCCTTAGGGTGTCTACTTTCCAAAATGGGGTCATTTGGGGAGGTTTGTACTGCCCTGCCATTTTAGCACCTGAAGAAATCATAAACTAAAAGCTGCGTAAATTACAGAAAATGTACCCTAGTTTGTAGACGCTATAACTTTTGCGCAAACCAATAAATATACGCTTATTGACATTTTTTTACCAAAGACATGTGGCTGAATACATTTTGGCCTAAATATATGACTAAAATTGAGTGTATTGGATTTTTCTTATAACAAAAATTAGAAAATATAATTTTTTTTCCTAATTTTTCAGTCTTTTTCCTTTTATATCGCAAAAAATAAAAATCGCAGAGGCAATCAAACACCATCAAAAGAAATCTCTATTTGTGGGAAAAAAGGACGCAAATTTCATTTGGGTACAACACTGCATGACCGCGCAATTACCAGTTGACAGGGATCAGTGTGAGTTCCTCTGTGACCTCTGGAGGGCTCCGCTCATCTTAGACTGCATGCTGCTAGTCGATGACTATTTACACTGTGAGACCTTCTACAACTGTTTGTGAGTAGTTCCTTTTTACTATTGGTTTTAATAAATTTACATCCAAAGGATAATGCACATGGCTGGTGCGCCCTTTTCTTTCTTTTTTCTCGTTGACTATTAGGATTCCCCATCCTTGAGGGCAGCAAGGCCTGTGGCTTTACACTACTTGTTTGGTTATCCACTTGTGCGCAGGAGCGTTTTTTCTCTTTTTTTTCTCTGCTTTCATGCTGGAAGACCCATCCATGACCCACCTTCAGTGTTCTGGCTGAGAGAAGAAGGTTCACATCCAAGATTTTACAATACATGGCCAAGTCCATTGGCCCCTCAATGCGGCAAAGCTGGCCTATACCTTTAGCAGAGAAACAGCCCCAAAGCATAATGTTTGACTGTAGGGATGGTGTTGTTAGGGTCAAAGTCAGAATTTTCCTTCCTCCAAACACGGCGAGTTGAGTTAATACCAAATAGCCAATGAACATCTAAGTGATTAAGAGAAAGGTTGGGAGAAAGTGTTGTGGTCAGATGAGACCAAAATTGAGCGATTCGACTTACTGTGTTTGGAGGAAGAAAAATGCTGACTATGACCCTAAGACAGTGATGGCGAACCTTTGCACCCCAGATGTTTTGGAACTACATTTCCCATGCTCATGCACTCTGCAGTATAGATGAGCATCGTGGGAAATGTAGTTCCAAAACATCTGGGGTGCCAAGGTTCGCCATCACTGCCCTAAGAACATCCCTAGAGTCAAGGGGTGGGGGTGGAAACATTATGCTTTTGGGCTGTTTTTCTGCTAAAGGTACAGGCCGACTTTGCCGCGTTAAGGGGCCAATGGTTGGGGCTATGTATTGTAAAATCTTGGATGAGAACCTTCGTCCCTCAGCCAGAACACTGAAGATGGCTCGTGAATGGGTCTTCCAGCATGACAATGACCCAAAACATACTGCCAAGGCAACATAGGAGTGGCTCAAGAAGAAGCACATTAAGGTCATGGAGTGGCCTAGCCAGTCTCCAGATCTTAATCCTATAAAAAAATGTATAGAGGGAGCTGAAACTTTGAGTTGCCAAGCGACAACCAAGAAACCTTAAGGTTTTCGAGAAAATCTGTAAAGAAGGGTGGACCAAAATACCTCCTGAGATGTGTGTAAACCTGTTAACCAACTACAAGAAACGTCTTACCTCTGTGCTTGCCAAAATGGGTTTCTCCACTGAGAGCTAAGTCATATTTTGCTTGGGGATCAAATACTTATTTTAGTCACTCAACTGCAACTCAATTTATAACATTTCTATCATGTGTTTTTTCTGGATTTTTGATTGATATTATGTCTCTATCATTTAAAATACACCTATGATAAAAAAATATAGACCCTTAATTTCTTTGTAAGTGGGCAAACTTACAAAATCTGCAGGGAATCAAATAATTATTTTCCCCACTGTATATATAGTTATACAATATTTGTATCTGTTATTGTTCACTGTTATTGCGATTTCATTTTTTGATTTCCTGTATGTGTTGCATAAATAAATGCAGTATTCTTTCTTTAGCCTTGTTGTGTCAGAGGGTGAGGCATTACTTAAATGGGTTGTTGTCATTTGGAGTCAGGGGACTTTAACATCAGCACTTCCTTCGGGGTTAAGCACTACACATAGTTTTGACCACTTACCTATATACACTGTCATTGATTTACTAAAATTGGAGAGTGCAAAATCTGATGCAGCTGTGCTGATAGCCAATCAGCTTCTAACTTCAGCTTGTTCAATAAAGGCCCTTTCACACATGGGGACCGTTTATCCGTTTTTCATCCATCCGTTGACGGATGAAAAACGGACATCAATGCATTCCTATGGAAAAACGGGTGACAACGGATGATCGTCTATTTTCATCCGTTTTCATCCGCTTCCGTCAACATCTGTTTTTTTTGAACGGATGAAAAAATGGATCAGACAAAAACAGATGTAAACATTTTCTTATTGGTATTGTATGTAAAAAAACTGGTGAAAAACTGATGAGCACAGATAAACAATGGATGAAAAACGGATGAAAAACTTGATGAATACTTCATCCGTTTTGACTGAACTGATGAAATGAATGTTCTGCATGTGTGAAAGGGGCCTAAAGGAGAAGTACAGCCAAAGGTCTTTGGCTGTACTTCTCCTGTGGATCATAGGAGTGCAGTTGATTCTGCACTTCTATGACCTGTCTTCAGCAGACAGTGGACTGAAGGCAGCTGTTGGCTGATGTCACAGAGCCGGTCCAGGCTCAGGAAGGATCTTGACCATATGGTCGGGACCCGCCCACATGCCTGGACCAGCACCCAGTTATGGCTCTCAGCGAGCCTCTGAGAGCCTGAGCCGGCCTCTACCACCACCTCCACAGCCTAGCTCTCCAGTAAGTGCGGAGGGGGGGGGGGGGGTAGAGCAGAGAGCAGTGAGTACTGAGCAATTGTCGGTGTTAAATCGCCGGGGGGGGACAGATGCAGCATCCCGCTAGGTAAATATGAATCTGAAAAAAACACAAACCCCATACTTCTCTCTTATGCTTTGACAAAAAAAAAAAAACATTGAAGATGATCGGTTTCTCTGCAGAGCTTCACCAGATTTTGCAAATTCCAGCATTAGTAAATCAATGATGATTATGGAAATAGAGACCATAAAAGAAAAAAGAGAAAAGGCTTCCACATAGCATAGATCAAAAACGTAGGGGTTTAATATAGAAAGGGGTACAAACATCACTTCTGATGTGTACAATAAAATTGTGATCACAAAAAGCATGTAAAACAGGCGCAGTGTTTAGAGCTAAGCAGGTAGTAAACCTACAGGACTTCAACTCTTTTATATTAAACCCATACATTTTTGATCAATACTATGTGGAAGCCTTCTCTCTTTTTTCTTTTATGATCATTATTTCCATCATTGATGGATGAGAGATTTGTGGATACTGCATAACATCAGGAAATCTTGGTTGAGTTCCTGTTTCCTGCACCTCTTGTCTGCTGCATCATTGCCGGTGTGTCTCCATCTTGTCCACTCCAGGAGATCATAGCCTGTAATCCACGTTTCCATCTATGCCTGTACGACTCACTGGCGCTGGTGTGTGTGTACACAACTCATGGTAAGAATACCTACCCCTGCCTTGGGTGGTGGAAGCACAGTCCTGGGTGCCTTCTCATTTTGAACATTGGAATACCACCATCTGTGTTTTTTAAGATATAATAACATCTTACATCTTACCAATAGTTTCATCTGTGGAGCACATCTTGAAATCAATTATTAATGGACTTATCACTGTGTCACAATGTGTTTCTGCTTATTTGAACATTCACGGATATAGCATGTGCACTTTACATATTGTCATATGTGCCTGTATTCAGTTTAGCTGGTTATTATGGTAGCATCTGACCCACATTATTTTCGATTTGAGCATATTTTCATTGTTCAGTTTGCACAACTCTTTTTCACATGTACTCAATACTCATACTCTTTGGTTTAAGTACTATGGTAATTTTTGCACAACTTCAGGTGTGTATGTTTAGTGTTCTCTAGGTTTATACCTGGGGCTTACATGTTTCATTAGCGATTGCACATTTTTATTCATATCTATATACAATTAGTCTTATTGTGGTGCTAGCAACTCTTTCTCTACACTGGTAGCGCAGTAATTTTTGCACATAATATTTACATCCTTGACACGTATTATTCCTGCTACCTTATACACATTTTTCTGCTTTTAGAAATAAAAATGGATGTTTTTGATTACAGAACAACTCATTCCATTAACACAGGTGGTCTCTTTTTGAGACTTAAGAATCTTATGGTCACCGAACTACATTTAGAATGGGACATAGCATTCTTGGAACAATATTTCAAGGAAAGCATGGTCCCTAGAGGTTTAAGATGGGATATACATCCCCAACAAGGCGACTCTATAATAGAGCCATGGTTCCGCTACTTCAATGAAGCAGGAATCAGCTTTCTAGGTTTTCTGACTGAAAAGAAAAGGATTAGACTAACTGCCATTGACAAAGAAATTAAGAAGAAATGACATCGGAATACATTTCACTTTCAACCAATTTGAAGAACCATTTAGAGAAGGAAGAATGAGAACAGAGAACAAAAAAAACAAAAGAAATATACTAGAGACGTCAATGACTATAAATCCAATTGTGTCTTCAGTTGGCAAAAGAAGGATAATTTACCTTCTAATGCAAGTGAAGAGTCATCACAAATGGAGACATTTATCCCTACTACATTAATGAATGAATCTAGGCCGTTATTTTATTCTACTCAGCCTTTAAAACCAGGGAGGACAGACTATCCCACCACCTCTAGTTGCCCCAAGAATAGACATCCCAGTGTCCATACTATCACTTGACACTACAGGGGGACACATCCCCACAATAGAAAGGGAAGAGGCACTAGGAACAGGAAGGCTATCAACACCATGAATATCCCAGATAAGATAGATCACCATATGGTTGGCATGGCAACCAAGGTGACTATCATTGAGATCATTATCCTTCTTAGAGAACACCCATACGTACATACAACCGTTTCTCACCTCTCAGAGATGCATACAATTTACATTACTCTTACATGGATAGGGAACATGACCAATATAACAGATCCCCTTTTAATTACAACCAAACCCACCCTGGACCTTCCCACACTGGGAGTTTTCCCAGAGAGATAGAAGGCCACAAACTAGGCCCAGAACAAAACGAGGCTCCCGAGGCTTGACAGGAAAAAGAAAAACAACATAAAGGATAAAGGCATTTTAAATCTCAGCCATGCCACATTCACAGATGCCGAAAAGTTAATTTTAGATAAAGGACTTAAATTTGTCCCTCCCAAAAAACTTAATAGATTTGCCACGTTTATTGATGTACAGAAATTTACACATAAATTAAACATACAAAGACACTTCATTACCAACCCTATGAGACCATTACCTATACAGAGAATGGGAGGCACTGTTCATTCAGGCCATTCGTCACATCCCGCATAGGGCGCTATATCGATTTCCACTTACAACCTTCAGTGAAATCCATACCCTCGTATCTTAAAGACACTAAAGATACCATTGGTCTTTTGGAACAAGTTGACTATTGTAAAGACTATTTGCTAGTGACAGCAGACATTGCAGCCTTATATACCTGACCTGACCTTGGGGTCTTCGCTGTAGAATATTATCTGACCAAAAGGGATAGTATTCCCATAATCCAACAGGAGTATATTATGGAACCACTCAGATTTGCACCTAAACATAATTACTTTTGGTTCAAAAATCTGTTTTATTTGCAGCAGAAGGGAGTGGCTATGGGGGCTAAATTTGCACCCAGCCTGGCCAATTTGTTCATGGCCCACTGGGAGGAGGATGTCATCTATGCCCTTAATAGACCAGAGTTGGTCCTTGGACCAGGTCTATAGACGACATCCTCCTCCTTTGGAAAGCTGACGAAGATTCCTTATGGGATTTCATGACAGCCCTAAATTGTAATAATAGAGGCATTACATTAAGTTATGAGGCCAGTTTTACTACTATACACTTTCTGAATCTAGAAATTTTGGTTATAGACCATCAACTAATTACTAAGACTTTTTTCAAACCTACAGACCGGAATGGCTACATTCTGGTCGATAGTTGCCACCACAACTCATGGTTGAAGTCAGTCCCACAAAGTCAACTATTGAGCATCAGACGCTATTGCACAAACTTATCTGACTACAACCATCAGGCCACAATTCTTAAGTCGAGGTTTGTAGAGAAAGGTTATCATCCATTGACCATAGATGAAGAAATCAGTAAAGTGTCTTTGATAGATAGGAATACATTGCTGGCAGACCAACCCAGTCGCATACAGGACACAAGGTTTAAGTGGTCCTTTGTGACTGCGTTTTTTTTACAACATAAACAAATAAAAGATATTTTTAATCGTCACTGAAAGGTACTCAAGAATGATCAGGTGCAAGGCCTCGTTCTTCCAGATCGTGCTGTTGTCATCTATAGGTGAGCACTACCTCTGAGTGGACAAATTTCCCCAAATGTTATTGACCCTCCTGTTAGAGCTTAATTTTTTCACAACCCCAAGGGTTATTATCCCTGTCGCAAAGGCAATGTGTGTTCACATAATGTTTGTGGCAGAATCAAATCAGAGTTTTTTTAGTCCACCACTATGTCCCAACAGTACCAAATGAAACACTTTACCACCTGTGCCACTCGCTACATTGTATATTAATTATTTGTCCTTGTAAGAAGCAGTATGTAGGACGTGCCATACGACCCTTTTCAGTGAGGGTGAACGAACATATTGCTAGTATCAAAAAAGGTTGCATTAATCATAACGTACCTAGGCATTATCTTCATCATCACAATAAAAACCCACTAGGCACTAAGTTCCAGATTATAGACAAATTTGTCCCCCATTGGCGAGGAAACTCTTGTTTATGGGGGGTATCACGTCTTGAGAAATTCTGGATTAATCAATTGAAATCATATTCACCCTATGGGATGAATATTGACTGGGATCTCAATGCCTTTATTAACCAAGCATAGAACTGATTGCACCATTCGCTAGTTTGTCTTTGTTCTCCTATTGGCTGTTTTACAAACCCATGTCCATATATACATTATGTACATAGGTTCATATATATATATATCACATATATGCCAAATATTTTATTTGCTTGTTGATCTAGGCATAATGTTTGATGTATTTTTTTGGTGTGGTATTTAATTATACATTCCGATGTGTTTCTGTTAATGGATTTTACATAGCTGTACAATAATTGATGTGAGGAAAAAACACTGATTTTGGATTTTGTGGTGAATGATTGGCCATATATGAGGGTCTTTGCGAGATACCGTTCCCCTGACATACAAGAGGGGCATGGACAGAGCACTCGTGATCAAAGATCGAGTTTAGCCTCTCCATATGCCGGTCTAGTCTGGTGATCCGGACATAGATGGGCGTGGCTTTGCCGATTGAGTCATCATGTAACGATGAGCATTCTCACGCCGCATCCCGCTAGGCACATCACAGATCTTGTGGCAGCAATCATGCTGAGGCCTGGTCGTTCACTACTACATCGCGAGGATAATGACGTTTATCATGTGATTTTGTGACGTGTATGGCGTGACCCCCACGTAACACTACCATGATTGGTGAGTGAATGCGAGGGGAGAAGCGCACGTCATCCACCATGAGGCATTTGAATTAAGCCTGGTTCAATTACAGTTTGATGAATTCATTCATTAAAGCGGGGGTTCACCCACACCGCCAAAAAAAAAAAATATTAAAAGCCAGCAGCTACAAATACTGCAGCTGCTGATTTTTAATACATGACCACTTACCTGTCCCAGGGTCCAGCGATGTCGGCAGGGGACGCAAAGAACCCGCTCGGTTCTCGGCAGCTGCCGCCGCCATCCTAGGTGAGGGAATCAGGAAGTGAAGCGTTGCGGCTTCACTTCCCGGTTCCCTACTGCGCATGCGCGAGTCGCGCTGCGCATCCCTAGTGGTCCCCGCTCTCTCCTGGGAGCTGTGTGTTCCCAGCAGACAGCGCGGTCGGGACAGGAAGAGGCATAGACTCCCATGGGAGTCTATGCTGGAAGTGAGTGCAAATACCTGTCTTAGACAGGTATCTGCACCCCCCTCCCCCCTGAAAGGTGCCAAATGTGACACCGGAGGGGGGGAGGGTTCCGAAAAGCGGAAGTTCCATTTTTGTGTGGAACTCCGCTTTAATTTGTATGTTTTTATATACATAGCGCAGTGTAAGGGAGCAGGTTTATACCCCAGTTGAAGTCCTGTAGGACGAAATGTGTTGGGTTACTGCCTGCTTAGCTCTACACACTGCACCTGTTTTACATGCTTTTTGTGATCATAATTTTATTGTACACATCTGAAGTGATGGTTGTACTCTTTTTATATTAAACCCCTACATTTTTTGATCTATGCTATGTAGAAGCCTTCTCTCTTTTTTCTTTTTGATCATTATTTCCAACATTGATGGATGAGAGATTTGTGGATACTGCATAACATCGGGAGATCTCAGTTGAGTTCCTGTTTCCTATACCTCTTGCCTGCTGCATCAGGAGATCGTAGCATATTTTCATTGTTCAGTTTGCACAACTCTTTTTCACATGTACTCATACTCTTTGGTTTAAGTACTATGGTAATTTTTGCACAACTTCAGGTGTGTATGTTTACTGTTCTCTAGCTTTATACCTGGGGCTTACATGTTTTATTAGCGCTGCACATTTTTATTCATATTCATATACAATTAGTCTTATTGTGGTGCTAGCACATCTTCCTCTACACTGGTAGCGCAGTAATTTTTTCACATAATATTTAGATTTTTTTCAAATGTCCTGAGGTTTATGTGTGTCTGTGAGAATGTCACCTGTGGCACAGTAATAAAATGGTTCTAAAGCCAAAACATTTTTTACATTTTGTAAAAAATGTATTACTACTTGCTGTGCCCCCGTTCCCCACCCAAACACTTATCTGACTCCTCCATAGATTCAGCGCTGTCCTGGCTGAAGCACTGCCATTCTCTCTTCCTGCTTCTACTGTAAGTCAAATCCTGTGAGGAGGGAGCAGGGGGCATGGCCAAGCCATGTTGTGTGAGTCTATGCATCCACACAGCCTAGTTTGGAAGCTCGCATGCATGGGTCCCTCCTTAGCACATGGCTTGCTGAGGGGGCACCCGCAGGAAGGAGGAGTGGACAGCACCGACGGGGGAACTCCAGAAGGGGAGGTAAGTGACCACTGTGTGAACTATCATTGCACAAAGCTGGTAAGTATAACGTTTTTTTTAAATTTAACTAATATTAGGCTTTAATAACACTTTAAGGCATATTTTTTGGTGTAACCTTTATGCCTCTTGTTCCTGTGTTTAAAATCTTCTGCATTAAAGCAGGTTTAGTGGCACTTAGATGTATTTACATGTATTTAGCTACGTTTACAAATGTTTAAATCAGTAAAGCCACCTTTAGAGTTTCTAATCAGATTCTGGATGCATAGAATTCTATTTTCTTCAAGTACAGCTATACTGAACAACCCTAAAGGCAGCTAAATGTCAAGTCTGAATGATATTATCCATAAATCTTTACCTGCATTTATATGCATTTATAAATGTGCTCAAACACATAAACACAGGTTTGATACTGTGTGAGTAAGGCCTTAACGTTTGATCTGGCCATGGCAGGTCTGATAGGTGGTTGGTGGTCCAGTGGGGCTGCAGGTGGGGATAGGAGCAGGCAGCTGCATAAAAGAAGATATGGAACATACAGGAGAAAAATTGCATTATATGTTGGATCTGACCATTTCCTGATGCTGTGTCTAAAAATGTTCTGTCGTATTCAGGAACTCCTGACAAAGCATCTTTGATCAAGCCTGGAGTTATATGTACTGTAAATGTCCTCTGGACTGGCTATATGTGGGGAACAGCTGAAGTAGGCTGACATTAACAGACAGCTGGGCAGTGATGTAGTTGATGGCAGTGTGTAGTGAGCTCTGGGTAATTGGAATAATTGCTCAGGAGTCGGCGGATTGGTCATCAGGCATCCCGGTGGATCAGGAGGCCCGGTAAGAGCAGCGGGAGGTGGCGGGAGGGGGGACGTCCCCTCCCGCTCCTCCGGTATAACAGCCGAGCGGCTTTCAGCTGCATCAGTTGTTATACTCGGATAGCTGATCGCCCGCTCTACAAAATGGTACCAGGATGATGCCTGCAGAAGGGGTTAATAAAAAAGCTGAGTGGTTTCTATGCAGAGCTTCCATGTTTTTTTTGTCAAAGCTTAATTGAACAAGCTGAAATTAGAAGCCAATTGGCTACAATGCACAGATACACCAGATTTCCACTCTCCAGTTTTAGTAAATCAACCCCTCTTTGCATTACGCACTCCTTACCCTGTACCTGCACCCTGTACCTGAGCCCTTCACTCTGTGTGCTACACACTCCTGACCCCTGCACTCTGCGTGTTAAGCACCCCTGTTTCCTGCACTCTGTGTGTTTTACAGTCCTTACCCTGTACTCTGTGCGTTATGAACTCTCAACCCCTGCACTATATAATTGCACACTCCTGCGTGAATACTTATTGCATCATGCACTCCTACCGCTGCACTCTATGTATTACACACCCTTGACCCCTGCACTCTTGACCCATATGACAGTTTGCTGCACATAAGACTTCTTTTTGGTGGTTCTCTAAGTGTAGCTACATAGTTACATAGTTACATAGTAGGCGAGGTTGAAAAAAGACACAAGTCCATCAAGTCCAACCTATGTGTGTGATTATATGTCAGTATTACATTGTATATCCCTGTATGTTGTGGTCGTTCAGGTGCTTATCTAATAGTTTTTTGAAACTATCATTGCTACGCGCTGAAACCACCACCTGTGGAAGGGAATTTTACACATCCTTGCCGCTCTTATAGGGCGTACACACGGTCGGACTTTGTTCGGACATTCCGACAACAAAATCCTAGGATTTTTTCAGACGGATGTTGGCTTAAACTTTTTTTGTCTACACACGGTCGCACAAAGTTGTCGGAATTTCCGATCGCCAACCACGCGGTCATGTACACCACGTACGACGAGACTAGAAAAGGCCGGTTCAGAACCAAGCACGGCACCCTTTGGGCTCCTTTTGCTAATCTTGTGTTAGTAAAGGTTTGGTGAGAGACGATTCACGCTTTTTCAGACTCGTGGCTTTCAGATCGTTTTCTGCCATTCAGTTTGTGCTTGTGGGTTTATATCTGCTCTTCAGTGCGTGCAAGCAAGTTCCACGTGACTTTAAGTAGTCATTGTATTCTTGTTTGTTCGTTACTGGTTTTCAGGTCGCTCTTCACAGGCCTTGCTGTTCTTCAGTGCGTTCTGTTACTTCGTTCTGAGCATTTTCTAGCCATGTTTCGTATGCGTACTCCTCGTAGGGTTTGTGCTGTGTGGGGGCTTGGTGTTGGGGTCCTGACCTTGACACAAGTCCAGTCCATGAACAGGGTGGGGAGGAGTTCATGGACCAAGAATTGGTTACTTCAGCGTGACCAGTTCTGTCATATGCCTTTGCTCCGTGAGATCCGTGAGAATAATCCTGATGATTTCAGGAACTTTCTCAGGATGACGGACCCCGTGTTTCACCGTTTGTTGGCTTCGCTGACCCCCTATATCAGCAGGCAGGATACCTGCATGAGGCAAGCCATCACTCCGGAGCAGAGGCTCGTCGCTACCCTGCGGTACTTGGCGACAAGGAGAAGCCTGCAGGACCTCAAGTTCTCGACAGGCATCTCCCCCAGGCTCTGGGGATCATTATCCCAGAGACCTGTTCTGCCATCATCCAGGTCCTGCAGAAGGAGTATATGAAGGTAAGATTTTTATCCTTTTATATCACATTTTATTGTATTTAATGTTTGCTAATATATTGTATTTCTTTCCTCATTCCCTAATTACCATGATTGTAATATGCTGTGAATGTCCCCTTTGTTCTCATGCATGCTGGATTTTTATGTAATTATTATTTTAGGTCCTTCATACATATTTGCCCTTCAATAACCTCCCCAGCATGGTGTCTCCTGCCCCTATATTCACCTCATGTAGTCACTTAACAATGTATTTTATCAGCTCTATAGTAGTGCTTTACCCCAAACACCCCCTAAAATGTTTGGAAATGTTATTTTTATAACCCTCCCTCCCCCAACTGCTAAGTCAGCTGATCCCAATTCTCTATGTATCCTCAATCATCTATCTGCTGACTTTGCCAAACCCATACACACTATACCCATCTCTTTAGTGCTCAGATTTATGGATGAATTCCCCAAAGCATGTAGTGCAAGGGCCTGCCTGTATACTTTCCAATGGTACTGTTTCAAGTATTTGTATTCTATTATTATCTTGATAAGTAATAGCAGAATGTCCAAATGCCCTCAAATGTGTACAATGTGTATTTATATCTTTGTATTATGACACTTCTTACCTGTCCAGTGGTCTGCCAATAGCGTAACTAAGGAGGGGCTGTTCCAAGTAATACCCATTATTTAGGCATTCAGCTCTCAATGAAGTGAAGAGGGTTACCTGTCCAAGATCCCCTCCCCCCCCTATAATGTTAGAAATGGCCCATGAGAGGGGGGGAGGGGGAACATGATAGGTGTACCTTATACTTTGGCCTTGTTAAATTCCCCTTACTAAATGCTATCTGGAGGTTGCCACATAATGTTTGTGCCTAATCTGCTTGCCATGTTTCTGTGAAAAAATAGTAATGTTTTCGTAATGTGTTCGTTGCTGATGAAGCGTTTGCGCTGGGGGACCACCTGATGCGGCCATTCCCGATGAGGACCCTCACCCCGGAACAGAGGGTTTTTAATTACCGGCTGGCCAGAGCCCGAAGAGTGGTGGAGAACACATTTGGAATCCTGGCCAGCCGGTTCCGCCTATTTCTGACACCCATCCATATGGCGGAGTATAAACTGAACCATATAATACTTGCGTGCTGTGTTCTTCATAACTTTTTAAGAAAACATTCGGCCAACTATGCTGGCTCAGTTGGGCCTGAGGCCGGAATGATACATCAAACCACACTGACGGCGCTTGAAAGCGGACGTCCTGGCTTGCCCTCCCTGAGTGCCCGTGATGTACGGTTATGCTACCTGGAGTTCTTTGCGGGTAGGGGCCATCAATATGCCAGAAAATCTGTGAAGCCTTTTTATAATAAAACAAGAAAAGAAAATCTTTGTGGACATTTACTGCTTGTGTTTGTTTTAGCTGACCCTGACAGAAATGTGTTGAGTCCCTAAAATGTCCTGATTGTGTAACCTTATTATAATACAAAGCACTGTTGGCTGTTATTTACTAAATGCAAAAACACTACACTACACTACAAGTGCACTTGCAACTGCACTGAACCTGCACTTGTAGTGCAAAGTGGATTTGCCCTTAGGAAATAACCCCCATTTTCGCAGAAAACAGCAATTACATCACCCCAAAAGTGTTGTAGTGTTGAGACAATAATCCACACATTCTTGATTAACCAACTTTTTTATACCTGCACAATCACATGTGCATTTACCAAAGGTTTTTCAAACAAACCAACATGTTTGTTGTATAACAATTTTAGGAGTAGCATTATCAAAAATAGAAATGTCCATTTAAGATAAAACAGGCCTGTGTAAAACCAACAAGAAAGCCAAAAAACTTGAACTTACAAAGTTCACATTAGGTAAAACCTGAAGGCAATATCAGACATCAGTATTTAGGAACTGTGTTTGATATTGCGTTCAGATGGGGGGAAATCACCCCTGGAAAAGCCAAATTTGGAAGATGCACACCAATTTACGAATGTCAACATGTGCTATCTGCCATCACGGGCGATCAAGGGACGTGTTTTGGGGGAGCAAGCCCTTCCTCAACGCTACTTTATAATTGAGGAAGGGGTTGCACCCCCAAAATGCATCCATTGATCTCCCGTGATGGCAGATAGCACATGTTGGCACACTGTGTGCATCCTCCAAATTTGGCTTTTCAAAACATTGCAAAAATATTTAAAAGATTGGACCACAATCCAAAAAGTGATTTTGTGGGGTTTAAATTCGCCCCAAAACATCAATGATGTTATTATTTTTTTTAATCACATCATTGATTTTTTGCTGTATGTTGTGCAATTCGAGATTACACCCCATGATCTCCCCGATCAGGATCTGGGCACTTTCTGATGTGAAAGGATCTGGATCACGATCATCTAAAAAGAGACAAACAAAACAAAAACAGGTATCAAAAATCTGCCAGCATCCATCTCTTACCTGAGCCTGTGGTCGCAGACACTCACCTGTTGTGGTGCCAATTTCCACCACATCTTCTTCTTCCTCCTGCTCTTCTTGGGTTGGTGTTATTTCCCCTTCTTCCAGAGGTGGGGGTTCTCTGGTCTCCTCGGATGAGGGGTGTCCTCCGAGTCTTTTCTCCCCTATGTAAAACAAAAATGGTATAATTAGCACACAGATATTTGATGGCAGAACTATAAATAGGAAAAATTGCTTGGAAGTGGGGTACAATTGTCTATTTTAGCCGAGTTTTAAGATGTAATTTTATTATTGCCCTTTGTCAAGCTGCAATACTTTACCTGTTTGGTACAAGCTTCACAGATGGAGACCCCCCTATAGTATACACTGGAGCACCTGTATGGCCCCCCTAATAAAAATGGTGTTCTGGGGTCCCACACTAGTGCTCCAGTGTCCAGATGTGAAAACAGCTGCTCAGTGTCCTCTCCTTACACACAATCTAGTTTGCATTTCATTCGAGGGACAAACCCATCTACACAAACAAATATTTGGCATCCAAGTAGGCCCAAAAAAATGTGGAAAAATGCATAAGGCCCTAAACAATGGTGTTTTAGAGGCCGAAAGAAAAATGTTTGATACGAACGAATAATGGGCCTATGAACATTAACGTTGCCCTTTTAAACTGTACAATTAATAAAAGCATATGGAGCAGCACGAACGGAATAAAGACAGAAAGAATAGGAACACAGCACAACTTCTTACTTTTTTGCAGCACTCTCCGGATCTTTCGGTACTGCTCTGGCTCTCTCAATTTCAGGTCCAACCACCGTTTTCTGAGCTGATCTTTCGATCGTCGTACTCCGAAATTCCTGTGAAGACTCCTGACCACTTTCGCCATGATCTTGGCCTTTCTGATATTGGGGTTGGGGTAAGGCCCATACTTCCCGTCATAGTCGGCCTTCTTCATGATGTCGACCATCTCCAACATCTCCCCAAAGGACATATTTGTGGCCTTAAAACGTCTCCTTCTGGATCGGGACGTGTCCGGATCCGGGCTTTCCACCTCCTCGTTCCTATAATTAGCACGCACCTGCTGTGACTCCGCCATGTGCTCTTCCCCCACTGCGCCGAACGAAAAGGGGCGGGGAATAGAATAGAAAGAACGTCAGGGGCGGGCGGAGTTACACGCATGCGCAGTGTATATAAAGCGTAACACGCGTGCGTAGTACGTACGATCTGTGAGCGGAGGAAGGAACATTGGACGCGCCGATCGTAAGAACGAAGGTAAGAGACAAACTTGTGCCTATACTGCTTCTACATTGTGGCCTATATTTTAACAAGATTAGGAGAGTTTTGTCTGACATTAGGCTTTGTCTTGTATTGTGTCTTGCAGTGAACATGGATATGCTACTGAAAGATAATGACTTCATGTCAGTATTCGTAGATATGTTAAGGGAGCTGCCCTGTCTGTTGGAGATTAAACACCCCCATTTCAAGAACCAAGCAAAGAGGAAGACAGCACTGGTGCAATTGTGTGAAATTGTGAAGCAGGTGATCCCCACGGCAGACATCACCTATTTAAAGATATTAATTGGTGGCCTGAGGAGCACATATCTAAGGGAGCGCAAGAAAGTCCTGGATTCACAGAGATCCGGAGCAGCAGATGACATCTATGTCCCCAGGATGTTGTACTATGACAGGCTGCATTTTCTGGCAGGCCAGACTGAACCCAGGCCATCCCTCTCCAGTCTTCCTTCCACACTTCCTTCCCCCCCCGGCTGAGGCTTCTGACGCCCAACCTGGGCCTTCCAGGCCACATGTGGAGGAGCCCAGATTGAGCCAGGTATAGCATTCCGCTAAAGATTTCTGCTTGTCCAATCAATGATGTTAACTAGATGTTAGTTGGGAGTACTAATTTAGGATTGTGATGGATGATGCAAAACATAAAACCATGTCCCTTTTTCATACACAGGGAAGTCGCAGCCAGGAGGTGGCCGGGCCTAGCCGGCTGGCTGATCTGCAGGTCCCTCCACCCCCCCTGAAAAGAGAAAGTGGCAGTAGTAGGAGTGCCCTAGAGGAGGCTGCTATAGGATTCTTTTGGAGGGCTACAGAGGTCCTGGGAGCACAACAGACCGTGGAGGAGGACATTGCTGCTGTCATTGCATATAAAATGCAGAGGATCGAGGAGGGCCAACAAGTCATGTGTGAGGCGCTCATATCGGAGGCTCTTAAGAAAGGTATGAGGGGCCAAATTACAGCTCAGACACACCTTTGCGATGGTCCTCCTCCTTCTCCTTCAGGTCCTCCACCTCCTCCTCCTTCTCCTCCAGGTCCTCCCAGTCCTCCTCCTCCTCCAGGTCCTACTCCTCCTCCTGCCACATCTCCAACTGCACAGCCACAGCCGGGAAGGAAGCGTGAAAGGAAGACAAGAAAGTGAGGACCCTGGATCCAGTCTGGTCGGCCAAAAAATGCAGCCTCTTGTGGTACCACAGCCTGGGGACATACATGTCATCTGCTGCTTTCCGGATCTCTGCCAATTCAGGACCAGACTGCCCTCCCTTACATATGGACTCCTCAGGCCACCAATTTTGATGTTGAAGAATTGATGTCTGCCGTGGGGGTCCCAGGCTTCACTAATTTCTCCTGTTGATCCAGTGTTGCCTTCCTCTTTGTTTGGTTCTGAGCCCTTAATAAAGGATTTTTGTTTTGAATTATACTCTCCTATTGTTTGTGAGGATTCAGGTACATTGCAAATATACAATGTGAAATTAACAAGGGACACCAACAACAAACAATCTCCTTGAGATTAAATAATAAAAGATATCAATGGTGTTGTGGTAACTTGACACACAAAACACACCCAAAAATATTCTGTATTAAAAATAAAAATAACATTGAACAAAGATCAGCCTTTGAAAAAATACAAACATTTTTTTTTTTAAAAAAGGCTTCAAATCCCCAAAAAATTTCAATAAAAAATAAAAAAAAATAGGTCAGATGTGACAACTAATAACAATATATTCAGGGAATACCAATAAAAAAACACAAATAAAACTTTGTGAGAAGTGTGTGTGAATATGAGCAGCAAAACTACCTAATTCTTGTCACATTATAAAGAAGAAGAGAGTGCGCTGTATTAAAATTTTTTTAACATTGCAGCATGACGAAAGTGCTATATCCATTGCGAATGCTAAGTTTACCAGAACGAGCTGTTCCGTGCCGGAATTTCTTCTGAGCATGCGTGGCACTTTGTGCGTCGGAACAGGCCACACAAAGTCGGAATTGACGCGATCGGATTTTGTTGTCGGAAAATTTTATCTCCTGCTCTCCAACTTTGTGTGTCGGAAAATCCGATGGAAAATGTCCGATGGAGCCCACACACGGTCGGAATTTCCGACAACACGCTCCGATCGGACATTTTCCATCGGAAAATCCGACCATGTGTACGGGGCACATATACCTATACGCAGTTTAAGGTTAAATCTAATTTCTTCTCATTTTAATGAGTGGCCACGTGTCTTATTAAACTCCCTTCCGCGGAAAAGTTTTATCCCTATTGTGGGGTCACCAGTGTGGTATTTGTAAATTGAAATCATATCCCCTCTCAAGTGTCTCTTCTCCAGAGAGAATAAGTTCAGTGCTCGCAACCTTTCTTTATAACTAATACCCTCCCTTTATTAGCTTTGTTGCCCTTCTCTGTACTCGCTCCATTTCCAGTACATCCTTTCTGAGGACTGGAACTGGACAGCATACTCCAGAACTGGACAGCATACTCCAGGTGAGGCCAGACCAGAGTCCTGTAGAGTGGGAGAATTACTGCTTTGTCTCTTGAGTTAATCCCCTTTTTAATGCATGCCAATATTCTGTTTGCTTTGTTAGCAGCAGCTTGGCATTGCATGTCATTGCTGAGCCTGTCATCTACTAGGACCACCAGGTCCTTTTCCATCCTACATTCCCCCAGATGTTCTCCCCCCAGTGAGTAGATTGCATTCATATTTTTTTTAATATGCATTATTTTACATTTTTCCACATTAAACCTCATTTGCCATGTAGTTGTCCACCCCATTAATTTGTTCAGATCTTCTTGCAAGGTTTCCACATCCTGCGGAGAAGTTATTGCCCTACTTAGCTTAGTATTGTCCGCAAATACAGAGATTGAACTGTTTATCCCATCATATAGGTCATTTATGAATTAATTAAATAGGATTGGTCCCAGCACAGAACCCTGGGGGACCCCACTTTCCACCCCTGCCCATTCCGAGTACTCCCCAATTATCACTACCCTCTGAACTCGCCCTTGTAGCCAGTTTTTAATCCATGTACTCACCCTATGTTCCATGCCAATGGACCTTACTTTGTACAGTAAACGTTTATGGGGAACTGTGTCAAATGCTTTTGCAAAATCCAGATACCGTATATCACGTCTACGGGCCTTCCTTTATCTAGATGGCAGCTCACCATATAAGGTTAATAGATTGGTTTGGCAAGAATGATTCTTCATGAATCCATGCTGATTACTGCTAATGATACTGTTTTCTTTACTAAAATCTTGTATATAGTCCCTTATCATCCCTTCCAGGAGCTTGCATACTATTGATGTTAGGCTAACTGGTTTGTAATTCCCAGGGATTTATTTTGGCCCTTTTTTCAATATTGGTGCTACATTGGCTTTTCTCCAATCAGCTGGTACCATTCCTGTTAGTAGACTGTCAGTAAAGATTAGGAACAATGGTCAGGCAATTACTTGACTAAGTTCCCTAAGGACCCTTGGATGCAAGCCATCTGGTCCCGGTGACTTATTAACCACTTAAGGACCGCCTCACGCCGATTTACGTTGGCAAGGCGGAACGGGCAGGCAAAATCACGTACATGTACGTGATTTGCCTCCCGCGGGTGGGGGGTCCGATCGGACCCCCCCCCGCCGCCCGAGGCGGTCCCGTTCTGTCCCCTGGCGATCAGAGACGAGGGGGAGGCCATCCGTTCGTGGCCCCCCCTCGCGATCGCCACCGGCCAATGGGAACACTCCTTTGCTGCTGTATGCTAAACAGCAGCAAAGGAAGTGATGTCATCTCCCCTCGGGTCGGTAGTTTCCGTTCCGGCCCGAGGAGAGACGACATGTGAGTGAGTGCACCAACACACACACACACAGTAGAACATGCCAGGCATACAAAACACCCCGATCCCCCCCCGATCGCCCCCCGATCCCCCCCCAATCACCCCCCCCCTGTCACAAACTGACACCAGCAGTTTTTTTTTTTTTTTTTCTGATTACTGCTGTGTCAGTTTGTGACAGTTACTGTGTTAGCACAGTTACTGTTACCCCCCTGTAGGTCTAGGGTACCCCCCTAACCCCCCCTAATAAAGTTTTAACCCCTTGATCACCCCCTGTCACCAGTGTCGCTAAGCGATCATTTTTCTGATCGCTGTATTAGTGTCGCTGGTGACGCTAGTTAGTGAGGTAAATATTTAGGTTCGCCGTCAGCGTTTTATAGCGTCAGGGACCCCCATATACTACCTAATAAATGTTTTAACCCCTTGATTGCCCCCTAGTTAACCCTTTCACCACTGATCACCGTATAACCGTTACGGTTGACGCTGGTTAGTTCGTTTATTTTTTATAGTGTCAGGGCACCCGCCGTTTATTACCGAATAAAGGTTTAGCCCCCCGATCGCCCGGCGGTGATATGCGTCGCCCCAGGCAGCGTCAGATTAGCGCCAGTACCGCTAACACCCACGCACGCAGCATGCGCCTCCCTTAGTGGTATAGTATCTGAACGGATCAATATCTGATCCGATCAGATCTATACTAGCATCCCCAGCAGTTTAGGGTTCCCAAAAACGCAGTGTTAGCGGGATCAGCCCAGATACCCGCTAGCACCTGCGTTTTGCCCCTCCGCCCGGCCCAGCCCAGCCCACCCAAGTGCAGTATCGATCGATCACTGTCACTTACAAAACACTAAACGCATAACTGCAGCGTTCGCAGAGTCAGGCCTGATCCCTGCGATCGCTAACAGTTTTTTTGGTAGCATTTTGGTGAACTGGCAAGCACCAGCCCCAGGCGTCAGGTTAGCGCCAGTACCGCTAACACCCACGCACGCACCGTACACCTCCCTTAGTGGTATAGTATCTGAACGGATCAATATTTGTTCCGATCAGATCTATACTAGCGTCACCAGCAGTTTAGGGTTCCCAAAAACGCAGTGTTAGCGGGATCAGCCCAGATACCCGCTAGCACCTGCGTTTTGCCCCTCCGCCCAGCCCACCCAAGTGCAGTATCGATCGATCACTCTCACTTACAAAACACTAAACGCATAACTGCAGCGTTCGCAGAGTCTGGCCTGATCCCTGCGATCGCTAACAGTTTTTTTTGTAGCGTTTTGGTGAACTGGCAAGCACCAGCCCCAGGCAGCGTCAGGTTAGCGCCAGTACCGCTAACACCCACGCACGCACCGTACACCTCCCTTAGTGGTATAGTATCTGAACGGATCAATATCTAATCCGATCAGATCTATACTAGCGTCACCAGCAGTTTAGGGTTCCCAAAAACGCAGTGTTAGTGGGATCAGCCCAGATACCTGCTAGCACCTGCATTTTGCCCCTCCGCCCGGCCCAGCCCACCCAAGTGCAGTATCGATCGATCACTGTCACTTACAAAACACTAAACGCATAACTGCAGCGTTCGCAGAGTCAGGCCTGATCCCTGCGATCGCTAACAGTTTTTTGGTAGCGTTTTGGGGAACTGGCAAGCGCCAGCGGCCTAGTACACCCCGGTCGTAGTCAAACCAGCACTGCAGTAACACTTGGTGACGTGGCGAGTCCCATAAGTGCAGTTCAAGCTGGTGAGGTGGCAAGCACAAGTAGTGTCCCGCTGCCACCAAAAAGACAAACACAGGCCCGTCGTGCCCATAATGCCCTTCCTGCTGCATTCGCCAATCCTAATTGGGAACCCATTCACATCCCCAACCAAATGCAGTCGGCTGCATGAGAGGCATTTTTATGTCCTCCCAAGTACCCCTACCCAACGAACCCCCCCAAAAAAGATGTCGTGTCTGCAGCAAGCGCGGATATAGGCGTGACACCCGCTATTATTGTCCCTCCTGTCCTGACAATCCTGGTCTTTGCATTGGTGAATGTTTTGAACGCTACCATTCACTAGTTGAGTATTAGCGTAGGGTACAGCACTGCACAGACTAGGACACACTTTCACAGGGTCTCCCAAGATGCCATCGCATTTTGAGAGACCCGAACCTGGAACCGGTTACCGTTATAAAAGTTAGTTACAAAAAAAGTGTAAAAAAAAAAAAAAATGAAATAAAAAAAAATAGTTGTCGTTTTATTGTTCTCTCTCTCTCTATTCTCTCTCTCTATTGTTCTGCTCTTTTTTACTGTATTCTATTCTGCAATGTTTTATTGTTATTGTTATTGTTATTATGTTTTATCATGTTTGTTTTTCAGGTGTGTAATTATTTATACTTTACTGTTTACTGTGCTTTATTGTTAACCATTGTTAACCATTTTTTTGTCTTCAGGTACGCCATTCACGACTTTGAGTGGTTATACCAGAATGATGCCTGCAGGTTTAGGTATCATCTAGGTATCATTCTTTTCAGCCAGCGGTCGGCTTTCATGTAAAAGCAATCCTAGCGGCTAATTAGCCTCTAGACTGCTTTTACAAGTCGTGGGAGAGAATGCCCCCCCCCCCCACCGTCTTCCGTGTTTTTCTCTGGCTCTCCTGTCTCAACAGGGAACCTGAGAATGCAGCCGGTGATTCAGCCAGCTGACCATAGAGCTGATCAGAGACCAGAGTGGCTCCAAACATCTCTATGGCCTAAGAAACCGGAAGCTACGAGTATTTCATGACTTAGATTTCGCCGGATGTAAATAGCGCCATTGGGAAATTGGGGAAGCATTTTATCACACCGATCTTGGTGTGGTCAGATGCTTTGAGGGCAGAGGAGAGATCTAGGGTCTAATAGACCACAATTTTTTCAAAAAAGAGTACCTGTCACTACCTATTGCTATCATAGGGGATATTTACATTCCCCGAGATAACAATAAAAATGATTAAAAAAAAAAACATGAAAGAAACAGTTTAAAAGTAAGATTAAAAAAGCAAAAAAATAATAAAGAAAAAAAAAAAAAAAAAAAAAGCACCCCTGTCGCCCCCTGCTCTTGCGCTAAGGCGAACGCAAGCGGCGGTCTGTCGTCAAACGTAAACAGCAATTGCACCATGCATGTGAGGTATCACCGCGAAGGTCAGATCGAGTGCAGTAATTTTTCCAGTAGACCTCCTCTGTAAATCTAAAGTGGTAACCTGTAAAGGCTTTTGAAGGCTTTTAAACATGTATTTATTTTGTTGCCACTGCACGTTTGTACGCAATTTTAAAGCATGTCATGTTTGGTATCCATGTACTCGGCCTAAGATCATCTTTTTTATTTCATCAAACATTTGGGCAATATAGTGTGTTTTAGTGCATTAAAATTTAAAAAAGTGTGTTTTTTCCCCAAAAAATGCGTTTGAAAAATCGCTGCGCAATTACTGTGTGAAAAAAAAAAATGAAACACCCACCATTTTAATCTGTAGGGCATTTGCTTTAAAAAAATATATAATGTTTGGGGGTTCAAAGTAATTTTTTGGCAAAAAAAAAAAACTTTTTCATGTAAACAATAAGTGTCAGAAAGGGCTTTGTCTTCAAGTGGTTAGAAGAGTGGGTGATGTGTGACATAAGCTTCTAAATGTTGTGCATAAAATGCCAGGACAGTTCAAAACCCCCCCAGATGACACCATTTTGGAAAGTAGACACCCCAAGCTATTTGCTGAGAGGCATGTCGAGTCCATGGAATATTTTATATTGCGACACAAGTTGCGGGAAAGAGACAAATTTTTTTTTTTTTTTTTTTTTTTTGCACAAAGTTGTCACTAAATGATATATTGCTCAAACATGCCATGGGAATATGTGAAATTACACCCCAAAATACATTCTGCTGCTTCTCCTGAGTACGGGGATACCACATGTGTGAGACTTTTTGGGAGCCTAGCCGCGTACGGGACCCCGAAAACCAAGCACCGCCTCCAGGCTTTCTGTGTCATTTTCCCGCAACTTGTGTCAAAATATAAAATATTCCATGGACTCAATATGCCTCTCAGCAAATAGCTTGGGGTGTCTACTTTCCAAAATGGGGTCATTTTGGGGGGTTTTGTGCCACCTGGGCATTCCATGGCCTCCGAAACTGTGATAGGCAGTGAAGAGTGAAAGCAAAAATTTACACCCTTAGAAATCCTGAAGGCGGTGATTGGTTTTCGGGGCCCCGTACGCGGCTAGGCTCCCAAAAAGTCCCACACATGTGGTATCCCCATACTCAGGAGAAGCAGCTGAATGTATTTTGGGGTGCAATTCCACATAGGCCCATGGCCTGTGTGAGCAATATATCATTTAGTGACAACTTTTTGTAAATATTTTTTTTTTTTGTCATTTTTCAATCACTTGGGACAAAAAAAATAAATATTCAATGGGTTCAACATGCCTCTCAGCAATTTCCTTGGGGTGTCTACTTTCCAAAATGGGGTCATTTGGGGGGGTTTTGTACTGCCCTGCTATTTTAGCACCTCAAGAAATGACATAGGCAGTCATAAATTAAAGGCTGTGTAAATTCCAGAAAATGTACCCTAGTTTGTAGACGCTATAACTTTTGCGCAAACCAATAAATATACGCTTATTGACATTTTTTTTACCAAAGACATGTGGCCGAATACATTTTGGCCTAAATGTATGACTAAAATTTAGTTTATTGGATTTTTTTTATAACAAAAAGTAGAAAATATCATTTTTTTTCAAAATTTTCGGTCTTTTTCCGTTTATAGCGCAAAAAATAAAAACCGCAGAGGTGATCAAATACCATCAAAAGAAAGCTCTATTTGTGGGAAGAAAAGGACGCAAATTTCGTTTGGGTACAGCATTGCATGACCGCGCAATTAGCAGTTAAAGCGACGCAGTGCCGAATTGGAAAAAGACCTCTGGTCCTTAGGCAGCATAATGGTCCGGGGCTCAAGTGGTTAATGTTAAGTTTTCCAAGTCTATCTCTAATTCTGTCCTCTGTTAGCCATGAGGGTGCTTCCTGCGATGTGTCATGTGGATAAACACTGCAGTTTTTGGCTACTGAAGCCCCCCGATTCCTTTGTAAAGACTGAGGAGAAGAATAAATTCAATACCTTCGCCATTTCCCCATCCTTTGTAACCAGATTTTGTTCCTCATTCATTATGGGGCCAATATGGTTTGTCCTCTCTTTTTTATTGTTTATATACCTAAAGAATTTCTTAGAATTTTTTTTGCTCTACTCCACTATGTGTCTTTCGTGTTCTATCTTAGCCGCCCTAGTTGCACCCTTACATTTCTTGTTGCATCCTTTATAAAGTCTGAATGCTGATGATGACTCCTCAGTCTTGGATTTTTTGAAGGCCTTCTCCTTTGCTTTTATATGCATTTTTACATTGGAGTGAAGGTCAAATACCCTTTTAACCTGTTGCCGCCCGCCCACCGTCATATGACGGTGGAGCGGTGTGGCTCTTGTTCTGGGCCGCTGTCATATGACGGCGGCTGATTCACACAGGGCATGCGCGCGATCGCGGGTGCGCAGCCCTGCTCTGTCGGTGTCGCCGTGTCCCCGGGACACAGCGCGTCACCGACAGGGGTGAACAGCCATTGGGCATGGCTGTTCACCCTGTGATCGGCCGCGATTATGTCACAGCCAATCACAAAGGGGCATTCCCCGCTTTAGACCAGGCACGTGCGCGATCGGAAGCGCGCAGCGCGGTCACGTCGGTGGCGGCGTGTTCCCGGGGACACTGCTCGTCACCGACAAGGGTAAACAGCCAATGGCTGGCGGCTGTTTACCACATGATCGGCTGTGATCCTTTCACAGCCGATCACTAAATATAAACAAAGACCGGTTACTAGCTGTTACCGGCTCTTCTCTCCTCACACACCGTTACCAGTGTGAGGAGAGAAGAGCCAGGAGCAGTGAGTGACCTATCTATGTGTGTACTGTACTGCACCAACATACAAAAAAAAAAGAGAACCTGTCACATCGCCCCCCCCCAATTACAGCTGTCACCCAACAGTCACCACATCAGTGCTTATAAAAGTGCACCTGTCTCCCATCAGTGCCAACGAAGTGCACCTGTCACCCATCAGTGCCCACAAAGTGCACCTGTCACCTATCAGTGTCCACAAAGTGCACCTGTCACCCATCAGTGCCCACAAAGTGCACCTGTCACCTATCAGTGCCCACAAAGTGCACCTGTCACCCATCAGTGCCCACAAAGTGCAACTGTCACCGTCAGAGACTGCCATCAGCGGTGCACCTGTCACCCATCAGTGACCGTCATCAGTGACCGCCATCAGTGACCCATCCGTGACCCTCATATGTCACCTATCAGTCCCATAACGTGCACCAGTCACCATCAGAGACTGCCATCAGTGACTGTCACCCATTACCTGTCACCTGTCACCCACCAGGGACCATCGCACGTCACTTGCTACCCACCAGTGACCGTCACATGTCACCTGTCACCCATCAGTGACCGTCACCTGTCACCGATCACCTGTCGCGCATCAGTAACCGTAATTTGTCACCTGTTGCACAGCCCATCAGAAAAAATGTCCAAAAGATTCTATACAAGTGAGGAGGTGTTTCAGATCCTCTCCATGACTGATGAGAGCAGCGGGGAATTCTCATCAGATTCAAATGCCAATTCCGACTGTGAATCAAATTCAGCATTTGAACCGATCGATAGTAGTGGATCGGCGAACGAAGGAAGAATGGATCCCTCCTAAAAGAGCACAGTGCTCTGGAAACTAGGCAGCCACTAGCAATATACCCCAGGATCAAATTCCCAGGCCCAGTACCAGCACAGCTGCCAGCGACAGACCCCAAAACCAGGCCCATTACCAGAGCTGTTGCCAGCGAAAGGCCACAAGAAATGCCCAGTACCAGCACTTCTGCAGCATCACGCCCAAATGCCAGCACAGGAACTCCAACTACCAGCACTGGAGTGCCACGTCCCTTAAGAGCCAGGGCCGCTACATATCTCCCAGATGGTCTTGCCAATCCAACATGGCTGCCTTCCGACTCAGGATCAGCAAGAATTCCCCCTTTCACTGCACAGCCAGGTGTGCAGGCCAATACCCAACATTTTTCTGAAATTGATTGTTTTAATTTATTTTTGCCCAACGCTTTGCTGCAACTCATCGTGGACCAGACTAATTTATATGCCCAGCAGCATATTGCCAACAACCCCCAATCTTCATACGCCCGTCCATTCGAGTGGAAGGATTTGACTCTGGAGGAGTTCAAAATGTTTATGGGCCTCACCATAAACATGGGGCTTACAAAAAAAAATGAAGGACATACCTATTGGTCCACCCACCCCATTCACCACATGCCCATTTATTTTTCTGTAATATCCAGGTCCCGATATGATATGATAATGCGCTTTCTTCATTTCAGTGACAACACCCAGTGCCCCCCCCCGCAATCATCCAAATTACGATAAATTATATAAAATTCGCCCACTCATTCATTTCTTTTCCCAACGATTTGCAGAACCCTATGTCCCCGATAAGCATATATGTGTAGATGAGTCCCTGGTACCCTTTTCAGACCGGCTAGGAATAAAACAATACATTTCTAGCAAAAGGGCCAAATACGGAGTGAAATTTTATAAGCTTTGCGAGAGAGTCACGGGATATCTATAAAAGCCTGCCCCTTTTCAAACACCTATACCTCGCACAAACCCTGGCCTGTGGAACCTCCAGAAAGAATAGGAAGGGCTTCCCACAAGCCATAGTAAATAAGAAATTGCACAGAGGAGTAAGAGCTGGCCTTGAGGTGGAAGGATACCAGGAATGTGTACATGATGTCCACCATCCATGATGACACTACAGTTGACGTTCAGAGAAGACGAGGTCCCACTGTAAAGCCAAAATGTGTACAAGATTACAATCTGTACATGGGGGGGGGGTGGATTTCAATGACCAAATGCTTCAGCCCTATTTAGCAATAAGGAGGTCCCGTTTCTGGTACAAGAAATAACACTCTATTTAATTCATTTGGCCATTTATAATGCCTACATAATTTTACATCAAATCCACCGAAAGCCCTGCCCACTTCCTAAAATTAATTGAAGAAGTTGTCACGTCCCTCATCTACCATCAAAGACCCCCCCCCCAGAAAACCTTCGCTCTGATGCTGTTAGCCGACTTCATGAACGCCATTTCTCGGACCACATTCCACCATCTGAAGCAGGCCGAAGACGCCAAAAAGATGTAGAGTATGCAGCAGTAAAGGATTTCGAAGAGATACCAGCTACCATTGTCCCCAGTGTCCCCTTGAACCCGGCCTTTGCATTGGTGAATGCTTCAGACTATATCACACATCCCTAAAATATTAGCCCATATTCTCAACCATTTCCCCATTTTCATCATCTGTGCTGACCATTTCCCATGCTTCCTCAAATAACCATGCCACCGCCTTCTACGTGAACTGACCCTGGCCTGTTTTTTGACTATGCCTCTGCCAACCATTTGAACTGCTTACATGTGAACTGACCCTGGCCTGTTTTACTAACTACGCTTCTGCCTACTGTTTGGACTGCTTACATGTGAACTGACCATGGCCTGTTTTACCAACTACGCTTCTGCCCACCACTTGGACTGCTTGCACGTCATCTGACCCTGGCCTGTTTTATGGACTATGCTTTTACCTACCGCTTGGACTGATCTGTTGCCCTGCTACTGTAGGACACAGGGGTCTCACATGTGAGGGGCTCCAGAAATGTTTTTCCGGATGGAGAAAACAATTTTTTTTTATTGTCTCTGGGTTTCATAATTTCCGGATTAGAGTCTGGAGTCCGGAGGTTTCATAGAGATTTGGGTGGGTCAAAGCCTCTACCTCTGGGCCCCTGTGCACAGGTCTTACCTGATTGTGGCCCCCAGCCTGCTGCTGACTTACTGCCGCCATCCCCCTTCCTGCAGCATAAACTGACCACACCTCTGCCTGCTACCCGGACTATGGAAATAATTCGCTGTAGCAAGAGGCAGAATGTTTACGAAGGGCTGGAGAGCTGTACAATAATGAGTGTAGGAAAGTAACGATGTACCAGGACCAATATTATGGCTGTGCTGGCTGTCTCTGTGTGGACAATTTCTATGGACAAATGCTTTGGCTGTGCTGACGATATCCTTGTGCTGACTATAGACAATATTCCTGCCTGCTGCCTGGATAATTACTATTGTTGCTAAGCATATCCCTGCCTGCTGCCGGCACCAATTCTCTCCTCTGGAGACACTACTAAAACCACAGGTAATACTTTTTTTTTACCCTTTCCTCAATAGAATTTATTTTGAAATGTAATTTTTGGTATGTAAATGCTATGTGTTAGAAATATAAGGGCCTTCAAAATTAATAGGTTGTCAGGAAATTAGATGTGTAATTTATGCTTTAGAACGCCTGAAGGTGCTACTTCAATGGTGGGCCTCTGTATGTGGTCAGGCTGTGAAAAAATGTCTGACACTTGTGGTATCGCCATACTCAAGAGGAGTAGCAGAATATATTTTGGGTAGTCATTTTTGCTATGTACATGCTATGTGTTGAAAATATCTTAAAAATGGACAACTTTGTGGAAAAAAAATGCGTTTTCATTTTTTTTCCACATTTTCCAAAAACTTCTGGAAAAAAATGAACAGTTCAAAAGACTCATTATGCCTCATAGATTATACATTGGGGTGTCTGTTTTCCAAAATGGGGTCATTTTGTGGGCGTTGCCATTGTCCTGGGGCTCCTGGGCCTTCAAAACTGTAATAGGTGGTTGAGAAATGAGATGTGTAATTTATGCTTGTAGAACGCCTGAAGGTGCTACTTCCCTGGCAGGCCTCTGTATGTGGCCAGGCTGTGTAAAAGTCTCACACATGTGGTATCGCCATACTCAGGAGGAGTAGCAGAATGTATTTTGGGGTGTAATTTTTGCTATGTACATGCTATGTGTTGGAAATATATTAAAAATGGACAACTTTGTGGGAAAAAAATGCGTTTTCATTTTTTTTCCACATTTTCCCAAAACTTCTGGAAAAAAATTAACAGTTCAAAAGACTCATTAAGCATTATAGATTATACGTTTGGGTGTCTGCTTTCCAAAACGGGGTCATTTTGTGAGCGTTTTCATTCTCCTGGGGCTCCAGGGCCTTCAAAACTGTAATAGGTGGTTGAGAAATGAGATTTGTAATTTATGCTTGTAGAACGCCTGAAGGTGCTACTTCCCTGGCGGGCCTCTGTATGTGGCCAGGCTGTGTAAAAGTCTCACACATGTGGTATCGCCATACTCAGGAGTAGCAGAATGTATTTTGGGGTGTCATTTTTGCTATGTACATGCTATGTGTTGGAAATTTCTTAAAAATTGACAACTTTGTGGGGAAAAAATGCGTTTTCATTTTTTTTCCACATTTTCCAAAAACTGGAAAAAAATGAACAGTTCAAAAGACTCATTATGCCTCATAGATTATACATTGGGGTGTCTGCTTTCCAAAATGGGTTCATTTTGTGGGTATTTGTACTTTCCTGGCTTGTTAGTGTCTCAAGAAATGAGATAGGTCTTCAGTACATCAGGTGTGATCAGGTGTGATCAATTTTCAATGATTTGGACCAGCTAGTAGACTCTATAACTTTCACAAAAAACAAATAATATACACTAATTAGGGTTATTTTTACCAAAGATATGTAGTCGCATACATTTTGGCCAAAGTTTATGAAGAAATATTACTAATTTGCAAAATTTTATGACAGAAACAAAGAAAAAGGCATTTTTTCACCAAATTTTTAGTCTTTTGTTATTTATAACACAAAAAATAAAAAATCCACTAGTGATTAAATACCACCAAAAGAAAGCTCTATTTGTGTGAAAAAAAGTACACAAATTTCATTTGGGTACAGTGTTGCATGACTAAGTAATTGTCATTCAAAGTGTGAGAGCGCTGAAAGCTGAAAATTGGTCTGGGCAGGAAGGGGGTGAAAGTGCCCTGTAGGCAAGTGGTTAAAGGAGGCCACAAACTCAGGGTAACTCAAGACAACAGGTTTTTGCATCTTCCATAGAGGGTTAGCCCAGGCCAAGGCTCTCTCAGAAAGCAAAGATATCACGAACCCTACTTTGCTTCTGTTCGTAGGAAACGCCTGGGGCAGCATCTTGAAGTATATATCAACTTGGTTGAGAAACCCTCTGCATTGAACTAGATCGCCCCCAAATCATTGGGGAAGCGGGGCGGAACCAGACATACCTTTTATAGAGGTAATACTCAAGGGGGGTGCCTGCACAGAGACTTGAGCAGCAGCAGGGATGGCCTGCAACTCAGGTTGTACTGGAACAGCCACAGTGGGGGATTCCAGGTGAGCTGTGCGACTCATGAGCGTTTGTAACGCCATGGCAAACTGATTCATGCGGTGATCCTGCTCATCCAATCTGGAAAAAATATTATCAACAAGTGGATTGACTGTATCTTTTGAATTCATGGCCTTCACCTACTGTCAGAAACCATGAATCAGACCGAGACAGAAGTACAGTAAAATCACACTTGTTTATTAATAAAAATCAAAAGGTAAATAGAGTAAGCATAGTCAAAGCATAGCCAGAGTCCAGTAACCGGATCGGGTAGTCAGCCAACACAGAGTTCAGTAACCAGATTGGGTAATCAACCAAGCCAGAGTTCAGTAACCAGATCAGGTAATCAGCCAGGCCAGAAGTCAGGGACCCAAGTAGAGGAACAGCAAGCAAGATAAGGAGCCAGAAGGGATGTCAGCAAAGCCAGTCTGTGACCAAGGCGAAGGCAGGAATGAAGTGAGTTGGAGATCTTTAACCGCTTGCCGCCTGCCGGCTGTCATATGACGGCCAGGCGGCGCGGCTCTCGTTCTGGGAGGGCGTCATATGACGCCCTCGCCTTCCTGGCCCACCAGGGGGCGTGCGCGCGCCGCCGACGGCACTCGCGCGTGTCCGCCGTGTCACTCGGGGCCGATGTGCATGCTCCTGTCAGAGGAGATTGGTCTCCTCCCCTTGTGAGTCCCCTCCCCCTACAGTTAAAAAACATAATTAACCCCTCGATCACCCTCTAGTGTTAACCCATTCCCTGCCAGTCACATTTATACAGTAATCAGGGCAATTTTATAGCACGGATCGCTGTATAAATGTGAATGGTCCCAAAAATGTGTCAAAAGTGTCCAATATGTCCACCGCAATATCGCAGTCACTATAAAGATCGCAGATCGCCGCCATTACTAGTAAAAAAAAATAATAATAAAAATGCTATAAATCTATCCCTTATTTTGTAGACACTCTAACTTTTGTGCAAATCAATCAATATTCGCTTATTGCGATTTTTTTTAACCAAAAATATGTAGAAGAATACATATCTACCCAAACTGAGGAAAAATTTTTTTTTCTTTAAATTGTATATTTATTATAGCAAAAAGTAAAAAATAATTGCGTTTTTTTCAAACTTGTCACTCTTCTTTTGTTTATAGCGCAAAAAATAAAAACCGCAGAGCTGATCAAATACCACCAAAAGAAAGCTCTATTTGTGGGAAAAAAATGATAACAATTTCATTTGGGTACAGTGTTGCATGACCGCGCAATTGTCATTTAAATTTGTGACAGCACTGAAAGCTGAAAAATGGCTTCGGCAGGAAGGGGGTGAAAGTGCACTGTATTGAGGTGGTTAAGTAGGCGGGACTGATGAGCAGATCCACAGCAGCTGGTTAACTGTGGAGAGAGATGAGAGCTGGCAATTAGCCGACAGCTGAGTGGCCAGCTCATAGAAGGAAGGGCTGAGCCAGCCCTGGCAGGGGCTTATAGCATACTCCCAGTATTATTTTTCCCTTAGTTTGATCCCTTTGGAGCGCTACCCATAAGGATTCCACCTCCTCCCTAGCTCCCTTAGTGATGTCATCTTTCACATTCGCTTGTACATTATTCTTGATATACAGGCATACCCCTCCCTCTGTTTTACCCTCTCTATCCCTGCGATAAAGGTAATACCCTTGAATGGTTGTCAGCCAATCATGAGAGCTGTTGAACCAAGTCTCTGAAAGTCCCACAAAATCAAATCCTCCTCGTACAACAGTATCTCTAGTTCTCCCATCTTGTCCGCCAGGCTCCTGGCATTGGTGAACATGCCATGTAGTTTAGACTGGTCGCATACTGTCCTCCTATTGGGTTTTCCGAGATTACAAATAGGACTTGTTACTATACTTACCTTGGGTCTGTGTGCTTTAGTCAACCTACCACTAATGCCCCAAATACTACCCTCTGGAATATGTTCCTGTCAGGGCTGGGCTCAGCCCTTCCTTCTCTGAGCTGGCCGCTCAGCTGTCGGCTAATTGCCAGCTCCTTTCTCTCCACAGTGACTCAGCTGTTGATGATCTGCTTGTCAGTCCTGGCTACTTAAAGCCGTCCAGCTCACTTCATCTCTGCCTTCACCTTTGGTCACATCTCGGAGACTTTCTCCTGCATTCCTGTTGAAGACTTGCTCGGCTGATGTCCCTTCTGGCTCCTGATCCTGCTTGCTGCACTACTGTGTTGATCTCTGGCTCTCTGACATTGACATTGGCTGACTACCCGATCTGGTTACTGAACTCAGACTATGTATTGACTACGCTTGCTCTGTTTACCTTTTTATTGTTATTAAACAAGTGTGATTAACTGTACTTCTGTCTCGGTCTGATTCAGGGTTTCTCACAGTTCCACGCTGACTATCTCTACCTCTGAACCCTCCCCCCCGTCGCCTAGTTTAATAGTCCCTCTAACTTTTTGGCCATCTTCTCTCCCAGCAGATCAGCATCCTCCTCATATTGGTGCAGTCCGTCCTTACTATAGAACTGGTGACCGACTGAGAAGTCGGTCCAGTTCTCCAGGAACCCAAACCCCTCCTTACTACACCAGCTCCTCAGCCACTTGTTTACTTCCCAAATCTCCCTCTGCCTTTCTGGTGTGGCTCGATGTACCGGTAGTATTCCTGAGAATAATACCTTGGAGGTCTTTTTCCTCAATTTAGCTCCTAAGTCCTTAAAATCGTTCTTTAGGACACTCCATCTGCCTCTGACGTTGTCATTGGTGCCAACATGCACCATGACAGCCGGGTCTTCCCCAGCTCCTCCCAGTAATCTGTCCACCAGATCCGTGATGTGCCGAACCCAAGTGCCCGATAGACAGCAGGAGTTCTTCCCCTGGTAGTAGGGATGAGCTTCGAGTTCGAGTCGAATATGAGTTCGACTCGAACAACGGCAGTTCGATCGTTCGTCGAAGATTGAACATTATGGGCCATTTGCGCCAAATTCAAGCCGCGCGTCACGGCCCATAATGCACTGTGTCATCGCAGTGGTTCCCTGGCTGATGATTGGCCAAGCATGCACTATGACCCGCATGTTTTGGCCAATCACAGTGCTTTAAGCAAACAGAGCCATAATTGGCCAAAGACAGGGTGCCTGTGGCCAATTATGGCTCAGGGGATTAAGTACACACCCCACACTATATAAGGCCGCCTGCACGTCGGCCATGTTTAGTGTGTTCCGGCGTTCAGAGAGAGAGAGAGAGTGTCATTTAATTTAATTTAGATAGATTGAGCAGACAGTTGATTCAGGTAGCTCCAGTATATTTAGTATATATATACATTCCAGGCGTTATACTGTATCCAGTTTAGCTAGATCTCACTGCAGACTGTTCCTGTTGTTCTCTTCCTAATATACTACAGGCAGGCAGTTCATTCAGTTAGCTGCAGTATATTCAATACTGTATCCTGTGCAGCTAGATCTCGCTGCAGACCGTTCCTGTTGTTCTGTTCCTAATATACTGCAGGCAGGCTGTTCATTCAGTTAGCTGCAGTATATTCAGTACTGTATACTGTGCAGCTAGATCTCGCTGCAGACTGTTCCTGTTGTTCTCTTCCTAATATTCTACAGGCAGGCAGTTCATTCAGTTAGCTGCAGTATATTCAGTACTGTATCCTATGCAGCTAGATCTCGCTGCAGACTGTTCCTGTTGTTCTCTTCCTAATATACTACAGGCAGGCAGTTCATTCAGTTAGCTGCAGTATATTCAGTACTGTATCCTGTGCAGCTAGATCTTGCTGCAGACCATTCCTGTTGTTCTGTTCCTAATATACTACAGGCAGGCAGTTCATTCAGTTAGCTGCAGTACATTCAGTATATATATATACACATCCCAGCTTTGTGCAGCTACATCTCACTGCAGGCCATTCCTGGTGTATCTATTCAAATACATTACAAATACATCAAATATAGTATGTCTGGAAGGCCAACAAGGAGATGCAGACACTCACAGGCCACTAAAAGAGGGCAAGCAGGCTTTGTGTCTACAGCCAACATTGTTGGTCATGAACACGGTGCATCCTCAGCACGTGGCCGTGGGGCACGCTTGTGCTTTTTTTCGGCAGCTGGCCATGTTGAGCCACAACATGCAGAAGAGTTGGTAGAGAGGATGGCCAAGCCGTCCTCATCCTCCTCATCCTCTGTCACCCAGGCTCAGAGTACTTTGGCTGCCAATGCAGCTGCCAAAGCGACCTTTTCCATGGGCTCAATGTCATCAGTCACTCCTTCCCTAGCCCCACCATCATGCCCTGAGGATTCCCCGAACTGTTCGACCACAGTGTTGGGTACATGCTGCAGCATTTTGAAGGCTCCGATGATGGTACCCAGATTGAGGAAGACAGTAATGTGAGCCCAAAGAGAGGGGGTGCCCAAGAAGGACAACAAACTGGCAGTCATGTTCCCCCAGCTGCAGTATACTGCCAGGCTTGCTCCAGTGACGAGGAGGGAGGGGATGATGAGGTCACTGACTATACGTGGGTGCCTGATAGGAGAGAGGAGGAGGCACATCTCCAACGAGGCAGGATGCCCTCCAGGGGCCAGCTTAAGGGCAGCCAACCGACTGCATTACACCGCAGAGCTCCGCATGTGCAGGGCGCTGCTAAATCCACTCATTTTTCCAAAAGTTCTTTGGTGTGGGCCTTTTTTGAGACATGTGCAGCAGATCGCACCTTTGCTGTTTGCAACATAGGTCTGAAGCGTATCAAGCGTGGCCAAAACAGCAGCCGTTTGGGTCCCACATGCTTGACCAGACATATGTCGAACTCCCATGCAGTCCGTTGGCAAGCATACTTAAAAGACCCACACCAATGAACAAGGCGGACCTCTCCTTGCTCCTCATCAGCTGGAATTTCCAACCCCAATATGCCTTTAGTTCTCTCAGAAACCTGCACTGAGAGGAATTAAGATGTAGAATTAGGTGTGCACTTGCGGGCAATCTGCTATCGCTACACCAATGTCTGATTATAGCAGGCAAAATTCCCTACCCCAGTTGCTAAACCGGCAAAAGAAATTTGGTCCCAGCCATCCACATGCCCAGCGGCTGAATGTTAGCTTGGCTAAATTGCTAGCACTCCAACTGCTGCCTTTTCAGCTGGTAGACTCTGCCCCCTTTCGTGAATTTGTGGAATGTGCAGTACCTCAGTGGCAGGTTCCCAAACGCCACTTTTTTTCACAGAAGGCGATTTAGGCTCTCTACCGGCATGTGGAAGGCAATGTCTTGGCCTCGCTGGACAGGGCGGTCAGTGGTAAGGTGCATATTACCACTGACTCATGGTCCAGCAGGCATGGACAGGGACGTTACCTATATTTCATGGTGCACTGGGTGACCCTGCTGGCAGCTGGGAAGGGTGCAGGACAGGGTGCAGTATTGTTGGAGCTTGTTCCGCCACCGCGCCTCCAAAATGCTACTAGTGGGGATTCTGACACACCTCTCTCCTCCACCCCCTCCTCTTCTTCTTCCTCCATGGCCTCTTCCTCTATAGATATGTCCTCAGAACCAGCAGTGCTCCGTAGGCATTCAAGGGGCTACGTAAGCACTCAGGCAAAAAGATGCCATGTGGTGCTTGAGCTGGTGTGCTTAGGGTACAGGAGCCACACTGGGGCAGAGATTCTGTCAGCTCTGAAGGGGCAGGCTCAGAGGAAGCTGACGTCACCCCAGCTTTAGGCAGGAATGGTGGTTTGTGACAATGGCACCAACCTCCTCTCCGCCCTCCAACAGGGACACTTCACCCACGTTCCCTGTTTGGCTCATGTCCTTAATTTGGTGGTGCAGCGGTTCTTGTGCAGGTACCCGGGCTTACAGGATCTGCTGAGGCAGGCCAGGAAAGTCTGTGTGCATTTCCGCCAGTCATATAATGCCAGTGCTCGGCTGGCTGACCTCCAAAAGGAATACAACCTGCCCAAGAACCGCCTAATCTGTGACATGCCCACCAGATGGAACTCAACGTTGCACATGCAGCAGAGGGGCATCAATGAGTACCTGTGTGACTATGGCACCAGGATAGGGTTAGGGGAGCTTGGCTTTTTTTCGCCATGCCAGTGGCTCATGATCAAGGATGCATGCACTGTCCTGTCACAATTTGAGGAGGCCACGAGGATGGTGAGCAGTGACAGTGCATGCATCAGTGATACTGTCCCTCTTGTCTACCCGTTGGAGCACATGCTGCGTGGAATAATGGACAGGGCACTTCAGGCAGAACAGAGGGAGGAAGAGGAGGACTTCCTTACCTCTCAAGGCCCCCTTTATCCAGACAGTGTTCCTGCGGGCCCACCGATCACACAGGAAGAGGAGGAGGAGGATTGTGACATGAAGGTGGAGCCTAGCACTCAGCATCATTAGCAGTCTTCAAGGGATCGTTTACAGTTCCCAGAAACCCATGGACTTGTACGTGGCTGGGAGGAGGTGGCTGCAGATCAGGTGGTCCTTAGTGACCCAGAGAACTCCGGACCGAATGCCTCAGCGAACCTATGCTGCATGGCCTCCCTGATCCTGCAAAGCCTGCAAAAGGACCCTCGGATTTGTGGTATCAAGGAGATGGATCAGCACTGGTTGCCAACCCTCCTTGATCCACGTTACAAGGGTAAGGTTGTGGAACTTATCCAGCCATCACAGAGGGAGCAGAGGATGAAACATCTTCGGGAGGACTTACAGAAAGGTTTGTGCAAGGTGTTTCCAGAGCCTGGGAGGTTACAATTTCCTGGTCCTGGACAACGTGTTGCTGAGGCTTCAGTCAGTCACAGAAGGAGCGGTGGAGAAGGTGGCTGTCTGACAGATGCGTTCAGACAATTTTTTCGTCCGGAGCCCCAAGATCTGATCGGTTCCAGCAACCATCGCCAGCGTCTGATTTACATGGTGCAGGAATACCTAAGGGCAAGATCTGACTTGGAGACCTTTCTAACCAAAATCCTCTGGCTTACTGGGTCTTGAGGATGGATCACTGGCCAGAGCTTGTACAGTATGCAATTGAGCTCCTGGCCTGTCCTGCTTCCAGCTTTCTTTCGGAACGCACATTCAGTGCTGCTGGAGGCTTTGTAACTGATCGCAGAGTGCGCCTGTCCACCGATTTAGTTGATCGGCTCACCTTCATAAAAATGTATCAGTCTCGGATCACCAGCTACCAAGCACCTGATGCTGATGTAACCGACTAATTTTTTTATGAATGTGAGATCCCTTAAAGACTGCCTATGCTGATGCTGAGTGACTATCCTATTCCTCCTCAATGTTCATGTTGATAGCTTGTAAGAACATTTTTGGTTCTGGGCACCACCACCAGTGGCTAAGGCCCAATTTTTCTTCCCCTGTTCAACAGGGGAGTGTAATTAAAATTTTTGCTGTAATATTTTGCAGCAGGGCTTGTTCCTGCTCTAAAGTAGAGTATCTGCGAGGGGTTGCAGTGTTGTGGCACCAGCACCAGTGCCTAAAGCCCAATTTTTCTGCCCCTGTTCAACAGGGGCGTGTAATTACAATTTTTGCTTTAATATTTTGCAGCGGGGCTTGTTCCTGCGCTCAACTAGAGTATCTGTGAGGGGTTGCAGTGTTGTGGCACCACCACCAGTGCCTAAAGCCCAATTTTTCGGCCCCTGTTCAACAGGGGCATGTAATTATAATTTTTGATCTAATATTTTACAGCAGGGCCCGTTCCTGCACCCACCAAGAGTAACTGTGAGGGCTTACAGTGTCCTAGTACCACCAATACCTAAGGCCCAAATTTTTGCAGAGTATATAGGGCAGGCCCCTACTTTCAAACATCCGACTTACAGACAACTCCTACTTACAAACAGAGAGAGACAACAAGAAGTGAGAGGAAATCTACCCCTAGGAAGGGAAATTATCTCTTGTAAGAGTCAATATGGGAAAAAAGGTGTCTCCTCCACTGATGCTTTATCACCAATCATTGTTTCCCGAAAAACTCCAAATTTTCAAATTCCAATTGTCATTGGGACCAAAAGTGAGGTGAAATCTTTTGAATAGGGGCACAGACAGCAAAACAAATGTTACAGGGGTGATAACCCTTCCCTATGTTTTTCAAAAAGCTTAAAAATAGATTTTTTGGCTAGAAGCTACACTTCAAAATGTACCTGTTCCAAATTACAAACAAATTCAACTTAAGAACAAACCTACAGTCCCTGTCTTTCTTGGTGCCGCCTGTATACTGGTGTTTAAAGTATATAGGACCTGGGGGCCCCACGCCTTTTCTTTTTTTAATTTGGGTGCGAGGTTCCCCTTAACCTCCCTGGCGGTATGATTCTTTCTGATTTTAGGTGCTGAAAGCGGTACAATTATTTTGCATGGAAACAAGAGTCTAGTAGATATTCCGGGTATGATAAAGTTTGAAACACAAAAACATAAATTATAATATAATAAAAAAAAAATAATAATTAAAAAAATAAAAATAAATAGTAATAAAATAAATTTCCACACGATTCACTATCGCTCAATTCTGCAAGTGTTCTAATTTACTATCGCTGTTTTCTAGCTGGTCTAAAGCCATTTTTGACGTAAAGGGACACTTTTTGGTTGCTATTGACACTCTCCAGTTTCCAGGCAGAAAGAACAGTATATGCAATATAAAACTGCATGCAGGGCATGGGCCAGAGCACTGGGGACAAATGGGATGTGAAATGATTTCATACAGTACTGTAATCTGTAAGATTACAGTACTGTATGTGTTATGCTTTTTACATTTTTTTGAATTTGCCGCCAGGCTCCGCCCCCCGTGCGTCGCGACGCTCGCAGGGAACGGAGCCTGGCACAGAGAGGCTTCGGAACAGGACACAGCCTGCGGACACTGCGGGGGACATCGCAGGATCCCGGGGACAAGGTAAGTTAGGAGGCACCAGGATCCTGCGATGCAATCCCGAGTGTGGCTCGGGGTTACCGCTAATGGTCCTGAATTTTAACCCCGAGCCACACTCGGGAAAACCGCCAGGGAGGCTACTATCCATACAAGACCCAAAGGGCCTGGTAATGGGCTGGGGAGTTACCCATGCCGTTTTTCTCAATAATTTTCATCCATATTGCTGGGACCCGACATTATATTACAGCCGCAAGCAGTTTTAAGTGACTTTTATTTCTTTAGAAATGTCATTTTGTGCAGAGAATGTTTTAACCACTTCAGCCCCGGACCATTATGCTGCCTAAGGACCAGAGGTCTTTTTCCAATTTGGCACTGCGTTGCTTTAACTGCTAATTGAGCGGTCATGCAATGCTGTACCCAAATGAAATTTGCGTCCTTTTCTTCCCACAAATAGAGCTTTCTTTTGATGGTATTTGATCACCTCTGCCGTTTTTAGTTTTTGCGCTATAAACGGAAAAAGACCGAAAATTTTGAAAAAAATGATATTTTCTACTTTTTGTTATAAAAAAAATCCAATAAACTCAATTTTAGTCATACATTTAGGCCAAAATGTATTCGGCCACATGTCTTTGGTAAAAAAATGTCAATAAGCGTATATTTATTGGTTTGCGCAAAAGTTATAGCGTCTACAAACTAGGATACATTTTCTGGAATTTACACAGCTTTTAGTTTATGACTGCCTATGTCATTTCTTGAGGTGCTAAAATGGCAGGGCAGTACAAACCCCCCCCCCAAATGACCCCATTTTGGAAAGTAGACACCCCAAGGAAATTGCTGAGAGGCATGTTGAACCCATTGAATATTTATTTTTTTGTCCCAAGTGATTGAATAATGACAAAAAAAAAATATATTTACAAAAAGTTGTCACTAAATGATATATTGCTCACACAGGCCATGGGCCTATGTAGAATTGCACCCCAAAATACATTCAGCTGCTTCTCATGAGTACGGGGATACCACATGTGTGGGACTTTTTGGGAGCCTAGCCGCGTACGGGGCCCCCGAAATCCAATCACCGCCTTCAGGATTTCTAAGGGCGCAAATTTTTGATTTCACTTCTCACTACCTATCACAGTTTTGAAGGCCATAAAATGCCCAGATGGCACAAAACCCCCCAAATGACCCCATTTTGGAAAGTAGACACCCCAAGCTATTTGCTGAGAGGCATGTTGAGTCCATGGAATATTTTATATTTTGACACAAGTTGCGGGAAAGTGACACTTTTTTTTTTTGCACAAAGTTGTCACTAAATGATATATTGCTCACACAGGCCATGGGCATATGTGGAATTGCACCCCAAATTACATTTAGCTGCTTCTCCTGAGTATGGGGATACCACATGTGTGGGACTTTTTGGGAGCCTAGCCGCGTACGGGGCCCCGAAACCCAATCACCGCCTTCAGGATTTCTAAGGGGGTAAATTTTTGATTTCACTCTTCACTGCCTATCACAGTTTCGGAGGCCATGGAATGCCCAGGTGGCACAAACCCCCCCAAATGACCACATTTAGGAAAGTAGACACCCCAAGCTATTTGCTGAGAGGCATGGTGAGTATTTTGCAGCTCTCATTTGTTTTTGAAAATGAAGAAAGACAAGAAAAAACTTTTTTTTTTCTTTTTTCAATTTTCAAAACTTTGTGACAAAAAGTGAGGTCTGCAAAATACTCACTATACCTCTCAGCAAATAGCTTGGGGTGTTTACTTTCCAAAATGGGGTTTTGTGCCACCTGGGCATTCCATGGCCTCCGAAACTGTGATAGGCAGTGAAGAGTGAAATCAAAAATTTACGCCCTTAGAAAGCCTGAAGGCGGTGCTTGGTTTTCGGGGTCCCGTACGCAGCTAGGCTCCCAAAAAGTCTCACACATGTGGTATCCCCGTACTTAGGAGAAGCAACAGAATGTATTTTGGGGTGTAATTTCACATATTCCCATGGCATGTTTGAGCAATATATCATTTAGTGACAACTTTGTGCAAAAAAAAAAATGGGGTCATTTGGGGGGGGTTTGAACTGTCCTGGCATTTTATGCACAACATTTAGAAGCTTATGTCACACATCACCCACTCTTCTAACAACTTGAAGACAAAGCCCTTTCTGACACTTTTTGTTTACATGAAATTTTTTTTTTTTTGCAAGAAAATTACTTTGAACCCCCAAACATTATATATTTTTTAAAGCAAATACCCCACAGATTAAAATGGTGGGTGTTTCTTTTTTTTTTCACACAGTATTTGCACAGCGATTTTTAAAAACGCATTTTTTGGGGAAAAAACACACTTTTTAAATTTTAATGCACTAAAACACACTATATTGCCCAAATGTTTGATGAAATAGAAAAGATGATCTTAGGCCGAGTACATGGATACCAAACATGACATGCTTTAAAATCGCGCACAAACGTGCAGTGGCGACAAACTAAATACATTTTTAAAAGCCTTTAAAAGCCTTTACAGGTTACCACTTTAGATTTACAGAGGAGGTCTACTGCTAAAATTACTGCCCTCGATCTGACGTTCGCGGTGACACCTCACATGCATGGTGCAATTGCGGTTTACATTTGACGCCAGACCGACGCTTGCGTTCGCCTTTGCGCGAGAGCAGGGGGGGACAGGGGTGCTTTTTTTTTTCTTTATAATTTTTTTGCTTTTCTATCTTATTTTTAAACTGTTCCTTTCATTTTTTTTTTTTAATCATTTTTATTGTTATCTCAGGGAATGTAAATATCCCCTATGATAGCAATAGGTAGTGACAGGTACTCTTTTTTGAAAAAATTGGGGTCTATTAGACCCTAGATCTCTCCTCTGCCCTCAAAGCATCTGACCACACCAAGATCGGTGTGATAAAATGCTTTCCCAATTTCCCAATGGCGCTGTTTACATCCGGCGAAATCTAAGTCATGAAATGCTCGTAGCTTCCGGTTTCTTAGGCCATAGAGATGTTTGGAGCCACTCTGGTCTCTGATCAGCTCTATGGTCAGTTGGCTGAATCACCGTCTGCATTCTCAGTTTCCCTGTTGAGACAGGAGAGCCATAGAAAAACACGGAAGACGGTGGGGGAGGGGGGGGCATTCCCTTCCACTGCTTGTAAAAGCAGTCTAGAGGCTAATTGCTTTTACATTAAATTGCTTTTACATGAAAGCCGACCGCTGGCTGAAAAGAATGATACCAAGATGATACCTAAACCTGCAGGCATCATTCTGGTATAACCACTCAAAGTCGTGAATGGCGTACCTGAAGACAAAAAAATGGTTAACAATAAAACACAGTAAACGGTAAAGTATAAAAAATTGCATACCTGAAAAGCAAACATGATAAAACATTATAACAATAAAACATCGCAGAATAGAATACAGTAAAAAAGAGCAAAACAATAGAGAGAGAATAGAGAGAGAGAGAACAATAAAACGACAACTATTTTTTTTTATTTTATATATATATTTTTTTTATTTACACTTTTTTTGTAACTAACTTTTATAACTATAACCGGTTCCTGGTTCAGGTCTCTCAAAATGTGATGGCATCTTGGGAAACCCTGTGAAAGTGTGCCTAGTCTGTGGAATGCTGTACCCTACGCTAATACTCAACTAGTGAATGGTAGCGTTCAAAACATTCACCAATGTAAAGACCAGGATTATCAGGACAGGAGGGACAATAATAGCGGGTGTCACGCCTATATCAGCGCTTGCTGCAGACACGACATCTTTTTTGGGGGGGTTTGTTGGGTAGGGGTACTCTGGAGGACATAAAGAAAATGCCTCTCATGCAGCTGACTGCATTTGGTTAGGGATCCCAATTAGGATTGGCGAATGCAGCAGGAAGGGCACTATGGGCACGACGGGCCTGTTTGTCTTCTTCTTGGTGGCAGCGGGACACTACTTGTGCTTGCCACCTCACCAGCTTGAACTGCACTTATGGGACTCGCCACGTCACCAAGTGTTACTGCAGTGCTGGTTTGACTACGACCAGGGTGTACTAGGCCGCTGGCGCTTGCCAGTTCACCAAAACGCTACCAAAAAACTGTTAGCGATCGCAGGGATCAGGCCTGACTCTGCGAACGCTGCAGTTATGCATTTAGTGTTTTGTAAGTGACAGTGATCGATCGATACTGCACTTGGGTGGGCTGGGCTGGGCCGGGCGGAGGGGCAAAACGCAGGTGCTAGCAGGTATCTGGGCTGATTCCGCAAACACTGCGTATTTGGGAACCCTAAACTGCTGGGGACACTAGTATAGATCTGATCGGATCAGATATTGATCCGTTCAGATACTATACCACTAAGGGAGGTGTACAGGGCGTGCGTGGGTGTTATCGGTACTGGCGCTAATCTGACGCTGCCTGGGGCGACGCATATCACCGCCGGGCGATCAGGGGGCTAAACCTTTATTCGGTATGATCGGACCCCCCACCTGCGGGAGACAGATCATGTGTATGTACGTGATTTTGCCTGCCCGTGCCGCCTTGCCGACGTACATCGGCGTGAGGCGTCCTTAAGTGGTTAAACACGGGAAACATGTGCCACTTTACAGGCATACTATAGACACCCACCAGGTACGATATTTAAAGGAATATTTCACCTTTTTTTTTCACTTTAAGCATCATTAATATCACTGCTCCCAAAAAAAAGGCCATTTTTAAAACTTTTTATTGCATTGATACATGTCCCCTGGGGCAGGACCCAGGTCCCCAAACCCTTTTTAGGACAATAACTTGCATATTAGCCTTTAAAATTCGCACTTTTGATTTCTCACGTTCGAGTCCCCATAAACTTTAAGGGTGGATGCGAACCAAACCGGGGGGGGGGTGTTCGGCTCATCCCCACCTGGCAGCTAGGGGAGTCCCTCAGCTCCAGCAGTGCTGATCCCTGACTGGTTTCACAAATGTCACACACTGGAGCATACTTATTGGGATGCTCCAGCCCAGGATCGGCCTCCCTGGCACTTCCCCCTCTATCCTTCCTGACTGTCACCCATCTACTTGTTTCTAGTGCCTGCACCTCTTTGTTTCCACCTCTGTGCTGGCACCTGCCGGGTACATTCTAGGCTCTCCTTTATTATGGAGGGTCTTCTCAGTGCTGACAGTTGCTTCTCTAGATTCAGAACCTGGGCTTCCAGGGAAACAACGTGCTTACATTTTGCACAGCAGTATTCGCCCTCAATCAGATGATCAAGGATCGCATACATGCTTCAAGATGTACACCGAGTCGCATCTCCACACCCGCCGGGCATCGTACCTAATAATTTAATGAAGATTGGGGTTTATACCCTGTCCAAATTACCTAACAACTAGCTTCCAGACACAATACACAGGTACTCAACAAGACAATACACAGGTACTCGCCGCCCACGTGCACTGGCAGACCACGTGCACTCACAGCCTACGTGCACTCGCAGACCACTTGCACTTGCAGACAACGTGCACTCGCAGACAACGTGCACTCGCAGACCACGTGCACTCTCAGACAACGTGCACTCTCGTCAGACAACGTGCACTCTCAGACCAGGTGCACTCGTAGACCACGTGAACTTACAGCCTATGTGCACTTGCAGACCACGTGCACTCACAGGCCATGTGCACTTGCACCTTACGTGCACTCACAGACCACGTGCACTCGCAGAACACATGCACTTGCAGCCTACGTGCACTCGCAGCCTACATGCACTCGCAGTCTATGTGCACTTGCAGACCACGTGCACTCGCAGCCTACGTGCACTCGCAGCCTACGTGCACTTGCAGACCACGTGCACTCGCAGCACTCGTCTACTCACTGCCCACGTGCACTTACAATACACAGGTACACACAATACACAGGTACTAACTATCTACACACACTATTCAGACAACACTCAGGTACTCACAATACACCGGTACTCCCAACACTCACAATACTCAGGTACTACCTGACACTAATTCTCAATACAGCCCACGTGCACTCGCAGCACTCGTGTACTTACAATACACTGGTACACACTCACAGTACACAGGTACTTGACCCCTGTTATAATCTCCTGATTTCAACTCTGGTTTTTAACTCACCACTTAGTCCAGTTCCACTTGGTCTAAGTTCCAGCAAGCAAAAAGGTGGCAAGCTCAAAGATGAGCAGGCTCAAAATGAGTTCTACAAAAAGTTATAGAGAGCTTAAGCACCTGTGACCAATTAAAAAGGGTGTTAAAAAAGCTGCAAGGAACCCCCCCCCCCCTCCCAAAAAAAAACCCTGAAAAGCAATCACCAGCAGTCAAAAGCAAAACTTGTTCACACTCTCCACTCAAGGTTCCCACTGTTCAGCTTCCAACCAGCAAGTCTAGCAGATTCAGATGTGCTCTATAGAAAGTTATATAGGCCACAAGCACCTGTGACCAATTAAGAAGGGTGTTACAAAAGCTGCAAAGAACCCCCTCCCCCCCCAAAAAACCCTGAAAAGCAATCACCAGAAGTCAAAAGCAAAACTTTTTGACACTCTCCACTCAAGATTGCCACTGTTCAGCTTCCAACCAGCAGCAAGTCTGGCAGATTCAGATGTGCTCTATAGAAATGTATATAGGCCTCAAGCACCTGTGACCAATTAGCCACTCCCCTTAATTAGTGGGGTGAAGGAAGGAAAGAAAAAAAAGGCTGTTTAACCACGTGCCGACCGCTGCATGTACATATACATTGGCAGAATGGCACGGACAGGCAAATGGGCCTACAGGTATGTCCCTTTAAATTTGCCGCCATGTGGTTGCGTGTGCGCGAGCTCCGTGAGTGTGATTGCGGGTCCTGCGGACTCGATGTCCACGGGGATACCCGCGATCGTCTCACGGAGAGGAAGAACAAGGAAATGCAGATGTAAACAAGCATTTCCCCGTTCTGCCTAGTGACACTGATACTGATCACAGCTCCCTGTAATCGGAAGCGGTGATCAGTGTCAGGTCACACATAGCCCATCCCCCTACAGTTAGAACACATCCCTTGGACACACTTAACCCCTGCAGCGCCCCTCTTGGTTAACCCCTTCACTGCCAGTCACATTTACACAGTAATTAATGCATTTTTAATCGCACTGATCGCTGTATAAATGTGAATGGTTCCAAAATAGCGCCAAAAGTGTCCGATCTGTCCGCCATAATGTCGCAGTCACAATAAAAATTACTGATCACTGCCATTACTAGTAAAAAAAAAAAATTAATAAAAATGCCATAACACTATCCCCTAAATGCTTATTGTGATTTTCTTTGCCAAAAATATGTAGAAGAATACATATCGGCCTAAACTGAGGAAAAAAAATGTTTTTTTTTAATATATTTTTGGGGGATATTTTTTATAGCAAAAAGTAAAAAATATTGCTTTTTTTTTCAAAAGTGTTGCTTTTTTTTGTTTATAGCGCAAAAAATAAAAACCGCAGAGGTGATCAAATACCACCAAAAGAAAGCTCTATTTGTGGGGAAAAAAGGGCGACAATTTTGTTTGGCAGCCACATCGCGCAACTGTCAGTTAAAGCGACTCAGTGCCGAATTGCAAAAAGTGCTCTGGTCTTTGGCCAGCCAAATGGTCCAGGGCTTAAGTTGTTAAAAAGTGACAGAAAGGGTATTAAAAAAGCTGCAAGGAAAACCCCCCCAAAAAACAACCCAAAAATGCAACACAGCAATCACCAGCAGTCAAAAGGAAAACTTGTTCACACTCTCCACTCAATGTTCTGACTGTTCAGCTTTCAACAAGCAAGCTACAAATAGGGTGGGGCTGTGTATGGGTGTGATAAAAGTGGGCATTGTCAGTACAATTTCCCCGGGTTTCACTTTAAAAATCTGGTAACCTTAGTTTTATGTTAGCAACATAATTGTTTAATTGACAATATATTAGAATAGTGACAATAAATTAGCTAAAGAGCTCACACATGCAGAAAAGAACAAATGAGGTGCCTAGAACTTACTTCAGCAGTGGTCAATAAAAGCACAGCACTAACCTTAAATAAAGTGCAGCGCAACCACAATGTGCTACAATGATAGGGACCAAAAAGTCAAACCAAGAAGAAGCAATCCCTGATTGCTATGTGATTGAAACAACAAGATAAAATCCACGTGGTAGCCAGCCACGTGTTTTGACATTTTGGTCCCTATCATAGGAGCATACTCACTGTCCTTTACTTGGATATTCTGATTAACATCCCTAAGGGCCTATGAACTGAATCATATCATCCATAAATTACGTCTACTTGATGACTTTTGTGTGGTGGCGACTTTCCTTCTCACTGATTACTGACTGTATGACTCTGATGATTATAATGCGATGTGCACCATGTACTTCTGATATTCTGTGGATATAATTTGAGCTATAAGGTCAATAAATATTGACAGACAGTTGTATTATATGTCCACAGTGACGATATAACACTTTTTATGGATGTCTTTTTTAACTTTGTATAAATAAAAATTTGGATTCTTTTAATATTGTGATACATGGTTCACTGCTTTGGGGAAAATCCCCATTTCACATATGCCCCGTACACACGGTCGGATTTTTCGACGGAAAATCCGCGATCGGAGCGTGTTGTCAGAAATTCCGACCGTGGGCTGCATCGGACATTTTCCATCGGATTTTCCGACACACAAAGTTTGAGAGCAGGCTATAAAACAAAATCCGATCGCGTCAATTCCAACTGTGTGGACAATTCCGACACACAAAGTGCCACGCATGCTCAGAAGAAATTCCGAGACGGAACAGCTCGGTCTGGTAAAATTAGCATTCGGAATGGATAGAGCACTTTTGTCACGCTGCAATGTAAAAAATGGTTTAATACAGCACACTCTCTTCTTCTTTATAATGTGAGAAGAATGAAGTAGTTTTGCTGCTCATATTCACACAGACTTCTCACAAACTTCTTTCTTTATTATTTATCGTGGATTCCCTCAATATATTTTGATTTGTCACAACTGACCAAATTTCTTTTTGGTTGTTTTTTTTTTGTTTTTTTTTTTCAAGGCTGTTTTTTTTTTTTTTTGGGTTTGTATTTTTTTAAGGCTGATCTTTGTTTGATTTTATTTTTAGTTTTACTCCATAATATTTTTGTGTGTGTTTTGTGTGTCAAGTTACCACAACACCATTGATATCTTGTATTATTTAATCTCAAGGAGATTGTTTGGTGTTGGTGTCCCTTGTTAATTTCACATTGTATTTTTGAAATGTACCTAAATCCTCACAAACAAACTGTCCTTTTGGAAGGAAAACACACATAGGCAAGTATAATTGAAACAAAAATTCCTTTATTAAGGGCTCAGAACCAAACAAAGAGGGAGGAAACGGTGGAGAAACATCATAAATTGGCGAAGCCTTGGACCCCCAGGGCAGACGTCAATTCTTTTACTGCAAAATTGGTGGCCTGAGGAGTCCATATCTAAGGGAGTGCAGTCTGGTCCAGTAGTCATAAGAGATCATGAAAGCAGCAGATGACATCTATGTCCCCAGGCTGTGGTACTACAAGAGGCTGCATCTTTTGCCAGGCCAGACTGAACCCAGGGTCATCACTCTCTGGTCTTCTTTCCACGCTTCCTTCCCGGCTGTGGCTCTGGTGTTGGAGATGTGGCAGGAGGAGGAGTAGGACCTGGAGGAGGTGGAGGAGGAGGACTATGTGTGAGGTTACAAATGTGGGTAGCACATGTTATTTGGCCCCTCAACCCCTTATTGAGAGCTTCCAAAATTAAGGACTCACACAGGAGTCGTTGGCCCTCCTCCATCTGCATCATTTTGCAGGCAGTTATGCCAGCAAAGTCCTCCTCCACACTGTGGGGGCTTCTCAGGGCCTCTGTAGCCTTCCAAAAGAGGCCTATGGCAGCCTCCTCCAGGTTACTCCTCTTCCTGTCACTTTGTCTTTGAAGGTGTAGGGGAGGGACCTAGATATCAGGCAGCCTGCTTGGCCCGGTCACCTCCTGGCTGAGACTTCCCTGTGTATGAAAAAGGGACATGGTTTTAGTTTTTGCATCATCAATCACAATTATAAATTAGTACTCCAAACTAACATCTAGTTAACATCATTGATTGGACAACCATGAAGATTTAGAGGAATGCTCTACCTGGCTCAAGCTGGCCTCCTCCACATGTTGCTGCCTGGAAGGCCCAGGTTGGGCTTCAGAAGCCTCATCTGGGGGGGAAGGAAGCGTGGAAGGAAGATTGGAGAGTGCTGGCCTGGGTTCAGTCTGACCTGCCAGAAAATGCAGTCTGTCATAGTGCCACAGCTTGGGGACATAAATGTCATCTGCAGCTCCTGATCTCTGGGAATCCTGGACCTTCTTGTGCTCCCTTAGATAAGTGCTCCTCAGGCTACCAATTAGGATCTTCAAATAGGTGATGTCTGCCATGGGGATCACCGTCTTCACAAATTCCAACAAATTATCCAGCGCTGCCTTCCTCTTTGTTTGGTTCTTATATTCAGGGTGGTTTATCTGCCACAGACAGGGCAGCTCCCTGAACATATTAATGAAGATTGGCATAAATTTCTTATCATTCAAGATATCCATTTTCACTGCAAGACATAACACAAGACAAACCCTAATGTCAGCCTAAAGTCTTCTAAACTTGTGCAAATACAGGCCTCAATAGGCCCAATCTTAAATCTTACCTTCGCAATCACAATCGGCACCTCCGTTACTCCTTCCTCCGCTCACATACTACGCACGCGTGTTACGCTTTATAGACACTGCTCATGCGTGAAACTCCGCCCGCCCCTGACGTTCTTTCTAGTCTATTCCCCACCCCTTCTCGTTCGTCGCAGTGGGGAAGAGCACATGGCGGAGTTAGAGCAGGTGTCTGATAATTACACCAACGAGGAGGAGGAAAGCCCGGAGCCTGAAACGATCCGATCCATAAGGAGACGATTTAAAGCATCAAATATGTCCTTTGGGGAGATGTTGGAGATGGTGGACATTCTGAAGAAGGCCGACTATGACGGGAAGTATGGACCTTACCCCAATGTCCGAAAGGCCAAGATCATAGCGAAAGTGGTCAAAAGTCTGCACCGGAATTTCGGGGTACATCGATCGAAAGATCAGCTCAGGAAGCGGTGGTTGGACCTAAAATTAAGAGAGCACGAGCAGTACAGAAAGATCCGGAGAGTGCTGCAAAAAAGTAAGTAGTTGTGCTGGGTTCCTATTCTTTTTATGTTTATTACGTTTGTGCTGCTCCATGTGCTTTTCTTAACTGTTATCCAGTTTAAAATGTCAACTTTCATGTTCATGGGCACATTATTCGTTTGTATCAAACATTTTTCTTTCGGCCTATAAAACACCATTGTTTTGGCCATATGCATTTGCCCACATTTTTTAGGGCCTACTTGTGTGAAACTAATTTGGTTGTGTAGATGGGTTTGTAATTAGAATGAAATGCAAACTAGATTCTGTGTAAGGCGAGGACACTCAGCAGCTGTTTACACATCTGGATGCTGGAGCACTAGTGTAGGACCCCAGAACACCCTTTTTATTAGGGGGCCCACACAGGTGCTCCAGTGTATACTATAGGGGCGTCTCCATCTGTGAAGCTTGTACAAAACAGGTAAGTATTGAAGCTTCACAAAGGACAAGAAAAATGCAACATCTTGGAACTCTGCCAAAACAGACAATTGTACCCCACTTCCAAGCAATGTTTCATATTTATAGTTCTGCCATCAAATATCTGTGTGCTAAGTAGACCTATTTTTTTTTACATAGGGGAGAAAAGACTCGGAGGACACCCCTCATCCGAGATGACCAGAGACCCCCCCACCTCTGGAAGAAGGGGAAATCCACCCAGAACAAGCAGAGCAGGAGGAGGAAGACGTGGTGGAAATTGGCACCACAACAGGTGAGTGTCTGCGACCACAGGCTCAGGTAAGAGATGGATGCCGGCATATTTATAATACATGGTGTTTTTTGGTTTCTATCTTTTTAGGTGATCGTGATGTTGTGGATCCAGATCCTTTCACCTCGGAAAGTGCACAGATCCTGATCGGGGAGATCATGGGGTGTAATAGGGAAAACATCAAGAAAAACATCAATGATGTTCTTCAAAAATGAAGAACATCATTGTTGTTTTAGGGAGCGTTTAAAACCCCTCAAAATCCCTTTGTTTTTTGTGTGCTACAAATTTTTGACATTGTTTGACAAATTTGAGAAAAGCCACATTTTGAAGATGCACACAGTGTATTAACATGTGCTATCTGCCATCTCGGGAGATCAATGGATGCGTTTTGGGGGTGCAACCCCTTCCTCAATAATAAAGTAGCTGTGAGGAAGGGGTTGCACCCCCAAAACACATCCCTTGATCCCCCCGTGATGGCAGGTAGCACATGTTGACATTCGGAAATTTGTGTGCATCTTCAAAATTTGGCTTTTCCTGGGGTGACTTCACCCCATCTGAATGCAATATCAAACACAGTTTGTAAATACTCATGTCTTATATTGCCTTCAAGTTCTACCAAATGTGAACTTTGTAAGTTCCTTGTCAAAAGAAGTTTATTGAGTATACAATGTTATAAAGATACATAAAGTAAGTTTACAAGGATCTATAAAGTAAGCTCATTGTTTTACAGTAGGGTTTATATAGGTAAATATCATGAAATTTCAAATATTAAACATTGGGTTCACGTAAACCTAAATTAAAGATATATATAATTTCCTTACTTACTTTTGTAGGTATTTAAATGATTTATACCTACTATGCATATTGTTTACAAGTAGAGTGTATATAGGTCAAATAAATTCTGATAATGAGCTTTAATCGTAAGGTGGAGAAAAGGAAAGAGAAAGAAGAAAAAGGGTTGAAAGGTAGAGGTATGGTCCACAAGGTTGTCCCGCTCGTCAGTTTATTATTCTTTTTAGTTCTCTTTGAAGCCTTAGAATGGGTGTCTCTGTAAGTAATTTAATCTGTTACCATGGCAACAGGACAGAGTCATTGAAGTTTGACAGGAACTGTTGTTTTATCCAAGGATGCCAAAGTTTTTCAAATTTTGGAATTTGATTTTGATCGATGGCTACCATCTTAGCATGGGACATTGTATTATTCATTCTGTGAATTGTTTCTGCTAGTACCAATGTAGGAGATTTCCATGCCTTGGCCACTGTTTGTTTTGCAGCCGTTAATAGTTGGATCATAAGTTTGAATTGAGAGAGTGTTAACCATTCCGGTTTTAGATTAAGTAAAGTTAAATATGGATCTGGTTGTATTATTTTTTTAAATATTTTAGATGCAATCACGAAGACTTCCCTCCAGAAGGTTTGGATTACTGGGCACGTCCACCATATGTGTAAATATGTGCCTATTTCTGGGCATCCTCGAAAACAAAGAGCTGAGGTATTAGGTGAATATTTTGCCACTCTAGCGGGTACAAGGTACCAGCGAGTTAGGACTTTATAATTTGTCTCCAGTGCTAAGATGTTGGGTGAAGATGACTTAGATGTGAGCCATATGTTAGACCAGTCCGTGTCTTCTAAAGTTCGTCCCAGGTCCTCCTCTCACCTCTGAACGTAAGAGGGTCTATTAAGATTTGCTACTCCATATAATTGATTATAAAGTGATGAAATTGTACCTTTAGCAAATGGATCTTTTGTACAGATTGATTCAAAAATGGATAATTGGGATAATGGTGTATCCCCCTTTAGGAATGGTGTATAGAAATTTTTGATTTGGAGATATCTAAATATCTCAGAGTTTGGTAGATCATATTTTTCTCTAAGCGATGGGAATGAAAGGAATGATTTAGATGCTATGAAGTCATTTAGTGTCTGAATGCCTGATGTTGTCCAAGCTTTAAAAGAATTTGGGTAGATCCATGCCGGATAAAAGGCCGGATTTCTGATAAAAGAAAGGAGAGGATTGTGTGGAGATTGTAACTGATATTTGGTTTTTAGTTTATCCCAGAGAGATAAGAAGTGTTTAGTTATGGGATTATGAATTTTAAAGCGGTCTTTAGGATTAAGCCATAATAAATTTGATATTAATAGAAGGTCATTTTCTGAAGCCTCTATAAATACCCATAATGGGATTTCCTGTTTTGCATGGTATTTGGACAGACTGGCCAAATGTGCTGCTCTGTAGTAGTTAGTAAAATTAGGGTATCCCAGGCCTCCTTTATTTTTGGGAAGATGTAGTGTGTGTATAGGTATACGTGGTTTAGAAGGGCCCCATATAAACGAAGTTTCTCTTTTTTGTACTATTCTCAAAAAATAGGAAGGAATTGGAATAGGGAGGACTCTGAATAGATAAAGCAATTTGGGTAGAATAGTCATTTTGATTGCATTAATCTTCCCTATCCAGGATAAAGGAAGTTGCGACCATTGTTTTATTAGATTTGTGATCTGTCTTAATACAGAAGGATAATTGGTTGAGAGTAAGTCAGAATGAGATGCTGTTAAATGAATTCCAAGATATGGGATTGATTTTTCTGCCCATGTGAATGGGGGTGCAGCCCTAGCCGGGATCAATTCCATGTTTGTGAGTGAAATATTAAGCACTAGGCATTTCTTAGGATTAATCATAAGGCCGGATAGGGCTGCAAATCCATCAAGAGCTGGTATTAAGTTAGGACCAGAGACCTGTGGTGATGATAGAAAAAGTAATATATCGTCTGCAAATATACATAATTTGTGTGTAATACCTCCTACTTCAATGCCAGTTATAGTTTGGTTTGTTCTGATGTATTGGGCCATGGGTTCGAGTATAAGGGCAAATAATAAGGGAGATAATGGGCAGCCCTGTCGGGTACCTCTTTCGATATTAAAGGCTTCAGATTTGTATCCAGCATATTTTATATAGGCTTTGGGTTTATTATATAATGCTTTGATCCATGTTAAAAAGTGGGGTCCAAAACCCCATTTTTGTAATGAATATTGCATATATTACCAGGATACTGTGTAAAATGCCCTCTTAATATCGAGAGATAGAAAACATAAAGGGATTTTCTGTTTTTTTAGCAATATGTGCCAATAACACTGCCCTGTGTATATTATCGCCTGCCTGTCTATTTGGCATGAAGCCTACTTGATCTCTATGTATTAATTTTCCTATAATGCTATTGAGGCGTTTTGCTATTATTTTTGCTAATAATTTAATATCGAGGTTTAACAGAGAGATAGGCCGATAATTCACACAGGAAGTATCATCAGAAAGGGGTTTTGGGATCATACAAACAATTGCCATTAGTGTTTCTTGCCGAAAAGAATGTCCATCTAGAAGTTTGTTAAAAGTTTCAGTGAGAATGGGAGAGAGTATTTCTGAGAATGTTTTATAGTATAAAGCCGAGTAGCCATCTGGGCCTGGTCTTTTGTTAAGTTTTAGGTCTTTTATGGCGTTAGCAACTTCATCTATAGTTATAGGCTCATCCAAACTGCTTTTTTGATTCTGAGATAACTCAGGTAAGGTTATTTTTGAGAAGAAGGATTCAGCCTCTGTAGGATTAAATTAATTGTTTGTCTTGTATAAAGTTGCGAGATGTGAGTGAAATTTATGGACTATTTTAACTGGATTACAAGTGTAAACATTTTTTGATAATTTCAAACGTATTGGTTTGAAAGATTTGTTAGTTGAATTTAATGCCCGAGCCAAATATGTACCTGGTTTGTTTGTATTCATGAAGAAATTGTGTTTGGAGCGTTTGAGGGATTTATCAACTGACTCAGTGAGAAATAGATCATATTCCAATCTAGATTTTTCCAGATGAGATTTTGTACTCTGAGATGGATTATCTTGAAATGATATGTAGGCTGCATTAAAATTGAGTTCTAGTTTTTTTGCTAGATTTTTGCGTTCCCGTTTAAATAGTGCCATTTGTCTTTGTATTGTACCACGCAAGACAGGCTTATGAGCTTCCCACAGTGTTATTGGGGAGATGTCTGTTGTATTATTAATTGATATGTATTCCTTTAAAGCTTGTTCAATGGCCATCTGATGTAGTGGGTGTTTGAGCATTATGTCCGGTAAGTACCACGTTGGGTCATGCGCTTTTGGTATGGCTGAGGCTATAGTAGTGTATACTGCATTATGGTCAGACCATGGAATCGGAATTATATCTGATGCAATAATTTCTGGTATCATTCCTATTGTTAGAAAAATATGATCTATTCTGGTGAAGATTTGATGAGGGTGCGAGAAATAAGTGAATTTCTTTTTCATTGGGTTACTTTCTCTCCACGAATCTACCAGATTGTATTTGGAAAGAAGTAATCTAGAGGTTATTTTGGATGGTGTAAAAGGTGATTTATCTAGAAATGGGAGGAGGACCTGGTTCGAATCCCCACACATTATCACTGTTCCTATTTTGTGTGTATTAATCACTTGTAATATATGTGAGAGGAATGGTGTAGGTTGTTTGTTAGGAGCGTAGTAGGAAATCACCGTGATTGCTGTATCCATTATATAACCCATGAGTATCAGGTATCTACCTTCTGGGTCTTTAATTTCTGATGATAAGGTGAATGGTGTGGATCGGTGAAATGCAATTAGAGTTCCCCTTTGCTTGGTACAGGCAGAAGCCGTGTAAATTTGTTGATAAAAAGGAGAAATATATTTTGGAGTAGAATCTTTGGTGAAGTGTGTTTCTTGGAGGCATACTATGTGAGCCTTCTTGTTATGAAAAGTACGGAAGGCTTTGGTCCTTTTTTGAGGGACATTTATTCCCTGAACATTCAGGGAAAGTATATTCAGTGGTGCCATGGCAACAGATCAAATAGTTTTGACTTACTTTTTGTTATGCAGAGCTGACTGCGCAGATCAACCTGTGTGGACTGAAGAGATGAATAGATAGAAAAGAAACCAGTGAATTCTGGAGTAAAGAGTAAACAAAAAACATATGAGATTAGATGATACATTGTATAAATTATTTTTTGCAAGTAATCACAATTTACCCGTGAAAGAGAGTAAATATCTCTCACAGGGGAATAAGTGTCTTCGTCACACTCCCACATAATATGGTTGGGAGAATGAGGAGGGCTAATGGGGGTACACGGATCTTCCGCTTACAGGAGAGAAGTGCTATGTCAAAAGACATCAAAATGATGTTTCATTAATTGGAGTGCAGAATATAGTTTTTGTTGAAATTATTTATTCCTGGGTGGTTGTATATGGTTAGTCTTGCCCTAGGCTAAATAATTCAGTTAGAAAGGTACTGTTAATAACTTTGGTATTGATGAAGATAGTTTGAATTATTTTGGGATTTTAACCCTTTTAGAGTAAACAATTACATATTTTATTCATATGTAACTGTTTAGATATGTTAACTCATACAATTGAGGTTGTATTGCTTCAGATTAGAATAAACAAAAACATAATTCTAGGAACTAGTTAGGTAATAATATATTTGTTTTAAGAAAAGAAAGAAAAAGCTTCCATTACTTCTGGATTATTGAACATATTTGTCCTAAAAAGTAATAAATCTATTGTTATTACCTGATAATATATAACTGAACAAGAATTTCCTTATTTCACTTATATATTCTAAGGCTATATGAATCAGAAGTAATAGGAAATATAACTGGAATGTAACATGATCCCACACAGTGTGTGACTATCAGAATGCAGTTACATTCAGTTATAAATACAGGTTTTTTTATAGAGAACCATCTCTTAGTATAATAAATGAAGAGATATCAGGAATTAGGATGTCAGTCCATTGAATCTTCTTGGTCCATGGATGATGTGGCATAACGGCCTCTTTTGTGAGAATGATGATTCCCATTTTGTTCTGAAATTTTCTGAGTGCTGCCTGAAGGTGAAGATGATGTCATTCTTCTGCGTGTGGGAGAGTTGCTGCTTGTGGGTTCTGTCAGATTTAATTTTAAAAGGGTTTGTTGTAGTTCATCTGCTGATCTGCTTCTGTAAATTGTACCTTGGTAGTTAAATCTGACTGAAAAGGGGAAGCCCCATTGATACATAATGTTGTGGCGTTGTAGTTCCATTAGTTGGGGTTTCATGGATCGTCTTTTAGTAATAGTAAGTTGGGATAGGTCAGCAAAAATTTGATAATTGTGTCCTTGAAAATTAAGTTCCTTTTTTTCTCTTGCAGCAATTAGTATTTGTCTTTCGTTCTGTAATAATGAAATTTTGTGATTATATCACGTGGGGGTCCATCTTTCTTTTTGGCTGTGAGGGCTCTGTGTACTCTGTCCAGTTCTAAACGTTCAATAGGGATATCTGGCTTTAGTTCTTGTAATAGAGCAGTAATAGTAGATTGCAGGTCTGTCACAGTTTCAGGTATTCCCCTTATGCGCAAGTTTGAACGTCTGGCTCTATTTTCATAATCTTCAAGCTTAGTTTGAAGTATTAAATTCTCTTCTTTTAATTGTTCCAATTCTGTTATATTTACTTGGGTTGTAATTTCAATTTCATCCATTTTTATTTCTAGGGCTGCGGTGCGGTTTCCCAGCTCTCTTATTTCTTTGGTTAGGCTTTTTGTTATTTGGTCTGAGGTTTGTTTTAAAGCCTTATGAAGCATCTTTTCAAATTGTAATAATATTACTGGGGATGCTGAGGAGGCTTGTGGAGAAGTTTGTGAGAGGATTTGTTCTGTATCTGACTCAAATGGAGAGTCTTGCTGTGACATTTTCTGTCTGTGAGAGCACCCTGATGCTGTATCTTGTGAGGTGACTGGAGCTGCTTTAGTTGCAGTGAGTGCCTGTGAGCTCTTTGTGAGGTGATTTTTATTTCTGCCACGGTTTCCTCCCAGTACCATATTTCCTGCCCAAACTTTCACAGTTTGTTCCCTGGGGCAAAAAGGTTCAAATGGATACCTTTTGAGCCTGCAGGCTCCGCTTTGTCCTTCTCTTCTCTCCTCAGCGGTGCGGAGCTCTAACAATGCATGTCTGCTCCGCTAGGCTCCGCCCATCTCCCTCGAACTTTGTAAGTTCAAGATTTGTGTCTTTCTTGTTGGTTTTAAACATGCCTGTTTTATCTTAAATGGACATTTCTACTTTTTCTAATGTGACCCCAAAAATTGTTATACAACAAACATGTTGGTTTGTTTCAAAAACCTTTTCTAAATGCACATGTGATTGTGCTGGTATTAAAAAGATTGATAATCAAGAATGTGTGGATTATTGTTTCAACGCTCCAACACTTTTGTGGTGCTCTAATTGGTGTTTTCTGTGACAATGGGTGTTATAACCTAAGGGCAAATCCACTTTGCACTACAAGTGCAGTTTCAAGTGCACTTGTGGTGCAAAGTGTCTTTGCCTTTAGTAAATAACACCCACCAGTGCTTTGTAAGGTTACACAATCACGCCATTTTCAGGACCCATCACATTTCTGTCAGGGTCAGCTAAAACAAACACAAGCAGTAAATGTCACCAAAGATTTGAGTAGTTATTTGTTTTTATTTTTATTTGAAAAAGGTTTCAGACATTGTCTGGCATATTGATGGCCCCCCTACCCGCAAAGTATTCAAGGTATCTTAGACGGACATCACGGGCACTCAGGGGGGGCAAGCCAGGACGGCCACTTTCGCCATCAGGGTTGTTTCATTTTGAAGTCCAGCCTCAGGCCCAACTGAGCCAGCATAGTTGGCTGAATGTTGCCGTAAAAAGTTGTGTAGAACACAGCACGCCAGGATAATATGATTCAGTTTGTACTCCACCATGTGTATGGGTGTAAGAAATAGGCGGAACCGGCTGGACATGATTCCAAACGTGTTCTCCACCACTCTTCTGGCTCTGGCCAGCCAGTAATTAAAAATCCTCTGGTCCAGGGTGAGGGTCCTCATCGGGAATGGCTGCAATAAGATGGTCCCCCAGCACAAACACTTCATCCGCAACGAAGACAAATGGGAGTCCTTCCACATTGTCCTCTGGAGGTGGCAAGTCCAAGCTGCCATTCTGGAGATGCCTGTAGAACTCCGTCTGGGCGATGACTCCACCATCGGACATCCGGCCATTCTTCCCCACGTCCACATACAGGAACTCTTAAGTAGCCGACACCACCGCCAATATCACAATACTATTGAACTCCTTATAAGTATAATTTCACTACCCCGAGTTGGGGGGTGGGACGATGTGGACGTGTTTCCCATCAATTGCCCCTCCGCAGTTAGGAAAGTCCCACCGCTGGGCAAAGTGGGAGGCCACAGTCTGCCATTCCTGTGGGGTGGAAGGAAACTGTGGAGTCAAACAAAACAAAAAAATTTGTCATTTTGCACATAAACAGGGAAAGCTGATTAGACACAAACATTCTTGGCCAACATCAAGATAACATTTATTTGAGGGAGTTTTTAAAGACCAAAGTATAAGGTACACCTATCAGATTCCCCCTCCCCCCTCTCATGGGCCATTTCTAACATTATAGGGGGGGGACGACTCTTGGACGGGTAACCCTCTCCACTTCATTGAACGATGAATGCCTAAATATTGTGTATTAATTTGAACAGCCCCTCCTTACTTACACTATTGACAGCCCACTGGACAGGTAAGAAGTGTCATAATACAAAGATATAAATACACATTGTACACATTTGAGCACATTTGGACATTCTGCTATTACCTATCAAGATAATAATAGTATACAGAAACTTTAAACAGTACAATTTGAAAGTATACAGGCAGGCCCTTGCACTACATGCTTTGGGGAATTCATCCATAAATCTGACCACAAAAGAGATGGGTATAGTGTGTATGGGTTTGGCAAAGTCAGCAGATAGATGATTGAGGATAGATAGAGAATTTTTATCAGTTGACTTAACAGTTGGGGGGAGGGAGGGTTAAAAATTATTTGGGGACCCCCAAAAAAAGCCTCTGGCACTCTGCCTGAATTTAAAGCACAAATCACATTTAAAAACATTTTAGGGTGTGTTTGGGGTAAAGCACTACTATGGAGCTGATAAAATACATTGTTAAGTGACTACATGAGGTTAATATAGGGCCAGGAGACCATGCTGGGGAGGTAAGTGAAGGCAAATATTTATAAAGGACAGCAAAAATAATTAAATAAAAATCCAGCATGCATGAGAACAAAGGGGACATTCACAGCATATTCCAATCATGGTAATTAGGGAATGAGGAAAGAAATACAATATATTAGCAAACATTAAATACAATAAAATGTGATATTAAAGGATAAAAATCTTACCTTAATACACTCCTTCTGCAGGACCTGTATGATGGCAGAACAGATCTCTGGGATAATGATCCCCAGAGCCTGGGGGGAGAGGCCTGTCGAGAACTTAAGGTCCTGCAGACTTCTCCCCGTCGCCAAGTGCCACAGGGTGGCGACTAACCTCTGCTCCGGAGTGATGGCTTGCCTCATGCAGGTATCCTGCCTGCTAATATAAGGGGTCAGCAAAGCCAACAAACGGTGAAATACGGGGTCCGTAATCCGGAGAAAGTTCCTGAAATCTTCAGGATTATTCTCACGGATCTCATGGAGCAAAGGCATGTGACAGAACTAGTCACGCTGAAGCAACCAATTCTTGGTCCATGAACTCCTCCCCACCCTGTTCATGGACTGGACTTGTGTCAAGGTAAGGACCCCAACACCAAGCCCCAGCACAGCACGAACTCTACGAGGAGTACGTATACGCAACATGGCTAGAAAACGGACGGCTGCTCAGAACGAAGTAACAGAAAGCACTATAGAACAGCAAGGCCTGTGAAGAGCGACCTGAAAAACAGTAACGAACGAACAAGAACAAAATGACAAGAGTCACGCGTCACTTGCTGCACGCACTGAAGAACAGATACAAACCCACAAGATTAGCAAAAGGAGCCCAAAGGGTGCCGCGCTTGGTTCTGAACTGGCCTTTTCTAGTCTCGTCGTACGTGGTGTACCTCACCGCGTTCTTGGCGATCGGAAATTCCGACAACTTTGTGCGACCGTGTGTACGCAAAACAAGTTTGAGCCAACATCCGTCAGGAAAAATCCATGGATTTTGTTGTCGGAATGTCCGATCAATGTCTGATCATGTGTACGGGGCATTAGTCTCTCCATTGGGGGGGCATGGGGTTTATTTTTAATTTTGAATTACAAATTCCTGCTTTATATAGGGCATGGTAACAGGTCTCTTAAACAAAGTCCCCCCTCTAATACCCACACTTATATCCACAGATATCTTCAGCCCCACTGGTATGGTGTATGAACTCTCTTTATACGGCAAAATTCCCATCAACACAAACACATGAAAAGAATGGGGAGGCCATCATGGTGCAGTATCAAAGATAACATGTTTTATTAAAAAAGGGTAAAATACTCACAAGTGTAGTGCACTAGTAACATCCAGTGCTCTTGATGATTCACATGTAGCAACAATAGTAAAATGAAGGTCCCTTTAATGATGAGCGGCCCTGGATGGATGCTGGAGTTGGCCAAAAAAGCACACAAATGGGCACAATGATGTCACGCGCCCCCCACCTCCTGACGTGTTTCAGGTGACTTAATCATTTGAAAGAAAACACAGCACTGTCTTGATTTTACTATGCAGTCCAATTTTTATCTAATTAACTTTTTATCTTTAGTATTATTAATATGTTAATATTATTTTATTATTATTATTACCATTACTACTATTATTCTTATTATATAAAGTACATTTATGTGTTATTGGTATTTGTCCCATGCCTATGTGGCTAAATTATGAAAATGTGTGTATGAATATATATATAAATATATATATATATATATATATATATATATATACTGTATATATATCATTACCTCATTAAACATTGCAAATCTGCAATCTATAGCCCATAGTCAGAAGTAATAGTCACTTAATACAGTATCTTCAAACCAGCTAGAGCAAGCCGCACAGTGAACATTAACCTGGTTTGCTTGCCAAGACAGTGCAAAGAAAAACCTTCACATAATCATTTCCAAACATTAAAATGACTCCATTGTCATTATAGCAGAGAGATTGAATTCGCCTCATCAAAGCGGAGTATGACAGGTGACTCAATAGGATGGTGCCAAGCGGAGAGGCAAGAAGATTAGCAGGGCACTGATATCATTATTTCCGCCTATCACAGATTCGGCAGGGAGGCAATTGTAATTTCTGGGCTTATTAGTCTGCATTCGGAGGAAAAAGCCGAGTGATAAACCTCACTCTGACAGCTAGGCATTTGTGCAGCAAGTGCTGTCATAGTGACACTTACAAAATGCCAATGTGGATATGTCCTTATAATCCTCACTAATAGAGGTTAAAGCGCAGTACAAAGGAATGCTTATCAGCAATCAGTCCACTAATAGCATTTGCATTTTTACAGTTTAATATAGTAATTAGAATGTTATTTTTAAGTTGAAACAATTAATGTTGCAGTGAACATACTATTAACTTTTTTGAAAACGACTAGAAAACGTCATACATTTATGTATTTCCTACTGTAAATTTTTAATCTGGCATTCAAGAGCAAGGAACTAGATTTAAAGGATGCCACTTATTATACATTGCATAACTGAAAATGCCAGAAGGCATTAACTATCCTCTTGCTCTGTTTGTACAGGTATAGGCATGCCAGACTTAATACAAACCCTCAAAACGGTTGGCCAAGGGAAAGAAGAGAACAAGCCGTGTGTAAACCCATACAACTTTGAGCTTGCCCAGGGCTTAGGACTCCCTTTCCACCCCATGTGACAGCAATGGATGACTGAATGGGTAGTCGGCAAGCACCAGAGGGTCATATGCTCCTCATACTTAGACCTAGGAATTTGCAGGGTTTTGGCTGAAGTTTCCAGATAATTAGGGCGATTATCAGTACTCTACTAGAGCTGTATCTGCTAAGGCTCATAAGAATGATAATCCTCCAATCAATATGAATTGTGCTGGTCTGGCTCATCATCTGTTTGCTGACTGATGGAAGGGATGACAGGAAAAGAGAATCAAGAATGAACACTAGAATAGGTACTCCAAGATTGCCCCATAAATCACCTACAGAGATTGTAATAGTAAGAATAAGAATGAATAGCTCTAAACGGTGGGAGTATATCGGTAAATATACAACTTGAAAAACTGAGCTAAGTGGCCTGATTTGAACTCAACCACCAAAGAACTACAAAGAATACATATAAAAAGTTACTCACGGGACTATAATAAATTCACATTTATATTTCAAAAATATAACAAAAAGTGAATAACTGCAAATCGTGTAATGCATTAAAATGGTACCAAAAACCACATCATACACACCTAAAAACATGCATCCACCTCTCTCACTGTATACAAAATACTCAATGGGTCCCTACAAATATCATTGCATCAAAATTCCAAAATCAAAAGAGAATCAGGGTTGAGGGGCAGATGAAAAGAGTTGCAAGCAAAACTGGATCACCCAATAGACAAATTTGGGAGGAATCTGCATACCTAAAGAGATTCAAGTTTTTTTTTTCTTGACACCAATGACACCAATGATGTGGCACAATGCTTCCCAATGACACCAACAATGGGGCCCAATGACACCATTGACAGGGCACGATTCCTCCCAATGACACCATCGATAGGGCACAATTCCTTTCACTGACACCAAAAATGGAGCATTGTTTACTCCCACCGATGCCAGGACATTTTCTGCTCCCAATGGCCACAGTCTGGCACCCCTTAAGGCTGAAGGACAGTAAACTGGCCCTTTGTTTAGAGACCCCTGGATTAGAAGACCATATTATTATAATGTCAAGCCCTGAAGGCCTATTGTTTTAAAACCATGTCTCTGAAGACTAGATTATTTTGGCCCTTCACCCAACTTGCTGCAGTTAACTCCTCCAACTTCCCTCTCGAAATTTAAGCCCTCTATCTCAGAATTTCAGTCTCACAGATTTCTAAAAGTTCTGAGGTATGCCCATACTCAAAAGCAGCACAGATTTCTTAATTGCTCCCAGAAGCCAATGGAAGGGGAGTATGTGCTTTTGGGAATTTTTTTTTTTTGCAAACTTACTTTACATTCATCTAGCTTGGCTTGATGTAAGTATCTACATATATCTGACATCTGGAGGCCTGCTAGGAATGACGAAAATTACTGTAGTAGTCCACTCTACATACAGTGGGTACCGTGATCTGTGACCCCTATTCCCCAGTCTTTTAATGAATACAATACGTTGTACAGTACAATACTTTTATTGGACAAGGTTGAGAGAAGGGGCAGATATCACAATCTCCAACTCAACCAATCAGAGTATGCCTTGTATTCTTTCAAGGTGTTTTTTGAATGGCAGAGGTGCAAAGCAAGCTACCCCCTGTTTTCATTGGGCAGAGGGGAAGACACTGGAGCAGCACCTGGAAAATCGCACCTATCACTGTATGTAGTGCGGACTATAGCAATAATTTTCAACATTCCTAGCAGCCATCTGGATATCGGGTATGGACCATTGTAGGCTTGCAAAAAAAAATTCCTAGAGTTCCATTTTAATGCAAAGCATAAACCCTAACCCTTACTATTATCTTCAGAAAAATTCACACAATAATGGCAAGGCTGGTTCTAAATCCTGTTGCTAAAATCGAATCTAAACAGAAATACATAAAGTAGAACTATAGGCAAAACTCTTTTTTTTTTCATTTTGGATAGAGTACAGGAGGGCTTTAACTCCCGTCAGATTTTTTTTCGCTGTCTGTGTCCCATTGTGGGGATTTCCCTTCAATTCCTGTCCCATAGCCAAACAGGAAGTGAGAGCAAAATCCCTGCAAATTAAGGGAATTCCTTCGGGACCCCCAGGTCATCATGTCCCCCATGTCCCCATTGGAAGATTTCGCTTCGATTACTTTTCTGGGGACAACCCAAAATGTGACCAATAGAGAGGGGAAATCTTCTTAACAGGGGCACAGACAGCAATAAAAACTGACAACCTTTCTAATCCCACTCCATTCTATCCAAACTAAAAAAAAATCTTGCCTTTAGTTATATTTTAAAGTAGATGTAAAACCTAACTTGAAGACATGTAGTTTGTCACAGCACAGTGTATCATGAACATTCTGCATTCACCTTTCTTTATTCTTCTATTAAGGGAGAGGGACACAGCAGGGTGGGGGATAGGTGGAGTTCTGTAGGATACAACAGGCAGGGCTGACAACACTAGCTGGGATTTCAATGCAGCACTGTGTTGTCAGCCAAAACAGGAAATTATGTGCTCACTAGATTTCTGGCAGATAAATTGGTGTTTTTATTTGTACTTACAGCATTTTAATGGCAAAAAACAATGTAAAATGTGCTTGATTATTTATTTATCTTTTAATGTTGCCTAGGCACACACTCTAAGGAACTCCAGCCGTTTGCAGGAAAATTAAAAGTCAGCAACTACAAATACTGTAGCTGCTGACTTTTAATAAACAGGTACTTGCCATCTTAGGGATCCAGCTCCAGGGGCGGATCCAGAATCTAGTCTCGGGAAGGGGCACTGCTAGAAAATAAGGTGTTGTTTACGGAACTGAATTTAATGTAAAATACAGGTTATAGTGTACAAAGGTCAGTAGTATGTAGGGCAGTGTACAGTGGTCAGTAGTATGTAGGGCAGTGTAAAGAGGTCAGTAGTATGTAGGGTAGTGTACAGAGGTCAGTAGTAGGCAGGGTAGTGTACAGCAGTCTGTAGTAGGGAGGGTAGTGTACAGATTTCTGTAGGATGTAGGGCAGTGTACAGCGGTCAGTAGTATGTAGGGCAGTGTACAGAGGTCAGTAGTATGTAGGGTAGTGTACAGCGGTCAGTAGTAGGTAGGGTAGTGTGCAGAGGTCAGTAGGATGTAGAGCAGTGTACAGAGGTCAGTAGTGTGTAGGGCAGTGTACAGAGGTCAGTAGTATATAGGGTAGTGTACAGCGGTCAGTAGTAGGTAGGGTAGTGTACAGGGGTCAGTAGGATTTAAGGCAGTGTACAGGGAACAGTAGGGCAGAGAACAGGGGTCAGCAGGGCAGAGGACAGGAGTTGAAAGGATAGAGGATAAGGGGTAAGTAGGGTGGAAGACAGGGGACAACAGGGCAATGTACAGGAGTCGGTAGGATGAAGAGCAGTGTACAGAGGTCATTAGATTGTAGGACAGTGTACAGGGATCAATAGAGCAAAGGACTATGTGTCACTGGGGTGATCAGAATGGCACACACTGGGGGATCAGAACGGCACATGCTGGGGGGGGTCGGGAGGGCATACACTGGGGGGGGATCAGGAGGGCATACACTGGGTGGGATTGAGAGGGCATACACTGGGGGGATCAGGAGGGCATACACTGGGGGGGATCGGACGGCATATACTGGGGGATCAGGAGGGCAAACACTGGGGGGGATTGGGAGGGCATATACTGGGTGTATCAGGAGGGCATACACTGGGGGGACCAGTAGGGCATACACTGGGGGAGATCAGGAGGGCATACACTAGGGGGATCAGGAGGGCATACACTGAGGGGGGGGTCGGGAGGGCATATACCAGGGGGCAGTCATAATGCTTTAATGAGTTCAATTTCTCACTGGTCTACATGAAAAGAAGATGCAATCCCATTTGTCAGCTAACAGCACCACTATGCTAAGCTGTAGTAATTCAGCAGACTCAGCATAGAGGAGCCTGTAAATGAATCCACAATGTAGTGCTAACATTTACTCAGCTCCCTCTGCTCAGCTGCTCACTCCTCCCTCTTCCAGACGAACATGATCTAAGGGGAAAAGGAATATCCCCAACCTGCCCACTCAAGCAGCAGCTTGCAGGAGAGAGGCTGAAAAACTACTGGGGGAGGTACAGGAAGGGTAGAGTGCAGTCCCAAGGTTTCTGATAAAATTCATGCTTAGAATGGCGGGGAGCGCTTGGCCTCGAAGTCTTAATATTTTCTCGGGGGGGAGAAGCAATTGCCCCGTTGCCCCCCCTGGATCCGCCCCTGTCCAACGCTGCCATCATCAGAGTCGGTTCTTCACTGGTCTATTGGTCCTCGTCCTCAGCGCTGCTATCTTGAGTGTGGGAAGCCAGCTGTGACTTCTTAGTGTCTCACAGCAGGCTGGCTCTCCCACTAGGCAAGCAGGAAGGTGGGGTGGGGGGAGCTGTGAAATTATGTAACTACTCCCTGAAGAAGAAAACATCCAAATATGGTAGGAGAACAGGTGAGGGGGAAGAAAAGCAGAACTTCCCTTTTTAGGTAACATGAAAAATTATTATAGGCCTCTACACACATAATAAAATTTCATATCCTTTACATTTTGCAAACACACACACGCACAAGCACACATGCAAAAACATACACATGTATACATATATTTACTAAATTGGGACTTTTTCATATGTTGGGTGTTCTTTATTAACATCATAGGAATAAGTAGTAAATACTTTTTCCTGTAGCGTATCAGTTAGTGCTCTTAATACAGTATATAGCACTGGGGCCAATAATAACCTCACCTCTCTCACTTAAACACATAATAATTTTTCAGCCCCTTTGATGGTGGAATAGGCTAAAAGGGCCAAACATTGCTTGGGAAAAAAAGCCACTCGTTTTCTCATATAACTATTAATTTTTAGGGCACACAAGCCAAAACAACCAAAGGCATTTTTCAATATAGAAATTACACATGGTATAGAGATTAAATAAGTGTCACGTTAAGGAGGCCATTACATTTAGTCCCTTAAGTGAGTGTCAGTGAATTTAATTTGTTTCAGGTCAATGGATATTATGTAAAGTTATTAAACACAAAGGTCACAAGGTTGCATAGGAAATTCACACACATGACGTGCAGTAAGGAAAAATGAATACAACATTCATATGTTGCTCTAGTATGATGTGTATGGAATTTTAAATAATGTGCATGCCACCACTTTATTTTTAATTGGTTTTAAATGTACACTTTTCAATGCCCTTAGGATTCAGCGGTAGTTCGGTGTTTTCAACACAATCCTTGAAGACAATATCTATATGAATGGTATTTCACAAACAGCAATTCCCTGCACAATTTCCATCTTATTACAATGATGGAGCACTGGAACAAGATGTCAGAATTACAATATTTATGCAGTACTTGGTTATCTTAGTTAATTGGCAGATAAGACATAGGTTACCATTTATCAAAGGTTTACAGTCATCTAGGGCTACGGATAAGCCAAATGCCATTTTTCTGATGGTGTTTCAAGACATTTTTATATATTAGATTACTTTTTTTTACTTTTTTTTTTACCCTTTTTAATTTTTCAGTTGCCACTCTCACTGAAAATAAGCTAGTATCACATTGTTCTTTATTATGGCTAATTTATATAACACTTGTATGCTATAATGTGTATATGGCATAATTTTCATTTTTAAAGGTAATGTATTAACTGTAAATGGATATTTATTTATTTTTTCAATTTAAAGTGTTCAGTTGGCTGCTTAACCACTGTAACATATCATCCATAGTGATTATTTTTAAAGGGTTGGGTGGCTTAAATGTGTTACTTTACTAAAAAGGTAGTAGAATAGACTGTACATTTAAAATAGAACTATAGGCAACCCTTTCTTTTCATTTTGGATAGAGCAAGGGTGGGGTTATAACCCCTGTCTGATTTTTTTCCCATCAATTGTGTCCCATTTTGGAGATTTCACTTCCTGTCCCATAGCCAAGCAAGAACTGAGAGAAATTCCTGCAAATTAAGGAACGTCCCCGGGTACCCCCAGGTCACCAGAACTAGTGTTTCCATCGGAAGAGTTCTCCTCTATTACTTTTTTGGGGAAAACCCTAAATTTGGGGTTTTCTTTTACTTTCACTTTCAATAATCATGGTAAACAGGACAAATAGAGAGACAAATAGGTTGAATCTCTCTAACGGATGCACAGACGGCAAACAAAAACCTGACAGGGGTTCTAATCTCTCTGCATTCTATCCAAAACAAAAAAAAGTTTTGCCTTTAGTTATACTTTAACAAAGTGAATCGTCACTTAGTTTAGTAAATAAGGTTAAGATGTGTTTACCTTTAAGTATCCAGTGTATTATAAGTCAATACAAGTATTTTTTGTCTTAAAGCGGAGTTCCGGCCACAGATTTTTTTTTCAGGCATCCCATCATAATACATTAATAACCCAAATAAATTTCATATATATTTTCTAGTAGATCTGAATTTTATCTTTTTTTATACCTACTATTTAGAAAATCCTCTTCTGGCCATTGCCATGATGAGTGTGGGTATGTGAAGCCCAATCGCAACCTCTTCCTGGATTTGCGATGGAGAGGTGCAGGCTGGGTAACCATCATGCACCTCTCGATCTCACGTATGCGCGATGCTCCAGCGGCCATAGCGCCAATTGTTTATCAAGTTGCCATAACAACAGTCGGTGATGGAGGAAGGTCCCGCCCCGGTGTTATGGCAACATAGATAGATTTGCCTTAAATCGCGTCATTTCCTGTCGGGAAATAACACGATTTTTGCACACATTCCTGCCCACTGACTCCTGGGAAATGATGGCTCACATTTCCCAGGAGCACAGGCGAGGGAGGAAGTGATGCAGAGCGCTGCAGACCTGGAAGTGGCAGATTAGGAGCCACCACATAGCAACAGGGCATTTCTGGTGAGTAAAACATTTTTTTTTACCCCCAAATGTTTCTTAATACTATGAAAGGACTGTGAATATGTAAACATGTTTTTCAGGGTAAAACTCCACTTTAAGTGTTCAAGTGTAACTAAAGGCAAAGCTTTCTTTTTCATTTTGGATAGAATGGAGATGAATTAGAAGCCCTGTGTTTTTTCTTGCTGTCTGGGCCCCGCTCATAGGACACTAAAAGAGGGCAAGCAGCCTCTGTGTCTACAGCCAACAGTGGTGGTCTTGGACATGGTGCATCCTCTGCAGGTGGCCGTGGGGCACGCTTGTCCCTTTTTTCTGCTGCTGTCCGTGTTATTGAGCCACAACATGCAGAAGAGCTGATGGACTGGAGAACAAAGCCGTCCTCATCCTCCTTAACCTCTGTCACCCAGGCTCAGAGTAGTTTGCCTTCCAACGCAGCTGCCAAATCGGCCTATTCTACCGGCGCCTTGTCCACTGTCACTCCTTCTGTAGCCCCACCATCAGGCACGGAGGAGTCCCCAGAATTATTCGACCACAGTGTTGGGTACATGCTGCTGGAGGATGCGCAGCGATTTGAAGGCTTCGATGTTGGTTCACAAGTGGAGGAAGGGAGTAACATGAGCCTAGAGGGGGGGTGCCACAGAAGTACAAGAAATTGGCAGTCATGTTCCCCCAGCTGCAGCATACTGCCAAGTTTGCTCCAGTGACGAGGAGGGAGGGAATGATGAGGTCACTGACTGTATTTGGGTGCCTGAGAGAAGAGAGGAGGAAAGTGAGGATGTCCTCTAAGGGGCAGCTTAAGGGCAGCCACCCTATTGCATCACACCGTAGGGCTCTGCAGGTGCAGGGCGCTGCTGACTCCCCGCTGACTTTTAAAAGTCCGTTGCTGTTTGCAACCTATGTCTGAAGCAGATCAAGCATGGCCAGAACAACAGCCGCTTGGGCACCACATGCTTGACCAGACATATGACGACCTGCCATGCGGTCCATAGGCAACAGCACTTCAAAGACCCACATCATAGAAAAAGGTGGACTTCTCCTTGCTCCTCCTCTGAGGTCTCCAACCCTATTATACCTCTAGTCTTCTCAAAAACCTGCACTGAAAGGAATGAAGGTATAGCAATAGGTGTCCCAAGTACTTGCAGCCAATCTGTTAGCAGTACACAACCAATTAATTACCCTAGTTGCTGAACCGTAAAAAGAATTTAGGTCCCAGCCATCCACATGCTCAGCGTCTAAATGCTAGCTTTTCCAAATTGTTAGCACTGCAACTGCTGCCTTTTCAGCTGGTAGACTCTGCCCCCTTTCGTGAATTTGTGGAATGTGTTGTACCTCAGTGGCAGATTCCAAAACGCCATTTTTTTTCATGGAAGCCCATTCCGGCTTTCTACCGGCATGTGAAAGGCAATGTTTTGGCCTCGCTGGGCAGGGTGGTCAGCAGTAATGTTCATGTTACCACTGACTCATGGTCCAGCAGGCATGGGCAGGGACGTTACCTTTCCTTTACGGTGCACTGGATAACTTTGCTGGCAGCTGGGAAGGATGCAGGACAGGGTTCAGTGTTGTTGGAGCTTGTTCCACCACCATGCCTCCAAAATGCTAGGGGTAATTCTGCCACAGCTCTCTCCTCCACCCCCTCCTCTTCTTCTTCCTCTATGGCCTCTTCTGCGGATTTGTCCTCTGAACCAGTAGTGCTTCGTAAGCGTTCAAGGGGCTACACAAACAGTCAGGCTAAAAGATGTCATGCGGTGCTGGAGTTGGTCTGCCTAGGAGACAGGAGCCACACTGGGGCATAGATTCTGTCAGCTCTGCAGGGACAGGCTCAGAGGTGGTTGACGCCACGCCAGCTTCAGCCAGGAATGGTTGTATGCGACATTGGCACCAACCTTCTCCCTGCCCTCCGACAGGGACACTTGACCCATGTTCCATGTTTGGCACACGTCCTGAATTTGGTGTTGCAACGGTTCTTGAGCAGGTACCCAGGCTTACAAGATCTCCTGAGGCAGACCAGAAAAGTCTGCAGTTATTTCCACTGGTCATACAATGCCAGTGCTCTGCTGGCTGACATTCAAAGGGGAGGCAACCTGCCCACCAACTGCCTCATTTGTGTCATGCATACCAGGTGGAACTTAACATTGGCAATGCTGCAGCGGCTGCACACACAGCAGAGGGCCATCAATAAGTACCTGTGCGAGTATGTCACCAGGACAGGGTCAGGAGGCTTCTATTTATCACGCCAGTGGCTACTGATCAAGGATGCATACACTGTCCTGTCACCATTTGAGGAGATCACAAAGATCGTGAGCCATGACAATGCATGCATCAGTGACACTGTCCCTCTAGTCTTCCTGCTGGAGCACACGCTTCATGGAATCATGGACAGGGCACTTGAGACAGAACAGAGGGAGGAAGAGGAGGACTTCCTTTCCTCTCAAGGCCCCCTTTATACAGATAGCATTCCTTCGGGCCTGCCAAACACACAGGAAGAAGAGGAGGAGGATTGCGTCAGCATGGATGTAGGGATAACACACAGCAGCAGTCTTCAAGGGATGGTTTTCAGTCCCCAGAAAGCCAAGGAGTTGTATGTGGCTGGGAGGAGGTAGTTACAGATAATGTGATCCTTAGTGACCCAGAGGACTCAGAATCAAATGCCTCTGCAAACTTACGCTGCATGGCCTCCCTGATTCTGCAAAGCCTGCGAAAGGACCCTAGGATTCGTGGTATCAAGGATAGGGATCATAACTTGCTAGCAACCCTTCTTGATCCACGTTACAAGGGTAAAGTTGCAGAACTCATCCTGCCTTTGCAGAGGGAGCAGAGAATGAAACATCTTCAGGAGGCCTTGAAGAAAGGTTTATGTAACGCATTTCCAGATCCTAGGAGGTTACCATTTCCTGGTACTGGACAACGTCTTGCTGAGGCTTAATTCAGTCAGAGGAAGAATGGTGGAGAAGGTGGCCGGCTGACCGATACCTTTAAATAATTTTTCAGTCCTCAGCCCCAAGGTCTGATCAGTGCAAACAACCATCACCAGCACATTATATACATTATATGGTGCAGGAATATCTAGGGGCAGGAGCAGACTTGGAGACCTTTCCAACAGAGCATCCACTAGGTTACTGGGTCTTGAGGATGGACCACTGGCCAGAACTTTACATTCAGTGCTGCTGGAGGGATTGTAACGGATCAAAGAGTGTGCCTGTCCACAGACTCTGTTGATAGATTCACATTCCTAAAAATTAATCGGTCTTGGATCAAGCACCTGATGCTGATGTAACTGATGGAATTTGCTATGGATCTGGGATCCCTTGAAGACTGCCTATGCTGACTATCCTATTCCTCCTCAATCTTGATGATGCTAGCTTCTAACAATATTTTTGGTTTAGGGCACCACCACCCAAGGCCCAATTTTTCTGCCGCTGTTTAACAGGGGCATGTAATTAAAATTTTTGATATAATATTTCACAGCAGGGCCTGTTCCTGCCCCAACAAGAGTAAGTGAGGGGTTACAGTGTTGTAGCACCACCACCACCACCCAAGGCTCAATTTTTCTGCCCCTGTTTAACAGGGGCATGTAATTACAAAATTTGAAATAATATTTAGGCAGGGCCCGTTCCTGCACGCAACAAGAGTAACTGTGAGGGGTTACAGTGTTCTGCTGCCACTAAAACCAAAGGCCCAATTTTTCTGCCCCTGTTTAAAAGGGGCATGTAATTACAATTTTTGATATAATATTTAACAGCAGGGCCCGTTCCTGTGCCCAACAAGAGTAACTGTGAGGGGTTACAATGTTCTGGCACCACCAACACCTAAGGCACAATTTTTTTGCAGAGTATATAGGGCAGGCCATACAGTATATATACTGCTGTTCAGAGTATATAGTGCCTGGGGGCCTGGGGAACCCCCACGCCATTTTTTAAAAACATTTTGGTGCGGGGTTCCCCTTAATATCCATACAAGACCTGAAGGGCCTGGTATGGATTTTGGGTAGGACATCCACGCCCTTTTTTTCTGTGGTATTTTGACGTGAGGGGAACCCACGCCGTTTTTTTCAATGATTCGACAATACATTACAGCCACGAGCAGTTTTAAATGATGTTTTTTCATTTAGAAATGTCATTTTGCTGTGGTACTGTTATGAACATGGGAAAGATGTGCTACTTTACAGGCAGACTAATGCCCCGTACACACGGTCGGATTTTCCGATGGAAAATGTCCGATCGGAGCGTGTTGGAAATTCCGACCGTGTGTGGGCTCCATCGGACATTTTCCATCGGATTTTCCGACACACAAAGTTGGAGAGCAGGAGATAAAATTTTCCGACAACAAAATCCGTTGTCGGAAATTCCGATCGTGCTTACACAAATCCGACGGACAAAGTGACACGCATGCTCAGAATAAATAAAGAGATGAAAGCTATTGGCCACTGCCCCGTTTATAGTCCGTACGTGTTTTACGTCACCGTGCTCAGAACGATCGGATTTTCCGACAACTTTGTATAACCGTGTGTATGCAGGACAAGTTTGAGCCAACATCCGTCTGAAAAAATCCTAGGATTTTGGTGTCGAAATGTCCGAACAAAGTCCGACCGCGTGTACGCCCTATAAGAAGACCACCTAGGCACAATAATTAAAGGAATATTTCATTTTTATTGTTTCACTTTAAGCATTATAAAATCACTGCTCCTGAAAAAATGGTAGTTTTTAAAGCTTTTTGTTGCATTGATACATGTCCCCTGGTCATGACCCGGGTCCCCATACACTTTTTATGGCAATAACTTACATATAAGCCTTTAAAATGAGCGCTTTTTTGCCTGTTCGCTCGGGGGGGGGGGGGTGTTCGGCTCATACCTACTCACTATGTCTGGATGAAGCTAGAATGTGTGCAGCTGCCCTGAAACTTGTAAGTAAGTACTGACTCTGAATTGTGATCCTTGATGACTGTGTGCTTTTGAGATGTAAGTTACAGAGCTGAGACAGTTCTCATAGGGTTTCAGAATACTGGTCGTTCCCTTGTCCTCAGCAAAATCCTGGAGTGGGAGCCTGGAGAAGAGTCTCCCCTGGTACTGTGCAGCATTTTGAAATATCCCATTCCCTAACTCCTCCCCTGTTTAAAGTTCTGCAAGCTATACATTTCAAAAATACATCTCCTAGACTGAATCATTTGAGCCTGAATTCATGGAGTGGTGCTTGTGGTGGTGGGCATCCTCTGTACTGTAAGGGAAGAACCAGCTATTGCCAGTAGCCCCTGCAAGGGTAACGCTACACCACTATCACCACTATATTGTCCCCAGAACAGTAGTAAAGACAAAATCTTCCAATGTGGATGCTAGTTCTGGTGACCCTGCTGCCTATTAGGGATTCTCTCACTTTGAATGGATTTCCTTTTACTTCTTCTTTTAACTATGGGACAGGAAGGTAAGCGAAATCTCCCCAATGGGACCCTGACAAAATACTAATAGGGGTTAAAAACCCCTAGTCTTTCTAATATGAAATAAAAAATGTTGCCTTTAGTTTTACTTTCCACTTGCTACTCATCATTTATTAAAATAAAATAGCATCCACAGTGTTTTGTTTTCAAAGGGTTGGCTGGCTTATAGTGGTTGATTTACCAAAGGGGTAACACAGACTGTACACTTAGCAAAGTGAATCTTCGTTAAGCTTAGTAAATTAAGTTGTGTCTACTTGAGTATAGCAAGAAAAATGTTAAAAAATATAGGATTTTTATTTGTTGCACATGCTTGGATGACTGAAGTGAACACAGCTTCATCTTGTTAATGTGCAACTAAACTCTTTCAATCAACATTAACTATTTTATTACTATTTGCTTCCTGGTTTCTGGAATATGGCTAAAATTATGTCACACATCCCAGGAGTCTTCACAGGCATTTTTTTCATCTGGATGAGGGGAGGAGGGGCTTTCTCAGCACACTCTCCTGTGTGCATGCCAAGCTAAGGGCAGAAATGTTCCAGGAAGTAAATGCTACATGAATCATTTGCACTTACTCAAGATGGCCATGGCTAGAGATGCAAGGGGGTGTTTTTCAAAGTGATTTCTCAACAAAATGAAGCATGGAGACATAGATGGATGGGCGAGCTTGCTTTAAATATTAAAAATGAATTAAATAGTGTTTTCAGTTTGTGGTGCTCAGATACAGTTAAAGAGGCTCTTCACCCTAGAGAGAAAAAAATGAAAAGTCAGCAGCTACAAACACTGGTTTTTAGGTTTATCTGAAATACTATTGCAAGCCAGTTTATGAAAATATGTGTAGAAGCATTTAGTGATTCCTTTGCCATGGTTTCAGTAGGTTATTAGTACTAAAAGGTAGATATGGTTTAGTTGGGAGAGATGTTTTTTCAAACACACCAGATTTTCTACTAAGTAATCCAGTGGCTGATTACATAGATCAACAAGTTACACAACATCATTAAATGCTATGCCAGCTAGATAATTTTAAACTACATATAATTTGGTTCAATGGGAAGTGCATGATCTCTGCACAGCATGTGATCATTAGTGTCAACCAAGGACACATTCAGGCCAGTGTTTTCTTGTGGTCGGCAATGATCATGCGGTTCTCTTTGCAAATAATTTAATGATGTTTAGGAAATGACCTAGTTTTTGTCACAAAGAAATGACTGGGCACTGAATATGTGGCACGGTGACTATATATACATATGATACAGAAATATATCAGCATTTCAATGGTTTCTATACTATTCATAATATGGTGAAACGTTTTTTTTTTTATTATTCTGATGGCCTCCATACACTAGACAAACAATCTTACGAAAATTGTAAATCTGGGCCGTTTGTTTTTTGTCCAATTAATCGGCATAAATCAAAAATTGTTTTTGACTTTGGAGAACTGAAAAATTGAAGGGAAAGGTTAAACGTAAATGTGTTTCCCAGCTGTTAAAAACTGTACTGTTAGATCTGTGCACGTGTGAGAAAACTTTACTCCGTGTGAACGAATGTTCATGCATAAAAGAACAATCATTTATTGACAAAATGTCCCCCCCAAAAAAGCAATATATGACCAATACAATAGCTTTTTTAAGCATTTGTTTCCTGACAGACTCCATGGCAGCCTACGTGTGGGTTTACCCCGCCTCCTCTCCAATGCTATAGGACCCCCTACCCTATAAGATTGAGCTCACCTGTGTAGACTGTGTTCCTTTTTTGTCCTCCTCCAATGGACCTACACACACTGTTCACGTCCGGTCGGATGTTTCCAAGATTTGGCATACCATTTAGGCGATGCAGCTCAGGGCCCAGCCACGGGCAGGCGTGTAGTTTCCTAGGCACTGGATTCCCCAAGTGGTGCAGTGGAGTCTGCCTCTGTATGCCTGAAGGACCGGAGCATCAACGGCTGGCAAGGTCTGCGACCCTCTTCTTCATTTTTTTCATGGCAGTCGCCTTTGTGTTTTCTGTGTTGTCTATAGTCACATCTATGCTTTAATTCAGCTAAAACTGTGTCCCCAATTCCCTTCATGGTGGCTGGAGCGCTTTGCGTTCCAGCTCGCCGCGGCACTTCCGGGTCGCGGCCGCCACTGTCGTCTGCGCATGCGCAGGGCTTCTGCGAAAGCGAGGCTTGGCTCACGTGTGCGCGGATTGGTGGTTTCCCTGGCGGCTGCGCAGATGCCGTTCGGCTGCCTCCCCACAGCGCAGGCGCGAGGTGGGGGGCGGTGACGTCACTGGCGGGGATTTCAAAAGTGGCTTCTAGCTCCTGCCATAAGAGGATCATCCCAGGCAGTGAGCAGAGGCAGCAGCTTTCCCCAGCCCTGGTCTGCCTTAATAGGTATTTTTTGCCTGGTGCCCCTTTTTTTTGCTTAAAGGAAATTGCATAATGTTAAAAAAAAAAAAAAAAATACACATGGATAAATAAATATTAATATGTATATGTGTATATATACTTATATATATATAAATAATAACGGAGAAGGATTATGGAAGAATTATGTCATATATGTATTAGACGTATTAGTGTCTATTTCATTCTTATTTCATTTTTTCCTAAAAAGGAATGTTAATACGAATTCATTTTGTTTTAAAAATGAATAAATAAATAAATAAAAGGAAGAGAGGCAGACAAGTTCTTTTTCTTCCCTGGCTCTGGGTACATTTGGCATTTTCAGGCCTTTTTGCAGACCATCTGTTCGTGACGTTTTTGTCCAAAGGTCATGGACAAGTCACCGCCTTCATGGGGCCAGCCCTCATGCACAAGGTTTGTGCAGGTGAAGGGAGGGGTTGCGGTACAGTCGCAAGTGTGGCACTTTGTTGTCATATCTCGCCTCCAACCCCCCCCCCCCCAATTTTTTCCTTCAGTCCTTTCAGGTTGGATCCTCAGGTCGAGGTCCAGAACGACAGAGACCTTGCCAGGCCACAACACAACAGCCGAGGAGACGTTTCCATTCCTCCTCCAACAAGGAGATGTTTCCATTCCTCCTTTAAACAGAGGAGACGTTTCCATTCCTCCTCCAACAAGGAGATGTTTCCATTCCTCCTTTAAACAGAGGAGACGTTTCCATTCCTCCTCCAACAAGGAGATGTTTCCATTCCTCCTTTAAACAGAGGAGACGTTCCCATTCCTCCTCCAACAAGGAGATGTTTCCATACCTCCTTTAAGCAGAGGAGATGTTCCATTCCTCCTCCAACAAGGAGATGTTTTCGTTCCTCCTTTAAGCAGAGGAGATGTTCCATTCCTCCTCCAACAAGGAGATGTTTTAATTCCTCCTTTAAGCAGAGGAGATGTTCCATTCCTCCTCCAACGAGGAGATGTTTTCATTCCTCCTCTAATCAGAGGAGACGTTCCCATTCCTCCTCCATCAAGGAGATGTTCCATTCCTCCTTTAAATAGAGGAGACGTTCCCATTCCTCCTCCCACAAGGAGATGTTCCATCCCTCCTTTAAATAGAGGAGACGTTCCCATTCCTCCTCCCACAAGGAGATGTTCCATCCCTCCTTTAAATAGAGGAGACGTTCCCATTCCTCCTCCGACAAGGAGACGTTCCATTCCTCCTTTAAAACAGAGGGGACGTTCCCATTCCTCCCCCCATAAGGAGATGTTCCATTCCTCCTTTAAACAAAAGAAATGTTCCCATACCTCCTCCAGTCACCGCACACACCGCCATGACGGCTGCTCTGATCGCAGAGCCTGCTGGGGATGTGGGACACGACTCCCAGAGGGCAAGTCACCGTGTGACCCATCTTTTGCCCAGGCGGCTGGAAAGCAAAAGACACAAATAGGATGGAGTCTCTTATCAAGCGTGTGATTCTTCAACCCCTAGAGGAGTGGGATGCAACCTACACACGGAGCCCCTATCTGGCTCCCTGGCTGACTGGGCCCAGGAAGATCCAGGCCTATTCCAGCCCTACGATGCCTCCCCAGGCTCTTAAGTCAGTGATTTGAAAGGAGATGAATTCATCTGAGGGTTTGATTTCTCTCTGGTTTCCCCACTAGTCACAGTGGTCAAAGAAGCCCTGAAGTGGGAGGAGCCTTCCATTCAGTCGGCTAAGCAAAGTAGAATAACCTGGGGAGGGAAGGTTCTGACTTTCTGCTCTTAGTGGAATTGTAGGAGCAAAGTGGACAAGAAAACTTCCATGTCAAGTAAAACCTCTAGTCTTTATCCCTTCGAAGCAGAAGAGGTGAAACATCTGGTAAATGCTCCCCTCATAGACGCAGCATTACTGCTACATTATTGCTACTGCCTGGCTAAACACGTCTCCTTTTTCCTAGAAGATACCGTATCCTTTGATACGGGCTCAAGAGGAGAATAGTCCAAGGTCTTGTGAAAATTTACGGGTTAGCTGATATGACTTGCAAACCCGTCCTGGCCCTAGCAGCTTGTCCAAGGCGATGGAAGCTTGGACAGAAAGCGTGGACTCCATTCTAAGGGGGAAAAGCTAGCCATGGGCCTCACAGTTCAGGAATTGAAGCCGGCAACAGACTTCCTGGGATGAGCGTCGATCAGTCTTATCCGCCTATTAGCTCAGGCTACGCTGTCCTGGGTTTCGGCCGAGCGGCCTTATGGTTACACCCTTTGGTTTGCTGATTTAAGATAGGCGTCTGTTTAGCTGGGAGAGACCCCAGCCCAGAAGAAGCAGCATTGGACGTTCATGAGAAGCACGCTCATACAGGCCTGGCCAGGGACTTCAAAAGTAATTCATGCAGGGGGCGGACGCCCTTCTGAAAACCCACAAAGATCCAGATATCCAGTGGTCGCGAGCCGGCCAAGTCGTTTCGAGATTAGGCTTGCCCAGGCAGGTCAGGAAGGGGATCGTGGACCATAAAGACTATCTCATCAGGTCACACACGGTCCTTCGGCGGCACTCCTTTCCCCGGACTCATCTCTACCCTGCTACCATGACTAGAAGAGATATGCAAATGTTCCGCCCTACGTGAATTCGCTGAAAACACAGGGAGCGGTGCCTGTCCTGAACGGCGAGGAGTTCCGAGGGGTATTCTTCCTTCCCTCTTCCTAGCTCAGGAAAGGAACGGTGCTTGGTGTCCAGTGTTAGTCCCGATTCATCTATCCAAAAGGAGACTCTGGCGACCATTCAGCAAGCTACACAACCAGGAGATTGGTTAATCTCAATAGACTTGAAGGTTTCGTATTTCCACGTTCCTGTGCAGAGGTTTCTGCATATGCCTTCGGTTCCAAGCCGGCCAAGAACATCTGCAGTTACCTGCCTCCACTTTTGGCTGACAATCTCTCTCCGAGTATTCTCGAAAGTCCTTCGGGCTTTGGTGGCCCTCAGCCGAATAAAGGGATACACTTGTACCACTACCTAGGCGATCTCTTGGTGTTGTCCCTAGTCAAAAAAAAAAAAAAAAAAAGGCAGCTGCTGGTCCACAGGGAGCAAGTTATCTAAATATTGATAGAACTCGGGCGGTTCCTAAACCAAGAGGAAAGCCAGCTAGAACCAGTCCAGCTCTTGTTATACTTAGGGGCTCAGTTCATCAACGATGGAGAACACCATCTCTCTTCCAGTAGAGAAGATTCTAGTCGTCCTCGGGAGAATCTGTCTGTCTCTGAGCTCCACACGCTGGAAGGCTTCAGCGCTTGAAAATTATAGGTACGGTGGTTTCTTCGATCCCCATGGTCGAATGGGCCCTATGGAGGGTACGCTCTTTTAGTCAGGGCCTCTTCAACAATGGAATTCAGGAGGCGTCAATCAGTTGACTCGTATGGCATCATTGATGAAGAACAGCCTCTTCTGGTGGCTTCAACGCAAAATTCTATCGATTACCACTCCATCGCTCCGGTCTCCTGAAGTCACGGTCACACCTGATGCCAACAGGGCTGGTGGGGGGCCCTCTGCAGGGTGGAACTTGCACAAGCCGAGTGGGATGCCCATCTTTTTATTCTGCGCTCGAATATCCTGGACCTTCGGGCAGCTGGGTATGCCCTTCAGTCCTTCTCATGGATGGGGAGTCAGTATCATTGGAGATGGGTCTCCTACAGGAAGGGACAAGGAGATACCAGGAGCTCCATCCTGCTCCAAGAAGTCTAGTCCATGTCTTGGGCTCAGAAATATCTGGCCAACGTTTCAGCAGTCTTCATTCCCGGTGTCCAGAACGTCCGGGCGGACTTCCTGTCGCGCACTCAGTTAGACAACAATGAATGGTCTCTTCATGTACAGACATCCGAGAATGATTGGTTTAACTTTTTTTTTTCCTTCATGAGCTCAAGGAAGAAGTGCTTGAAAAAAGTTTATAGCTGAATTTGGGCTAAGTCGCTCAGGTTCTCATCTTCTACGGACGATTCAGGTAGAAATCCAAAAGCTCAGGATATCCTCAGCTTCCTTCATTCCAGTCTAGGTCTTTCTCTATTTATCGGCTCTCCTAGAGTCTGAGCTTCAGCCTTGTTGGCTTTCTCTGGTACATCATGGGCTGTGCACCCTTTAATCCAGCAGTTCTTCAGTGGAGCGTCAAGACTTGGACCACAAAGGAGACCAAGTTTTCCCAAAGGGGATCTTCCCCTCGTTCTCAACTCACTGTCTCAAATCAGTATCATGGGATCCTCTCGCTTTCCGTTGAAATCCTTTCTACTATAGTCTCCTTCCTAGTAGCCATTACCTTGGCTAAAGGGGTCCCAGAAGATCAGGTAACTAGGTCACGAAGAACCTTTTCTGACATTTTTCCGGACCGGGTGGTCCTTATTCCTAGGCTCGGCTCAAATACAAAGTTACCTCAGGGTTCCTTAAGTTTCCAGAAATCATTCTGCCTACACTCAGGACCCCGGGGTCCATTAAAATTTCATCCTCTAATCATAGGCAAAATTTCTGAAAGTATATCGGCAAGTTACTTCCTCCTTCTCTGTCCCGCACTCTAGCAGTAACAGAGCGACTACGGCCTGGATTGGCCAGTTCATCCAACAGGCTTATAGAGCGAGGGGTCTGGCTCCTCCAGAGGCAGTAGAGGCATGCTCTACCAGGGGTATAGCGGCTTCATGGGCAGCAGCCCGGAACGTGGCTTCAGACGTCATCTGCAGGCGGCCACATGGGCCTCTATTAAAACTTTAACGTCACATTATTATATTGAGCCTGCTCCGCTATCTTCTGTGAACTTTGCTTTATAAATTCTGTCGGTTGACGGGTCAAATTAAATTTATTTTTGTTCAGCATGCCCACCCGTGTGGATTGGCTAGTTATTTCCCACACGTAGGCTGCCATGGAGTCTGTCAGGAAAAAGGAAAATTTATTATCAAATACTTACCGTAATTTTCCTTTCCTGATGAACTCCATGGCAGACGGAGTTCCCACCCATCGGTCAAGAGTAGGCTAGTTACGGAACACAGTCTACACAGGTGAGCTCAATCTTATAGGGTAGGGGGTCCTATAGCATTGGAGAGGAGGCGGGGTAAACCCACACGTAGGCTGCCATGGAGTCCATCAGGAAAGGAAAATTACGGTAAGTATTTGATAATAAATTTTCCTTTTTTTGGATTTTTAACCTTGAGAAAAAAAAAGAATATATAAATAATGACAACCAAAGGATGCGTGATATATTTTTAACCATCTTTTAGGAGTGCTTTTTTATTGGTATTAGTGAAAAAGGGTTTTTTTTATTCAGGAAACAATTTTTACCATCATTGATATTTTTAAAAAACTGTGTTTTTTTCCATTTTTTCAAACTAATCTTTTTGGTAACAAACATTATTTTTAGCCTCCATAATTTTTTGCCCTTCATTGTAAATTTGATGCTACGTTAGCATCAAAAATATTTTTTAATGTTGTAATTTTCTTCTCAGTATTAGAATATTACTGTGGTTTACAGCATCTACAATGCAAAAAAAAAAAAGCACTGTGAAATATTACAATAATTTTTTCAGGTACATAAATCATATATCATGTAATAAAGCAAAAAGTTACAATGAACCATTGCAATTCAGTTACTGTTACGCCATTCTACTGCTCCATGCCCAACAAAGTATTCCATGTAATCCAGGCTTTTTTGGCATGCAAGTTGACTAGGGAGGCATGGTTACAGATGGCTTAGGGTCAACAGTCTTTCTGTATCATTTCACCATTCACTAAGCATTACATTTCCCGAAAAAGTATCTTCTCTGTCAGCCATGGGCTATGGCATTTATAAGGAGGTTGTAGGACTCAAAAAATTATGTAATTTTTTCCAGGGGCTTGGAAAATAAAATAAGGAATTTTAACATGCGGGGTAGAACAGAAGGAGGAGAGACAGTAGCAAAACTACCTAAGATAAGCTTAAGCCCGGGCCCAATAAAAAATATATGTACCAAGATGAGCCCCCTAAAAAGGCAAGTAATTAAAAAGCAACAAGGAACTCAAGCAAGACAAGTAGAAGCTAAAGAAAAAAATGTCAGACCACACACCGGTAATGATGAAATTGAAGTTCACAGGTGTACAGAATAAGACAAGTAGAGGAGGTTAAATGAGGAACTGATACAAAATATAGAAGTAGGGGAAAAAATAAAAAAAAACTGGAAAAATACTTCCTATTTAACCCCAAGGATATCTGAGGCTAGGATATGGACAGTACATAAGGCCTATATCAGAGGAATGCTGAACTCCATAGGAGCTAGAAAAAAGAAAGAGAGGAAGAGTAATCTGGAAAGGCTTATAAAATAAATCTATGAGTTAGAACAGATACATAAAACGAAGTTAGACATGGAGACACAGCAAGCACTGGTTATAAAAAGAGACGAACTGAAAGATAAAATGGAACAAGAGACGAGACAGGTATTTAATAGAGTGGCCAAATATAGACATATAAAAAAATTAACAAATCAATATATTTCATAGAAAAAGATAAAAACAGTAAAGGAGAAATGGTTCATATAACAACAGAAGTGGCTAAGGTTTTCCACAGTTATTATAGTGGACTATGCTCACTGAGGCAAAAAAGTCCCCAAGGAGAAGAGTCAAAAAGAAAACAAAAAACACAAGAAAACCTAAAAGAAGCAAATCTACTAAAGATCTCAGTAGAAAAATTGCAAGCCCTTGAAGACCCAAAAACACAAGAGGAGAAAAAAGCAGCAATTAAAAGTACAGCGACAGGGAAAAGGCGCAGGACCGGATGGGTTCATGATTCGATATTATAAAAAATTTGGGGAACAACTAATACCTAAAATGTGTTCATATATGAATAGAATGGGAGAAGGGGAGGAGATGAGGAGGGAGTCTCTCCTAGCACACATTACAGTGATACCAAAAGAGGGAAAAGACCCAACCCTGTGCTCAAGTTATAGACCAATAGTGCTACTAAATGCTGATACAAAATTATTTGCAAAGATCCTTGCCACAAGATTGAAAGAAGAGAAGGTAAAGACAACAGGATAAGAACGTTATTGTTACTGCATAGAACAAAGGGGAGAAGTCCCCAGCTCTACTCTTGTCAATAGATGCCGAGAAGGCTTTTGACAGAGTGGACTGGGGATTTATAATGGACACAAAAGAGAATGTCGGGATAGCCCCAAAAATGATTCAGTGGATTAAAACCCTATATAATCATCCCACTGCAGCAGTAAAAGTCAACGGGAGTGTCTCTTCACCCTTTGAAATGTTCAATGAAATGAGACAAGGATGGACCCTAGCGACTGGGCCAATATTCCTGTGGTGATTTTGAGATCTTCTAAGATTCTTCCTGTTGCTGGGAAATAAAGGGTTGCTACTCACCAGGCATTCTCAAATAGTTCCAAAAATCATCCTGATTGTTCTCCTTGTAACAGTTTAATGTGGGAAAAGTTATCAGGGTTCTGCAGCCAGTTTTTACTCCATAACCTTTGCTCAGTTCTGTTCTCCTCTTCATGCTGTATAGCCATAGCATTGCTATGGTAATTGTCCTCTCGACTACATAATGCATACTGAAGGTGATGGTGATAAAGGTGATGGAAAGAAGATACTGGAAAGAAGTTGTTCACAAAAAAACACACAAAGACCTTTAGGCTATGAATGTTTGTTACTCCACACTGGTATACATGGAATACACAGGAGGGAGAGCCCAGGTGGAAAAGTCTAAAACATTTCATTACTTCCTTTTATGTGAACAAACTGAATATTAGAAATTGATTAATTTATCAAATTTATGTCAATTGAATGATTTCTCATTCAAAATTTGGTAACTACATAATGATAGTATTGTTAGCTCAAACTACCAAATTTTCAGTATTTGAATGCCAGTTTGAAAGATTTAGTATGGCCAGCATAACACAACTACTGATTACAATATAATCAGAGAGACATGCAGCCTATAACTATACACACCCACATAATATAATAATAAAATATTTTTAGATTTATTTATCACATCATTCTTTATTTACAAACTCAAGTTTGAATAAGCTAAATATGAGTTCTGAAGGGAAGTACACAAATCCTCATAATTCCTTCTACAGACAGAAGCCAACAGATCTTCTTTCCGTTCCAGCCTCTCCGCTCCCTGGTCACATGATCCACTGATGTTATATTGATGTCATCAGCTTCATGCTGAGCCTTGTAGCAGAGAAGACATGCAGGGACTCTGATATGCTTGCTGTTTGGATTTTATGTTTCTTTCAAAATTCCAAATCCTACATTATTTTTAAAATTTTACATTATTAATTAAACACCACCGCTTTAAATGTGCAGAAGTATTTTTTATACTTTGAAACAGGATATTGTGATATCCAAGAAGATTAATCAGCGTACGGAAGTTTTCATAAAGATGTAAACAAAGAAGGGCACATTCTAGAAACATATGTGAACAAAATATGAACATGGCCAAATTAGCATGGTTTGGGTAGGATGGATTAATCTGAAATGTGCAGCAGTTAATGAGATATGTATGTGATGAGTGTGTGTATCACAGTTGTGTGATATTAACAATTTAATATTTGCTAATGTCTTTCTGCTTCTCCTGGCCAGTCAGGAAGCGGGACTTAGTCTTAGGACTCCCAGCCAATCGGGTTTTAGGACCCACTTCCTGTTCAGCTGGGAGAAGAAGCAATGCCTGTTTGGCCATGAGGAGAAGCAACGGGCCCTCAGAAAACTGGAGTGAAGAGCAGCATCAGCCTCCTGCATCGGCAGCATCAGCAAGCTGGAGCGAGGAGCAGCATCGTCCCCCTAAGGTAAGGCCACTGATCACGCCTCCCGTGGGGGGTGACGATAGTGCGAGTGAGGGGGGCAGGTTTGTTTGCCACCCCCCCAAATATTGAGCACCTGCCACCATTGGTATGTACTGTATGGTATTTTGTGCTGACTGTATAGAGGCGTTTGGCTTAGGCCTCTCAATACATTATTTCCCTGGGTTGACATCTGTATTATACTGCCAATTGTTGGAGTTAATATATTTCAAACTCCAGGTAGTCTAATACTGTTGCTATTATTGTTAATCATGTAGAGGCTGAAAAGGTGTATAAAAAAAGGATTTCGTGTAGAGTAGTACATGGGTAAAACCCCTGAGCTCCTTCTTTCACTATCTGTATTTCACTGGAGTAATTTACTTTAATTTCTTGTCCTGTAAACACAACAGGAAGTCGGAGAATGTAAGGGGTCTTCTCTAGGGGCCAAATCACTAAAGCTCTCGCCCCGCTTTTTCTTGGATCGGACGACAACCCACTGCTGATAGTTCTTAGCCTTTGCCATACTGTGCCCAATTCTTTTGCCATAGGCCTTCCTACAACATCCCCTGCCATCAGCCTTTATATTCACAATAAAGGAATGTGACACTGCACTTTACTGTTGTTCTTCAAGATGGCAGTGGCAATTACATCACAGAGCCATATTAACCCATGTCTCTTGGCATACTTCACCAATCCCACATAGTGGACCGACCATAGCAGTCAATTGTGAAAGCCACATATTGCACATTACTGATAAGCCATCTTCCCTTACTATCCTTATCCTCTCCTTGGGAGCACCACAGTGTTGAGACCCATCTGCCCTTATACTAAATCTGTAGCATTTTGCTCTATTCAAACCAAGATTCCAAGGTGAAGCATCCTACTCTGTCAGCTGCATTTACAAGGTGCCTTCTGTAGTATACCAGTCTTTCTTTCTTAGTCCCACTCCATAGCTCTACCCTACTGAGTACACTCCCAAATGTTACTCTGTTCCTCCCAAGGTCATGAGTACTCACTCAGAGGGTTCTGATCTGCCTTAAGGCTTTAAGCATCCAACTCACGACTCCCTTCTTGTCGCTCCAGAGACAGGACTGCTGCAGCTGCACCTCTAGCTTCTGATCACTTGTTCACAGGTTCTCCAGGTGGATTAGCACTCACACCAAAGAACACTTAGCCTGGCCTAAAAGGCCTTTTGCATCCTGCTCCCAGTCCAGTTAGACCATGTTTCATAACACGGGGTGACTACAGCTGGCTGATCTCACCCTGACCTCCTGCCCTGTCCAGGGCCTTTGCAATAGCCAACTACATCTGCAGGTCAGAGGGATGTTTGACTCCCATGCCCCAACTGTACTAAACTCCTCCCAACCTGGCATACATATGGACAATAACACCACCCATTACATCAGTATAGGAAGGCTTTGTCTACAAGTGGACCTAACACCCAATTACCTAATTCTCTATTATCACACTATTTTGGGACAGAGCCACCTAGTGGCAGACTTGCCAACTATACCTGCTTACAAGGAAATTTCTCAAAAGTGGGCAAAATGGACAGTTGTAAGCAAAACAATTGTTCTACTGTATTTCTGCTCTGGTGCACAACTCAAAATTTTATTTTTTTTCCTTTCTTTTCTGTCTTAGTGATATTGGTTGCCAGGAAAAATGCTAAAGATAAATCTTCCCAGAGAGGGACACAGACAACAATGAAAACAGGAAATCACACATTGGACACAGTCGGATTTTGTCAGCAGGTTTCAACCATTCATTCATGGCTGAGACCTGCTGATCGGCTGTGTCCAATCAGTGAGAAAGAACAACAGGATTTTAGTAAATAGCAGCACATATCACACACATTAATACTTGTTAGGCAACCCTTTGATTACCTGGAGATGTTAATCCATTCCGAGTCAGTGTTATTAGTACAGTGACAGTGTATAGTATAATCACTGATCACTGTATTAGTGTCACTGGTGATGTCAGTTAGTCAGTTTGTCAACCTCCCAACCAGTGTCAGTTAGTGTCAGATTACCTGCTGTACTATAACAGTCCCACTATAGGTTGTTAATCACTGCAATTACTAGTTTAAAAAAAATAAATAAAGATTCAAGTATATATACCATTGCTTATAGATAACTTTCACAAAAACCAATCAATATACACTTATTGGGATATTTTTAAATTTTACCAAAGATATGTAGCAGAATACATTTGGGCCTAAATCTATCAAGAAATTAGATTTTTTTTTTTTGATATGTTAGTGCAGTGCTAAATGGTGCAGTGCTAAAACTGCCTATAACTAACCATGCACAATTCAGGTATCATTTAATCAAATCAAAACCATGCACAAATGAAGTCTTACTTTGGTCCCTCAATATGTTTAAATGCCTTAGATCATACAGCAAATCCAACCAATAACTTATTATTGTTCAGTTATTCTGAAACAATGATCAAATGCTGCATCATGATGTGTGGTTTAATTAAGTTTATGTTTCTAATTTACATATATTGTATATTTACTGTACTGAAAATGCACACTTTAGACAAAATTGAAAATGGAAACTTTAAATGTAAAAGAACTACCTGGCCAGGGCTTCTGTGTCTCATCCAGATATAGCTGATATGCAATAGGACAAGGACACCCCAATTCAATAAAATCATATCTGTGCCCCTAATCCAGGAAACACAAGTTATGAAGGTTGAGAGTCTGGCCAGTTATTCTCTATTCCAGAGAAGAAAGAATCAAGAAGACGGAGCTCTCCCTCACGCTAAAAGAAGGACGAACAAAGTCATGTGACAAGAAACTATAGCTCCCCTTCATACAAAAAAGTATCGAAACATTTGACAAGAAGTTGCATCCTACCCAGAATCACATGTGGGGATTTTGCAGAATCCTGTTGCAATTAATTGCATGAAACTAAGATTACGATAAATTGAGCAGATATCCTGACCTCATGTGCATTTGCAGTTTTTATTGGAAGTACATAGTAGTAATAATGACCAAGCTCATTTGTTGCGTAGAATTGCTATTTAAAGATGTGACAAAGGAATGCCTGATTCCATTAGATGGGGAAAGGTTTCAAGAATGTTATCCTTGCATCAAGGTAGTACAATTAAACTTCTACACTTGCTGTTGTAAGATTTAACTCTTGTTACCTAACATATACCAAACCCTAAACAGAATATTGAAAATCTATTTCTGAAAGCACTGATGCCCCTTTCTTTCACACCACACTCATGGCAAGCTTTTCTCTTTTGACACAGAGACTGCATAAGCTGACAGCTGTATCTCCTCCACACAAGACAGGCTGTCATCCTCAGCTGACTCTAAACCATTTAGAAGTTTCTGCACACATCTGTGACTATTGCAAGATGCCTGTTTAAGTGGAAAGAGACTGTGTATTATCTACTTATTTATTTGTTTCAAGTCTAGTTATATTTACAAGTAAGTAAATTACATCTCTGATTGTTAGAAAGCATCTACCCATCCAAATCAGTTGAAATCTGTTCAATCTTTAAAATGCAGTAGCTAACAGGATTGACAGTATGCATCAATGGTTTCTTACTAAGAAAAAAGTCCCTTTCAAACAGAGGGTCCGATCAGGTCTGCCTGCCAGTTTTTCCAGGCAAATCTGATCGGAACCCTCCATTCACACATATGGGCTGGTGGGTGGTCTGTTTACACCCGCTTATCTCCAATCTGATCTGGTACACTAAAAACAGACAAAAGGGACCCGCCCCCTCCATCTAGGTGAATTGGATCAGAGGGCAGTCAAGTATAAATAGACAGCGGAGTCTGTTGACACCCAGCTGCCCATAGAGTAGAGCGGGCTCTGTCCGTGTTCGCTCTGCATAAACTGAACAGACATTGACCTGTCATCCACACATTCTGCTCTGATAAGCAGAGGATTGGTGGACAGATCCCCTGCTGATCTAAACGGAGTCTGCCTTGTGTGAAAGGGACCTTAAACTTGCTTTTTATAGCCACTAATCAGCCTCAAACCTAACCTAAAATGTTTTCATCTGGTATCTGCAGAGAAACAACATCAGTTTGTACTAAAAACAGATTGACATGTTATGCCTAAAGTATAGAAGCAAGTATTTTGTTAGAGACAGTAGCATTTTATGGGAACACAGCCAACATAGTGCCTGTAGTGGGTAAAGAGGTTGTATGAAGTGAAATAGAATACTACTCTTGAATTTGAAATGCTGAGCAAATGTATTCAGGTTGTTATATGCTGGAGAGCTTGTATTTCCCATATAATCTGGGAAATCAACCAGAAAGGGATTAGGCCCATGGTAAGAGAGGTTTGGGCTGTTGAAATTTTTATAAAAGGAAACTATAATACTGTAGTTTTGCATTATTATTTTTTATTTTGCTTGTTCTTAAGTTTATACTGTATATTTTTAAACTGTTATGTTTTATAGTTTAGTGTACAATTCTACAAAAAAATATGTAAAATGACTCCCAGAGCACTGTGGGTCAGCTGAAGAGACAGCACAGCAGTGGGAAAGAGCCCAAAGCTCAATGTGTTGGCTCAGTAAGCAAAGTAATATATCAATGGGCTCCATTGCCGAAGCAGAGCTCATTGAGCACCTTAACCATTTCAGCCCCAGAAGAATTTACCCCCTTCCTGACCAGAGTACTTTTTGCGATTCGGCACTGCGTTGCTTTAACTGACAATTTCACGGTCGTGTGACGTTGCACCCAAACAAAATTGACGCCCTTTTTTTCCCACAAATAGAGCTTTCTTTTGGTGGTATTTGATCTCCTCTGCGTTTTTTATTTTTTTGCGCTATAAACAAAAATGAGCGACAATTTTGAAAAAAAAGCAATATTTTTTACTTTTTACTATAATAAATATTAAAAAAAAATATATATAAAAAAAATGTTTTTCCTCAGTTTAGGCCGATATGTATTCTTCTACATATTTTTGGCCAAAAAAATTTAAAAAATTGCAATAAGCGTATATTGATTGGTTTGCGCAAGTTATTTCATCTACAAAATAGGGGATAGATTTATGGCATTTTTATTATAAATCTTATTTTAGTAATGGCGGTGATCTGCAATTTTTATCGTGACTGCGACATTATGACAGACATATCGGACACTTTTGAGTCTATTTTGGGACCATTGTCATTTATACAGCGATCAGTGCTATAAAAATGCACTGATTACTGTATAAATTACACTGGCAGGGAAGGGGTTAAACACTAGCAGGCGATCAAGGGGTTAAGTGTGTCCTAGGGAGTGATTATGACTGTGAGGGGAATGGGCTACCTAGGACATGACAGCGATCACCGCTCCCGATAACAGGGAGCTGTAGATTTGTGTCTTGTCACTAGGCAAAACAGGGGAAATGCCTTGTTTACATAGACATCTCCCCAATCTGCCGCACGGTCACGGAGTACGCAGCTTCTTAAAGGGATGTACCTGTACGCCAATTAGCGCAACCGTGCCATTGTGCTAACGTATATCGTCGTGCACTGGTCGGCAAGCGGTTAAGAAATACCATAAAATACCACTCAGCGTGGTTCAAAAAGTTTTTTGGCATTCACAAAAAAACGCTACTAAAACACCACATACGGCATTTGGCCGTGTTTTGTTATATTTCCACCATGAAACTGTAATTTACTGCAGGTGTTGTCATATCCAGCGGGCGGTGCTTATTTTCTGGTGCACACTTCTCAGGGCCCTGTCAGAAGTGAGCAGTGGCAGAGGAGAGCTCAGCAGAAGAGAAGCCAAACATTCTGGATATGGCAGAGTACATGGTAAGCCTTTCAACAGCCTCATTTGTCTTAGCAAATGCACTTTCATGTTTGGCTTGTGGCATATATTTTTATCTGTTTTATCTGCCTCATTTCTGATGCCTACCTTGCTTGTGGCATGTTAATTCTGTATTAGATGGCTCATTTCTGGTGCCTACCTTACTTGTGGCACTTGTTCTGTATTGGGCCCCTTTCACACGGCATCCGGATCCGCCTGTCCGTAGGCGATACCTTCTCCATCTGTCTTGGCGGATCGGATCGGCTGAGATCTGATAAAAACGGACATACTGCCCATTTTCGTCCGATCTCTATAGGAATCAGCAAGACAGAGGAACAAAAAAGCATTATAGAGGTAAATCATAATAACTTCCTTTCAATCCTAAAACGCATGTCTTCAAATTATGTCACATGTACTATATGTGCGCACTGGTGAGGCTGCACTGTTGGGCACTGGTGAGGCTGAATTTATGGGCACTGGTGAGGCTGCACTGGTGAGGCTGCATTGATGGGCACTGGTGAGGCTGCACTGATGAGGTTGAATTGATGGGCACCGGTGAGGCTGTGCTGACGGACACTGATGAGGCTGCATTGATGGGCACTGGTGAGGCTGCACTAATGAGGCTGGATTAATGGGCACTGGTGAGGCTGTGCTGATGGGCACACGTGAGGCTGCATTGATGGGCACTGGTGAGGCTGCACTGGTGAGGCTGCATTGATGGGCACTGGTGTGGCTGCATTGATGGGCACTGGTGAGGCTGCACTGATGAGGCTGCATTCATGGGCACTGGTGAGGCTGTGCTGATGGGCACTGATGAGGCTGCATTGATGGTGTTGGAAGGCAACATGATTTAATATCATTTTTCTGGAGTTTCTTTCTGGTTGATACAACCAAGCCTTTGCTTTCTTGGGGGTGGTCTGAATGTAACAGGTTTCACAACAAAGCTTTGTAGCATATCTGAAATAAGAGATCAGGCCTCCCTCAAGGCCGAACAAAAGCTATCTTATCCGTATAGTGTTATAACACTATGCGAGCGTGCTTCAAAAGGACCATAGCTGACAAGATGAGTGATGAATGTCCTGCTACAGAAGATCAAAGGGCCAGCTAAGATTGAAGATTGACCTAGGATACAGAGACATGATACATGGACAATGCTGCCCCTAGAGGCCAATACAGCAGGACGGACAGTAATATAATATATTGAGGAAAACTGCCCCATAAGTACTGTGATTCGTCAAAAGTCTAGATGGGATGGCAATGGGGTTGGGTCTGGATGGTGTATTATTGAAGTATAAAAGTACTGAACAAGTCAGAGAGCTTCCTCTCTCTACCCTTTTTGCTCTTGGTTCAAGCCTGGTGGCTCTCTGAGCCATATGGCTCCCTCTCTACCATTTTTAGCCCAGCCGAGGAGATTATATATTATATTATATGTTCTGGTGTTATATGCTTTGTAATATCTTTCTTTAGTATTTTCATGTTAGCGTTTTCCTATTGTCTTGGGAAATAAATAAGACGTTGTTTTATTAAGCAGTGTGCTTGGTTTCATAGCTAACCTTATATCATTGTGCTTATCAGAGTTTTAATAGACTAGCTAACTATGGGAATAGACAAGGTAATACAAATATGCAATAAATAGAGGGAATCCGTAACCACCCTTGAATAATATTTATTGTACCAATTACTTTATTTGGCACCCCAGAATGCGTGTGGAATTTATTTCTGCACAGAATCCAAACCCTAATGTATTTTTGTCTTGCGTCCCTATAAGCTAAGGAATCAAATACACCTAGAACTGAAAACCTTCTCTACTGTGGACAACAGTCGCACTGGTTCGTGAATTCTGAAGCCCTGCGTGAGTGGTCCTGAAAGTTCTATGAAATATTTCATCGGTGAGCGGACGCGCAAAACCTGGTAAGATTTTTGGCTGATATATGTATATATGTTAACGTTTATTGTATTGTTAGTGTGCGTTAGGCCTGTGTAGCCGGTCAAGAGGGCTGGTGAGGGAGGGGCTGATCACCCCTGGTTATCTGATGTAGCCTGCAGATTGACAGGATGAATCTCCTTTGAGGAGAAAGTGGGAGAAATATAGTTTTTTTTTCCCCACATGAGTGTGAAATAGCTCACTGTTCCAATAGAAGTTCAATGTGGCCTGCGATCTAAGGGGGCTAAAAATCAGTGGTAATAAGGAGATAGTAAGGCATTGATTAACCACTTCAGCCTCAATGAATTTACCCCCTTCCTGACCAGAGAACTTTTTGTGATTCGGCACTGCGTCGATTTAACTGACAATTGCGCGGTCGTGCGACGTGGCTCCCAAACAATATTGATGTCCCTTTTTTCCCACAAATAGAGCTTTCTTTTGGTGGTATTTGATTACCCCTGCGGTTTTTATTTTTTGCGCTATAAACAAAAAAATAGCGACAATTTTGAAAAAACGCATTATTTTTTACTTTTTGCTATAATAAATATCCCCCAAAAATATATAAAAAAACATTTTTTTCCTCAGTTTAGGCTGATACGTATTTTTCGACATATTTTTGGTAAAAAAAAATCTCAATAAGAGTTTATTGATTGGTTTGCGCAAAAGTTATAGCATCTGCAAAATAGGGGATGGTTTTATGGCATTTTTGTTAATATTTTTTTTTTACTAGTAATGGCGGCGATCAGCGATTTTTATCGTGACTGCGACATTATTGCGACGACACATCAGACAATTTTGACACATTTTTGGGACCATTGGCATTATTACAGCGATCAATGCTGTAAAATTGCATTGATTACTGTAAAAATGTCACTGGCAGTGAAGGGGTTAAACACTAGGGGGTGGGGAGGGGTTAAGTGTGTCCTGGACAGTGATTGTAACTGTGGGGGGATGGGCTAGCAGTGACATGACACTGATCGCTGCTCCCGATGACAGGGAGAAGACGATCGGTGTCCTGTCACTAGGCAGAACGGGGAGATGCTGTTTACATCGGCATCTCCCCGTTCTTTAGCTCCATGACACAATAGCGGGTATCCCAGCGGCGATCGAGGCCACGGGTCCCGCGGGCACGGTCACGGAGTTCGCGGCAGGCGTGTGCTCGCGGCAGGCTTGCGTGCCCCTGCTAGCGCATGCATGCATGCACGGCGGGAAATTCAAAGTAACGTACAGGTACGTTACTTTGCCCAGCCGTGCCATTCTGCCGACGTATATGTGCTGACAGCGGTCAGCAAGTGGTTAAGAGTGTGCATGTCTCCTGGTGTGGAAGCGAATTAATTAGTGTGCTCTGCTTTGTGTGCTGGAGAACAGGTAAAAGTTAAGATTTTAAAGTTGTCTGTGTAAGCAACTGTTGTATAGACTGGTTGAGCAATCTCAGTGTAGACTAATTAGCATATCAATGGAAGTCATTGAAGATTTTATTTAAAAAAATGCCTGTGTTAAATTCGATACTATGACAGAAAATGCTTTAACACACCAATTCAATGATCTTTTGTAATACTCATAATGATCAGATAAAACATAAGAAGTCTTCAAAAAAAGGCAGGAAAGCCAAGATGGCCAATGTTGTATGCATGTTATTGAAAATTAAAGACATTGCTATATCGAAAGAAGTACAATGGTGTACTGAGAGAAAGCAAATATTGGAGCTGGTACAAAGTGTAACTAAGAATATATTAACAATGGTTGCAAAGGCAGATGCAAATGATCTACACATTTTTGGTAAAAAAAGTCGCAATAAGCATATATTGATTGGTTTGCGCAAAAGTTATAGCTTCTACAAAATAGGGGATAGATTTATAGCATTTTTATTATTTGTTTTTTTTATTAGTAATGGCGCCGATCTGCGATTTTTATCGTAACTGCAACATTATGGCGGACACATCGGACACTTTTGTCACCATTTTGGTACCATTGTCATTTATACAGCGATCAGTGCTATAAAAATGCACTGATTACTGTGTAAATGACAATGGCAGGGCAGGAGTTAAACACTAGAGGGCGATCAAGGAGTTAAGTGTGTCCTAGGGAGGTGTTCTAACTGTGGGGGGATGGGCTTCCACTGACATGATAGTGATCACTGCTCCCGATAACAGGGAGCAGTAAATTCCTGTCATGTCACTAGGCAGAACAGGGAAATGCCTTGTTTACATCTCTCCGTCCTACCTCTCCACAATGCAATCGCGGCCCTGCCGGTGAACATTGAGTTCCCGGGACCCGTGGGCACGCTCCGGTGGCGTGCAGCTGGAGGCCTGATAGGCGGCAAATTTAAAGGGACGTACAAGTTCACACTAAGCGGTGCAGGAACCGCATGCGAGTTTAAACAGGAATCGCACCACATTCCTGCTCAAATCACATACGATTCTTCCGCAGTGCAAGTTGAGAAATTATTCTGTATGGTTGAAATCGCACCGAATCTGCACCAAAATGGTGCAGGACCCTTTTTTTTGTCCACACTAGAATCAGATCGCTTGGGTGTTCAAACCCATGCAATCCAATTCTGTTTTGTGAACTGATTTTGGGGTGTTAACTTAGTATACACACTCGTAGTGGTTCGCATGAACGGGGTGCGATTTGGATTTGGTGTGGAATCCACACAGAATTTGTTGCAAATTCACAGCACAAAAGTGTGAACCGGAACTTAACCGCTTCAGATCCGGGCCATTGCCAAATGACGGCAACAGTGCGGATCTGAAATACCGGGACTACGTCTATTGACGTCGTCCCCTTTCCTCGTTCCCAGCGCGCTCTCATGAGCGCGCCTCGCTGTAAACGGCCAATCACAGCGGCCGTTTACAGCGCGATCGCCGCCTCCAATTGAGATCATCTCTCATTGCCGGCTCTCTCTCCTCACACAGAGACAGCGTGTGAGGAGAGAGAGCTTCTGTGAATAGTATTATCAAGTATAATAGCGAAGTGTGCCCAAAAAAGTGCCCAACAGTGCCCACAGTGACATCAATATAGTGCCATCTGTGCCCACCTGTGCCCACTTGTGCCATCAGTGCATCATCAGTGCTCGTCTGTGCCCGTCTGTGCCCATCAGTGCCCGTCTGTGCCCATCAGTGCACATCTGTGCAATCAGTGCGCATCTGTGCAATCAGTGCGCATCTGTGCCAACTCATCAGTGCCCATCTGTGCCACCTCATCAGTGCCCATCTGTGCCATCTCATCAGTGCCCATCTGTGCCACCTCATCAGTGCCCATCTGTACCAATCAGTGCCCATCTGTCGCTTCAGTGCACATCTGTGCCGCCTTATCAGTGCCCATCTGTGCCACCTCACCAGTGCCACATCAGTGCATATCTGTGCCCACCTGTGCCGCCTCATTAGTGTAAATCTGTGCACATCTGCGCTACTTCCTCAGTGCCCATCTGTGCTGCCTCAGTGCCCATTTGTGCCGCCTCATCAGTGCCCATCTGTGTGATCAGTGCCCATCTGTGCCCTCTCATCAGTGCCCATCTGTGCGATCAGTGCCCATCAGTGCCACCTCATCAGTGCAGGCTTAGCACACAGCTGTGCAATCTCATAACCACCAGCAGCCATGTCCAAAAAAAGCTTTTCCACCGAGGAGGCATACCAAATTCTTTCTACGGCCGACGAGAGCAACGGGGAGCTCTCTTTTTCAGATTCCCTTTCCAATTCGGATTCTGACGTAAATTACGAGCCAGTCCTCAGTAGTGAAACACTTACAGACTCAGAGGAGGAAGAAACTCGGCCCGCCAAACGAAGGCGTTCTAGTGAGGAGGCAGTGGCATCCACCAGCACCGCAGTGGCATCTGCCAGCACTGCAGTGGCATCCACTAGCACCGCAGTGCCATCCACCAGCACCGCAGTGCCTCGGCAAAAAAGGCCAAGTACCAGTGGGGTGTCACCCCAGCCCCAAAGGGTTAGGTCCCATGCCAGCCTTCCCTTTGCACTTCAGAACCCCTTGTGGCTTCCTCCTAATTCAGGAGAAGCTAGCGTTCCCCCTTTCACTGCCCAGCCAGGAGTCCAGGTGGACAGAGAATTTCACCCCAATTAATTTTTTTAATTTAATTTTTATGGAGGACATGTTGGCGTCAATTGTGGCCCAGTGCAACCTGTATGCACAGCAATTTATTTTGCAAAATCCCACATCATATTATGCCCGTCCCTATGAGTGGAGAGACCTGACAGTGGAGGAGTTCAAGGTTTTTTTGGGCCTCACATTTTATATGGGGCTCACCAAAAAAAACGAATTCCGTTCCTATTGGTCAACCCACCCCCTCCACCACATGCCGCTCTTCTCCACGGTAATGCCCAGAACCAGGTATCTGATGATAATGAGGTTCCTACATTTCAGCGACAATACCCAGTGCCCTCCCCGAACTGATCCAAATTTTGACAGGCTTTACAAAATTCGCCCAATATTAAATTATTTTTCCGAAGTATTCCCCCAGCTGTTCACCCCGGACCAACACATATGTGTGGATGAGTTCCTTGTGAAATTTAGCGGCAGGCTTAAAATTAAGCAATTTATCCCCAGCAAAAGGGCCCGCTATGGGGTGAAGGTGTACAAACTATGTGACCGAGCCACAGGGTACACATATTCCTTCATAGTGTACGAAGGGAAGGACACCCAGCTGCAGCCCCCTAATTGCCCGGACTACTTGGGAACCAGCGGGAAAGTTGTTTGGGACCTCATATACCCCCTACTCGACAAAGGATACCACCTGTATGTAGATAACTTCTACACTTCTCTGCCCCTGTTCCACAACCTTCATCGGAAGAAGACGCCAGCATGTGGCACCGTAAAAAAAAAATCGGAAGGGCTTTCCTCAAAGTCTTGTTAATAAGAAGTTGAGAAAAGGAGAAACGGCAAGTCTGCCTAACAAAGAGATTCTGGCAGTGAAGTGGAGGGACAGAAGGGATGTGTATATGTTGTCTTCCATCCACAACAACACCTATGTGGAAATCCCCAGAAGGAATAGCCCCATCCAGAAACCCACATGCATCCATCAATACAATTTGTTTATGGGGGGAGTCGACTTCAGCGATCAAATGTTGAAACCATACCTTGCCACAAGAAGGACATACCATTGGTACAAAAAAGTAGCGATGTATTTTTTTAAATTGGCCATATACAACTCCTATATCATTTACCGCAACTCCACCCAAAACCCCCAACCCTTCCCTGGCTACCAGGAGGAAATTTACACTGCCCTTATATTCCCGAACGGCCCACCAGTAAACATCCGCAACTGAAAGAAAGGGGTACAACGTTTTATCGGGTTTTCCAATTTTTACAGAAAATGTATAAAACATTTCTCTGCCATCATAACACCCATAACACATCTCACAAAGAAACAAATCTGCTTCCAATGGACTGAAGCAGCTCAAGTTGCATTTGACAAGCTAAAAGGATTATTTACCTCTGCTCCAGTTCTGAAACATCCTGATCCTGCTCTGCCATATGTCCTAGAGGTGGATGCATCAGAAAATGCTGTAGGGGCCATCATGTCCCAGTGCCATAGACATAAGCCTTGAATGCACCCCGTGGCTTTCTTTTCAAAGAAACTATGCCCTTCAGAAAAGAATTACGACGTGGGGGACCGAGAACTTTTGGCGATAAAATCAGCTTTGGAAGAGTGGTGTTACCTCTTGGAGGGAGCAGCACACCCAATATTGATCTTCACGGATCACAAGAATTTAGAATATCTCAGAACTGCTAAATGCCTCAGACCTAGACAAGCGAGATGGGCTCTTTTTTTTCACGCTTTAATTTCCATATTACTTACAAGCCAGGATCCAAGAATATTAAACCCGATACCTTATCTCGCATGTTCACGGAAACTTTTTTTTCCCAATCAGATACTATCCTGCAAGCTGGAAATTTTCTGTTAACCCAATCTGATCTAATATCACAGATCCATCGGGCATCCCTGGGAGCTTCCCTGCCCCCCTGCATGAGCCTTGAAGAAAAAGATGGACTTTACTGGCATGGAAATAAAATAAAATCTTTGTACTGCAGAACTTGCGCACTACCATCTTACTGATCTGCCATGACTATCCTTTGGCAGGTCATTTTTGAGGATACAAGACTATGGACTTATTTCAAAGACATTTTTGGTGGTCCAACCTAGCAAGGGATTGCAGGAAATACATCAATTCCTGCTTAACCTGCCTCAAAAATAAGAACAGTAAGAGCAAGGCTTGGGGATTGTTAAGACCGCTGCCCATTCCTGAAAGACCATGGGATAGGATCGCAATGGACTTCATTGTCGAACTTTCTCCTTCTGAAGAGTTCTCATCCATCTTTGTAGTGGTCGATGGCCTTTTTCAAGATGCCACATTTTATCCCCATGAAAGGGACCCCATTAGCAACAGAAACAACCAGGGTGTTCATTAAAGAAGTTGTAAGGCTTCACGGAATTCCCGGTGACATTGGTGACATTTTGTGAAATATCAAATGTTTTCATACCTCGTCCAAGGCATTGAACTATTTCACTCTTTTCAAGAGCAGAGAGATCCTTTTTCTTCCCCATATTGCTTGAAAATGGTGCTCTACTTAATAATGTGGAACACCCTCCTTTAATAGTTCTTCCTTTAATTGGGCTCACCTGGCAATCCAATTATCACAGGTGTCCGAGATTGTTTTCAGTGATCAAAAGAGCCCTGAGACACAATGCCATCCATGAGTTAAACTGAAAAACTGAAAAACAAAATATACATATATATACGGTCTAGTGTATATATATATATATATATATATATATATATATATATATATATATATATATATTTATGGTTGGAGCCCTATGTCCGGTATGTACATGGATACCACTTACAGTAAAGATAGGACTTACCATCGGAAATAGACCTGAAAGTGTGGACTTACCATACGAAATGGACCTGAAAGTGTGCCTTGGTCTAATGGCCGGTATGCCAAAATAAGGGGGCATACCCTGGTTTAAGAAATGATTATTCTGTAAGAGAAATGAATGAAATGAATAGTTTGAGAAATGCTGTGAAATGGGGATGGGAGGGTGGGTATCGCGCACAGGAAACCGACAAGCACCACAGGTGAGCGGGCTGCTTAAGTACCCCCCGGGCTCCTCCCATAAATTCAGGCCACCATACTGGCCTTCCTACTTATGGTTGGAGCCCTATGTCCGGTATGTACATGGATACCACTTACAGTAAAGATAGGACTTACCATCGGAAATAGACCTGAAAGTGTGGACTTACCATACGAAATGGACCTGAAAGTGTGCCTTGGTCTAATGGCCGGTATGCCAAAATAAGGGGGCAAAAACATTCAGGTAGGGTTATGATTTTATTGATTTTCAATTACTTATTGAGCCAATTTGGAGAATGCCTGTGCCATCTCTGTTTGTGGATTGGGGATATACCGGGCGAAGCAGGCTGACTTCCACCTGCCCAGTCTTTTAATGATGTGGTCTGGAACTCCGTGGCGGGATGCCGCGGAGGCTGCTCCGATGCGAAAAGAGTGTCCGGAATACTGACTAGGGTTAAGATGAAGATTGCGGAGAAGTATTCTTATGTGTTCCACAAACTGAGAGGCGTTTAAGGGTTTAACTGGGAACGGTAGAAGGGGACTGCTGTCTGGTTGTTCAGGCAGGAGTGACAGGAGCCGGTTGAGTACGGCGACTGGACACCAGTTGTTGTCGGTTTTGTAGAGGTGAATGTTCGCTCCTGAGCCCGTTTGCTGGGTTTTGGAGACCTCGAGGTGCAGGATGAAGTGGTCTTGGTATCTAAGTAAGTGTCGTCTGCATAGTACTCGGTCTGTGGATTTGTTAGAGGTGAATTCTCCAGGGCGCAAGAACCCATAGTACGCTAGATATATCGCTGCTTGTAAGACGATGCTGCGGAGCAGACCGAATGGCGAGGTAGCCAGCATAATTGACATGTCCCTAAAGATGGGTCCCGTAATGGGCAAGCGCTTAGTGCTGATGACTGGTTGTTGTTTCTGAATTCCCCTTAGAACGGCTCGTATAGCGTGAGATGAGAATAGTGAAGGTTTCGTGGGGTCTTCAAGCGCCATAAAATGTTGAATGCCGGCTAGGTATAGCCGGATGGTGTTGTAGGATAAGGCCAGCTGCGTGTGGCAGTGTGCAGTGAAGGCCAGTACCTGCTTGATACCTGTTGGTCCTTTACGGCAGGACGTGAGGAATTTGTTAAAGGCCTTCCAAGCTGTCTGGTAGGCTTTAAGTGTGTTGTAGGAGAGGGAATGATTTATGAGTTGTGTAGCTCCGTGTAAATGTTGAACTAGTCCAGGGTCAGTTGTGACCAGACAGGGATAGGGGCCGACATCGGATCGGCATCGGGAACCTGCTTGAAAAAGGAGGAATAATTGAAACGTGACAGTGCGTCAGCTGCTGAGTTGTATCTGCCGGGAATAAATGCACAGTGTATATTGAACTGATGTTGTAAAGACAGTTGTACCAACCTGCGCAGGAAGGACATGACTGCTAGGGACTTGGACCCGCCTTTGTTGATGATGTCTGCCGTGGCCTGGTTGTCGGTGCTAAAGACTACAGTTTGTCCTGTCCAGTGGTGGCCCCAGAGTTGTGCGGCTGCCACTATGGGGTAAAGCTCAAAGAGGGCAGATGTTTGGGAAAAGCCGGGTATGATTAGTATCTGTTGAGGCCATGGTCCTGAAAACCAATGATGGCCAAAAATTGCCGCGAAACCTGTGGAGGCTGCGGCGTCCGTAACCACCTGGGGTGAATGGACCGAAACTATAGGTATGAATAGAGATATGCCATTCCAGGCGGACAAGAATTCCTCCCACATGGATAGGTCCGCTATGGCTGCGGAGTCTAAATTCAAAATCTGATCAGGGTCTTGAGTTTCCGACAGAAATCTGAGTAGGCGTGATACAAATGTGCGGCCTTGTGGAATAATTCGCATAGCGAAGTTGAGCATACCCAGGAGGGACTGCAACTGTTTTTTGGTACAGTCCTTGGTGTGTGTAAACTCGTGAAGGACTGCCCTAATGCGTGTTAGTTTGTCGAGGGGGAGACTGGCTTGCATTGCGCAGGTATCCAAGCTGACCCCGAGAAAAGTGATGCTATTTGCTGGGCCATCGACTTTGTGCTCAGCAATAGGAACATTGAGGTTTCCAAAAATTACCCTAAGTTTGTCGAGATCTCCTGGGGGCTTGCTGGGTGGTTCTATCAGTAGGAAGTCATCTAGATAATGGATGACTTCATGGCATTGACCCTTGTGTAATAGTATCCAACCGAGGGACTGGGCGAACGTGTCGAAGAGCCACGGGCTACTCTTCGAACCGAAGGTGAGCTTTGTAGCAAAATAATATGTTTCCTTCCACTTGATGCCATGCCAGCACCAAAGGGATGGGTGGATGGGCAGGAGCTTGAAGGCATCCGAGATGTCGGCTTTGGAGAGCCAGGCGCCTGTGCCTGCTTTGATGATCGCCTGTATTGCCATGTCCACGGAAGAATATTTTAGGGAAAACTCCTCGGAGGGGATCAGGGAATTGAGACTGGGTATGTGGGAAGAATGAGGCGCAGACAAGTCGTACACCAAACGCAATTTATTTGAAAACTTGCCCTTGACAAGCCCAATAGGGCTGACTCTCCATGTGTTGAAAGGGGGGCAACTGAAAGGGCCTATCACGTAACCTCGATCCACCTCTGCCTGTAAGAGCTGATCTATGGCTTGTTCGTCAATGGCTGCCGAACGAAGATTGGCACATTCGTGGGTAGTGTGGGGTAGTGAAATGAGGCCGGTGTGAAAGCCTGCTGTGAAGCCTTGGATAAGGAAGGTGGCCAGGGAAGGGGTGGGATGTGAAGTGAGATACCATCCTAACCATAAGAGGTTGATCCGGCTTAGTCACGCCTTCTTGTGTTGCTTGACTTCACACAAAATCCTAGGGTGTGCTCTATGACATAAGGTGCAGAGGTGAAGTAGACGGCACTGGCTGAAGTTGCAGGACCCCTGATTAAAGTTATTACAGATGGCTGCCCCTCCCACGGTTCGGACTGGGCGTCCGAGTTTGTCCACCTGAGGCGTTGGTTCAGGGATCGGCTGACCCTGTACTGAACCTGAGGTAGAGGGAAACTCGAAAGGCCGTCTGTTTGCCGTATTGGCGCACCAGGTGGCAGTGTGGGTGGAAGACTGGCAAATCGCACACAGAGGTGAGCGTAAGCCGGCAAAGTGGCGGCAGAAGAGCTCTGTGTCCATGAGACTCCAATCTGTCGTGATCTGGAACTGTATGAGTCTGGCCGCGGCCTTGGCTGAAAAGGAACGGTGGTAGTCGTAAAAGGCAAAACCTCCGTACTTGTGGCCCAAGTCTACCACAGTATGGAGATACAAGTCCAGCTCTTCCCGCCTGCTAGGGGTGGCTGAGCACAGGACATCTCTGAGCATGCCAAAGGCCAGTGTAAACTCTGAGACTGTTAGCTTGCGGTTCAATCTGGGGTCTTTAGATTTAAGGACCACTGATATGTCACCCCAGGAGTAGGCTTTATTTTCTGCCAAATCATGCACGGAAATGAGGAGAGAGGCCAGGTTGACGTCCTTGCCGTCCAAGATGTCCTTCCTGATACTGGTTGGGACCAGGTGGGAGGGGTAGACAATGTGGCTTGAGCCTGAGGTACCTGCAGGAAGAGGTGTCAAGCTTTGAGTTGCCGTTGGGTCGGGGACAGCCGTGGCCGGTCGGGCCTCCAGAAGTGCAACCCTGGTTTGGACGTCTGCAACTGAGGTGGATAGAGATGACACCATCGTGTGTAATTGTGAAATGGCCGATGATATCGACTGAAGGGATGCCTGTTGGGTACTGGGTCCTGCTGCTGGTGGGGGAAAGAGGAGTTTGAAAAGCTCGCCTTTCCTTGCTGTGGCGGGGAAGGGGACACCTCTGCGTCTGAGCTCTGCCGTCAGTTTGGGGATAGTCCATCCCCTAAGGGATTGCACGCTGCCGCTTTCTGAGACCGGAGAAGGTGACAGAGGGGCCGTGAGGTCTTCGCTGCCGGTCTGAGACATGGTTGCTCTGGTGAGGATTGTCTTGAGCTTTTATTTCCTGGTTGACTGTAACCTATTAGGGGTGAGATGAATTTCAAGTTTTTCTTTGATCCGCTGAGTCATACTTACCCGACTTATTCTCCCATTCCCCTTTTTTTTTTTTTTTTTTTTTTTTACCTGGGGGGATATCGTCCAACCTGGTGCAGGGTGGACCTACTGAACTTTGACTGACCTGAGAAAAACGAAAAGGTGACAATTCGTGAAGGGATTGCTAACTGGTTTTTTGAAGCAACGATTTGTATGACAATGAAATGATTCGAAATGTTTGCCTTGATTATGAATGGACTCCATGACAGAGGTCCGGCCTGGTCGTCATCATTGATTCGACCGAGAACCGGGCTCTGGAGCATGTATTGAAATGAGGCAAGTGAAAACATTGGTGCACCCGGGACGATCTGGTGCTTGTTTGATGCATCTGGATTCGAATCGGAGCACCGTATGAAATGAAATGAGAGAAATGATTATTAGACCGAGGCTTGAATTGGTTGTGCCGTGTTTGCGACTGGCAACCATCCGAGCTCTGGTATAGGTATGAAATGCTGTTTGGTACCAGCAAGGCATTCCGTAAAGAATCGGTGCATGTCAGATGCGACTGGTTCCGGAACGGTGATGCGTTGTGGGAGTGAAATGGTAGTAAGCTGCATGGCAGAGACATGGATCCATCCCCCGATGTCTGCGATTAGCTATGATCCGGACTTTGAAGCATGTATCAGAAATGAGGCCGAGCCCTGGGGTACGCCACAATGAATCGGTGCATTTCCATGCGACTGGATTCATGTGTGAACGTGATACGTGGAAATGAAATGATAACCATGACAGAAGGTACGAATTACTGATAAACGTAACTCTGGAGCATGTATAGAAATGAGGCCAGTCCTGGGGCACGCCGAGACGAATCGGTGCACTGCCATGCAACTGGATTCATGTCGGAACGTGATAGGTGGAAATGAAATGATAACCATGACAGAAGGTACGAATTACTGATAAACGTAACTCTGGAGCATGTATAGAAATGAGGCCAGTCCTGGGGCACGTCGAGACGAATCGGTGCATTGCCATGCGACTGGATTCATGTCGGAACGTGATAGGTGGAAATGAAATGATAACCATGACAGAGGTATGAATGACTGAAAACGTAACTCTGGAGCATGTATAGAAATGAGGCCAATCCTGGGGCACGCCGAGACGAATCGGTGCATTGCCATGCGACTGGATTCATGTCGGAACGTGATAGGTGAAAATGAAATGATAACCATGACAGAGGTATGAATGACTGAAAACGTAACTCTGGAGCATGTATAGAAATGAGGCCAATCCTGGGGCACGCCGAGACGAATCGGTGCATTACCATGCGACTGGATTCATGCCGGAACGTGATACGTGGGAATGAAATGATAACCATGACAGAGGTACTAATGACAGACAATAACGTAACTCTGGAGCATGTATAGAAATGAGGCCAAATAACTGGGGCACACCGGAACGAATCGGTGCATCTTTTTGATGCGACTGGATTCGAATCGGAGCGCGGTAGGTGACTGAAATGAGAAATGTTTTGAAATGATTTGAAATGTCAGAAATGAGTTCTAGAATGTTTCAGAAATGAGAAATGATTGGTATCGAACTGACTTGATCCGATAACTTGCAAATTGCGACTTGCTATGGCTGTTTTACTGATGCATATTTTTAACACCGACATGCTAGAAATGAAGCGACGTCTGCGTCGCGATGCTGTCGAAATGGTAACATATCGAAAGTACGAGCGATACACATTACAATAGTGAAGTGCGAGTAACGAAATTTGAAAGTACGGTTTAGTGACATGACATGAAACGAAAAATTCGATATACATTGCAGTTTATGAAAAGCGAGTGAAACGAAAAATTTTTGAAATTACGGTTTAGTGACCTGATATGAAAACGAAAAGTCCGACGGGACCTTACCTGCGACAGCCAAGCCAGCCGCGTGGTACAACTACGAACGAAAAACGCGGACTTCGAAAGTTTTGAGAACGGTATCGAATACGGAATTTTGCGAGGCAAGAACTTGCGGACGCTGGTATATCGAATAGTCGGCCTAGTGACGTATATCGCGCACAGGAAACCGACAAGCACCACAGGTGAGCGGGCTGCTTAAGTACCCCCCGGGCTCCTCCCATAAATTCAGGCCACCATACTGGCCTTCCTACATATATATATAGGTCTTCAACCGGGATGGATGTGATCCACATAATTGTGCCACAAGACTTAAATCATGAAATGGACCTGAAGTGTGCGCTGGTCTGCTGGCTGGTGAAAGGAATTATACACCTTGACGACCACCCTGGTTTATGCAGGCAGACCACCGGGACTCTCGGATCCATGAGAGACCAAATGAGACACAGGAAACAAGCTTAAGTGTGTGTTCATAAGATCTCTGACTTTATTGACTACAACAGTAGTATATATACCAGTAAAATACATGTCTAATGCCCTGTACACACGATCAGACATTCCGACAACAAAACCATGGATTTTTTTCCGAAGGATTTTGGCTCAAACTTGTCTTGCATACACACGGTCACACAAATGTTGTTGGAAATTCCGAACGTCCAGGACGTGGTGACGTACAACACGTATGACGGGACTATAAAATGGAAGTTCAATAGCCAGTGAACCACCCTTTGGGCTCCTTCTGCTAATCTCGATTCGCACTTTTCAGCCTCGTGCTTTTCAGTTTGTTTCTGCTTGTCAGTTTGTGGTTGTGGATTCGTATCTGTTCTTCAGTGCGTGTTGTCAGTTCGTTCCTGTCCTTCAGTGCGTTCTATTTAATAGTTCGTATCTGTTTTGCAGTGCGTTCTTGTCCGCTCGTTTCTTATTTTCAGATCGTTCTTCTCAGGTCCTTTCTGATTTTCAGTGCGTTCTGTTCGTTCTGACCAGCCAACCGTTTACTAGCCATGTTGCAGGTACGTACTCGTCGTAGAGTTCATGCTGTGCAAGGGATTGGTGTTGGAGTTCTTGCTTTGACCCAAGTCCAATGCAGGAACAGGGCGAGGAGGAGTTCATGGACAAACAATTGGTTGCTCCAACGTGACCAATTCTCTCATATGCCTTTGTTGCGGGAGATGCTGGAGAATAATCCTGATGATTTCAGGAATTATCTCCGGATGACGGACCCGGTTTTCACCATCTGTTGGCTTTGCTGTTCCCTTATATTACGAAGCAGAACACCTGCATGCGGCAAGTCATCACTCCAGAGCAGAGGCTTGTCGCCACCTTGCAGTACTTGGCAATGGAGAGAAGTCTGCAGGACATCAAGTTCTAGACTGGGATCTCCCCCCAGGCTCTGGGAATCGTTATTCCAGAGACCTGTTCTGCCAAGTCCTGCAGAAGGACTATATTAAAGTAAGTTTTATCCTTTAACATCACATTCTATGTATTTAATGTTTGCTATTGTATTGTATTTATTTCATCATTCCATAATTACCATGATTGTAATATGCTGTTAATGTTTTCTTTGTTCTCATGCATGCTGGAAGCTGTTACTGCTCCTTTTTTTTCCATCATGCATATTTACCTTCACTAACCTCCCCAACATGCTATCCTAGGCCCACACACACCTAGCCTAGTCACTTAACAATGTATTTTGTCAGATCCATTGTAGTGCTTACCCTAAACACCCCCTAAAATGTGTCCAAATGTTATTGTTGTCCTTAAATTCAGGCATACTCATTTGGAACCCCCCCCAACCGCTAAGTCAATCGATACCAATCCATCTGCTGACTTTGCCAAACCCATACACACTATACCTATCTCTTTTGTGGTCAGATTTATGGATGAATTCACCAAAGCATGTAGTGCAAGGGCCTGCCTGAATATTTTCAAATGGTACTGTTTCAAGTTTTGTTCTCCTATTATCTTGATAGGTAATTGCAGAATGTAAAAATGTGCTTCAATTTGGACAGTGTGTATTCATATTTTTGTATTATGACACTTCTTACCTGTCCAGTGGGCTGCCAATAGTGTAAGTAAGGAGGTGATGGCCAAAGTATCACACATTATTTAAGCATTCAGCTCTCAATGAAGTGGAGAGTGTTACCTGTCCAAAACATCTCCCTCCCTAAAATTTTTACAATGGGCCATCGGAGGGGGTGAGGAATCTGATAAGTGGACCTTATACTTTTTTTCTTTAAATACTCCTTAAAATAAATGTTATACTTATGTTGGCCAAGAATGCTTTGTGTAATCTGCTTACAATGTTATGTGCAAAATGACTAATTTTTATTTTTCTTGTTTGACTCCACAGTTTCCTTCCAACCCACAGGAATGGCAGACTGTGGCTTCCCAGTTTTCCCAGCAGTGGGTCTTTCCTAACTGCGGAGGGGCAATAGATGGGGAGCATGTCCACATCGTCCCACCTCCCAACTCAGGGTCGTACTATTATAACTATAAGGGGTTTAATAGTATTGTGCTGTTGGCAGTGGTGTCTGTGACATACGAGTTCCTGTATGTGGACGTGGGGAAAAATGGGCAGATGTCAGATGGTGGAGTCATCATCCAGACAGAGTTCTTAAGACGTCTCCAGAATGGTGGCTTGGGCTTGCCACCTCCGGAAGACAACGTGGCAGTACTCCCATTTGTCTTTGTGACTGATGAAGCATTTGGGCTGGGTGACGATCTGATGCGGCCGTTCCCGATGAGGGCCCTTAGCCCGGACCAGAGGGTTTTTAATTACCGGCTGGCCAGAGCCAGAAGTGTGGTGGAGAAAGCGTTTGGAATAATGGCCAGCCGGTTCTGCCTATTTCTCACAGCGATCAAAATGGCAGAATATAAACTGAATCATATTGTCCTTGCATGCTGCATACTCCATAATTTCTTAAGGAAAAATGTAACAAACTATGTGGCCTCAGTTGTGACTGAGGCCGTCTTTCAAAATCAAACAACCTTGACGGCTCTTGAAGCTGACCATCCTGGCTTGCTCCCCCAAAGCGCCCGCAAAGTAAGACACAAGTGTGTAGAGTACTTTGCGGGTAGGGTGGACATTGATATGCCAGACAATGTGTAAAACATTTTTTAACTAAATGTATCTTTTATAAACTGAACTCATATTTCATTTGATTTACTGCTTGTGCCTCCTGGTCCCATGCCTAATATCAACATGTGCTAGCTCCCATCATGGGGGATCAATAGACGTGTTTGGGGGGTGCAACCCCTTCCTCTCATCTACTTTAGTTGCGAGGAAGGGGTTGCACCCACAAAACGCGTACATTGATATCCCCTGATGGCAGATAGCACGTTGGCACACTGTGTGCATCTTCAAATTACTTTAAAACTTTACTAAAAAAAAAAATATAACGACAATCTGTTAAATTTGTTGTGCGTTTTAGATTTTGCCTAAAACATCAATGATGTTGTTGAGTCTTTTTTCAACATCATTGATGTTTTCCTCGACCTTCTCTAATTCACGATTGCACATCATGATCTCCCCGATGGGGATATGTGCACTTGCACTGTTGAAAATTAGTTTCTTCTTCCACAACATCCACATCACCTGAAAATAAAAAAACACACCATGTATTATAGATATGCATGCATACATCTATTACTTGAAGCTGTGGTCTCAGCCACTGACCTGTTGTGGTCACTATTTCACCCAATTCATGAACCTCTCCTCCCTCCACATCTTCTTCAGGGTGTGTGGGGATTTCCCCTTCTTCTGGAGTAGTGGGGTTCCTGGTGTCCTCAGATGTCCGGATTCTTTTCTCCCCTATGTGAATAAAAAAAAGGTATACTTAGCACACAGATATTTGAGGCAAGAAATAGGAATATGAAATATTGCTTGGAAGTGACGTACAATTGTCTGTTTTGGCAGAGTTCCAAGCTGAAGACATGATTTTTTCCCTTTCTTAAAGCTGGAATACTTACCTTTTTTGGTAAATTATCACACATGGAGAGACCCCTAGCATCCACTGGAGCACCTTCTGTGGGACACACTAAAAAGGGTGTTCTGGTGTCCCACACTAGTACTCCTGCGTCCAGATGTGTAAACAGCTGCTGAGTATCCTCTCCTTACACTGAATCAAGTTTGCATTTCATTCTAGTTACAAACCCATCTAGACAACAATGTACTAAACCTCTTTTAATACAAATAGGCATGAACAAATGTAGTTAACCTGCATCTGCCAAAAACATCATATTAGTGGTCGAACAAACGATGTTTACTACGAACGATTACTGTGCCCACGAACCTAAAACTTGCCATTTTAAACTGTACAACAGTAAAGAAAAGCACATGTACCAGCACAAAAGTAATAATAATAGGAACACATGACAAAATACTTACTTTATTGCAGCACTCTCTTGATCCTTCTGTACTGAACCTGCTCCCTCAATTTAAGGTCTGACCAGCATCTCCTTGGATCGTCGTACCCCAAAATTCCTCTGCAGACTTTTCACAACTTTAGTCATGATCTTGGCCTTTCCCATATTTGGGTTTCTGTACGGTCCATACTTCCCATCATAGTTGTCCCTCTTCAAGATGTCCACCATCTCCACTATCTCTACAAAGGACATATTTGAGGCCTTAAATCTCCTCCTGGATCAGGGCGTTTCTGGCTCCGGGCTTTCCTCGTCCTCCTTGTTGCTGCTATTCTCACGCACCTGTTGTCTCTCCGCCATGTGTTCTCCCACTGCGCCGAAAGAGAAGGAGCGGGGAATACACTAGAATGAAGGTCAGGGGCGGAGTTTCCTGCATGCACATTGTTTAAAAATCATAACACACATATGTTGTATGTACGATCTGTGAGCGGAGGACAGAGTAGCATAAGCGCAGATCGTGCAAACAAAGGTATAATTTTAACTTGGGGCATCAGTGGCTAGTGGCCTATACTGCTTTTATAGATTGAGGCCTATATTGGGACAAGATTAGGAGAGTTTAGCCTGACATTAGGGTTTGTCTTGTGTTGTGTCTTGCAGAGAAAATGGAAAAATTTAATGACCATGACTTCCTCCCCAACTTTATTGATAAGTACAGGGAGTTGCCCTGTCTGTAGCAAGTGAAACACCAATTTTATAACAACAAACTAAAGAGGAAGGCAGCACTGGATCAACTGTGATTGCCGCGGCAGACATCACCTATTTGAAGTGCAAAATTGATGGCCTGAGGAGCAAATATAATAGGAAATGCAAAAAGGTCCAGGATTCCATGAGATCAGGAGCAGCAGCAGATGACCTATATGTCCCCAGGCTCTGGTACTATGACAGACTGTGGTTTTTGTCACACCAGAGGGAACCCAGGCCATCACTCTCAACCCTTCCTTCCACTCTTCCTTACACCTCAGTTGAGGCTTCCGATGTACAATCTGGGCCTTCCATCCAGGAAGAAGATGTGGAGGAGCCCAGCTTGAGCCAGTTAAAGCATTGCTCTACATATTTCTTGTCAAAAAATAATGATGTTAACTAGATGTTGTTATTGATCTCTAATTTCTGATTTAACAAAGTGGTTTACATATCAATAGACAATAGTAGCCAAAAATGATTGGAACAAGAATGAAAAATGCTGGGGTCAAATGATAATCTTTTCTATTTGTTAACATTCAATTTGCAACAGTCATGAGCTCAAAATTGTGTGTAATTGATGACCAAAAAACTAAAAATATGTACCATTTTCATACACAGGAAAGTCTCAGCCAGGAGGAGGCCATGGAAAGTGGCAGCCAGGAGGTGGCTGTGGAAAGTGGCAGCCAGGAGGTGGCCGTGGAAAGTGGCAGCCAGGAGGTGGCCGTGCCCAGCAGCCTGACTGAACCCTAGGTTCCTCCCCTCCACCTTCCAACAAAAAGGACCAGGAGGGTGAAGAACCTGGAGGAGACAGCGACTAATTTAATTCAGCAGGCTACTGCGTGTAACGGAACGTCCCTACACTCCGCTTGAGTGCTTCCATTATATACCACTTCCTCCCAGTCTGAACACAGATATCAGATATTCCAACCGCTCACAAGCACAAAACAAGATGGTACTTGTTTAGCTGCTGACATGGACTGGTTTATTTGAGATGACACACAAATATATACAGCAGGCTTACAATAAAACTGTAACCAGAAACCTAATTAACATGAGCTAGTTATCTAATCATTTACACAGACTAGGTGACTCAGAGATATGACCCTTTAGGGTAAGACTTCACGTCTCCTAGCTCACTGACTTCATACTATTGCAGGGTTAATTAGCACAAACAACAATGGGTGAAATACTCTTAGAAGCTGTGGCAAGCCAGACTAGACTCATCTATATTATAGAAGACAACAGACAGGAGGCTGGAGTTGATGACATCAGCATCTCCTCACAGTATGTGTCCCAACAGTATGAATCAGTCACTATTTCTAATATGGCATATACAGGGTCCCCAGAGTCTGTGTGTCTTGGGGGACATGGACCTGAACCTAAAGTAACACCACCTCAAGGGTTCCCAGGCATATAGCTCACAAGGAGCACTGTTCCCCCAAATGCCAGGGCCCATAATTGGTAGGCAAGAGGCTAGCATTCAGTCCCCTCCAAAAACCTCTGTCCCGGGTGAGTCTGTCACACTGCGGTACTCGCAACCACCCCTAGTGTCCAGGAGTACTTTGCGTGTATGACGGCCAGTAGAATGCAAGTAATGGAGGAGGGCCAACGCCTCATCTATGAGAAGGTCATATTTCAGGCCCTAAATAAGGGGGCAAGCGGCCAACTCACCAATAAAAGCCACGTCTGAGTTGGACCATATGACTCCTCCACCACCTCCAGCAACACCTCCAACACCACAGCCACAGCCTGGAAGGAAGCGTGCAAGGAAGTCTTGAGAGTGATGGCCTGGGTTTGGTGTGGTTTGGCAAAAGATGCAGGCTGTTTTAAGACCACAGCCTAGGCACATACATGTCATCTGCTGCTGCTTCCGATCTCTTGGAGTCCTGGACTGGATTGTGCTCCATATTAAATGGACTCCTCAGGCTACCAATTTTGCCTATCAAATAATTGATGTCTGCCCTGGGGTACAAAGGCTTTACTAATTCCAACTGTTTCTCCAGCGTTGCCTTCCTCTTTATTTTGTTAGGACCCCTAATACATTTTTAATTTTTGTTTTGACAAATACTTGGCTATGTGTTTTGCTTCAAAAAGGACAGTTTGTTTGTGAGTAGGCAGGTACATTTCAAAAATACAATGTCAAATTAACAAGGGACATCAACACCAACCAACCTCTTTGAGGATAATAAATACAAGATAATAATGGTGTTGTGGTAACTTGGCACACAAAACGACAAATAATTTTATGGAGATCACTATAAAAAAAAGTAGATCACTATAAAAAAAAATAAAGATTATTCTGGAGATCTTGCGAAAAAAAACAAACAAAAACAAAGATTATTCAGGAGATGACGAGAAATAATAAGAAATCTGTTTGTCAGAACTCTGTGTGAATATCAGCAGCAAAGCAACTTCATTATTCTAGCATTATAAAGAAGAAAAGAATGCGCTGCATTGAAAGATTTAAAAATTTGCAGCGTGATGAATGTGCTATCTCCATTACGAACGCTAGTTTTACAAGACCGAGCACTTCTGTCTCATACTTGAATCTGAGCGTGCGTGGAATTTGGTGCATCAGACTTGTGTACACACGCTCGGAATTTCCCACAACAAAGTTTTTTGTCTGAAAATTTGAGAACCTGCTCTCAAATATTTGTGTTTGGAAATTCCAACAGCAAATGTCCGATGGAGCATACACACCATCTGACTTTCTGATAACAAGCTCACATCGAACATTTTCCCTTGGAAATTTCGATTGTGTGTACGGGGCATAAGGGTTATTCAAACTTTACACTCAGTACTTTCTTATCAAGAGTTAGGCTGCTTGACTAGATAACAAGAAATAGCTGATGACTTGCTGATACAGATTCGGCTTAACCACAATATCTCATAGGGTGTGGTTCTATGCAAACTTTTAGTCAAGCGGACCATGGCAAAACTCACACACACAAAAAGTTCATTTATACTTTATGTAAAATGGAAGGGAATCTAAGATGGAGTCAGTTGTTTATACATTCTCTTACAGTCGGTATACCAAAAAAGGGGGCATACCCAAGATAGATAATAGATGTTTGAGGAGAGAAAAGAATTTGAGAAATGCCCTGTAAAGGAGAATGGGAGGGAGGGTATCGTGCACCAGAACCAACAAAGACCACAGATGAGTGGGCTGCTTAAATACCCCCCGGACTCCTCCCATATATTCAGGCCACTATACTGGGCTTCTTATTTATGGTCGAAGCCCTTCAACCGGGATGGATGTGAACCACATGAACGCGCCACAAGACTTACATCATGAAATGGACCTGAAGTGATGGGCAAGCGTTTAGAGTTGGCTATAGGCTGCTGCTTTTGAATGCTGAGTGGAAATTGCTTGGATCGCATGGGTTGCGAAGGAGGATGGCTTTGAGAGATCCTGTAAGGCCAGGAAGTGTTGGATGAAATAAAAGCTAGTATGAGCTTAGTGTTTGTTAACGTTGCCGTGGAGCAGGATGCCAGAAACTTGCAAAAGGCATTCCAAGCTGTGTGGTAGGCCTTGAATGTGTTGTGGGATAAGGATTGATTGGTGAGCTGAGTCGCACTGTGAGAGTACTGATTTAACCCAATGTCAGCTGAGACCAAGGTGTGATAAGAGATGACGTTGGGTCGGCTCCTGGTTTCTGCTGGAAAGATGAAATTAAGTTAAAAGGGGACTGTGCGTCTGTTGCGATGTTGCACTTGCCCAGAATGTATGTGCAGTTCACATTGAACTGATGCTGCAGGGATAATTGTACCAGCCTGCGTAGGAAGGACATAACAGGGAGCGACTTGGACTTGCCCTTATTAACGATATCAGCTGTGGCCTGGTTAACGATGGCAAAGGCCACCATTTGTCCGGTCCAGGTATGGCCCCAGACCTGAGCGGCTGCCACAATCAGGTATAGCTCGAAATGAGGGAGACTGGATGAACCTGGGGATTAGGAGTATCTCTGGAGGCCACGGTCCTGCAAACAAATGATGGCCAAAAATTGCAGCGGAGGCTGCGGCATACGTTACTACCTGCGGTAATAAAGACGATACTGGCGGTATGAACATGGATATGCCATTCCAACTAGTAAGGAACTCATACCACATAGACAAATCCGTTACTGCTGCTGTGTCTAGTCTAAGGATTTGATCGGGGTCCTGTGTCTGAGAGAATTAGGCCAAGAGTCGCAAAATAAAAGATCGTCCCATGGAAATAATTCTCATTGCGAAGTTGAGCATCCCTAAAAGGGATTGAAGCTATTTCTTAGTACACCCCTGTGCACAGATAAAGTCATGAAGAACTGACCTGATATGGGTTGGTTTGTCGGGGGGCAGGCTGGCCTGTATGGCACGAGTGTCAAGGTTGACCCCGAGGAAGGTGATAGAGTGTACTGAGCCTTCCATTTTGTGTTCTACTATTGGCACATTGAGATACCCAAACACCACTCTTAACCTATCTAGGTCTACTGGGGGCACACCGGGCTGTTTGATTAGCAGGAAGTCATCCAGACAATAAATGACCATCTGGCACTGGGCTTGGTGCGACAGGATTCAAGTGAGGGACTGTGCAAAGGTGACAAAGAGCAACGGGCTGTTTTTTAAAACTGAAGGTCAGTTTAGTGGCGAAGTAATATGACTCTTTCCATTTAATGCCGTGCCAGCACCAGAGGGATGGTTGGATGGGTAGAAGCTTAAATGCGTCTGATATGTCGGCTTTAGAGAGTCAGGCGCTTGTGCCTATTTTGATAATGGCCCGGATCGCCATGTCGACTGAAGCATATTTCAGGGAGAATTCCTCTGAAGGAATTAGGGAATTCAAACTCGGGATGTGGGAAAAATGAGGCGCAGGCAGGTTACACCAAACAAAATTTTATGTGAAGCTGGAAAATGGCCGAGGACATGGACTGGAGAGACGCCTGCTGGGAGCTGGGCCCATCTGTCACTGGTGGTGGGAAGAGGAGCCTGAAGAGCTTGGCTTTCCTGACTGTAGCAGGAAAGGGCACGCCCCTGTGCCTTAGTTCCACTGCTAACTTGGGGATGGTCCATTCCCTGAGGGACTGCACGCTGCCGCTCTCTCAAACTGGAGAGGGTGACAGAGGGGCAGATGTGAGGTCTTCGCTGCTGGCCTGTGACATGGCTCTGGCTGACTTGTGCCCTAGTTGCGAAGTCCTGGTTTTTGAGGTCGAAAGCTCAGTCTACCGGAACCTGGGGGAATAATGTCCAACCTGGTGCAGGATGGAACTACCTGAACTCAACTGGCCTAGAGAAGAAATGACAGATGGACAACGGAGAGTGGCTTTATGCCATTAGAAGGTGAATGAGTGGCCGGGTCATGCGACTTTGAGATGTGTTTATAGCGACTGCAAGGGAAACCTTATCGGGAGGTGAACAATGGTTAAACAAGCAAATTTGAAGGAAAACTGCTTTGAGAACAGTTGGTCTGAAGCTATGTGGGTCGATGTGCCTTGTTGCGACTGGATTCGAACTGGACCATAGGGTGAGCTATACTGAGGGGTGTCTGTCAATGACGTGACAAATCATACAGTGATCTGAATTTAAAAGTGAACCGTTGCGTCACTGAGGCGACCGTCATTGAACAAAAGAGCATGTGACGGGATAAAAGAAACAAAAATGCACGAATGACCAGACACAAAGCGACTGACGGACCTAAGGAGAACATAACAGACAACATACGAAATAAGACCACTGAATGATTGAAGTGATGGTGACATGAATCGGGGTGCCGTAACTGACTTGACAGTAACCGAACTCTGGAATATGGGATGAAAGGAGGGCGAAATGAAATGATCGAAATGAAGCCGACACGAATCGGAGTACTGCTAAAGCGACTGGACTCGGATCGGCGTGTGGGGTATATGAAATAAAATGACCGAAATGTTTGCCATGACAGAGGCACGAATCGGTCGTAACTGTGACTTGACAGTGAAACGAACTGTGGAATATGGGATGAAAGGAGGGTGAATTGTCATGACAGAGGCACAAATTGGTGTGTCACAATAGCGACTGACAGCAAACCTGTCTGTGGAACAGGAAATAACAATGGCTAACACGAGTCGACGTGAATTAGTGCGTCGCAGATGCGACTGAATTCGAATCGTAGTGAAGGGTATACGAAATGAACGAATGAAATGTTTGCAATGACAGTGGAATGAAATGAGATGAAATGACTAGAACAAGCCTGTACGAATCGGTGTGTCACAGATGCGACTGGATTCGAATCAGAGTGAAGGGTAGGTGAAATATAACAAATGAAATCATTTGCCATGACAGAAGCCCGAATCGGTGTGCCGCAATTTGCGACTTATAACGAACCGGATTGCGGAGCGTGGAATGCATGAGACGGAATGACTAGCATGAATCAACACAAATCGGTGTGTAGCAGATACGACTGGATTCGAATCAGAGTGAAGGGTATGCGAAATGTAACAAATGAAATGATTTGCCATGACAGAGGCACGAATCGGTGTGTCGCGATAGCGACTGAATCGGTGTGACGCGATAGCGACTGACAGAGAACCTGTCTATGGAACAGGAAATAATGGCTAACACAAGTCGACGTGAATTAGTGTGCCGCAGAGGCGACTGAATTGGAATCGTAGTAAAGGGTATACAAAAAAAACAAATGAAATGTTTGCCATGACAGTGGCACAAATTGGTATGCCGCGATTGCGACTAACAACGAACCGGACTGTGGAGCATAGAATTAAATGAGATGAAATGACTAGAATGAGCCGGTACAAATCGGTGCATCACAGATGTGACTGGATTCAAATCGGAGTGAAGAGTATGTGAAATGCAACAAATGAAATGATTTGCCATGACAGAGACACAAATTGGTGTGCCGCAATTTGCAACTGGTAACGAACCGGACTGTGGAGTGTGAAATTCATGAGACGGAGTGACTAGCACGAGTCGACACGAATCGGTGTGTCGCAGACGCGACTGGATTTGAATTGGAGTGAAGGGTATGCGAAATGTAACAAATGAAATGACTTGCCACGACAGAGGCATGGATCAGTGTGCCACCATTTATGACTGACAACGAACCGGACTGTGGCGCATAGAATGAAATGAGATGACAAAACTAGCCAGGACGAACCGGTGAGTCGCTGATGTGACTAGATTCGGACCGGAGGGTATTATGAACTAAAATAACTGAAATGATAGACAGTGTGTTTCTAAGTGAAAATGGGCCTACTACGTGGCGTGAAACAACAAGGTACGAGAATATACGAATGAAACCGATGAAAAACGGCTCGGTGTTTGTGCTCACGAACTGAGCCACAAGTTCGTGGTTTGCACGAGGTTAAAATAAGGCTGCATACGGAGAATTAATAAATGACTCGCAAGTTCCGTAGCAGGGTTTCCGTGACATGGGGCATCTGGCAAACAACGGTGCATGAAATGAAGAAATGATATACAAATCCTACCTGCGACAGTTTGAGAAAAACTCGACCTACGAAAAACCACGAACAGAGAACCGAAAGCCTCTGAAAGTTTGGGCACGCAGCTCACAAACACTGAGTGAGTTGGAAGAGTCAGCCTAGCGTCGTAACGTATCACGCACCGGAACCGACAAAGACCACAGATGAGTGGGCTGCTTAAATACCCCCCAGACTCCTCCCATAAATTCAGGCCACCATATTGTCCTTCTTATATATATACATATATTTATGGTTGAAGCCCTATGGCCGATACGGATATGAACAAGATAGACTTACCTTAAAAGTCTTACAACGTGAAATGGAACTGAAGTGTGCCCTGGTCTGATGGACGGTATGCCAAAATAAGGGGGCATACCCAAGATTAGAAATTAATATTTTGTGAAGAGAAATAATTTTGAGAAATTCCCTGAAAAAGGGGATGGGAGGGTGGGTATCGCGCACAGGAAGCCGACAAAGACCACAAGCGAGCGATCTGTTAAATACCCTTCGGGCTCCTTCCATAAATTCAGGCCACCATACTGGCCTTCTTACTTATGGTTGAAGCCCTATGGCCGATACGGATATGAACAAGATAGACTTACCATAAAAGACTTACAACGTGAAATGGACCTGAAGTGTGCCCTGGTTTGATGGACGGTATGCCAAAATAAGGGGGCAAAAACATTTAGGTAGGGGCGTAGTATTATTAGCTTTCAATGTTATTCATTGAGCAAGTTTGGTGAATGCTTGTGCCATTTCCAACTGAGGATTGGGGATGTACCGGGCGAAGCAGGCAGACTTCCATCTGCCTAGTTCTAAATGACATGAACTGGGACCTCATGCCGAGACACGGTCGAGGCTGCTTCAATACAGAAAGAGTGATCAGAGTACTGACTGTGGTTGAGGTGTAGGTTGCTGTCAGGAAATCCCTTCCAGCAAACGTCCTAGCACTAGAAGAATACCTGTGAACAAAGGAGCCGTCCGGCGAATGCGCAATAGCGCAAATAGCGGTGCACGGGCACGCGCGGGAGCGCCCCTTGTGACAGCATTTGGCGCCAACATGGGGCTATTTAAAGGAGACTGATGCCTTGCTTCCTTGCTGTCCGGTCTACAGCGTTTCCTGAAGACTCCTGCTGCCTTGTTACCCAGCTTACCTAAATCTAGTACCTACATGGCTTTACTTAAACCTTCAGTCCCAGACCCTTTCCTCAACCGGAACACCGGTCCTCCTGAGCCTGTACTCATCAACGGTGAAGAAGAATTTGAGGTTGAATCAATCATAGAGTGCCTGAAATGACAGAATCAGGCTCAGTATCTGGTAAAATGGAAGGGTTACGGCCCTGAGGAGAACTCCTGGGAACCAGAGACTAATATCCATGCCAAAAGAGTGATCCTAGCCTTTAAAAGATCCCACCCCAATAAATTGGCCCAGTTGGGCATCCAGAGGCTGCCCATTGGAGGAGGGCACTAGAAGAATACCTGTGCACAAAGAAGCCGTCCGGCGCACGCGCAATAGCGCGAATAGGGGCGCATGGGCACGCGCGTGAGCGTGCGCGCCCCTTGTGGCAACACTTGGCGCCAACATGGGGCTATTTAAAGGAGACTGATGCCTTGCTTCCTTGCTGTCCGGTCTACAGCATTTCCTGCTGCCTTGTTACCCAGCTTACCTGAATCTAGGACCTACTTGGCTTGTTCTGACTTCCCTGTTTGCTGCCTGCCTCGATTCCGGCTTGGACTCTGACTACTCTTTTGGATTGCCCTTCTGTACCTGATCTGCCCGCCAGTACCTTGACCCGGCTTGTCTGCACTTCTCCGCTGTCTGCATTCTGCTAGGGACTACAGTGCACCTCCCTACTGTCTGCATCCTGCTACGGGACTACAGTGCACCTCCCTGCTGTCTGCATCCTGCTACGGGACTACAGTGCACTTCCCTGCTGTCGGCATCCTGTTACGAGACTACAGTGCACCTCCCTACTGTCTGCATCCTGCTACGGGACTACAGTGCACCTCCCTGCTGTCTGCATCCTGCTATGGGACTACAGTGCACCTCCCTGCTGTCTGCATCCTGCTGCTGGACTACAAGTGCACCTCCCTGCTGATTACAGGATCCAGCCCTCTACTCCAGGGTTCCAGTCAGGCACTTGTGCCCCTTTGTACTCTCAAGCCCCTGTCAGCACTACCAGGGGTTCCCGAGTCAGAGGTATACGAGAGGCCGTTCCCTGCATTCCGGGCTCTACCTACCAGGTACGTGACAGTTGCGAAGAAGAATCTTCACATGTTTGATGAACTGGCAGGCACTCAAGGGTTTGGTTGGAAAAGGTAGTAGGGGACTAAAATTGGAAAAATTCTGTGAGCCACAATGATCTTATGCCTTGCTTGTGCTACCTCCAGCTGCATGCGCTAATCACGCTTCATATAACGTGCATAGGATACATTTACAAGTTATGCGCTGCGCTTGGGTGACCCCAAAAACAAAATTAATAATAACCAATTTTGTGCTTACTAGTGCGATAATATTACAAATAATATAAATGTAAAATAAATAAACAAGGTGTGAAAAAACAAGTGCTTGTTACACCATAAATTAGTGCTTATTAGTGCTTTTTACACCATACATAGTGTCTTAATCAACATAAAAAGTGTGCTTAGTGCTCAATACACAGTAACCTAATTTTCTTAAATGAAAAAAAAAAACAAAAAAAAAAGTTCTCTATGGCACAATGTCCAGCAGTGATAATAAAACAATGTGTGCAGGTGGTGTTCAGCTGTGACAACAATCCAACATCATGCCGAAGATATCCTGAGTGCTGCAAAACATGCTCCTGTGCTCCTTCGTGACCCCCTTAAGCTAATGTGCTCACCTCAGAGCGTGTGACTCAGCTTCTACCCTGAGTCCAAAATTGCTTGGAGCCAACCCTGGGCTCAGTCTCAGTGTCTGCTCCACTCCTCCAGCTGGAAACAATGTGGCTCCATACATAGAATGAAAAGGAAACTATATAGTGTAATATAGTCAAAATGCTTTTATTAAAAGAAAACGCTCCCCACACCGGGGTACTCACATGGCACTGGTGCGCCAGTGCACCATACTATAACGGCTTTCTATGCAAAATCAGTGGAAGTTTGGTGCGGTATGCTGTGCTGAGACAGCGCTGGTGTAAAGTCTGTGTCAGTCTCTCCGTCCTGGCCCCTCCCCTACGCGTCTTCGACACAGGGATCACGTGTCATCATCAGGGGACTAGAGTTTGACTGTTCCAGTAGGAGTGACAGTAGGCAGGCGAGTATGGTTCCGTACACCAGACATTGTTTGTTTTATAGAGGTGAATGTCTACCCTGGGGCCTGATTGCTGGGTTTCAGATACTGCCAGGTGTAGGATGAAATGATCTTGGTAGCGAGCCAGGTGACATCTACGCAAAACTTGGCCGGTGGGGTTGCTGTGAGTAAACTCGCTGGCCGCAAGAACCCATAGTAAGCTAGGTAGATGGCTGCTTGTACGACCAGGCTGGGGAGAAGGCCAAATGGCGAACTAGCAAGGCATTTGTTATGAGCAGACGTTTGGCCTTGCTCATAGATTGTCGTTTTGGATGCCGCGTAAGACGGCTCAGATCGTATGGGATGCGACTAAAGATGGTTTTGGGGGATCTGGTAAGGCCAGAAGGTGCTGGACACCGGCTAAGTTTATTTAGGGGTATCTCTGGAGGCCATGGTCCTGTAAACCAATGGTGGCCAAAAATTGCAGCAAAGCCTGTGGAGGCTGCGGCATCTGTCACTACCTGGGGTGATAGGGGCGATATTGGCGTATAAACCTTGATATACCGTTCCATGTAGTACAGTACCCTCCGACATTGATAGGTCTGCTACTGCCGTGGTGTCTAAATAAGGATCTGATCAGGGTCCTGTGTCTGGGAGCGTTAGACCAGGAGGCGTGACACAAAGATCGACCTTGGGGAATGACCCATATTGCGGAGTTGAGCATTCTCAAGAGAGACTGAAGCTGCTTCTTTGTACACCCCCGTGTATGGGTGAAGTCTTGGAGAACTGACCTGATGGGGGTCAGCTTGTCAAGGGGGAGGCTGGCCAGAATGGAGTTGTTAGTAGAAAAGAGGTTAATGTAGACCTCGGGTCCAGTTTGTTGAGTTTCGGAGACCGCAAGCTGAAGGACGTAATGGTTTTAAAAGCGAGTCAGGTGGTGTCTGTATAGTACCTGGCTGCCAGTGCCACTAAAGATGAATTCGCTAGGCCGTAGAAACCGTAAAGGGCCAGGTAGCTGGCTGCTTGGATGACTAGACTGGGGAACATGTGAGATTTTGACATGTACCTTAAGATGGCAGTTGTAATGGGCAAGCGTTTGCCGTTGGCTATGGGTTGATGCTTCTGGATGCCACGTAGAAGAGGTCTTACTGTATGGGCCATAAACACCAACGGCTCTCTGGGATCCTGTAAGGATAGGAAATGCTGGACGTTGGCTAGGTATAGCCCGATAGTGTTACGAGAAGAAGCCAGCTGCATGTGGCAATACGATACCTGCTGCTGGACGGAAGCTGAACTCAACTGTCCTAAGGGAGAAATGACAGACAGGAAATGGTGAGTGGCTCGTATGAAAATGCCAATGGAGACAAGTGGCAAATTAAGTGCCGCTGAAAATGATGTGTGGCTGTTTGTGTGCCACTGGGAATGTACTTGCAATGATTGCAAGAAGTTATGCTAAGTTGCGTGCCTTGCAACGATTGCAAGAGTTGTGCTTAAATGTGTGCTTGCGACAATTGCAAGGGAGTTTATGTTACTGGAGATGTGTTTGTAGTGACTGTGAGAAGTTTGTATTACTGCATGTGCTTGCAAAGACTGCAAGAGTTGTGCTTGAATGTGTGTTTGCAACGATTGCAAGGAGTTATGTTTGGATGCATGCTTGCGACGATTGCAAGAAGTTTATGCTTGGATGTGTGCTTGGATGTGTGCTTGCAATGATTGCAGGGAGTTATGTTTGGATGTGTGCTTGCAATGATTGCAAGAAGTTTATGCTTGGCTGAGTGCTTGCAACGATTGCAAGAAGTTATGCTTGGATGCATGCTTGCAACGATTGCAGGGAGTTTATGCTTGGATGCGTGCTTGCAACGATTGTGGGGAGTTATGCTTGCATGCGTGCTTGCGACGATTGCAAGTAGTTGTGATTGGATGCGTGTTTGCAATGATTGTAAGAAGTTGTGCTTGGATGTGTATGAAATTAATCCGATATGGATCGGTTGTAAGTATGAAATGAATCCTATATGAATCAGTTGTATGAAATGAATCTGATACGAAGCGGTTGTAGAGTGTATGAATTTTAAATCGGACTGTGGAGAGTATGAAATAGATCCGATACAAATCGATATGCTGCCGACGTGACTGGATTCGAATTGGGCTGTAGCGTGTATGAAATGAAACCGATCCAAATCTTTTGTAAATTGTATGTAATGAATCCTGATACGAATTGGTTGTAAAGTGTATAAAATGAAACCATCATGAATCGGATTATGCGACTATAAGGGGAAGTAACAGTGAGGCGAAGGTTTTAACGAATGAATCAAGACCATGGCTGAACTTCGAAGGAAGACAGGGTTGGGGTTTTTTTTTTTTGTATGGTAGAGGCATCAGAGGTCGAACATTTGTGGAGCCATGTTTAAAAAAATAGAAAATGCACGAAGGATTCGACATGAAGTGACTGCCGGACCTGGGGGGGAATGACAGGCAACATGCGAACGATACCTGTAAGCCTGACATGATGGGTGCGAATCAATGCGTTGTCGGTTTGAGTGGATCCGACTCAAGCGACAAGTGTGCGAAATGAAATGAGTGAAATGTTTTGCCGTGATATAGGCACAAATTGGTATGCCGCGACTGCGACAAACAATGAGTCGGACTGTGGAGCACTGAATGAAATGAGGCCAAGACAACAGGGGTTCGCAGGGACAAATTGATACATCTCGGATGCTACTGGACTCGAATCAGGGCACGGTATGTGCCAGTGAAATGAGGGAAATGATGAACTGAATGAAATAATTTGCCATGACAGAGGCGCGAATCGGTGTGCCGCGACTGTGACAAGCAACGAGTCGAATTGTGGAGCACGGAATGAAATGAGGCCAAGCCAACTGGGGCACACCGGGACAAATTGATGCATCGCGGATGCCATTGGATTTAAATCGGAGCGTGGTGCGTGACAGTGAAATGAAATGTTTGTCATGACAGAGGCACGAATCGACTGTGCCGCTACTGTGACTGACAATGAACCGGACTCTGGAGCATGTACTGAAATGAGGCCAAAACAACTGGGGCACACCGGAGCAAATCGGTGCATCTTGGATTCTACTGGATTCGAATTGGGGCGCGGTACGTGACAGTGAAATGAGTGAAATGATGAAATAAATAAAATGATTTGCCATGACAAAGGCACGAATCAATCATGCCGCGACTGCGACTGACAATGAACTGGACTCTTGAGCATGTACTGAAATGAGGCCAAAAAATACCTGTGGCACGCCAGGACGGATTGGTACATCGTGGATGCGACTGGATTCGTACCGGAACGTGATACGTGACAGTGAAATGATTTCCCATGACAGAGGCACGAATCGATGAGCCCCAAACTGTGACTGACAATGAACCGGACTCTGGAGCATGTACTGAAATGAGGCCAAAAATACCTGGGGCATGCCGCAACGAATCGGTGCATAACGGATGCGACTGGATTCGAATCGGAATGTGATACGTGATAGTGAAATGATTTTCCATGACAGAGGCATGAATCGGGACGAATCAGTGCATCACGGATGCGACTGGATTTGAATCGGAGCGCGGTACATGACAGTGAAATGAGTGAAATGATTGAAATGATAAGCCATGATAGAGGCATGGATCGGTGTGCCGCAATTGCGACTGACAACGAACTGGACTGTGGAGCATTGTATGAAACATGAGATAAGAACAACTGAGACACAGCTGGATGAACCGGTGCGAAGCGGACGCAACTGGATTTGAATCAGAGTGAGGTACGTAAAAATGAATGAAATGTTTTTCTTTTTAGAAATGAAAGAGGTACGAATCGGTGGCTGAGTGCTGCGGCTATGTGCAGGGTTTTTTTATGTTCGACTCATAAGTTCCATATCGGAGTTCGGGCGACACACGATATCTAGCAAATAGTGATGCATGAAATGAAGAAATGTCAACAAAACCCTACCTGCGACAGCTGAGCCAGACACGTTTGTATGAAAACTACAAACGGGAATGGAAGCCTCTCAGAATCTGCGAATGGGAACCGAAAGCCGCTGAAATTTCGAACACGCAACTCACGAACGCCAACGAGTTGGAAGAGTCGGCCTAGTGATGTAACGTATCGCACACAGGAAACCGACAAAGACCACAGGCGAGCGGGCTGGTTAAATACCCTTGGGGCTCCTCCCATAAATTCAGGCCACCATACTGGCCTTCTTACATATATATATATATATATATATATTATATATATATATATATATATATATATATATATATATATATATATATATATATATATATATATATATATATATATACTCTGCATTCAGTGTAGCGTATATATATATATAGTTCATTCGGTGGTGTACATTATATAATACACTTCAGGCTGTGTATTCGCTGCCAAATCGGCTTATTCCACCGCCTCCTTGTCCACAGATACTCCTTCTGTAGCCCCACCATCGTGCACGGAGGAGTCCCCAGAATTATTCGACCACAGTGTCGGTTAACAAAAGAACACCGCTCTAGGCAGACATCTCATAATGCATCCCACCTGCTGATGGAAACAGGTGCTGGCTCTGCATGTAAAAATGAATCGAAGAAAATGCTGGATGACCGCACTCTGTTAACACCTTTATTGAAGACAGTTTTAAAAATTCTTCTGATACAAAGACATCAGAGGCAAGTGCCGGTTACATGCAGCTGGAGGATGAGGCAGAATGTCCTCTAGGGGGCAGCTTAAGGGCAGCCACCCTATTGCATCACACTGCAGGGCCTTGCGGGTGCTGCTGACTCCCCGCTAACTTTTAAAAGTTTCTTGGCGTGGGCCTTTTTTGACACTTGTGCAGCAGATCACACCATTGCTGTTTGCAACCTAATGTCTGAAGCGGATCAAATGTGGCCAGAACAGCAGCTGCTTGGGCACCACATGCTTGACCAGACATATGGCGACCTGCCATGCAGTCCGTTGGCAACAGCACTTGAAAGACCAACATCAAAGAAAAAGGAAGACTTCTCCTTGCTCCTCATTTGGGATCTCCAACCCTACTATACCTCCAGTCCTCTCAAAAACCTGCACTGAGAGGAATGAAGGTATAGCAATAGGTGTCCTAAGTACTTGCAGCCAATCTGCTAGCAGTACATCACCAACTGATTTTAGCAGGCGGATTTCCCTACCCCAGTTGCTGAAACGTAAAAAGAAATTCCGTCCCAGCCATCCACATGCTCAGCATCTATTGTAAATGCTAGCTTGGCCAAATTTCTAGCACTGAAACTGCTGCCTTTTCAGCTGGTAGACTCAGCCCCCTTTCGTGAATTTGTGGAATGTGCTGTTACTCAGTGGCAGGTTCCAAAACGCCATTTCTTTTCACGGAAGGGCATTCCAGCTCTCTACTGCCATGTGGAAGGCAATGTTTTGGCCTCATTGGACAGGGCGGTCAGCAGTAAGGTTCATATTATCGCTGACTCGTTGTCCAGCAGGCATGGGCAGGACGTTACCTTCCCTTCACGGCGCACTGGGTGACTCTGCTGGCAGCTGGGAAGGATGCAGGACAGGGTTCAGTGTTGTTGGAGCTTCTACCGCCACCACGCCTCCAAAATGCTAGTGGTGATACTGCCACAGCCATCTCCTCCACCCCCTCCTTTTCTTCTTCCTCTATGGCTTCTTCTGCAGATTTGTCCTCTGAACCAGCGGTGCTCTGTAAGTGTTCAAGGGGCTTTGCAAGCAGTCAGGCTAAAAGATGCCATGCGGTGATTGAGTTGGTCTGCTTAGGGGACAGGAGCCACACTGGGGCAGAGATTCTGTCAGCTCTGCAGGGACAGGCTCAGAGGTGGTGGATGCCATGCCAGCTTGAGCCAGGAATGGTTGCGTGTGACAATGGCAGCAACCTTCTCTCTGCCCTCCGACGGGTACACATGACTCATGTTCCATGTTTGTATTACTGAATAGAACTTGCGCTAGATGGAATCATAACTAACAAATAATAAATGATAAACCACAGCAGCTATTACAAAGGTGCTTGAACCTTACAAAAGTGAATACATAAATTAACAGCGCTAGCATATACAAAACATCAAAAAAAACATAAAACATCAACCTGATAATGTGCTTGCATATTATTGACTGTGACAATATTGAGAAGTTCTATATATAATGAATAAAGTGCTAAGTGCTCCAAATGCAAATTCTAGTACTTCGTGGTTCAGGATAGGATTTTTCAAGCGCCACACTCCCCTCTTGATACCCCACCCACCAGAGTTAATGGACCCTCAGCTTTGCAGTCTAGGGGTCAATAGGGCTGTGGTCTAAAAGATCTGATGTGTAAAAATTGGACTCTCACAGAGGCTTCCATGCAGATATTCATGTTGATGGACTGAAGTAGATCATTCATAATGGCAAACAGAGATAAAAAAGCAGATAGTGAAGTACTGCTAATACTAAATCAAATGCGCAATCAAACAAAGGCCACTCACAAGATGACTCTGTAAAACAGGCATCAGTAAGTTCTGGGTTCGCCGCTGTACGGCGTGCGTTCCATGGATAGTGGAAGTTGCGTCACTGGTTAATGAAACTGGAAATACGTTGATGCGTTTCACCCCTCCTCCAGGGCGTCATCAAGGACATCATTTCTGGTTTCAGATGGTGTAATTTATATACAAAGGAGCAGTCACCTCCTCTCCAATTGGCCAGTAGTAGAAAACAAAGACCATCTGTTGTAATCAAATTTGGTGTTTGATTACACCAGATGGTCTTTGTTTTCTACTATTGGCTAATTGGAGAGAAGGTGACTGCTCCTTTGTATATAAATGACACCATCTGAAACCGGAAATGATGTCCTTGATGACGCCCTGGAGGAGGGGTGAAACGCGTCAATGTATTTCCAGTTTCATTAATCAGTGACGCAACTCCCGCTATCCGTGGAACGCACGCCGTACAGCAGCAAACCCGGAACTTACTGATGCTTGTTTTACAGAGACATTTCATGAGTGGCGTTTGTTTGATTGCGCAATTGATTCAGTATTAGCAGTACTTCATTAGCGGCTTTTTTATCTAGGTTTCCCATTAGGAATGATCTACTTCGGTCCATCCACATCAATATCTGCATGGAATCTTCTCTGAGAGTCCAGTTTTTAAACATCAGATCTTTTAGATCACAGCCCTATTGACCCCTAGACTGCAAAGCTGAGGGTCCATTAACTTGTGAGTGGGGTCACAAGAGGGGAGTGTGGCACTTGAAAAAGCCTATCCTGAACCACAAAGCACTAGAATTTGCATTTGGAGCACTTAGCACTTTATTCATTATATATAGAGCTTCTCAATATTGTCACGGTCAATAATTTACAAGCACATTAGCACGTTGATGTTTTATATTCTGCTAGCGCTGTTAATTTATGTATTCACATGTTCCATGTTTGGCACACATCCTGAATTTGGTGGTGCAGCGGTTCCCTGAGACAGGCCAGAAAAGTCTGTGGTTAATTCCACCGGTCATACAATGCCAGTGCTCAGCTGGCTTACATTCAAAGGGAATGCAACCTGCCCACCAACCGCCTCATTTGTGACATGGCCACCAGGTGGAACTCAACGTTGGCAATGCTGCAGCGGCCGGCTGCACACACAGCAGAGGGCCATCAATGAGTACCTGTGCAAGTATGGCACCAGGACAAGGTCAGGGGAGCTTGGATTCTTTTCGCCACGCCAGTGGCTACTGATCAAGGATGCATGCACTGTCCTTTCACCATTTGAGGAGGCCACAAGGATGGTGAGCAGCGACAATGCATGCATCAGTGACACTGTCCCTCTAGCCTTCCTACTGGAGCACGCGCTTCATGGAATCATGGACAGGGCACTTGAGGCAGAACAGCGGGAGGAAGAGGAGGACTTATTTTTCTCTCAAGGCCCCCTTTATCCAGATAGCATTCCTGCGGGCCCGCCAATCACACAGGAAAAAGAGGAGGAGGAGGATTGTGTCAGCATGGATGTAGAAGATAGCACTCAGCAGCAGTCTTCAAGGAATGGTTTTCAGTCCCCAGAAACCCAAGGAGTTGTACGTGGCTGGAAGGAGGTAGTTACGGATAATGTGATCCTTAGTGACCCAGAGGACTCAGAATCGAATACCTCTGCAAAACTTACGCTGCATGGCCTCCCTGATTCTGCAAAGCCTGCAAAAGGACCCTAGGATTCATGGTATCAAGGAGAGGGATCATTACTGGCTGGCAACCCTTCTTGATCCACATTACAAGGGTAAAGTTGCAGAACTCATCCTGCCTTCACAGAGGGAGCAGAGGATGAAGCATCTTCAGGAGACCTTGAAGAAAGGTTTATGTAATGCATTTCCATACCCTGGGGGGTTACCATTTCCTGGTGCTGGGCAACATGTTGCTGAGGCTTCGTTCAGTCAGAGGAAGAGCGATGGAGAAGGTGACCGGCTGACCGATGCCTTTAAACAATTTTTCAGTCCTCTGCGCCAAGGTCTGATCGGTTAAAACAACCATCGCCAGCATCTGCATTATATGGTGCAGGAATATCTAGGGGCAAGAGCAGACTTGGAGACCTTTCTAACAGAGCATCCACTGAGTTACTGGGTCTTGAGGATGGACCACTGGCCAGAACTTGCTCAATATGTAATTGAGCTACTGGCCTGTCCTGAATCCAGCGTGCTTTCTGAATGTACATTCAGTGCTGCTGGAGGGTTTGTAATGGATCAAAGAGTGTGCCTGTCCACAGACTCCGTTGATAGGCTCACATTCATAAAAATGAATCAGTCTTGGATCAACAGCTATCAAAGGAGTAAAACATAGTCTTTTAACCTTGGCTACAGGGCCCCGTAGCCAAGGTTAAAAGACTATGTCTTACTCCTTTTTATTGCATGCCTCCACCCTACCTCCTGAGCTTTAAGCCTTCCACCAGAGACCCACCAAGTGCTGTGACGATTGGAGGGGATTGATCGATCGCTGGTTCTCATCTGCTTCCAGACTTCAGGCTCAACTTGACCCGTAGGGGTCTTTACTAGAGGTGAGAGGCTGGGGGAAATCTGTGGCGCACGACGGATTGCTGATAATTGGAGGAATCTGAAACCGATCATTTTCTGCACATGCACTTTTTGTTCTTTACACGAACTGTTATATCAAGATTTACTTCACCCACATTGGAATCTTATTGCACTTGTTGGATTATGCACTTTTGTCTATTTTTATAGCGTTTTTTCACTATTTTGCACTTTATGCGTTTTTTTCATTATATGCGACTTTTTTCGCTTCATGCGATTTTTTTCCCAATTTTTTGTTTTTTTGTGATTTCTTTCACTCTTATGCACTTTTAGAGTAGTATTGGACTTATGCATTCATATTGGATCTTGTTTGCACTTTATGCAATTTTATTCATTATATGCAACTTTTTTCACTTTATGCAATTTTTTTACATTTTTTTGTTTTTTGTGATTTTTTTCATCTTTATGCACTTTTAGAGTATTATTGGACTAATGCACTCTTATTGGATTCTTTTATCACTTTAATTTTGTTAGTGTATTGAGGAAGAATTGTCATTATTTTTATGTTTAATCACATTATCTCTGATCTTTTCATGTACTTTAGTTAGCCCCACATATCTTTTATAATTATATTGTTTTTTCCGTGTGGGAACACTTTTTTATGTTAGGCAGCTTCTTTGATCTCTTTATTTATAATTGCTTCAGCTCACTTTGGTTTTGCGCATTAGTTCCCTCCTTCTGTTCAGCTTCCAACAATATTTTTGGTTTAGGGCACCACCACCATCACACATGGCCCAATTTTTCTACCCCTGGTTAACAGGGGCGTGTAATTACAATTTTTTATATAATATTTCACAGTAGGGCCCGTTTCTGCACCCAGCAAGCGTATCTGCGAGGGGTTACAGCGTTGTGGCACCACCACCACCTCCCAAGGCCCATTTTTTCTGCCCCTGTTTAACAGGAGAATGTAATTACAATTTTTGATAGAATATTTCCCAGCAGGGCCTGTTCCTGTGCCCAACAAGAGTATCTGTGAGGGGTTACAGTGTTGTGGCACCACCACCACCCAAGGCCTAGTTTTAATGTCCCTGTTTAACAGGGGCATGTCATTACAATTTTTGATACATTATTTCAACGCAGGGCCCAACAAGAGTAACTGTGAGGGCTTACAGTGTTCTGGCGCCACCAAAATCAAAGGCCCAATTTTCTGCCCCTGTTTAACAGGGCCATGTAATTAAAATTTTTGATATAATATTTCACAACATACCCCCCAACAAGAGTAACTGTGAGGGGTTACAGTGTACCAACACCTCAGGCCCAGTTTTTATGCAGAGTATATAGGGCAGGCCATATAGTATATATACTGCTGTTCAGAATATATTGTGCCTGGGGGACCCCCACGTCATTTAAAACAAAAAATTTGGTGTGGGGTTCCCCTTGATATAAATACCAGACCTGAAGGGCCTGGTATGGATTTTATACAGAAAAAAAGTTGAGAAAGAGAGGACTAGAGGTGGGCAAACATCCCTGTGTACAATATACAGAGAAAAGGGTTCCCCTTGTGGGATTTCAGAGGCCCTAGTGGTGCTATAACACCAACAAACGATGTACGTATTATGTATAAAAATAGAAGTTTATTATGCTAAATGCAGTTTAAAAATAAATAATAAGCAATATATAATTGATAAGGAAAGCATGGCTAATACAATTACATATCAACATGACACAATGGCTAAATGCTGTAAGGGATCCTAAGACACCACATGGTAGAGAAGGAGTAGACTCCACACACAACGCGTTTCAGAAATTGTTTCCTTCTTCAGGGAAGTATCAATGGAAAGCATTCAAACTAAAAATGCAAATAGATAAAATTTAAACAAATACAGCATATCAAAACATTAACAATATGGCCTTTGTCTATTGTGGAACTAAGCCAAGAAACAGACTTACATATTGACAATGAATAATTGCATATTAGCCACATAGAGTGTACAAATTTAAAAACAGCCAAGTCCAGCCAGGGGTAACCCATGCGCCAACTTCACTCACCATCACCGGGGCTCAACAGAAGGATGCCCAGTGAGGTCAGAAAACGGAAAAAATTCAGCAGAGCTGATGAGCAAAAAAGCAGTTATATATGTAAATGATATAAAACAACACTTAAGCTGTAAAACACAGCAAAAATGCTACTAAAAAATAATATCAAAACATCACTAGGGGGAACAAGCAACACGTTTAGAACAAGTACTTGGATATTGCAACATATATGCAACCTAGTCTTAAAAGACAACACACAGGAAAAAAGAAGACAAAAATATAAATACATATTAATGATACAATAATAAGTGTAATAGATTAAATGGATGGGCAATAGACCTATGGTGGAAACAGAGGGGAAAAAAAAAGAAGACAAGCATAAAGGAAGGAGAAACCAGAGAAGGAAGAAAAAAGAAGGCAGAAAAATATAAAATTAAATAAATGTATGGGTGTTGGAATGGAAAAGTATACATGTGGAAAGATCCTATTTACTGTGGGGCAGGGTTATGGATTGGTATGGATTTTGGGGGGGGGACATCAAGGCCATTGTTTTTTTGGTATTTTTGGTATTTTTATCTATATTGCCAGGAACCGAAAATACATTACAGCCGCAAGCAGTTTTAAATGACATTTTTTCCTTTAGAAATGTCATTTTGCTGTGGTACTGTTATAAACATGGGAAAAATGTGTTACTTTACAGGCATACTAAGGACACCCTCCAGGCACGATATATAAAGGAGTATTTCATTTTTATTGTTTCAATTTAAGCATGTCCCCTGGGGCAGGACCCGGGTCCCCAAACATTTTTTATGACAATAACTTGCATATAAGCCTTTAAAATTAGTACTTTTGATTTTTCACATTCGCGTCCCATAGACTTTAACGGTGTTTGCGTGTTTGCACAATTTTTTTTGCCTGTTCGCATGTTCTGCTGCAAACCGAAACGGGGGAGGGGGGGTGTTCAGCTCATCCCTAATCCTCAGGTTTATCCAGGTGGTGACAGCACATAGTACAGGTTGGAACGCAACAATATATTAAATAATTAAGCAGAGACGAAGTCAGGGCAAGCTGGAGGTCAAGTCTGGCAGACAAACATACAAGCAAAATAACATCCAGAGATCCAAGCTTGAGCAAGGTACTAATCACAGGCAGATGATGAATACAAACAATTTGTAAATGGCCTAACATGGGAGACCTTGGTGTAGCACCCTCTAGTGTGTGCTACTAGAAGTGTAGTGCAGGTAAAAGCATTTGTTTGGCTCTGGGATAAACCTGAATTACTGAATCTGGGTCAGGGTTACTAGAGACCATGGCTTGATGACTCATCCTGGCAGCTCTCTGGTGCCTCCCCCCTGTATCTGGATAGTTGAAGAATGTTCTAGAACTAGTGGGTGGAGATGAGCTGCCCTAAATATTTATAGGCTCCCAGCCAATTCCCAGGAGCAGGCCTGGCATGAAATTGGGATAACACATAAATAGACATGGGCCATGCCAGCAAGGGAGTTTGGGTGGAAGATGTAGAAGCAGTGCTGAGGGAAGCTGTTGGTTGCCCTTGAAGAACCCCTGCCGGGGAGAGGTTTTATCTTGGGCTGAAAGCCAAGGAAAGCTGGCCTGGAAGGATCCCATCACAGGAGGCAGTTGGAGGGATGCATGCCGGAGAGGCAGAGACAGTGAGTAGATCAGCACAGTGCAAGGACAAGATAAGGTGAGAGACTGCCAGCTGTAACAATGTTCTCTGAAGAATGCAGAGGGTCAAGCCTTCATCCAACCTTGCCCTGGGAAATTTCCATGTGTGTGTGTCAGTCAGGCAGGACTGGTGCAGAGAGTCAGTCAGGATGACTGAGAGGAAGAGCAGCCAGATGTGGCTGGTAGCAGCCAGGTGGGCTAGCATTCTGCAGGCAAGTGGAACTGGGATCAGTGGCCACAGGGAAGCAGAAGGAGAGATGTTTTTCTGTGCGCTTGATTTGTGCTACTTTTGTCAAGGGACTGGGAGTTCCTGCCTGTAATAGGCCTTTGCTGAACTAGCAATATTACTGCTAGTTCCACTAGGAATGAGCAGCAGGTTCTGTACAAAGGAACCACGTTTGTGCAGGAGGAAGGAATAAGATCTGTGTAAATAGGGAGGAAGTTGTCCCTTTGTTTGTGTTTTGGAAATTTTTCAAGTTGGGGATCACATAATTCCCCTACCCCATTCAAGTTATAATCACCTAATAAAACAACAAAAACAAGCCACATATTGAGTTTTGTGTCTGAGTGAATGAAGGAAATGCTAAGTGACTTACTGTGCAGCAGTGGGGAACCCTAACTCAGCAGCAATCACGAGCGGCGTGCTACATTAATATGAAAGCAGCCTAACACAGGAGACCTTTTATAAAGATATCTGCTAGCAGATGGCTTGGGAGTCTGCCTTGCCACAGCAGATTTGAACAATTTAGGAATGTTGCAAGTGGTACACAGCTGTGGGCTGATTGTAATGCCCTATACACACGATCAGAAATTCCGTCAGAAAAAACTTGGATAGTTTTTCCGACGGAATTCTACTCAAGCTTGCCTTGCATACACACGGTCACACAAAAGTTCTCTGAACTTTCGAGAACGCAGTGACGTACAACACTATGATGAGCTGAGAAAATTAAGTTCAATGCTTCCGAGCATGCATCAAATTGTTTCCGAGCATGCATGATTTTTTGTGCGTCCGAATTACATACAGACGAACACATGGGATAGAAACTTTTTCCGACTGAAATATGGAGAACCTTCTCAATCTTTTGCTGGCTGGAATTTACACACGGAATATACACAGAATTTCTGACCAAAAGCTCACATCCGACTTTTGCTTGGGGAATTTCTGATTGTGTGTACGGGGCATAAGGCTCAGGTACCCATCGATAGTCTTTATTAGAGATGAGCTTAAAGTTTGGGTTGAGGTATAAATGGCTACATTTTATTTCTAGATCTAAAGTGGTACTTTAGCCAAAAAATTAAGTCCTGCTGGATCAATTCAGCCTGGCCACTTTTGCAGGTATAGCTACAGTATGTAAAACATTATAAATATGTGTCTATGCTGTTTAAAATCCAGTAATACACTTTCACCTTGCTTTGCACATGCTCAGTTGCTGTCTATGTTTACCCATTTTTACACACAATCTGCTGACAACCTTAAAGCAGAATTAAAGTGACACTAAAGATTCGTGTTTAAAAAAAAAAATAACAAACGTGTCATACTAACCTCAAATGTGCAGCTCGTTTTGCACAGAGTGGCCCCGAACCTGCTCTTCTGGGGTCCCTCCGCAGCTCTCGCGGCTCCTCCCCACATCAGATAACCCCCTGGGAGAAGCGCTCTCCCGGGGGGGTTACCTTGCAGGCATGCTCCTGAGTCCAGCATTTGGCATCCATAGATGCTGAATGCAGGACTCGGCCCCGCCCCCCCCGGCGCCCATGTCATTGGATTTGATTGACAGCAATGGGATCCAATGGCTGTGCTGCTATCAATCTATCCAATCAAGAGCCGAGAACCCCGGGCAGAGAGAGAGCATGTCCCTGTGGGACAAGTTCAAGGATTCAGGTAAGTAAAACGAGGGGGCGGGGGGGTGGTCACTGACAGGTGTTTTTTCACCTTAATGCTTAGGATGCATTAAGGTGAAAAAACACGAACCTTTACAACCCCTTTAAACCATCCTATCCTTTACAGCCAAGGAAGCTGCTTCTGTTTGATCTGCTACTGCCATGATGCTACACATGCACTTACGGACATTTGACGTTAAGTACCTGGGTTATGGTAGCTATCTGCTGTATTTTTTTAAACAGCGGGCTGTCTGCTTTAAGATAAAAGTAGTGTCATTGGCAGAATTGCCATGAGATCACTTTTATCTGTGGTAGGAGTGGTGCCCCCTCCCGCCGTGTCCCAGTCGTCTCTGCTGCTGACCGGAACTGTCGGTAGCGGCGGCGATGACCCAATACTGTCCCCTGATGGGCAGGAAGTTGAGTGAGGGAATGATCGCCCCCACCCAACTCTTGGAGGACTGAAGCGATGTAAATTCTGCCCAACGGCCTTAACCACTTGATGACCGCCTCACGCCGATATACGTCGGCAAGGTGGCACGGACAGCCAAAATCACGTACATCTACGTGATCTGCCTTCCGCGGGTGGGGGGGGCGATCGGACCCCCCCCCCGTTGCCCGAGGCGGTCACCATGTCTTCCCGGGAGATGAGAGGTCAGGGGGAGGCCATCCATTGTTGGCCACCCCCTCCCGATCGCCCCCGGCGAATGAAAACGCTTCCTTTCCCTCTGAAATGTAAACAGAGGGAGAGGAAGTGATGTCATCCCTCCTCGAGATGGTCTTTTCGATCCGGCGCCGAGGAGAGAAGACATCAAGTAAGTCTGCACAACACTACACTTCCAGTAGAACACACCAGGCACACTTGTCACCCCCCTTCACCCCTCGATCACCCCCCGATCACCCCCCTGTACCCCCTGTCACACTGACACCAAATAGCAGTTTTTTTTTTTTTGCATTGGTGTCAGTTTGTGACAGATATAAGTGTTAGGGCAGTTAGGTCAGCCCCCTTTAGGTCTAGGGTACCCCCCCTTAGGTCCAGGGTACCCCCCTAACCCCCCCTAATAAAGGTTAACCCCGTGATCACCCCCCGTCACCAGTGTCGCTAAGCGATCGTTTTTCTGATCGCTGTATTAGTGACACAGGTGACGCTAGTTAGGGAGGTAAGTATATAGGTTCGCTGTCAGTGTTTTATAGCGACAGGGACCCCCATATACTACCTGCTAAAGGTTTTAACCCCCTGATTGCCCCCTAGTTAACCCTTTCACCAGCGATCACCGTATAAGTGTTACGGGTGACGCTGGTTAGCTAGTTTGTTTTTTGTAGTTTATTATAGTTTATTATAGTTTATTATAGTTTTAGGGCACCCGCCGTTTATTACCTTATAAAGGTTTAACCCCCTAATTGCCCGGCGGTGATATAAATTACGTTTTTAGGATCAGATAAGGTCTGCGTCGCCCCAGGCAGCGTCAGGTTAGCACCAGTACCGCTAAAACCCACGCACGCAGCATACACCTCCCTTAGTGCTATAGTATCTGAGCGGATCGATATCTGATCCGATCAGATCTATACTCCCCAGCAGTTTAGGGTTCCCATAAACACAGTGTTAGCGGGATCAGCCCAGATACCTGCTAGCACCTGCGTTTTGCCCCTCGGCCCAGCCCTGCCCAGCCCACCCAAGTGCAGTATCGATCGATAACTGACACTTACAAAACACTAAGCACACATAACTGCAGCGTTCGCAGAGTCAGGCCTGATCCCTGCGATCGCTAACAGTTTTTTGGTAGCGTTTTGATACAGTCGCTGACAGTCAGGAGCTTTTTTGCCTGTGAGTCTCACTAGTGTACCCCTAAATTTAGAGCCCAAAATGGCAAATCGAAGGTACACTAGTGAAGAGGCCTACACGTTTCTGAGCATGACAGATAGTGGAGAGGAAGTCACTTATCTGTCAAGTTCAGGCTCAGAATACGATCCTGTAGAGGACAGCGGCTCCATGACATATAGCTCTGACGACGGAGTTGTGGTCCCTGCTAGGGTCAGGCGTACCAGACCCCGAACTTCTTCTGTCCTTGATGTGCAAGAACCGCAGGTCCCTCGTATGGAGCAGAGCAGTACTAGCGCCGCTATTCCTTCTGGTGAACTGGCAAGCACCAGCGGCCTAGTACACCCTGGTCATACATCCAGCACTGCAGTATCACGTGGTGACGTGGCGAGTCCCATAAGTGCAGTTCAAGCTGGTGAGGTGGCAAGCACTAGTAGTGTCCCGCTGCCACCAAGAAGACAAAGACAGGCCCATCGTGCCCATAGTGCCCTTCCTGCTGCATTCGCCAATCCGAATTGGGAACCCACCACTTCTGCAGCACCTGTACTTCCCCCTTTCACTGGTCAACCCGGAATTCAGGTGGAAACAGTTGACTTTACGCCACTGGATTTTTTTTCATCGTTTTTCACTGAAGATTTCTATAGATCTATTGTGAACCAAAGCAATTTGTACGGTGGTCAACACATCGCCACTATTCCCCAGTCCTCCCTTGCCAGAGATTGGAGACCAATTACGGTCTCCGAATTTAAGATCTTTCTGGGCCTTTCCCTCCTCATGGTCTTGAATAAAAAGAGTAAGTTGCGGTCATATTGGTCCACTGACCCAATTTACCATTCGCCCTTGTTCTCTGTTTCCATGGCCAGGGCACGATACGAGCAGATTTTGCGGTTCATGCACTTCAACGACAATGAACTCTGTCGTCCTCATGGAGACCCTGCATACGATCGGCTCTACAAAATTCGGCCCCTCATAAACCACTTCAACCAACGTTTTGCAGACTTGTTTACCCCCCATCAAGTTGTCTGCGTTTATGAGTCCCTGATTAAATTTTCTGGCCGCTTGTTATTCAAACAGTACCTTCCCAGCAAGCGTGCCAGATATGGGGTCAAGATGTATAAGCTCTGTGACAGGGCCACAGGCTAAACATGTAGTTTTATGGTTTACGAGGGCAAAGATAATCACGTAGAGCCGACAAACTGCCCTGACTACATAGGAAGCGCTGGCAAGATAGTGTGGGACTTGGTATCACCCTTATTCGGAAAGGGGTACCACTTGTACGTGGACAATTATTATACGAGCATGCCACTTTTTAGTCACTTGTTTGATCATCAGATTGGAGCATGTGGCACCGTGCTACCTAATCACCGGGGCTTTCCCCAGCGGCTTGTAGATTCCCGTCTTAGGCTGGGGGAGAGAGCCTGCTTGAAGTATAATAACTTGCTCGCTATGAAGTGGAGGGATAAGAAGAATGCTTTCGTTCTCACCTCCCTTCATGCAGACAAGACGACCCAAATTACTACGGCGATTGGTGTTGTGGAGAAACCCCTCTGTGTACACGAATATAACCTTAATATGGGAGGGGTGGACCTCAACGACCAGTTGTTGGTGCCGTACCCTTAAGGCCAGACGCTGGTACAAAAAAGTGTCTGTTTATTTATTTCAATTGGCTTTGCTGAACGCTCATGTGCTATACAGAGCTTCAGGACAGACTGGATCCTTCCTTAAATTCCAGGAAGAGATCGTCAGAGCCCTTCTGTTTCCAGACGGTGCTCTACCTCACCTTCCCCAACCAAATGCAGTAAGCCGGCTGCATGAGAGGCATTTTCCTTATGCCCTCCCGAGTACCCCTACCCAACGAGCCCCCCAAAAAAGATGTCGTGTCTGCAGCAAGCGAGGATTTAGGCGTGACACCCGGTGTTATTGTCCTTCCTGTCCTGGCAATCCTGGTACTTGCATGGGTGAATGTTTTGAACGCTACCATACACTAGTTGAGTATTAGCGTAGGGTACAGCACTGCACAGACTAGGACACACTTTCACAGGGTCTCCCAAGATGCTATTGCATTTTGAGAGACCCAAACCTGGAACCAGTTACAAAAGTTAAAAGTTACTAAAAAAAAGTGTAAAAATTAAAAAAAAATTAAAAAAAATTAAAAAAAATAAAAACTAAAAAAACCAAAAATAGTTGTTGTTTTATTGTTCTCTCTCTCTCTATTCTCTCTCTATTGTTCTGCTCTTTTTTACTGTATTCTATTCTGCAATGTTTTATTGTTATTATGTTTTACCATGTTTGCTTTTCAGACATGAAATTTTTTTATACTTTACTGTTTACTGTGTTTTGTTGGTAAGCATTTTATTGTTTTCAGGTACGCCATTCAGTTGCAGCGTGGATTTATTTATCTTGACAGCAACAGCGTTTGCTCCCACGATATATAAAGCCGTGACTCCAGCGCTGTAGGAGGTGATTTCACCACCACAGTTACATACTTCAGCATATATGCCGAAGCGTGGGGGCAGCAGTGGGTGGAGGAGCGATTTGCTCCTGCCTTTTGTGGGAGGATGCCCCCATGCTTCGGCATATATATATTTTAGGCACAGGTTGCGTCAAATGTTTTATTTTTTACTATGTTTTTTTTTTGTATTTGCTTTGCAGGTATGGTAAATATTACTGTTATACTGTAATGTTACTTTGTTTTATTGTTAACCATCATTTGCTTAGCAGGTACGCCATTCAGTTGCAGCGCGGATTTATTTATCTTGACAGCAACAGCGTTTGCTCCCACGATATATAAAGCCGTGACTCCAGCGCTGTCGGAGGTGATTTAACCACCACAGTTACATACTTCAGCATATATGCCGAAGCATGGGGGCAGCAGTGGGTGGAGGAGCGATTTGCTCCTGCCTTTTGCGGGAGGATGCCCTAATGCTTCTGCATATATAAATGGTGCATGTATGCCCATCATTAGAAGTGGGTGGATGAAGGGAGGTATTCTAATGGTGGGCATACCCACCGATCAATATCTTTTTTTCGTTCAGCCCACAGGCTGCATGAAAAAAAAGTTTACAATATATGCCCAACAAGGACCAGCAACGTACTGGTATGTTGCTGGACTTTGAGTGGTTATACCAGAATGATACCTGCAGGTTTAGGTATCATCTTGGTATCATTCTTTTCAACCAGCGGTCGGCTTTCATGTAAAAGCAATCCTAGCGGCTAATTAGCCTCTAGACTGCTTTTGCATTGGTGTCAAAAATGAAATCAAAAATGTATGCCCTTAGAAATCCTGAAGACAGTGATTGGTTTTCGGGGCCCCGTATGTGGCTAGGCTCCCAAAAAGTCCCACACATGTGGTATCCCCGTACTCAGGAGAAGCAGCAGAATGTATTTTGGGGTGCAATTCCACATAGGCCCATGGCCTGTGTGAGCAATATATCATTTAGTGACAACTTTTTGTAAATATTTTTTTTTTTGTCATTATTCAATCACTTGGGACAAAAAAAATAAATATTCAATGGGTTCAACATGCTTCTCAGCAATTTCCTTGGGGTGTCTACTTTCCAAAATGGGGAAATTTGGGGGGGGGGGGGTTTGTACTACCGTGCCATTTTAGCACCTCAAGAAATGACATAGGCAGTCATAAATTAAAAGCTGTGTAAATTCCAGAAAATGTACCCTAGTTTGTAGACGCTATAACTTTTGCGCAAGCCAATAAATATACGCTTATTGACATTTGTTTTACCAAAGACATGTGGCCGAATACATTTTGGCCTAAATGTATGACTAAAATTGAGTTTATTGGATTTTTTTATAACAAAAAGTAGAAAATATCATTTTTTTTCAAAATTTTTGGTTTTTTTCTGTGTATAGCGCAAAAAATAAAAACGGCAGAGGTGATCAAATACCATCAAAAGAAAGCTTTATTTGTGGGAAGAAAAGGACGCAAATTTCGTTTGGGTACAGCATTGCATGACCGGGCAATTAGCAGTTAAAGCGACGCAGTGCCAAATTGGAAAAAGACCTCTGGTCCTTAGGCAGCATAATGGTCCGGGGCTAAAGTGGTTAAAGGAAATTTTTTTTTTATTGAAAAAAAAAATACTTTTTTTTAATTGCTTTTAAGTGTAAATGTGAGATCTGAGGTCTTTTTGACCCCAGATCTCACATTAAAGAGGTCCTGTCATGCTTTTTTTCTATTACAAGGGATGTTTAGTAAACTATATATATATATATATATATATATATATATATAGGACGGAGGCTCACCTTCCAGCAGGACAATGACCCCAAACACACTGCTAAAGCAACACTTGAGTGGTTTAAGGGGAAACATGTAAATGTGTTGGAATGGCCTAGTCAAAGTCCAGACCTCAATCCAATAGAAAATGTGGTCAGGCTTAAAGATTGTTGTTCACAAGCACAAACCATCCAACTTGAAGGAGCTGGAGCAGTTTTGCAAGGAGTAATGGACAAAAATCCCAGTGGTAAGATGTGGCAAGCTGATAGAGACTTATCCAAAGCGACTTGGAGCTATGATAGCTGCAAAAGGTGGCTCTACAAAGTATTCACTTTGGATATGGGGCGTGACCGGATGTGTGAGCGAGTGGTGTGGTGAGAGGAGCAGCAGCATGGAGTAAGAGGGACTGTGAGAGGAACCGTGTGTTTTCCCTCCACCCCCCCCTACAAGGCAAACCTGTGCTTGATGGAGTCTGTGCATTTCTGATGCGGTGCGGTGCAGTGAAGGAAGAGTGACTGGTATCCCCTTGAGAGAAACGTCGGTGTCATGCAGAGCGTGGAGACATACGAGAGGCTCTGAGTCTCTTACTCACTCCGAGTCATCCCGAACCAACCCGATCCTCCGAGAGCAGCCGGAAGTGACGTCATACACTGTAGGCGGTGTGCTGTTTGCGAGATACCCTGTGTGTAGAGGACACTGGATATTGTCCGCTCGATACCAGGATATCCACCGGAGGGCTTCCCAAAGGAGGACAGTGAGAGTCTATACCATTTTCGGCGCATGGTACAGGGCATTGGGGGAGTGAGCGGGATAGAGGAACTTTCCTTTCAAAGGAGCAGATAAGAAGGACACGTGAGTAAAGAGGAGCTCTATGGCTCAAAGGTTAAATGCCATCCCAGAGGCCGGTAAACTGTGAATGGACATAGTCTTTTTGCTAAGTGCCGACTCAGTATAAGTTAATATAAAATAGGCCTTGTTGTCTGATGAGTCTGCAAGTCGCATAAAGCCGCATAAAGTTGCATATGATAGAGACTGTGTATATAAAGTTCAGGCCGTTAATTAAAGATCTTCAATAAGGGTACCTTGAGTAGGTAAGCGTGCAGTATAGCGACAGTGCACTCCTTAGAGTTGGAAATATTGCAAAACTACAACTGCATCTTGGTTTCATAATCTATCTATATACTATACTGCTGTACTGGCTTAGGGCCATCTCTCTATCCCCCCTATGTAAGAAGAAAGAAAAGATAATAGAAACAAGATGCAGCACTTACGCTCTTCCAAGGACAAAAATCCTCAGCAAACGGCAGCAGTTGCAGCGGCTGCAAAGCTGGAGCAATTTGCACATACCCCGGTTCAGACACCACCTAAGAAGGGGTCACAGTCTAAATCACAACAAGGGGGTTTAGTGGACAGAAAAAGCTTGGGCCAGGACCAGAGCCAGTTAGCAGTTACAGCACCGCAAGCTCAGTCATTAAAATCACAAAGCAATAAAAACCTGGGGATGAGTGAACAAAATGTAAATGTGGATGTATCAGATATGCCTGGCTTACCTGCAGAGAAGGAGTCAACTTTGATGGACGTATTTTTGGCAGTGAGTGCATGCAACAGTTCACTTAAGGATATTTGTGAGCAAATGAAGGGAGTAAAAGAGGATCTGTCCTTAGTCAGACAGGACCTGCAAAAAACAGCGGAGAGAACAGCCTTGGAAGGAAGAGTAAGCCAGTTGGAAGATGATACTTCGCCATTAATAAAAGAAATAAAAAGCATGAAAGAACAGTTAGCCAAGCATGCTTTCAAAATGGAGGAGATGGAGAATAGGAGCCGGGATAATGTGAGGTTGGTGGGCCTCCCTGAAAAGAGTGAGGGCCCCAACCCTATAGAGTTCCTTGAAAAGTGGCTGGTTGAACTTTTTGGAAAGGAATCATTTTCAACAATGTTTTAGATTGTTAGAGCGCACAGAGTAGCCTTTAGGCCCCCTCCAGCAGGTGGATTTCCTAGACCATTGTTGTTAAGGTTTCTTAATTATAAGGATAAAGTATCATTGTTGCGTAAAACAAGGGAGTCGGGAAATATTTTTTTTAACGTCACTAAAATTTCATTTTACTCTGACTTCTCGCCGGATCTTCAGAGACGTAGAGCATCGTTCATTCAGTCTAAGCGCACATTACAAAAATTCAAGCTGTCTTATGCCCTTCTCTACCCAGAAAGACTATGGGTAAATGCACTGGGGGGAACTGTTTTTTGAATCCCCAGCCGGGGTGGAGAAGTGGCTGGAAGAAAACAAGGAGAAACTTTAGATACTCTGAAAAGAGGGGGAAGGATGTAAAAAGTATAGGCTGCATTATTTGATGTGTTTTTTTTTGGGGGGGGGTAGCTACACACAGTTGTTGTTGTATGTGGCGGGATGGTTGAGAATGAATATGGGAGTAAAAATGTAGGGTGGTGGGGGGGAGAGGGGGTGGGTTGGAGGGGGGAGGGGGGAGGGGGTTGTGGGAGGAGGGGGGAGGAATTATGGGATCAGCTCAAGAATTAAGACTGGTGAAGTGTGGATCAAAAGTCGTCACATTAAGTACGAATATGATAGGAAATTGTACTTGTTGGTTGCAAATTAACAAAATAATAATCACAGGATAATGATGTTTGAAACTCACATGAAATTATTATCTGAGTTTATGTTCACGTAAGATGGTTATGTTGGTGAAGATGTCTAAATTATTAATAGTATCATAAAAGAGATTGGGTTATTGGGATCACAGCTTAATACAATGTTTATGGGAAGTTAAAGTATAAATATGATTTGAATTTAGTCTTAAATGGTTATTCTTTACAGCTCTGTATATACCCTCTGGGCTGTTGATGCAAGCTAAAAGAATTAATATAGGCTCCTGGAATGTCAGGGGTCTGGGGACATCGGTTAAAAAGATGTCAGTATTTTCCATGTTGGAGAAATACAGAGTAGAGCTGGTCTGTTTGCAGGAAACCCACCTAACTAAGCATACAGCTCAGCAATTTCAGACTAAGAAATATCAATATGAATACCATTCGGTTTACTCTTCCTACAGTAGGGGAGTAAGCGTCATGGTAAAAACTGGAGTGAATTTTTCCTGCAGACAGTCCAGTATAGATGAGTTGGGCCGATATATCTTTTTGCATTGTGAAATCGACAATTGTATGTATATTGTGGCAAATATCTACATTCCTCCACCATTTAGACTGGATGTCATGCTCAGATTAAATGAATTTTTGCTAGATAAAGAAGGAGTGCCGATTATAATAGTAGGAGATTTTAATGAGATACTAGATAGAGAGTTGGATAGGTTTCCTATACAGACTTTTTCTGAACCTATGGGGAAAAGCCGTTTGAGCCAATTCCTGGATGAAATGGATCTACTGAACTTGTGGAGAGCACGGAATCCAGGAGTCCTGCAATATTCTTGTTACTCAGCCACACATTCCATGCTCTCCAGGATTTACATGGCTTTGGGAAATAACAGAGCGCTACAGATTATGGAAAAAACTGTATATTGGCAAGATGAATATCGGACCACTCCCCAATAGTGATCACATTGAATTTAGAAGGAAAAAAGCCCCAGAAAGAGTGGAAAATAAACCCATACTGGTTTGAGTTAATCAAAAAAATGGATGGGGTCCTTCCCAAAGAGAGAGAATTTGTAGAAATCAATGAAGGTACGGCGTCGTCTGGGATTTTATGGGACACCTTAAAGGCTTTTCTTAGGGGTGTCCTAATACAACAAGTGGCCAAATACAATAAAGATGGGAGGGTCTGGGAGGAAAAAATCTGAAGAGAGGTGCTTGAAGCTGAAAATAGCTATATAATAGATCAAACCCCCGGGAGGGAAACAGCACGGTTAGAAAAACAACAAGAGTTTAAGATGGCAATTTTGCAGAAGGAAGAGACTAGGCAACTCCTCCAGTGGCAATCCTCTTTCTTAGAGGGCGAAAGTATAGGAAAAATGTTGGTGCAGTTGATGAAGTCCAACTCCCGTTCATCTACTATTCTTTCTATTAGGTGCACGAGTAGAGAAATAATATCAAACACTACAAAGATAGTGCATATATTTAGGGATTATTATAAAAACATTTTCTACAGAAAAGGATTTCCTGGGGAACCTGGAAGTCCCAGCCATCTCGCAGGAGGAAAGAGATGATCTGGAAACCCTGATAACCCTTGTAGAACTCCAACAGGCAGTAAGTAGTATGGCAAACCTAAAATCCCCTGGTCCAGATGGGCTCCCGACTGAGGTGTATAAATATTATGGCAATGGGAAATTTTCCTCTTGGTGGCACTTTGTAGGGCAAGAGTCTCAAAACAGTACGTCAAAAAGTATAGAATATAATTTTATTTATCAAAAAGTTAAAAAACATAGCAAGTGATAATAAAAAGGGAGGATGGATGCCAAAATTTCAAATGATGATGATACAGAAAAGGTACATGACAAATTACAATGATACACTTAATCCCACATGAGTTGTTTCAGCAAGAAAGCTGTACAGTAAAGCCCGACACATTTTGAGGCTTTATGAATGTTGGGACCTCTTCTTCAGGGGCTGGTGGTGAGGTATATATCTGTCTAAAGACATTTTATGAAAAAAGAAAGAAAGCAGAATAAACAACACCATAAGAACCAAGTATGATATAGTGTTTAAATATATTTACATAGCATAAACATCATAATATAATACAGAAATGTTCTTACCGTGTTGTTCCTAGATCAGCATCAAGTAGCATCCAATTTCAAAAGGAGAAGGGGCGTAATGATTTGCCTGTGGGGTTCAGATCTAAGAGCCGCTGCTGTCACCAAAGGACCAAGCGCGTCCACAACCCAGGACAAGACACAAAGGGCGTCCTACTAGTTAGCTTGTGACACCACAGATGTTTACTATTATAGAATGTTACTGTCAGCTAGGGGTGAGCCAAACACCCCCCGATTCGGTTCGCACCAGAACCTGCGAATGGACCGAAAATTCGCACGAACGTTAGAACCCCATTGACGTCTATGGGACTCGAACATTCGAAATCAAAAGTGCTAATTTTAAAGGCTAATTTGCATGTTATTGTCCTAAAAAGGGTTTGGGTCCTGCCCCATGGGACATGTATCAATGCAAAAAAAACTTTTAAAAAACGGCCGTTTTTTCGGGAGCAGTGATTTTAATGATGCTTAAAGTAAAAAAAAAAAAAAATGAAATATTCCTTTAAATATCGTACCTGAGGGGTGTCTATAGTATGCCTGTAAAGTGGCGCGTGTTTCCCCTGCTTAGAACAGTCCCTGCAAAAAATGTAATTTTTAAAGGAAAAAAAAGTCATTTATAACTGCTTGCGGCTTTAATCTAATGTCGGGTCCTGGCAATATGGATGAAAATCAGTGAGACAAACAGCATGGGTACCACCCAGTCCATTACCAGGCCCTTTGGGTCTTGTATGGATATTAAGGGGAACCCCGCACCCAAATTAAAATAAGGAAAGGTGTGGGGCCACCAGGCCCTATATACTCTGAACAGCAGTATACAGGCGGTGCAAACAAGACAGGGACTGTAGGTTTGTTGTTAAGTAGAATCTGTTTGTAATTTTGAACGGGTACATTTTTAACGTGTTTAGCTCTGTCCTCTTCAGAAGAATTCACCTCACTTTTTGTCCCAATGACAAATGTTTTTTTGAAAATTTGGGTTTTTTTGTGGAACAAGGATTGGAAAGCATCAGTGGAAAGGAGAAATGTTTTTCCCATATTAACTCTTACAGGAGAGAATTTCCCTTCCTAGGGGTAGATTTCATCTCACTTCCTGTTGTCTCCTTCCATTTGCAAGTAGGAGTCGTTTGTAAGTTAGATGTTTAAAAGTAGAGGCCTGCCCTATATACTCAGCAGAAATTTGGGCCTTAGGTGTTGTTGTGGCCACAACACCGTAAGCCCTCACAGGGCCCTGCTGTGAAATATTAGATCAAGAATTGTAATTACATGCCCCTGTTGAACAGGGGCAGAAAAATTGGGCCTTTGGTGGTGGTGGTGGTGCTGGTGCCACAACACTGTAAGTCCTCACTCGCTCTTGGTGGGTGCAGAAATGGGCCCTGCTGTGAAATATTAGATCAAGAATTGTAATTACATGCCTCTGTTGAACAAGGGCAGAAAAATTGGGCCTTTGGTGGTGGTGCTGGTGCCACAACACTGTAAGTCCTCACTCGCTCTTGGTGGGAGCAGAAACGGGCCCTGCTGTGAAATATTAGATCAAGAATTGTAATTGCATGCCCCTGTTGGACAAGGGCAGAAAAATTGGGCCTTTGGTGGTGGTGGTGGTGCTGGTGCCACAACACTGTAAGTCCTCACTCGCTCTTGGTGGGCGCAGAAATGGGCCCTGCTGTGAAATAATAGATCAAGGATTGTAATTGCATGCCCCTGTTGAACAGGGGCTGAAAAATGAGGCCTTAGGCACTGGTGCTGGTGCCACAACACTGCAACCCCTCACAGATACTCTAGTTGGAACGCAGGAACGAGCCCTGCTGCAAAGTATTGCATCAAAAATTGTAATCACATGCCCCTGTTAAACAGGGGCTGAAAAATGAGGCCTTAGGCACTGGTGGTGGCGCCCAGAACCAAAAATGTTCTTACAAGGTATCAGCGTGATCATTGAGGAGGAAGAGGATAATTACTCAGGATAGTCACTCAGCATCAGCATCGGCAGTCTTTGAAGGGATCTGAGATTTCAAAAAAAATTATTCGGTTACATTAGCATCAGGTGCTTGGTAGCTGGTGGTGATCCAAGACTGATTCATTTTTATGAAGGTCAGTGGATCGACCGAGTCGGTGGACAGACGCACCCTGTGATCAGTTACAAAGCCTCCAGCAGCACTGAATGTGCGTTCTGAAAGAACGCTGGATGCAGGACAGGCCAGTAGCTCAATTGCATACTGTGCAAGCTCTGGCCAGTGATCCATCCTCCAGACCCAGTAACCCAGAGGATTTTCTGTGGGAAAGGTGTCCAAGTCAGATCTTGCCCCTAGGTATTCCTGCACCATGTAAAACAGACGCTGGCGAGGGTTGCTGGAACCGATCATACGTTGGGGCTGCAGACCAAAAAATTGTCTGAACGCATCGGTCAGACGGCCACCTTCTCCACCGCTCCTTCTTTGACTGACCGAAGCCTCAGCAACACGTTGTCCAGAAACAGGAGTTTGTAACCTCCCAGTCTCTGGGAACGCATTGCACAAACCTTTCTGCAAGGCCTCCCGAAGATGTTTCACCCTCTGCTCCCTCTGCGATGGCAAGATAAGGTCCGCAACCTTACCCGTGTAACGTGGATCAAGGAGGGTTGCCAGTCAGTATTGGTCCTTCTCCTTGATACCACGAATACGAAGATCCTTACGCAGGCTTTGCAGGATCAGGGAGGCCATGCAGCGTAGGTTTGCTGAGGCATTCAGTCCGGAGTCCTCTGGGTCACTAAGGACGACATGGTCCACAGCCACCTCCTCTCAGCCACGTACAAGTCCATGTGTTTCTTGGGACTGATCCCTTAAAGACTGCTGCTGATGCTGAGTGCCAGGCTCCACCTCCATACTGGCACAATCTTCCTCCTCCTCCTCCTCGTCCTCTTCCTGTGTGATCGGCGGGCACGCAGGAACACTGTCTGGATAAAGGGGGCCTTGAGAGCTAAGGAAGTCCTCCTCTTCCTCCCTCTGTTCTGCCTCAAGTGCCCTGTCCATTATTCCACGCAGCGTGTGCTCCAACAGGTGGACAAGGGGGACAGTGTCACTGATGCATGCACTGTCACTGCTCACCATCCTCGTGGCCTCCTCAAATGGTGACAGGACAGTGCATGCATCCCTGATCATGGCCCACTGGTGTGGGGAAAAAAAACCAAGCTCCCCTGACCCTGCCCTGGTGCCATAGTCGCACAGGTACTCATTGATGGCCCTCTGCTGTGTGTGCAGCCGCTGCAGCATGGCCAACATTGAGTTCCACCTGGTAAGCATGTCACAGATTAGGCGGTTCTTGGGCAGGTTAAACTCCTTTTGGAGGCCCGCCAGCCGAGCACTAGCATTATATGACCGGCGGAAATGCACACAGACTTTCCTGGCCTGCCTCAGGACATCCTGTAAGCCCGGGTACCTGCCCAAGAACCGCTGCACCACCAAGTTAAGGATGTGAGCCAAACAGGTCACATGGGTCATTTTGTCCCTGTTGGAGGGCAGAGAGGAGGTTGGTGCCATTGTCGAAAACCACCATTCCTGCCTTAAGTTGGCGTGGCGTCAACCACCTCTGAACCTGCACCAGAGCTGACAGAACTTCTGCCCCAGTGTGGCTCCTATCCCCCAAGCACACCAGCTCAAGCACCGCATGGCATCTTTTGGCCTGCGTACTTGCGTAGCCCCTTGAACGGCTACGGAGTACCGCTGGTTCCGAGGACAAAGCACAGAAAGAGGCCATGGAGGAAGAAGAAGAGGAGGGGGTGGAGGAGAGAGGTGTATCACAATCACTAGTAGTGGCATTTTGGAGGCGTGGTGGCGGAACAACCTCCAACACTACTGCACCTTGTCCTGCATCCTTCCCAGCTGCCAGCAGAGTCACCCAATGCACCGTGAAACTTAGGTAACGTCCCTGTCCATGCCTGCTCGACCATGAGTCAGCGGTAATATGCACCTTACCGCTGACCGCCCTGTCCAGCGAGGCATGGACATTGCCTTCCACATGCCCGTAGAGAGCCAGAATCGCCTTCCGTGAGAAAAAGTGGCATTTGGGTACCTGCCACTGAGGAACCGCACATTCCACAAACTCGGGGGGGGCAGAGTCTACCAACTGAAAAGGCAGTAGTTGAAGTGCTAGCAATTTTGACAAGCTAGCATTCAACCGCTGGGCATGTGGATGGCTGGGAGCAAATTTCTTTCAGCGGTGCAGCAGCTGGGGCAGGGAAATTTGCCTGATACAATCTGACGTCGGTGTAGCGAAAGCAGATTGCCCACAAGTACTTGGCTGTGACACACCTAATTCTACACCTTCATTCCTCTCAGTGCAGGTCTCAGAGAGGACTGAAGGTATAGTGGGGTTGGAGATCTCAGCTGATGAGGAGCAAGGAGAGGTCCTCTTTGTTCTTTGGTGTGGGTCTTTTAGATACACTTGCCAAAGAACTGCATGGCAGGTCAAAATATGTCTGGTCAAGCATGTGGTACCCAAGCGGGAGATGTTTTGGCCATGGCTCAACACAGCCAGCTGCCAAAAAAAAGGCCAAGCGTGTCCCACGGCCACGTGCTGATGAGGATGCACCGTCTCCACGACCAGCACTAGACACAGAGCCTGCTTGCCCTTTTTTATTGGCTTGTGACTGTCTGCCTCTCCTTCTTGGAGCTTAGCTGCACTAAGCTGGGATATATATATATATATATATATATATATATATATATATATATATATATATATATACTGATACTGCAGCTAGCAAAATCAACTGCCTGCCTGTAGTATGAGAACACCACCAACCTTCTGCAGGTAGCTTTAGGTGAACACTGTGCAGAGCTCGCCAAAAAATAACTTGCAGCTTATTTAGCTGCCTGCGGTAGTGATAGGATCAGGAAACATCACCAACCTTCTACAGGTAGCTTTAGCTGAACACTGTGCAGAGCTCGCAAAAAAATAACTTGCAGCTTATTTAGCTGCCTGCGGTAGTGATAGGATCAGGAAAACACCACCAACCTTCTACAGGTAGCTTTAGCTGAACACCGGGCAGAGCTAAAAAAAAAATAACTTGTAGTTTTAGCTGAACACTGTGAGCAGGACGCACTACACTAACTTTTAGCTTTAGATGAACACTGTGCAGAGGTCTCACTACACTAACTTGTAGTTTTAGCTGAACACTGTGAGCAGGATGCACTACACTAACTTGTAGTTTTAGATGAACACTGTGCAGAGGTCTCACTACACTAACTTGTAGTTTTAGCTGAACACTGTGAGCAGGATGCACTACACTAACTTGTAGCTTTAGATGAACACTGTGCAGAGCTCGCAAAAAAATAACTTGTAGGTTTAGCTGAACACTGTGAGGAGGACGCACCACACTAACTTGTAGTTTTAGCTGAACACTGTGAGCAGGACGCACTACACTAACTTGTAGCTTTAGATGAACACTGTGCAGAGGTCTCACTACACTAACTTGTAGTTTTAGCTGAACACTGTGAGCAGGACGCACTACATTAACTTGTAGCTTTAGATAAACACTGTGCAGAGGTCTCACTACACTAACTTGTAGTTTTAGCTGAACACTGTGAGCAAGACGCACTTCACTAACTTGTAGCTTTGGATGAACACTGTGCAGAGGTCTCACTACACTAACTTGTAGTTTTAGCTGAACCCTGTGAGCAGGACGCACTACACTAACTTGTAGCTTTAGATGAACACTGTGCAGAGCTCGCAAAAATATAACTTGTAGGTTTAGCTGAACACTGTGAGGAGGACGCACCACACTAACTTGTAGTTTTACCTGAACACTGTGAGCAGGACGCACTACACTAACTTGTAGGTTTAGCTGAACACTGTGAGGAGGACACACCACACTAACTTGTAGTTTTAGCTGAACACTGTGAGCAGGACGCACTACACTAACTCGTAGCTTTAGATGAACACTGTGCAGAGGTCTCACTACACTAACTTGTAGTTTTAGCTGAACACTGTGATCAGGACGCACTACACTAACTTGTAGTTTTAGATGAACACTGTGCAGAGGTCTCACTACACTAACTTGTAGTTTTAGCTGAACACTGTGAGCAGGACGCACTACACTAAATTGTAGCTTTAAATGAACACTGTGCAGAGCTCGCAATAAAAAACTTGTAGGTTTAGCTGAACACTGTGAGGAGGACGCACCACACTAACTTGTAGTTTTAGCTGAACACTGTGAGCAGGACGCACTACACTAACTTGTAGCTTTAGATGAACACAGTGCAGAGGTCTCACTACACTAACTTGTAGTTTTAGCTGAACACTGTGAGCAGGACGCACTACACTAACTTGTAGCTTTAGATGAACACTGTGCAGAGGTCTCACTACACTAACTTGTAGTTTTAGCCGAACACTGTGAGCAGGACGCACTACACTAACTTGTAGTTTTAGATGAACACTGTGCAGAGGTCTCACTACACTAAATTGTAGTTTTAGCTGAACACTGTGAGCAGGACGCACTACACTAACTTGTAGCTTTAGATGAACACTGTGCAGAGCTCGCAAAAAATAACTTGTAGGTTTAGCTGAACACTGTGAGGAGGATGCACCACACTAACTTGTAGTTTTAGCTGAACACTGTGAGCAGGACGCACTACACTAACTTGTAGCTTTAGATGAACACTGTGCAGAGGTCTCACTACACTAACTTGTAGTTTTAGCCGAACACTGTGAGCAGGACGCACTACACTAACTTGTAGTTTTAGATGAACACTGTGCAGAGGTCTCACTACACTAAATTGTAGTTTTAGCTGAACACTGTGAGCAGGACGCACTACACTAACTTGTAGCTTTAGATGAACACTGTGCAGAGCTCGCAAAAAATAACTTGTAGGTTTAGCTGAACACTGTGAGGAGGATGCACCACACTAACTTGTAGTTTTAGCTGAACACTGTGAGCAGGACGCACTACACTAACTTGTAGCTTTAGATGAACACTGTGCAGAGGTCTCACTACACTAACTTGTAGTTTTAGCTGAACACTGTGAGCAGGACGCACTTCACTAACTTGTAGCTTTGGATGAACACTGTGCAGAGGTCTCACTACACTAACTTGTAGTTTTAGCTGAACACTGTGAGCAGGACGCACTACACTAACTTGTAGCTTTAGATGAACACTGTGCAGAGCTCGCAAAAATATAACTTGTAGGTTTAGCTGAACACTGTGAGGAGGACGCACCACACTAACTTGTAGTTTTAGCTGATCACTGTGAGCAGGACGCACTACACTAACTTGTAGCTTTAGATGAACACTGTGCAGAGGTCTCATTACACTAACTTGTAGTTTTAGCTGAACACTGTGAGCAGTACGTATAACACTAACTTGTAGCTTTAGCTGAACACTGTGCAGATGTCTCACTACACTAACTTGTAGTTTTAGCTGAACACTGTGAGCAGGACGCACTACACTAACTTGTAGCTTTAGATGAACACTGTGCAGAGGTCTCACTACACTAACTTGTAGTTTTAGCTGAACACTGTAAGCAGTACGTACTACACTAACTTGTAGCTTTAGCTGAACACTGTGCAGAGGTCTCACTACACTAACTTGTAGTTTTAGCTGAACACTGTGAGCAGGACGCACTACACTAACTGTAAATAGTCTAGCTGCCTGACTGTGGTACTAATAGGATCAAAAGAACACCAGCAATTTTCTTCAGGTAGCTGTAAATACTGTAATAAGACAAGCCTGCCTGTCAGTAGGAAGATAACAGTAACGGATCTAGCTAAACTGAATCCAGTGTATATATATATATATATATATATATATGCAACACCTGGGATGCATATATATACACAATACACTGTAAGTGCAGCTAACTCACTGATTGTCCTGCCTAATCTAGCTAACTCAAATGAAATGACACTGTCTCTCTGTCTATCTATGTATCTCAACGCCGGAACACACACTACACAGGGCCGCCGTGCAGGTGGCCTTATATAGTGTGGGGCATGTTCTAAACCCCCTGAGCCATAATTGGCCAAAGCCACCCTGGCTTTGGCCAATTACAGCTCTCTCAACCGACGACGCTGTGATTGGCCAAACATGCAGGTCATAGTGCATGCTTGGCAAATCATCAGCCAGCAATGCACTGCGATGCTGCAGTGAATTATGGGCCGTGACGCGCCACACAAATTTGGCGCGAACGGCCCATAACGTTCGGAATTCGACGAATGATCGAACAGCCGATGTTCGAGTCGAACATGGGTTTGACTCGAACACGCAGCTCATCCCTACTGTCAGCTGAGGGGAAGAAAAAGCAGTATAATAGAAACCATCCCATAGAAAAGGGAAGGAGAGGGGAGCTTATGTCTTATTGAACAAGCACCTGCTAATAGATTAAAAGTGACAGGGCTAAATGTGTGCATTTTATACATACCTGTCAGCACACAAAGGGTAGATTACCCCTGTGCAAGCTAGAGTGAGGGTATCACATGCGGCAATGTCTGGTCTATAGTGCCGTTATGAGGGAAGGATGCACTGATGAAGCCCCTGCAGTCAGTGGCTACAATGGCAAAAAAGATAAACAATGAGTAAGGCTGTGGGGTAGATTGAAAAACAAAAGCAGTAACTATAAATGACTCAGGCTGCTATATGGAGTGTCCTCCATAAGCATAGACCAATGTTCTTGTACTTTCAAGGTAAGTCTGCGTGTAAATATACACTGAGCTCCAAAAGACATTGTTTCACGTGTTATATATGAAGAAGAGCTGCGTGGCTTACCTTGGGAGACTGAGCAGCTGCACATTCGGTCTGATGCCCATACCAGCATGGAGTCAGGCATCATCACGTGCAGCCTAAGTAGCGCTGCTCATTAAGAGCAGATGCCTAACAGCTGACTCAGGCTAGGACGGGCGTCATCACTAGTGGGAGGGGTCGCCCTCCGAGTCCCCGGCGCGCAGGCCAGCCTCCAAACCCCACACACGAGTCAGATCCAGGAGAGGATGACGTCACATCCTGGAACAACTAGACACGTGCTGGGAGGGAGCTGACGTCCGTGTCAGGGGCCCGCGGCGCGCTGATCGCTATGATAATGGGATAAACATATCCCGGCCACCAGCGATCATAGAGAAGGAGGCCAAAAATTGCCAAAGGATGGCATTATTGGCCCCCGTGCGCCGAGTGAAATATCCGGATGCAGACCGGCCAATCCATCAGATCTGCATTGGCTCAGGATCCAGGACCCCAGTGGCACCAATATTCATTCCAAGGACTGAGGGGGATGCACAGGTGGAACTGGAAAGTAACACATGGAAAACAAAGAGGCAAGGAGCTGACTACAAAAACAAAAGGAAAAAGGAACATATAAAGGCAGGGACTGGTAAGGAAAAAGGGCACAAATGAATATCAATGATAACCTCTGCGTGAGAAGAACACATAATGACATAACAGTACATAACCATATCAACCTGTGTCTGTCTCCATCAATTGTCCCATACTGGTCCAATGATGATAATAAATATCTATCAGAATATAAAGGGGGGACAAATGGGGCTACCAGACCACAGGAAAAACATGTAAAAATGTTAGGCTGCACCGACTAATGGTTTCACAGAAACCAACTCCCCATTCAATCATTTAAGAAAAAATCGAAAAAAATTCCCTGCCCTTAATACAAACTCCAATGTATTGGCCTTTGTAAAATGAACATGCAATGAAATTCGGAAGATTAATATAAATTCCAAAAAACAACATAATCTCAGTCCAAAAGAACGTAAAGCCCTCAAATCACTGGCCTCCAATCCTAATATCACTATAAAACCTTCACATAATGAGGGCAACACAGTCATTTTGGATAATGACCACTATGTTGCAATTTGCAACAAAATATTATCCAATCAACAATGGTATTCTAGAATTTCATCCAGCAAGATTGACAAGTTTAATAAGAAATTCTATAAACTTGTAGACGAATCATACGCTGCTGGCCTGCTTACCAAATCAGAATACGACTATGTCAGGACCACCTTGCCCCGCATCCCAACATTCTATGCCCTACCAAAACTTCACAAGGACATACGCAAATCATCGGGACGACCAATTATTTCAAGCAACGGTTCCTTAACCGAGAATCTAAGTCAATTTATAGACGGTAATCTGCGACCATACGTGCTGAATATACCCAGTTACGTTAAGGATACCCTGCATCTTTTACAAATCATAGATAGTATCCAGGTTCCACCTAAGTCCTTATTGGTAGCTCTGGATGTGGAAGCTCTTTATAGTTCGATACCCCACGACAAGGGGCTTGCCTGCATTCGGCATGTGTTATCACGCGATAGCCGCCTTTGCGCAAGGAAAAGACACTTTTTGATTGATGCCTTGGATTTTAACTTAAATCATAATTATTTTACATTCAATGGCAGTTTCTTCCTCCAGGTACAGGCGGTTGCGATGGGGACTTCATGTGCCCCATCGTATGCCAACCTGTACCTGGGGGAGTGGGAAAGCATGCTGAGACAGTCCAAATCTACACGTCCTTACATGGACAACGTGGTTATTTGGCGTTGATACATCGACGATGTTCTGTTTGTCTGGAATGGCACCCCAGACAACCTCCAGACATTCCTACAGGAACTGAATAACAACCCATTCAACCTCACCTTCACCATGACATTTCATGAATGGAAGATTACCTTCTTAGATGTGACAATTCACAAACAACAAGATGGCTCACTCGCTATCTCGTTATATCGTAAACCGACTTCTGGCAATTCCCTATAGTCAGTACTTACGTGTCAGGCGGAACTGCACCAGCGACGAAGACTTCAAACGAGAGGCCGACTTGCTGATGGGGAGACTCCTGGCATGTGGGTACTCTAAAAAATGCTTAAAGGAGGCTTTTAGACGGGCTTGTTCAAAAACTAGATACAAGCTTATTTTCAATACGGAATCTAAAAAGAACAAAACCAATCCAATCCGTATAGTTACCAAGTTCTCCAACCAACACACGATCGTCAAAAGCATTGTTGAACGGTATTGGCATGTCCTTAAATTAGATCCCACCATTGGCCCCTTTGTACAGGATAAACCACCCTTCACCTTTAAGCGTGCTAGATCTATTAGGGATAATTTGGTATTTAGCCAATACTCAGGTGGTGGCGCGGGTAAACGAGACCCGTGCAAACGTCCTGGAACTTTTCGCTGCGGCGGTTGCCCATACTGCCAATTTATGAACATCAAGCCGAATATCAGATTACCCAATGGTCACAAATACACACCTAAGCATTTTGCAAATTGCAAAACAATCGGTGTGGTATACTTATTAATGTGTGACTGCGCATGTTATTATGTGGGCAAGACAAACCAGGAGTTCTGGCGGCGAGCATATCGCCACATAGCCTCAATGAAATCATGCAATCCCAGCTTACCGCTGGGTAGACACGTTTCCACTTTTCATGTGGGTATTTTCCCCAAAGTGTCATTCTTGATTTTGGATCGTGTTCACCCAGGGCTACGCGGTGGGGATTGGAATAAAATTTTACTGCAAAACGAACAGAAGTGGATTTATTGCCTCCAGGCCACTAAGGCACCTGGCCTTAATGATGCCACTTCCTTTAGACCTTTTTTGGAAGGCTTCACCTCGGGGGGATCCGAGTGGGATCCCCCCGAGGTGAATACGCCCCACTTTCTGTGAAACCATTAGTCGGTGCAGCCTAAAATTTTTACATGTTTTTCCTGTGGTCTGGGGGCCCCATTTGTCCCCCTTTATATTCTGATAGATATTTATTATCATCATTTGACCAGTATGGGACAATTGATGGAGACAGACACAGATTGATATATGGTTATGTACTGTTATGTCATTGCTTGTTATCAGGTTATCATTGAAATTCATTTGTGCCCTTTTTCCTTACCGGTCCCTGCCTTTATATGTTCCTTTTTCCTTTTGTTTTTGTTTTTGTAGTCAGCTCTCTGCCTCTTTGTTTTCCACGTGTTACTTTCCAGTTCCACCTGTGCATCCCCCTCAGTCCTTGGAATGAATATTGGTGCCACTGTGGTCCTGGATCCTGAGCCAATGCAGATCTGATGGATTGGCCGGTCTGCATCCAGATATTTCACTCGGTGCACGGGGGCCAATAATGCCATCCTTTGGCAATTTTTGGCCTCCTTCTCTATGATCGCTGGTGGCCGGGATATGTTTATCCCGTTACCATAGCGATCAGCGCACCACGGGCCCCTGACGCGAACGTCAGCTCCCTCCCAGCACGTGTCTAGTTGTTCCAGGATGTGACGTCATCCTCTCCTGGATCTGACTCGTGTGTGGGGTTTGGAGGCTGGCCTGCGCGCCGGGGACTCGGATGGCGACCCCTCCCACTAGTGATGACGCCCGTCCTAGCCTGAGTCAGCTGTTAGGCATCTGCTCTTAATGAGCAGCGCTACTTAGGCTGCACGTGATGATGCCTGACTCCATGCTGGTATGGGCATCACACCGAACGTGCAGCCGCTCAGTCTCCCAAGGTAAGCCACGCAGCTCTCCTTCATATATAACACGTGAAACAATGTCTTTTGGAGCTCAGTGTGTATTTACACTCAGACTTACCTTGATAGTACAAGAACATTGGTCTATGCTTATGGAGGACACTCCATATTGCAGCCTGAGTCATTTGTAGTTGCTGCTTTGTTTTTCAATCTACCCCACAGCCTTACTCATTGTTTATCTTTTTTGCCATTGTAGCCACTGACTGCAGGGGCTTCATCGGTGCATCCTTCCCTCATAACCAGGGCTTTTTTTCAGGGGGAACTTGGTGGAACTCAGTTCCACCACCTCTGGCTCAGACCCTTTTGTGCCTGCTCACCACAATCACTTGTAAACACAGAATTCTGGTTTCTGTGTTTACAGGTGACAGCTCTGCACTCTGTATGTAATGCAATCCTGTATGTAATGCCCCTTTAAGACCCTCCTACTGTTTTCGTGAAATTTGACTGAACACACCCACTTTTTGATGTGATTTGGAGTGTGTGTGTAGGGGGAGGGCTTTTGTGGGGCCTTGGTTAAGTTCCAGCACCTATTGTTTGAGAAAAAAAGCCCTGCTCATAACGGCACTATAGACCAGACAGTGCTGCATGTGATACCCTCACTCTAGCTTGCACAGGGGTAGTCTACCCTTTATGTGCTGACAGGTATGTATAGAATGCACACATTTAGCCCTGTCACTTTGAATCTATTAGCAGGTGCTTGTTCAATAAGACATAAGCTCCCCTCTCCTTCCCTTTTTTATGGGATGGTTTCCATTATACTGCTTTTTTTCCCCTCAGCTGACAGTAACATTCTATAATAGTAAACATCTGTGGTGTCACAAGCTAACTGGTAGGACGCCCTTTGTGTCTTGTCCTGGGTTGTGGACGCGCTTGATCCTTTGGTGACAGCAGCGGCTCTTAGATCTGAACCCCACAGGCAAATCAATATGCCCCTTCTCCTTTTAAAATTGGATGCTACTTGATGCTGATCTAGGAACAACACGGTTAGAACATTTCTGTGTTATATTATGATGTTTATGCTATGTAAATATATTTAAACACTATATCATGCTTGGTTCTTATGGTGTTGTTTATTCTGCTTTCTTTCTTTTTTCATAAAATGTCTTTAGACAGATATATACCTCACCACCAGCCCCTGAAGAAGAGGTCCCAACATTCATAAAACCTCAAAATGCGTCGGGCTTTACTGTACAGCTTTCTTGTTGAAACAGCTCATGTGGGATTAAGTGTATCATTGTAATTTGTCATGTACTTTTTCTGTATCATCATCATTTGAAATTTTGGCATCCATCCTCCCTTTTTATTATCACTTGCTATGTTTTTTAACTTTTTGATAAATAAAATTATATTCTATACTTTTTGACGTACTGTTTTGAGACTCTTGCCCTACAAAGTCCCACCAAGAGGAAAATTTCCCATTGTGTAGTTGTATAGGGATGTGGGCAAGTTGTCTCTTTCCACAAAGTCCAGGTCACCACTTTATGTCCGTATAAATATTATGGGGATATATTAATCCCAGAGTTGCTAAAGACATTGGAGGGGGTGGCCAAGGAGGGGCATTTGCCCACTTCAATGCTAGAGGCAACTATTATAGTGCTACAGAAAGAAGGAAATGACCCCCTAGATGTAGCTGCATATAGGCCAATTTCTCTCTTGTGCTCTGACGCCAAAATCTTGGCCAAGCTTCTGGCGGCAAGGTTAAACAGAATTATCCCTAAACTGATTCATCCAGACCAGGCGGGATTTATAGCTAACAGATCTACAAGTACGAATATAAGAAGGGCTTTTTTTAAATTTACAATCACCATTGGTGAATGGGGGATCAAGAGCTGTTGTGTCACTGGATGTGACTAAAGCGTTCGATAGTGTGGAATGGGGATATATCTGGCGGGTGTTGGGGAAATTTGGTTTCGGTCCCTCTTTTATCGGATGGATCAAAATGCTCTACGACAGGCCAGGTGCAAGATTAAAAATTAATAACGAACTCTCAGACAGGTTTGTACTAGAAAGGGGGACAAGACAGGGGTGTCCACTGTCTCCTTTGCTTTTTGCATTGGCGATGAAACCCTTGGCTATCTCTATAATGCCCCGTACACACGGTCGGACTTTGTTCGGACATTACGACAACAAAATCCTAGGATTTTTTCCGACGGATGTTGGCTCAAACTTGTTTTGTCTACACACGGTTGCACAAAGTTGTCGGAATTTCCGATCGCCAACCACGCGGTCACGTACACCACGTACGACGAGACTAGAAAAGGCCGGTTCAGAACCAAGCGCGGCACCCTTTGGGCTCCTTTTGCTAATCTCGTGTTAGTAAAAGTTTGGTGAGAGATGATTCGCGCTTTTTCAGACTCGTGGCTTTCAGATCGTTTTCTGCCGTTCAGTTTGTGCTTGTGGGTTTGTATCTGATCTTCAGTGCGTGCAGCAAGTTCCGCGTGCCTTTAATTAGTCATTGTATTCTTGTTCGTTCGTTACTGTTTTTCAGGTCGCTCTTCACAGGCCTTGCTGTTCTTCAGTGCGTTCTGTTACTTCGTTCTGAGCAGCTGACCGTTTGCTAGCCATGTTGCGTATGCGTACTCCTCGTAGAGTTCGTGCTGTGCGGGGGCTTGCTGTTGGGGTCCTGACCTTGACACAAGTCCAGTCCATGAACAGGGTGGGGAGGAGTTCATGGACCAAGAATTGGTTGCTTCAGCGTGACCAGTTCTCTCATATGCCTTTGCTCCTTGAGATCCGAGAGAATAATCCTGATGATTTTAGGAACTTTCTCAGGATGACGGGCCCCGTGTTTCACCGTCTGTTGGCTTCGCTGACCCCTTATATTAGCAGGCAGGATACCTGCATGAGGCAAGCCATCACTCCGGAGCAGAGGTTGGTCGCTACCCTGCGGTATTTGGCAACAGGGAGAAGCCTGCAGGACTTGAAGTTCTCGACAGGCATCTCCCCCCAGGCTCTGGGGATCATTATCACAGAGACCTGTTCTGCCATCATACAGGTCCTGCAGAAGGAGTATATGAAGGTAAGATTTTTATCCTTTAATATCACATTTTATTGTATTGAATGTTTGCTAATATATTGTATTTCTTTCCTCATTCCCTAATTACCATGATTGTAATATGCTGTGAATGTCCCCTTTGTCCTCATGCATGCTGGATTTTTATGTAATTATTATTTTAGGTCCTTCATACATATTTGCCCTTCAATAACCTCCCCAGCATGGTGTCTCCTGGCCCTATATTCACATCATGTAGTCACTTAACAATGTATTTTTTCTGCTCCATAGTAGTGCTTTACCCCAAACACCCCCTAAAATGTTTTGAAATGTTATTTTTGCTTTAAATTCAGGCAGAGCGCCAGAGGCTTTTTTTTGGTGGTGTCCCCAAATAATTTTTAGTAACTCTCCCTCAACTGCTAAGTCAGCTGATCCCAATTCTCTATCCTCAATCATCTATCTGCTGACTTTGCCAAACCCATACACACTATACCCATCTCTTTTGTGGTCAGATTTATGGATGAATTTCCCAAAGCATGTAGTGCAAGGGCCTGCCTGTATACTTTCAAATGGTACTGTTTAAAGTTTTTGGATCCTATTATTATCTTGATAGGTAATAGCAGAATGTCCAAATGTCCTCAAATGTGTACAATGTGTATTTATATCTTTGTATTATGACACTTCTTACCTGTCCAGTGGGCTGCCAATAGTGTAACTAAGGAGGGGCTGTTCCAAGTAATACCTATTATTTAGGCATTCATCTCTCAATGAAGTGAAGAGGGTTACCTGTCTAAGATTTCCACACACCCCCTATAATGTTAGAAATGGCCCATGAGAGGGGGGGGGGGGGGAATATGATAGATGTACCTTATACTTTGGCGTTGTTAAATTCCTCTTAATAAATGCTATCTGGAGGTTGCCCCAGAATGTTTGTGTCTAATCTGCTTGCCATGTTTCTGATCACAAATATTAATGTTTATTGTTTTTTCCTCAACAGTTTCCTTCCACGCCACAGGAATGGCAGACTGTGGCCTCCCACTTTGCCGAGCGGTGGGACTTTACTAACTGTGGAGAGGCAATTGATGGGAAACACGTCCACATCATCCCACCACCCAACTCGGGGTCATACTATTTCAACTATAAGGGGTTCAATAGTATAGTGATGTTGGCGGTGGTGTCGGCTAATTACGACTTCCTGTATGTGGACGTGGGGAAGAATGGCCGGTTGTCCGATGGTGGAGTCATCGCCCAGACGGAGTTTTACAGGCGTCTCCAGAATGGCAGCTTGGACTTGCCAGCTCCAGAGGACAATGTGGAAGGACTCCCATCCATGTTCGTTGCTGATGAAGCGTTTGCGCTGGGGGACATCCTGATGCGGCCATTCCCAATGAGGACTCTCACCCCGGAACAGAGGGTTTTTAATTAACGGCTGGCCAGAGCCCAAAGAGTGGTGGAGAACACATTTGGAATCCTGGCCAGCCAGTTCCGCCTTTTTCTGACACCCATCCATATGGCGGAGTATAAACTGAACCATATTATACTTGCGTGCTGTGTTCTCCATAACTTTTTAAGGAAACATTCGGCCAACTATGCTGGCACAGTTGGGCCTGAGGCCGGAATGATACATCAAACCACACTGACGGCGCTTGAAAGCGGCCGTCCTGGCTTGCCCTCCCTGAGTGCCCGTGATGTCCGGTTACGCTACCTGGAGTTCTTTGCGGGTAGGGGGGCCATCAATATGCCATCAAATATGTGAAGCCTTTTTATAATAAAAAACAAAAAGAAATTCTTTGTGGACATTTACTGCTTGTGTTTGTTTTAGCTGACCCTGACAGAAATGTTTTGAGTGCAGAAAATGGCTTGATTGTGTAACCTTATACAAAGCACTGTTGGCTGTTATTTACTAAATGTAAAAACACATTTCACTACAAGTGCACTTGCAACTGCACTGAACCTGCACTTGTAGTGCAAAGTGGATTTGCCCTTAGGAAATAACCCCCATTTTCGCTGAAAACAGCAATTACATCACCCCAAAATTGTTGTAGTGTTGAGACAATAATCCACACATTCTTGATTAACCAACTTTTTTATACCTGCACAATCACATGTGCATTTACCAAAGGTTTTTAAAACAAACCAACATGTTTGTTGTATAACAATTTTTGGGGTGGCATTATCAAAAATAGAAATGTCCATTTACGATAAAACAGGCCTGTGTAAAACCAACAAGAAAGACAAAAAACTTGAACTTACAAATTTCACATATGGTAAAACCTGAAGGCAATATCAGATATCAGTATTTAGGAACTGTGTTTGATATTGCGTTCAGATGGGGGGAAATCACCCCAGGAAAAGCCAAATTTGGAAGATGCACACCAATTTACGAATGTCAACATGTGCTAGCTGCCATCACGGGGGATCAAGGGATGTGTTTTGGGGGAGCAAGCCCTTCCACACCGCTACTTTATAATTGAGGAAGGGGTTGCACCCCCAAAATGCGTCCATTGATCTCCCGTGATGGCAGATAGCACATGTTGGCACACTGTGTGCATCCTCCAAATTTGGCTTTTCAAAACATTGCAAAAAGATTTAAAACATTGGACCACAATAAAAAAAGTGATTTTGTGGGGTTTTAAATTCGCCCCAAAACATCAATGATGTTATTATTTTTTTGAATCACATCATTTATTTTTTTCTGGATGTTTTGCAATTCGACAATACACCCCATGATCTCCCCGATCAGGATCTGGGCACTTTCAGATGTGAAAGGATCTCGATCCCTCACATCACGATCACCTAAAAAGAGAGAAACCAAACAAAAACAGGTATCAAAAATCTGCCACCATCCATCTCTTTTACCTGAGTCTGTGGTCGCAGACACTAACATGTTGTGGTGCCAATTTCCACCACATCTTCTTCTTCCTCCTGCTCTTCTTGGGTTGGGGGTATTTCACCTTCTTCCATAGGTGGGGGGTCTGTGGTCTCCTCGGATGAGGGGTGTCCTCCGAGTCTTTTCTCCCCTATGTAAAACAAAAATGGTATAATTAGCACACAGATATTTGATGGCAGAACTATAAATAGGAAACATTGCTTTGAAGTGGGGTACAATTGTCTATTTTAGCCGAGTTCCAAGATGTATTTTTTTTATTGGCCTTTGTCAAGCTGCAATACATTACCTGTTTAGTACAAGCTTCACAGATGGAGACCCCCCTATAGTATACACTGGAGCACCTGTGTGGCCCCCTAATAAAAATGGTGTTCTTGTGTCCCACACTAGTGCTCCAGTGTCCAGATGTGAAATCAGCTGCTCAGTGTCCTCTCCTTACACAGAATCTAGTTTGCATTTCATTCTAGTAACAAACCCATCTAGGCCCTAAAAAATGTGGGAAAATGCATATGGCCTAAACAATGGTGTTTTAGAGGCTGAAAAAAAAATGTTTGATACGAACGAATAATGGGCCCATGAACATTAAAGTTGCCCTTTTAAACTGTACAATTAAGAAAAGCATATGGAGCAGCACGAACGGAATAAAGACAGAAAGAATAGGAACACAGCACAACTACTTACTTTTTTGCAGCACTCTCTGGATCTTTCGGTACTGCTCTGGCTCTCTTAATTTCAGGTCCGACCACCGCTTCCTGAGCTGATCTTTCGATCGTCGTACCCCGAAATTCCTGTGAAGACTTTTGACTACTTTCGCCATGATCTTGGCTTTTCTGATATTGGGGTTGGGGTAAGGCCCATACTTTCCTTCATAGTCAGCCTTCTTGATGTCGACCATCTCCAACATCTCCCCAAAGGACATATTTGTGGCCTTAAAACGTCTCCTTCTGGATCGGGACGTGTCCGGATCCGGGCTTTCCTCAACCTCGTTGCTGTAATTAGCACGCACCTGCTGTGACTCCGCCATGTGCTCTTCCCCCACTGCGCCGAACGAAAAGGGGCGGGGAATAGAATAGAAAGAACGTAAGGGGCGGGTGGAGTTACACGCATGCGCAGTGCATATAAAGCGTAACACACGTGCGTATTACGTACGATCTGTGAGCAGAGGAAGGAGCATTGGACGCGCCTATCGTAAGAACGAAGGTAAGAGACAAACTTGTGCCTATACTGCTTCTACATTGAGGCCTATATTGTAACAAGATTAGGAGAGTTTTATCTGATATTAGGCTTTGTCTTGTGCTGTGTCTTGCAGTGAACATGGATATGCTAGTGAAAGACAATGACTTCATGTCACTATTCATAGATATTTTAAGGGAGCTGCCATGTCTGTGGGAGATTAAACACCCCCATTACAAGAACCAAGCAAAGAGGAAGGAAGCACTGGAGCAATTGTGTGAAATTGTGAAGCAGGTGATCCCCACGGCAGACATCACCTATTTAAAGATCTTAATTGGTGGCCTGAGGAGCACATATGTGAGGGAGCGCAAGAAAGTCCTGGATTCACAGAGATCCGGAGCAGCAGATGACATCTATGTCCCCAGGATGTTGTACTACGACAGGCTGCATTTTCTGGCAGGCCAGACTGAACCCAGGCCATCCCTCTCCAGTCTTCCTTCCACGCTTCCTTCCCCCCCGGCTGAGGCTTCTGATGCCCAACCTGGGCCTTCCAGGCCGCATGTGGAGGAGCCCAGATTGAGCCAGGTATAGCATTCCTCTAAATATTGCTGGTTGTCCAATCAATGATGTTAACTAGATGTTAGTTGGGAGTACTAATTTATGATTGGGATTGATGATGCAACAACTAAAACCATGTCCCTTTTTCATACACAGGAAAGTCTCAGCCAGGAGGTGGCCGGGCCGAGCCGGCTGGCTGATCTGCAGGTCCCTCCAGCCCCCCTGGAAAGAGAAAATGGCAGGAGGAGGAGTGCCCTAGAGGAGGCTGGCAGAGGACTCTTTTGGAGGGCTACAGAGGTCCTGGGAGCACCACACACCGTGGAGGAGGACATTGCTGCCACCATTGCCTATAAAATGCAGAGGATGGAGGAGGGCCAACAAGCCATGTGTGAGTCGCTCATATTGGAGGCTCTTGACAAAGGTATGAGGGGCCAAATTACAGCTTAGACACACCTTTGCAATGGTCCTCCTCCTCCTCCTGCAGGTCCTCCGCCTCCTCCTCCTTCTCCTCCAGGTCCTCCCAGTCCTCCTCCTCCTCCAGGTCCTACTCCTCCTCCTGCCACATCTCCAACAGCACAGCCCGGAAGGAAGCGTGGAAGGAAGACCAGAAATTGAGGACCCTGGATCCAGTCTGGTCGGCCAAAAAAAACAGCCTCTTGTGGTACCACAGCCTGGGGACACACATGTCATCTGCTGCTTTCCGGATCTCTGTGAATTCTGGACCAGACTGCCCTCCCTTACATATGGACTCCTCAGGCCACCAATTTTGATGTTCAAGAATTGATGTCTGCCGTGGGGGTCCCAGGCTTCGCTAATTTCTCCTGTTGATCCAGTGTTGCCTTCCTCTTTGTTTGGTTCTGATCCCTTAATAAAGGATTTTTGTTTTGAATTATACTCTCCTATGTGTTTTACTTCAAAAAGGACAGTTTGTTTGTGAGGATTCAGGTACACAATGTGAAATTAACAAGGGACACCAACAGCAAACAATCTCCTTGAGATTAAATAATAAAGGATATCAATGGTGTTGGGGTAACTTGACACACAAAACACACACAAAAATATTCTGGAGTAAAAATAAAAATAACATTGAACAAAGATCAGCCTTGGAAAAAATACAAACATTAAATCTAAAAAAAAAAAGGCTTAAAATCCCCCCCAAAAAAAAAAAAAAAAAAAAAAACATTCTGTCAGATGTGACAACTAATAACAATATATTCAGGGAATCCTAATAAAAAAAAATAAATAAAACTTTGTGAGAAGTGTGTGTGAATATGAGCAGCAAAACTACTTCATTCTTCTCACATTATTAAGAAGAAGAGAGCGCGCTGTATTAATACGTTTTTTACATTGCAGCGTGACGAAAGTGCTGTATCCATTGCCAAAGCTAAGTTTACCAGAACAAGCTGTTCCGTGCCGGAATTTCTTCTGAGCATGCGTGGCACTTTGTGCGTCGGAACAGGCCACACACGGTCGGAATTGACGCGATCGGATTTTGTTGTCGGAAAATTTTATCTCCTGCTCTCCAACTTTGTGTGTCTGAAAATCCGATGGAAAATGTCCGATGGAGCCCACACACGGTCGGAATTTCCGACAACACGCTCCGATCAGACATTTTCCATAGGAAAATCCGACCGTGTGTACGGGGCATTAGAATGAGCTCGGAGATAACAGGCTTTCAGAGAGAGACTGGTGAAGAAACGATCGTGCTTTATGGGGATGATATTCTGCTGTTCCTGGGGGATATGAGCCAGTCCTTGACTAGAGCAATGAGTATTGTAGAAGAATTTGGTAGTTTCACAGGGTTGAAGATAAATTGGGAGAAATCAGAGCTTCTACCAATAGACCCCATTAGTGACTCAGTAATTCCAGGATTGCTGTAGCTGGCAATAGTGGATACTTTGAAATACTTGGGAATCACTATGACGAAAGATCCTACTCATTATATAAACAAAAACCTTGTCCCACTTCTGTCCAAATTTAAACAAAAAATTAGTATTTGGAAGCGGCTTCCTCTGTCAGTGGCTGGAAGGTGCAGTTTAATTAAAATGATCTGGATGCCACAATTCTTTTATATCTTGCACAACTCTCCAGTATGGATATGTAAGAATTGGTTCAAGAAAATCGAGAGCTTTTTTAGGGAGCTTATATGGAAAGGGGGACAGGCTAGGATCAGACTCAGTACACTTCAGCTCCCAGTGGGGGATGGCGGTTTTGCACTGCCCCACCCGGGGCGCTATTATTTATCATCTCAACTGCAGCGGTTACTGGGGTGTGGGGTGTCCCGTATGGAGGTACCCCCAATGGAAAAATATTATTAACAGGGGCTCTACATAATACTATAATTGAAACGCTTGAGGCAGAATCATTTCAATATAAGTATCCCACAATTAAAATGTTAATTAAAATATGGAAAACAGTGAAAAAGCAGATGAGATATAATGAGTTCACTATATATACTCCCATTTGGAACAACAGCAACTTGCAGGAAATTCTTAAGATAGGAAAGGACAGAGAGTGGGAAAAACAAGGCATCAAAAGGCTAAGACAACTTTATATGGGTAAAACTCTTAAAAAATTTCCGGAGTTGAAATGATAATTTTATCTACCGCAGAGCACGTTTTACATTTATCTACAGCTGAGACATGCCCTTGAAGTCCAATTTAGGAATCACCTCCTAGAATGGAAAGAAACACCCCTTTTTCAAAGTATATTGCAGGTGGGCCCTACTAAGGGTCTAACTTCTGTAATATATGGGCAAATAAGTAAAGAAGTCAACAATGGGGGGAAACTCCACTCTGTAAGAGCAAGATGGGAAGAGGATACTGGGGCAATTACACAGGAGCAGTGGAAGAGAATCTTAGAGTTGGGTCCATCGGTGTCGGTATCTCCCCCTCAGAAGATTTCACATCTGATGATGTTAAATAAAGCCTATTATACTCCTAAGCAGCTCTTTAGGTTTGGTTGTAGATCTGATGATAGATGCCCCAGATGTCGGGGGTCTGGGGATCTCATACATATGCTGTGGAGATGCCCCAAGCTGTTCCGGTACTGGGAAGGGGTGATCAACAACATGAGAGATATATTTGGAATCACATTAGAGAGGGAGGCTATAGTATGTATACTGGGGTATCGGCAGGAGCAGGGGGAGAAGAAGAACACCACAGTAGCAATTCAGAGATGTCTGTCCCAAGCCAGGAAATTGATTAATCTAGATGGCAATAAAAGATACCCCCCCCCCAACTGTAAGGGACTGGATTAGTACAATAAATGAAACCCTTTGCAGAGAAAGAGCAATAGTTAACTGCTAGGGAAAGGAGATACTAGACTAAAACTGGAACAGTTTGATAAACCTGTTTTAAGAACGTAGATCCGAGTATAGTGGTTTGGGTCGGTAAAGATTGGAGGAATCAGGGGGTTCACACTAATTTCGCAATATTGGAAATAGGGGTAGAAGGGGGGGTTTGGGGAGACCCTACCCATATGGTTTCTGTTTTGTTTTTGTTTTTTGCTTATCTTTGGGTGTTTGTCCTCTTTTTGGACCCCTGCCTTGGTATAATTATTAACCCATACGAAGCTGCTGTGATAATGTTTAACTGATTTTTTTTTTAAATAACTGTATGGAAAAAGAATTTTTTTTTAAAATTGAATAAAGAATAAAGTTAAAAAAAAAAAGTATTCACTTTAGGGGGGTGAATAGTTATGCCCATTGACTTTTTCTGTTATTTTGTCCTATTTGTTGTTTGCTTCACAATAAAAAAAAAATCTTCAAAGTTGTGGGCATGCTCTGTAAATTAAATGATGCAAATCCTCAAACAATCCATGTTAATTACAGGTTGTGAGGCAAAAAAACAAAAAAAAATGGCTAGGGGGATGAATACTTTTGCAAGGCTCTGTACTTATGACTGTTAGTGGTCCTATTCAAAATGGGGATTAATTTCAAATAAATTATTACTGGGAAAGCACTCACTTCAAATATTTAGGGTGCTTTTCTAAGAAATTAATGATACTGTAAAGTTGATTTCGAAAGTTACAAATGGTCCTATTCAACTTGGGGTTTGAGTGCAAATAAATTAATACAGGGAATGTAGGCAATACACTTTTTGTAAGCTTTTTTCGTGGGAAAAAAATGACACTGTAATGTGGATTTGTAGAGGTTCCAATTTCTGTGTTTTCCTGTTCAAATTGTGGCCTACTACTAATAAGTTTTATACTGTTGGTTCAGGGGTCTTGTTCAAAATGTGAATTACTACAAAGCAATACATGCTGGTTACTTGGACACAAAAAATATTTGGGTGCAAATTTTCAGTAAATATACAGCACTATAATGTTGATTTCTAGATTTTGCAATGGATGGTGGAGTCCTGCCCTTAATGCGTCCAAGTACTAATAAATACTGGGTAAAAAATGGGGGAATTTTACTGTGAATACATTACACTGTAATGTTGGTTTCTTTATGAGAAAATTGCTGTTGGTGGTCCTGTTCAAACTGTGATCTTGAGAGAAAATAGACATTACTTTTATACAAAGAACATAGATAATACAATTTTTTGTGGGGAAAAAAATTACACTGCTGTGCTCATTTCTAGATGATTTCATTTCTATGTTGCTCCTGTTAAAATAGGGGCTTAGTACTAAAAAAATATACTGCAAATGTAGCCAAAATATTGGATTTGTCTTCTTTTTGTATGGAATAAAGGACACTCTAAAGTTAATTTCTAGATTTTACAATGGCTGTTGTGGGTCCTCTTATAATGGGGCCTACACAAATTGATTTAGTACTGTGTATGTACTGTGCATGAGGCAGAGAATATGCACACACAGTTAGTATGAATTCGCTTCTGCATTGCTAAATGGAAAAAAAATGTTCCTCAACCATATTCACTATTTGAAGTGAAGAGCAGACCCTTTGGCTACTAGTTTGTACTATTGGCTATAGCTAGCACAGTACGCTTTTATCTATAAATCATACCTGCTCTTTACTTTTGAACATATGGCCTACTTTGATAATGTGCAAAGTAATGTTGATTTCATGATTTTTACATGAATGCTGGAGTCTTGTTCAAAACATGGCTTGCTACAGAAATTATTAAATACTGGTTACATGGGCCAAACATTTTTAGTGGGAATTCTTCTGTAAATATACTGCACTATAATGTTGATTTCTAAATTTTACTGTAAATATATCACAAACAGTAATGTTGGTTTGTTTGAGAAAATTGCTGGTGGAGTTCTGTACACGAGATTAAATACTGTGCACATAGGTACTTTAATATTTTGGGGGCTTTTATCTGCAAAGTAATTACACTCTAATGACAATTTCTTTTTCAAATGGCTGGTGTGGATCATTTTCAAAATGGGGCGTAATAAAAGTGTTTAAAACTGCATGTACATATTGGGATAGTTTGAATGCTTTTTTTTAGCAAAATTAATACACTGCAATTTTTCTAATAAAAGGCTGGCATTTTATTTTTTTGCGCTATAAACCAAAAAAGAGCAACAATTTTTCAAAAAAACGGATTATTTTGTACTTTTTGCTATAATAAATATCCCCATTTTTTTTTAAAAAAGGCACATTTTTTTAGGCCGATATGTATTATTCTACATATTTTTGGTAAAAAAAATCGCAATAAGCGTATATTGATTTGTTTGCGCAAAAGTTACAACATCTACAAAATAGGGGATAGTTTTATAGCATTTTTTACTAGTAATGGCGGCGATCTGCGATTTTTATCATGACTGCGACATTATGGCGGACACATCAGACAATTTTGGCACATTTTTGGGACCATTGGCATTAATACAGCGATCAATGCTATAAAAATGCATTGATTACTGTAAAAATGTCACTGGCAGGGAAGGGGTTAACACTAGGGGGCGATCTAAGGGTTAACTGTGTTCCCTGGGAGGTGATTCTAACTGAAGTGGGAGGGGACTGACTAGAGGAAGTGACAGATCACTGTTCCTAGCTAATAGGAACACACAATCTGTCACTCCTATCAGAACAGAACAGGGAAGTGTGTGTTTACACACATTCGTCTCTGTTCTGTGTCTCCTGGTCACGATCGCTCCTGGCTGACGGTCATCAGGACCATCGCCCATGAGCATCGGCACCCCCGCTGTCCCTATCCTGACCCCGCGAGCCGACGTATAGCTACGACGGCTCGCGCAGGGTGCCGACCTGCCGCAGTATAACAGCAGCAATCAGTCAGGAAGCTGTTAAAATGTACCCTACTAAAGCTTCTCAAATATTGTGTATGATGTCAGTGCAATATTTTTGACTTTTTACTGTGAAATAACTTTCTGATAAAACTTAGTGAATTAGTACTGCTTGGACCTTGAAGAAGGGGACATACCCCAAAAGCTTGTCCTGAAAAATTGTATGTTAGTGCAAATAAAAAAAGTATCACGAACGGTACTCAAGTTCACTAAGTTCACTAAGATGCACAGTTCACTAAGATGCACGTCCAAGAATCTTTTAAAAGTATCAATACTCCACACTGACACCACCAATTGTGGAAGAGAGTTCCACATCATTTTTGCCCTGACAGTGAAAATTCCCCTATGCAGCTTAAGGCTAAACCGCTTCTTTTCCAATCTCATTGTGTGGCCCCATGTCTTCTTATGCCGCGTACACATGAGCGGACTGGTCCGACGGTCTATACGATCAGACTTTCGGCGGACTTCTGACGGACTTTCCCAACTAACGGACTTGGCTACACACAATCACACCAAAGTCTGACGGATTTGTACGTGATGACGTACGACCGGACTAAAATAAGGAAGTTGATAGCCAGTAGCCAATAGCTGCCCTAGCGTCCATTTTCGTCCTTCGGATTAGCATATAGACGAGTGGACTTTTCGACTGGACTCGAGTCCGTCGGAAAGATTTGAAACATGTTCCAAATCTAAAGTCCGTCAGATTTTCGACCGAAAAAGTCCGCTGCAGGTCCGATGAAGCCCAACCAGTCCAGTCAAAAAGTCCACCCGTGTGTACAGGGCATTACACTCCCTGAGACTGAAAAGTTCCCTTCCTATGCTGGGATCACCATTGAGGTATTTGTATACTGCTATCATATCTCCTTTCTCTTGTCTCTTCTCCAGGGAGAACAAATTCGGTGCTTGCAGTCATTCCTCATAATTGAGGTCCTCCAATCTGCCTACCAATTTAGTTGCCCTTCTCTCTCCAGCTCCACCATGTCCCTCCTGTGGACTGTATGAGCGTAATAACAATACCGTCATACTGACCATATTGTTAGTAACACGTTGCAGGATGTACCCTTTGGGCTAACAGAAGCTGTTAAAAGAAAAGACTAAAAAAGCTTAATACAAATAAATCAACAGGACTGGATGGCTTACACTCCTCCTTTTCCTGTGTAAAAAACAAGGAGAAGAAAGCATTTAGTACAGTTGCCTTCTATGTGTCATCTGTAACCAGATGACCCTTTATTGTCTTTTATGTGGCCAATGTGCTCTGACCTCGCTTTTTTACTGTTAATATACCGTATTTATCGGCGTATAACACGCACTTTTTTCCCCTTAAAATCAGGGGAAAGTCGTGGGTGCGTGTTATACGCCGATCCCCGCTATCGCTATGTGAATGTCGGCGATCGCCGCCGACATTTACATAGCGAGTAGTTTCAAATATGGCGCCGCGGACTTCGGAAAGACTCGGCGGTGCTGAACGAGCGCCGCCGAAATCACAGAGCCGAGATACACATAGTCGGGTGTATTCGGCTCTTTCCGGCGCCGCTCACTGTCACGCCCACGCTGGGCGGGACTGTGAGCGGCGCCGGAAAGAGCCGAGAACCCTTGGCTATGTGTATCTCGGCGGCGTTCGTTCACTTCCGCCGGCGCCGAGTCTCTCCGAACTCCGCGGCGCCATATTTAAAACTACTATGTGTATGGCGGCGGCGGCGGCGGCAGGAGCAGGAGGCATGGACACTAGGCTGCACTGGGGACAAGGCTGCAGGGACAAGGCTGCATTAATAAGACTGCACTGGGGACAAGGCTGCAGGGACAAGGCTGCATTAATAAGACTGCACTGGGGACAAGGCTGCAGGGACAAGGCTGCATTAATAAGACTGCACTGGGGACAAGGCTGCAGGGACAAGGCTGCATTAATAAGACTGCACTGGGGACAAGGCTGCATGGACAAGGCTGCACTGGGGACAAGGCTGCATGGACAAGGCTGCACTGGGGACAAGGCTGCACTGAAAAGGCTGCAATGACACTGAAAAGGCTGCAATGACACTAACAAGGCTGCAGATGAACACTGATGAGGCTGCATTGATGGGCATTTAAATGTAAGTTTCTTTTCCTTAAACTTCCCTCCTAAAAGTTTTTTTCCTTAAAATTCTCTCCTAAACTTGGGGTGCGTGTTATACGCCGGCGCGTGTTATACGCCGATAAATACGGTATCTAAAAAAAGTGGGGATTTTTTTTACTCTCCTCCGTGATGTGTCTCTCATAGTCTTTTTTTAGCCTCCCTGATTGCATTATTACACTTCTTATTGCAATACTTGTAGTGTTGAAATGCTGACGATGACCCATCCCCTTTATAGTTTTTAAAGGCCATTTTTTTCTGTTTAATACGACTTTTTATGTTACGGTTTAGCCACCCAGGTTTAGCCTTCCCTCTTCTATATGTATTACAAATTGGAATGCACTGTGTGATACCTTTGTTTAATATGTTCCTAAAGCATTCCCATTTTTCCTCCATGTTCATTGTTTCTAGGATTTGGTCTTAATTGATGTCTTGAAGTATTGAGCAAAGTGCAGAAAGTTTGCTCGTTTGAAATTATTGTTTTTGTACTACCCTTGTGCCTCCTTTTTCTATGGTTTATGCTAAATCTGATCATCCTGTTCCACATCTGTGATCAAATTTGGATCATTAATAATTAATAGATCTAGTAATGCATTCTATCTAGTGGGGGAATCCACCAATTGAGACATGAAGTTGTCCTGTAAGACATTTAAGAAAAGACGGGCCTTTAATGAGCTGTCCCCTCTGCCCAGTCATTATCGGGATAGTTGAAGTCCCTCATTATGATGACATTTCCCCGCCCATTCCATTTCTAACTGTGATAAAAGGTCCAACTCCTCCTCCTCCTTCAGGTTAGGCCTGTAACATACCCCCACTATTAATGTCCCACTTGCTTCTTCGCTTTGGAGTTCCACCCACACAAATTTCACCTCCCCCTGCCCCATTTACAATGTCACTCCTCTCTACCACCCGTAACTCATTCTTGATATATAGACACACCCCTCCCCCTCTTCTACCCTCCCGTTTCCTCCGATACAATGAATACCCCTTGATATTTGCCAGCCAGTTGTGCTGTCAAACCAAGTTTCTTGTGTAACAGCAACTCCAGTTTTGTTAGCTAGGCTCCTGACATTTGTGTATACACCTCTCAGTACATATGTATGGGTGCATATTATTTTCTCCTTATGTTTTCTCAGGCTTCGTTTTTGATGTGTCATATCATTTACCCCGGGATTAGATGTTATGGGTATATTACCTCTATTTTTGAAGTGTCTGGCAGGCCAGGTGTTCGAATCTATATAATGTAGATCATGGAATAATTTTCCTGTCCTTTATTATAGATTTTCGTGGGTACTTATAGTATATCCAAATTCTTGTGTAGTATATCACCATGCTCTTTTTGGATTTTTATGGGCACTTGCAGCACATTTAAGTTTTCACACACTTTAACATTATGGTTTCCATCCTTGCTGACACTTGGATGTCTTTTCCGCCCTGTTTCATAGGGCTGGGCTCCACTTCCTGTGTTATGATTGATTAGTGACTGATAACGAGGCTTGGTTGACGCCTCTGAGCGCACCGCCGTCGTTGTCCTGATGCGCGCATGACGTCATCGCGTTATACGATAGTGAGGCTTGGGTGACAGCTTGGAACGCATCGCCGCCGTTACCCAGCCATACGCGTGAAGTCATCGTGCCTAAACGAGGCTCGTCACAGAGTGTGGAGCGCAGCGGTATCGCTGCACTCTTACCTATTGGACGGAGACAGTGATAGTGAGGCTTGGTTACGGATTAACCATCCGGACCACTGCTAACTCATTCCTGCCTCATAATTTCACTATCTGGGTCTCACATCTTAATATAAGTCCCGACTGTCTAGTCCTTATAAATAAGTGGCTTCAAAATATCAAGCCTATAACTTATGCCCCCCTAAACCGGAAATAAGGTCATCTGATTCACTTCCGGTTTCGGACACTTCCAGTGGGGGTCATTATTTGTCTGTCTATAAATAGAGCGGTGGGGTGAGAGGGTTCCACACCCCAGAAGACGACTTTTTTAGTTGAAACATGTCGGGTGGACCCTTACAACTACCGCTACACGATTGATACGCTAATTTTATCTGCAAAAAATGTGAGTCTGTTTTTTACTGTTACTTTTTAAATAAATCCTTAGTTCATACGTTATTATACTATGTGAGTGTTTTCATTCCTGACATGCAATACGAATCTTTCGCATGGCCTATGGTGGTATATCTATTAATGTGGAAGTCGTGCTGACCAATTCCTCCCCCCCATGGTTTGTGTGACGAAGACATCTGACCGGATAATACATCTAGACCTGTTGGCCACTACTTCCGGTAAGCCTCCATAGTTTCTGGTGATGGTCCTGGCACTGTCTTCAAACTTCCGTGCACCTCTGGTCTTTTATGGTCCATTTATCTACCAGGCTACCGGGTTGAAAGTTTTTCTGCACGTACAAAAGAACACCTGTCCATTATTGCTTATACACTGATATCACGGATTTTTTTGGTGTTTTGGACTTTATATCTGATAATTGCTTATGCACTGATATCACGAATTTTTTTGGTGTTTTGGACTTTACATTTTGATATTTGTTTTTAATGTTTATTTGAATTGAACACATATATGTATTATCATTTTGCTTATTAGTCACTATCACATGTGCTCACGTGGCATTTTTTTGGTTCACATTGTAATTTTGTGATGTCATTCAATGCTTATTGCTATTAATAGCGCCACACTTTGAATTTTTTTTTTTTTTTACATCAGAATCAAGTTTATTGTCAGTCAAAGCAAGTTATACAAAAGCATAACATAATAAAGGTACATAAGATTGTATTGTTGTATAAAATGTGATACAATGAACATCTCATACAGTACTATACAGCATGTACAACTATGTTATCAAAATAAAAACATCAGAAAAAAGTTTAAAGTATGATCTAACCTTGAATAACTATACTCCAGTAGTGAACGTTGAGTCAAACGGATCTGTGCCTAAAGGCTATTCATGAATAAGTGTCATTTTAGGTACCTTGAAAGGTCGTTATATGATTCATGTTTTGGCCCCGGACCTTGTGTAGTTGAATCTATCGGATTGATTATACTGTATCGATTATCTCAGGTTGGAATCCTATGAAGGATGCGGATAAAGGTGCATGGTCGGCAGGTGAGAGCGAAAATCTTTATGGGTCCGCTCTGTCATGCGTTCAAATGTCAATTATTAAAGTGGGGTCCTGGGGATAACTCCGTGGGAAGTGCTACTCTTTAGTGCAATATGTCTCTGGACGAGTTAACGTGTAATAGGATTGCGGTCACCGGACCACAAGCAATCCTACTCGTAGGTGGGTAGGTAGGTTGGAAATTCCTATCGTGAGGGGATGGGAAGATTAGAAGGTTAGAGGTCTTAGGTATGCGAGGAATGATTCGAACTAGACTGGATTACTTATTATGGCTTAGTCGTCTGTACGAAGAGTCTTAAGTATGTAAAGTGGAGTTCGAGAAGTAGGGTGGAGTATAAGAAAGTGGGGGAGTATGGATGTAAGAAGGGCAAGAAAAGAAGAAGGGTATCTTGCTAATATTGAGTATGAGTATAGTGAGTTAAGTGGGTATAGTGAATATAGTGAATAGAGTGAATAGTGAATAGTGAGTCCTCCTCCGACAGAGTCCCAGATATTCTTATAAGATCTTAGGACAAGAGCTCCTTATATTCAACTGTCGTCTGGAAATGTTGCCAGCAAGACCAAATAGATCTGAATTTGGGGGATGTATCGTTTGCTTGGTGGATCAGTTCCTCCATTTCAGCTACTTTTGATATACGATTGAACCAATCTGCAATCGTCGGGGGTTTAGAAGATTTCCATAGAGTTGGGATGCACATTTTGGCCGCATTTATCATATGTAGTGCGAGAGAGCGGTTGTATTCTTTTTTTGGAATTGAGGAGTGGTGTAACAACATTTGGGCAGGGGTGAATTCAATCTGATAGGTGGTAATATTAGTGGTAATACGTTGGACTTCTTTCCAGAAGGGTTGAATAAGTGGGCACGACCACCATAAATGGACCATGGAGCCCTCTGCCTCTGAACATCTCCAGCATGTGGGAGGGATAGAGGGGGATATTTTGTGGAGTTTAAGGGGGGTTTTGTACCATTTAGAAAAGATCTTAAATCCGTTTTCCTGTGCAGACACATTAATCGAACCTTTGTGTATATAGGAGTATATGTTTTCCCATTCTTGGTCTGATAGATCTAAATCTAAGTCTCTTTCCCAAGCACGAGTGGCAATGTTGGATTTGGGTGTGTGGTCCGAGAAAAGTAGAGCATATATTTCTGAGATCACATGTCTCTGTGGTTCTGTCTTGGAGCATAGAACTTCAAACGGGGTGAGTTGCCTGGAATAATCTGTATTGTATGGGGGATGGTCAAGAAAGTGTCATATTTGATTATAAATCCAGGATGGAAAAGGTTTTCCAGACATGTGTGTGGGCAAGTTTGTAATGGCTTGGAAGGATTTTCCGGAAAAGAAGTGTTTTGCGCGGATGTCGTCTTGGGGCCAATATCCCTTAAGGAATGTATTGGAACAACCCGGTGGGAAGTCTGCATTGTTTCTGATTCGTGTTAAGGGGCTTGGGATGGAGGAAATATGGTGTTTTTGGCATATTGACTTAAATGTGTGAAGTGTGGAGGAAATCAATGGATGTTGTGAGCATACCGGAGAAATCTGTCTTGTGGGTGTCCAAGGTAGTAATTTAACAGGGATCGGTGAGAATTCATTTTCAATTTGCGTCCAGGCTTTGGTTTGGGAGTGGACAGTCCAGTCAACTATTCTGGACAATTGGCACGCCTGGTGGTATTTCGCAATGTCTGGGAGCGCTATTCCTCCTTTTAATTTGGGCAGAGAAAGTCTTGCGAAACTCAGCCTAGGATGGTTTTTCCCCCATATAAATTCGCTGCAAGCCCTGCGGTATGATGCAAAGAAGGCTTGCGGTAGCCTTATGGGAACTGCTTGCAAAACATATAGAATTCTTGGTAGAATGTTCATTTTGATTATTGAAGTTTTCCCAAACCAGGAAAAGAGTCCCGTTGACCAGGATTTAAGATCTTTTTGAATTTGTTGGAGGATCGGTATATAGTTTTTGAGATAAAGGTCAGAAAGGTGTGTCGGTATGCGGATCCCTAGGTAGGTAATCGCATCACGAGTCCATTTGAAGGGGAAGTTAGATTGACATGTTTCTAAGGTCTCTTTCTGTAAGGAAACGTTCAGGGCTTCGGATTTTGAAAAGTTGATTTTTAGGTTGGTCAAGAGGTTGAACATATTAAGGTCCTTAAGTAAGTTGGGTAGTGTAATGTGGGGTTCAGTCAGATATAAGAGAATGTCGTCTGCGAACGCAGATAGCTTGTATGTAGTCTTTGATATGGAGACACCTTTGATGTCTGGATTAGATCGAAGACGTTGAAGGAGTGGCTCTAAGGTGAGAATGAATATTAACGGGGAAAGCGGGCATCCCTGACGTGTCCCGTTTGACATGGAGAAGGCATTCGATAGGTGTCCATTAACACGGACCTGTGCGGTGGGGGAAGCATAGAGGGCCATTATAAATTGTAACATACGGTCTCGTATACCGATCTTTTTAAGTACTTCCTCCCTATAGTCCCACGCCACCCTATCGAATGCCTTCTCCGCGTCCAGCGACAGGAAGAATCCTTGCTGTTGTTGTGAAGTTAACCATTTGTGTATGTTGATTGCCTTTGTAGTGTTGTCTCTAGCCTCCCTGCCAGGTATAAAACCCACTTGGTCAAGTGAGATGAGGTTCGGCAGGAGAGGCAGGAGACGATTAGCTAATATCTTGGCGTATATTTTGAGATCAACATTCAAAAGGAGATAGGGCGGTAGTTCGATACCTTAGAGGCATCTTTATTGGGATTAGGGATTACAGTTACATGCGCCGTTAGTAGGTCTCTAGGAGGGGGGTTGTCTGAAGACAAGGAATTGAACGCCTGCAGGAAATGTGGTTTGAGGGTTTCAATGTAAGTTTTGTAATATCCGGTCGTTAAACCGTCGGGGCCGGGGCTCTTACCAGTCTTCAATTGTTTTAGAACTACGTCTAATTCAGCTGGGGATATGGGTCTTTCCAGATCGGTTGCTTCATCAATCGATATATGCTTAGGGCAATAATTCATGAGAAAATCCTGGATGGCTTTTGTTCTGTGGGTGTTTACCCTCTGTGTGTTGGGTGTATGTAGGTTGTAAAGCTGGGAGTAATAATGTACAAATTGTCCGGCTATTTGGTCATTGGAAACTAATAGTTTCCCAGTCGGGTCTATAATTGAGTGGATTGTTGTTTTTGCATTTTTGGTTCGGAGCGCTCTAGCCAAGATTTTGCCTGATTTATTGCCGTATTCATAGAATATTTTTTGAGATAGTATATAATTGCGTTTTGTTTGTTTGTGAAGAGCCTCTAAAAGGTCAGATCTAGCTTTGAGCAGTTCCGGGAGTTTTGTCATTGCTAGTGAGTTTTTGTGTGTTCTTTCTAATGATTGTATCCGTGTAGTCAGTGTATTTATGTGCTCCTGTCTTTCCTTCCTACGTTTGGCTGAGAGTGCAATTAGTTCTCCTCGAATGGTGCATTTATGTGCTTCCCATCTCAACATAGGTGAAACATCCGAGGAGTCATTTTCCTTAAAGTAAAGCAAGAGGCGTTCTTGTATGGTGTTCATGGTTGCGATATCCGTGAGAAGTGAGGGATCCAGGCGCCAAATATGGGGTCGGGGCAAAGTGTGTGAAAATGCTATCGTCATGGAGATTGGGTGATGATCTGAAAGATACATGGGGTCAATGGTGGTTGTCATTAGCATCGGCAGGTCCCTTTGCGATATGAATAGATAGTCTAAGCGAGAGTATCTGTTGTGAGGAGTCGAGTAGAAAGTGAAATCTTTCTCGTTCGGGTGAAGTGTGCGCCAGGAGTCGTGTAGTGATAGTTCTTTCAGTTGTGCTTTAATTGCACGTAGCGCGCTATATGGTAGGCTGGAGGCACCGGTCGAGGTGTCGTGTAATGGGTTCAGAGGAAAGTTGAAGTCTCGTCCTAGTATAAGAATGCCGTCTTGGAACACAGTGAGTTTTTGTAAGGTGGACCTGAAGAAGGGTACTTGTTTCGTGTTGGGTGCATAAATGTTGGCCAAGGTTATTCGTTTTCCGTGAAGTGTGCCTTTAACAAAAAGGTATCGTGCTTCCGTATCTATACAAGTTTATGTAACGTGAAACGGGCAATGTTTAGCAAATAGGATGGAGACTCCTTTTGATTTTGTGGAGCTATTAGTTGCGTGTATGAAGGTTGGGAACCGATAGTTGGAGAGTTTGGGGGTGGAGCCTGTTCTAAAATGTGTCTCCTGGAGAAAGACAATGTCCGCTTTGTTTTTATGTAGGGAAAGTAATAACTGAGAGCGTTTTTCAGGGATGTTAAGTCCCCGTATATTTAGGGATATTATCTTGATTGTTTTATGTTTGACTGATGTAGTTTGCGGCATTTTGCTGTTGTGTTTAAAAGTTAGATGTGTTGGTAAATGAGGACGGGAGGACTTTGTATAGCTGTGAGGCTCTGTCGGAGGAGGAAGAGGAGGGAGTCAGAAAGGGGATTAGACTGAGTTAGCAGAGAGTTTGCGTCTTTAGAGGGGGGGGGTATGAAAACACTTAGGTGTTTTAGAACGGGTATGGGGTACTAAGAACGCGTTACCGTTGTGTTGAAGTCCAATTCTTAAAGGAGTGGAAATGGTCCGGTGTCTTCGCGTGTGAATGTGTTCGTTTCCGGCGATCAGCGAGATCCCTCTCGCTGATCCGAAGAGAATGAATACCTGTACTTAGGTATGTCCGGAATGAATCCGTGGCGTGTAATGAAGTCTGATTCGTAGAACAGCTAAAGTGTTTGTGGGCGCCACTGAGGTGAGGCGCGGCTGAAATCGGTATGAGGAGGTGGGTTTTCGCAGAGGAGGGGCTACCCGCTTGGCAGGGAGGAGATGTGAGCTTATGTAGGAGGTCTAAACTTGTGCTAAACTAGTGTAATATTTAAATCTCGGGATGGTATGTTTCGGGTTGGAGGATTATTTAATATTGGGATCAGAGTTGATAGAGCAATGATGTAGGAAAGCAAAATATTTGTCTGGAGGTATCTATAGATCAGAATCAGAGCTTCGTCTGAGTGTGTACTCCGCGTGCCCCTGGTTCGTGACACTTACTGTTCATGGCGCCGTCTAGGCAAGAATCAACTAATGCTTGTCTCGTACGTAATACATGGTTTTAGATTACCACATATATAAAAGAATCCTAGACAAACCTTAAAAGTGACATATTATTAATAAACGTTAAATAAAGAAAACTCATAACCGTGGAATCCCATGCACATCATGCTGTCAACCTTGGCTTAACCAGAGTGGACTGAGTAAGCTGCTACTCTCTGTGTTGGGTGTGTATGTCCTAGCCCTGTGGCTGAACTGGACAAGGTTCAGTGAGATGTGTGCATCATCTGAGGCATGTTGCGTCTATCTACCGGGCCATCTGCTGGTAGGTATGAGCCTTTAGATTGAGGCAGGTGGGCACAGGAGCCACGCAGCAACCTAGCCCGGGGTTACATAGAGATGTGTAGTAACATCTGAAGCGTTTATAGTCCGGGTGGCATCTAAACTCCCACAATACTGTGTGCACAATAGGAACCAGCATGTATATCAGTCTACTACGTCTCAGATCAACAATGCTTACGTCAGTGGAGGTAATCTATTCTGTGGGAGATGAACTGGAGCAGTGAGGTCAGTAGGCCTCTCGGCCTTCTGTGAGGGATGATGTCTTGCGTTGATGTTATCCATTTTCAGCAGAGCCTTGTTTATAATGATGTAATACAACTGAGATTAAGCAAGATGTCATCTACGGGTCTCGCTGTCTGAATAATGTCGTTTATTGTTGGAGCTTGTGGGAAATATGATGCATCAGGGGTATCAGCCATCGCCCGTGGGCGTAGGCGAAGTCACGTAACTGTTTATCGGCACAATTATGAGTCCATCTAATTAGGAAGTCGGTACTAGGACCCTAGATCAAAATTATATATCATCATGCTATCACTATAGTTTCATAGGAAGTGATGACCCGTGGGATTCGTGTCCCCCTTACTTATACACAGTAAGCGGGGTAGTTGGGATAGTGCCTAACTTAAATGTGTCAGTGCAATAAGCAATTGTGATCACAGCGAGCTGTGTGTAGGGCAATAGCCATGCGAGGTCCTGGCAAACCTGTGCCTCTTTGCTCTCAGCAGTGTGCTCGGAACATCTGTTATGTATTGTTCAATTGTAATAAAATAATGTATATTTTCTCGGAAAACATTCCCGCGAGTCATCACTCCACTCAGCCCTGTCTAGAAATGGCTAGAGAATATATACTGATAGGTAAAGGATAACATAAGGAAGTAAAAGGTGGGTTACAGCATGAGGGCTAAGATTTACCATGTGATTAATAGTGCTTAGTGGTCTCCCTCCTCCTCCGCTTAAAGCGAGTGTGAGTGAGGTTTCAGAGCAAGAAAGGATACGTTGACTTTGTGCACAAAAATGTCGGGCATGACCAAAGCCGTGTGTGTAGAACTGTCATTTCTTGAGAGTTCTTGGTTTCTTCCTGCAGTGAAGATACTTTTGACCCGTAGCTCCTGTGACTGCACCCATCATCATTCGGTGTGTTTTCAGTCTCCTCGATGGTAATGTAGCGTTCGGAGCAGACTGGGATAGACCGGTACAGGTGCTTAGGGCTGTAGGTAGATTGGAAGTTAGCAGTTATTGTTCACATGGCAGGATACAAACCAGGAGAAAACTGGAACAGAACTTAGTGTAACCCTTGAAACGAGTGGCCGTGAGTAAATCGAATCTCCATTTATCGCACATTCTGGCGTCACTGATCAGCGGTCCCGGCGTGCTCTCCTGGTCTTTGGTGTGTCCCGCGGGTCGGTACCTCTATCCGAGCTTGGCGTATGGAGCTGGAGTCTTGCTTCGGATGGAGATCGCTGCCGCCTGTAGCGGAGTGGCTGAGTGTCCATCGGTTCGCTTTCAGGCGGGTGTTTTCTGGACGCCGGAGGGCGGAATTCCTCATACCATTCGGGCACATCCGTGAACGGTATGTTTAGGGTGTCGCAGAAATAACGGAGATCTTCAGGCTCTCTGAGTAGTGCAGTGCGACCTTGATAGGATGCTGACAGTCCGAATGGAAATTTCCATCTGTACGGGATTTCCTTGGAACGTAGTACTTCCAGCAGGGGGCGCAGTTCTCTCCGACGTTGCAGTGTAATCGTTGAGAGGTCTTGAAAAATGCGTATGTCAGCGCCATTGTGTGATAGCTTTGAAGCCATTCGGGCCTGTCGTAAAAGTTCTTCTTTCAGTTGATAATCTATAATATGACAAATCACATCCCTAGGTGGGTCCGCTTCTCTCCCCCGTGGACGTAAGGCGCGGTGTATGTGTTCCATGCCTATGGGGGTGGTGGGGGGTTTGTCCAGGAGGGCGTTAAAGAAGCCGGAGACCTCTGCTTGGAGCCTGTCAGTTTCAATGGATTCCGGCAGGCCTCTCACCCGCAGATTATGGCGCCTGCCGCGATTGTCCAAATCCTCCATGTGTCGATTTATGTCCCGCAGCTGTAGGGTGTGTGTATCCAGAACCTGACACGTACGGCGGAGCACAGTGGAGTGGGTTGTGGTCGTCTTCTCCACATCCTGGACTCTGCTTGCTATCGCTTGAATGTCGATTTTGAGATCCGTAATTGCCGCTGTCAGAGCTGCCGTGAGGGTGTTTTTAATATCCAGTGCTTCTGAGTGCAAGTCCTGGAGGCTGGGTTGTGAATTCAGCGTGAGAATCACCGCTCCATTGTCTGGGGGCGATCTGGTTTCTGCCGTTGGGCCTGCCGTCTGAGGTAAGCCTCGTGCAGGCGCCATGTTGCCAGAATGGGAGCGGAACATTTCTGGAATATTCTGGCTGATCCTGCCAGTCAGGTCGTGCGGGGACCTTGATCTGGAAGCGGAGGAGCTGCGGGATGAAGTCCCCATGTTTTCTGCGTGGTAGGGTGGGTAAGTAACCTCCGTTATAGTTATTAAGTCCTCTCTGCCAGCGGGAGCAAAAGACTTAAGCTGCCATCTTCTCCCGAGGTCAGGCCACGCCCCCCTTGAATTTTTTATATTACCTCAATTGCCTCCACTAATTCCCTCTGTCTTCTGCTCACTGCCAGCTATCGCTGGCAGTGAGCAGAAGGCTTTAGGGCACCTATTGTGAATGAGCATTGAGGAGATGGGGTGGAGGGGAGGTCCAAAAAAGGACAGGACCTGAAAGCTATGCTGCTGAACCTAGTCGCAACACATGGAGGAGAAGCCAAGTTTCAGCCTTTTCACCCTGGAGCCTCAAGGACCCTGCTCCAACAATGAGTGCAGGGTTTTCACTGCTGACTATCCTCATTGAGGTGCTGCTCTCACCCAGCTATTTAGTGCATAGTGTTTTGTTATGGATGCAGTACCTAAATGGTTGTTACTTGTACCAGTGGTACTGTTGGAAGCTGATACAGAGGCCAAAAGAGAGAGGCCAAAACAATGGCCTAGTGGTTAACCCTTCTGTCATGCACCACTGGGGCATTGGTTTAATGTTCTCCCTATGCTTATATGAGTTTCCTCTCTGCACTCTGGTTTCCTCCCAGACACCAAGACATGCTGGTAGGTAAATTGGCATACATTTCTGGCTCTTAATAAATGCCTGTAATAAAAGGCACACACTGAAGAGCTCTTTCAATTTTTTCCTATTTAAGTGCTTGGCTACTGCCCTGGGGGTAGTTCAGTGGTCAGGATTAAGTAATGCAAAGAGTCCAGGAATCAAGATTAAGTAACAGAGAGAATTCTGGGATCAGAAGCAAGTAACTCAGCAAGTTTAAAGGTCAGGGTTAAGTAATGTGCATAGCTCAGGGATCAGGATTAGGTAACACACAGAGTTTAGGGGGCAGGGGAGTACCTAGAACATTTGGCACCCAGGGCAGATCTTATATCTGGCACCTCCCCCACTTTAAAATGTAAAAACACCCACAAAAAAACACCCTCCTTTGCCAATATCAGCGGTTTTGAATTCTGACATTTTTTTAAAAATGGCGCCGTTGGCTGCTGAGTTAACCGGAAGTGACACTGTACTGTCGCTTCTGGGTTTTTACATCAGAGACACGATCAAAGGCAAATCCGGCTTTGTTTGGGTCTTCGGCCAGCTGGCTGGTGGCTCAGGTTTCCGGGTGGGATGGGAGACCTCAGTGGAGCAGTGGGGGGATGGGGACGTCCCCTTCCGTTCCTTGTAATAACAGCCGATGCTGTTCATCCATGGCAGCTAGTGACAATAGACAGGACAGGCAAGAGGTGTCAGTTACTCAGGTGTGAGCAGATCTCACATTTTTGGACAGATCGTGCCACGGTCAGGGAAGCGGAGAGCTGGACTGTAGCTGCTATGAGGGAGACATCAGAGTGAGATGGGGAGACAGCTCACAATACAAAGTATGGCCCATACTTTGCATTGTCTGGGACAGATCTGATCCAGAGATCTCACTGTATGTCAGGTCACCTGGGACCAGGTGACAGATGCACTCTGTAGGAGTCAGAAGTGCACCGCTAAGGTAGTGGACCCGAGGACTGACTGCTGCGGATTGAACCCTGGAAGGTTCAGGAAGCAGGTCTACAGGATAACTAACATGGATCCCAGTGGGAGCTAGAGCATAGATTCCCCAGGGCGCAGAGTATAAGAGCCAGCGGGTGTTCACCAGAGCCTCTAGTGGTGGGGATGGACTGCGCTGCAGTCTGGCTCCAGGTCGCGGCCCCCAGGGTCTCACAGCTCACGCTCACCGTAGACTACAGGAGAAGAGGAAGGAGGCAGCAGGCTGGAACGACAGGGAAGTAAGGGGTAAGCAAAAGGTCAGGGCAACTAACAAACAAGGATAAACATAACACGCCTAAGGTCAGGGTAACACGCAGACAGGGAGAGCCAAGAACAGGCCAAAGTAACCAAGGAAGACCTAATATGATAGGAGATGAAGCTTTAGGCAAGACAAGGAAGGATATCCACTCCTGGTGGAGTGTCCCTACCGACATCTTAACAGGAAGGGTCTGGAAGCAGATAGGACCCCCTGGGAGAACAGTGCCATCAATCGCCAAGACTACCAATGGCGTTGAAAGGGACAAAAGGGTAAGTCTCATGGAAGATGCAGTTTCGGAATCCAGATGTGCCGAGACCGAATGAGAGGAAGCGCCGACATGAAGGAACACAGAAAGAATAAGACAAGAAGGTGAAGATGATACTTCAGGGTCTAATACTCCACCTTCCAGATGTATTAGCCCCGATCGTTTTTCCGGATGAAGAGAACAAGTGTCACAAAAATGACCTTTGGCCCAACAATAGAGGCACAGGCCCAGAGTTCTGCACCTAGCGCATTCTTCAGGAGACAACTTAGTCCAGCCCAGCTGCATAGGTTCCTCAGCGGGCAGGGGGTGCTCCTCGGATCGAAGAGAAGGGACTGGGAGCTCAAGCTGCCTAAGGAACGGGGAGTGCTGGCGTCTTTTTTCCAGGGCCCTCTCCTGAAAGCGAATATCGATCTGGTTACACAAGGTGATGACACCGTCCAGATCAGCAGGTAGGGATCTTCCTGCTAATTCATCCTTCACTCTATCAGAAAGGCCATGTAAAAAGGTTGCAACTAGGGCCTCATTATTCCAGCTCAATTCAGCTGTGAGGATACGGAACTGACGAGCATACTGTCCCACAGAAGTGGACTCTTGACGGAGACATAAAAGAGCGATAGCCACTGAGGAGACACGACCCGGTTCCTCGAAGATATTCCGAAAAAGTTTCAAGAAATCAGACAGGCTAGAAACCACTGGATCATTCAGTTCCCACAGAGGGGCAGCCCAAGCTAGAGCCTCGTTGGACAGGAGGGATATAATATAGGCTACTTTCACCCGATCGGACAGGAAGTTTTGGGGCTGAAGTTTAAAATGAATCGTGCACACACCTGGATTCTGCAACCTGTATATAGCACACGCCTGGATTCTGCAATGTGTATATAGCACACGCCTGGATTCTGCACCCTGTATATAGCACGCGCCTGGATTCTGCAACCTATATATAGCACGCGTCTGGATTCTGCAACCTGTATATAGCACATGCCTGGATTCTGCAACCCCCCCCCCCCATCAGGTTAGCTACACTATACCTGGATGGTGGTAGACACAGCAACCTCCCCCCTTCACTGTCAGACCAGCACAGGGTAGCAGGGCAGACACAAACACTCCTCCAGCCTCTTCTCACAACCCACACACACCTCCTATCACCAGCTCACCTCAGGCTCTCAGCTTCAGCTAGGGAGATCCGGACTCCAGAAGACTGTGTGGACACAGTGTGTAACAGCAGCCGCCCCGGCGGAGAATGATGACAAACTCAGCTCTGCTTGGCTGCACAACAGTGGTGGATGGAGCTACCAGGGGGAAAACAGTAACCAAACCAGGCTATTTCGGCTGCAGCGCTGGGGGTGTTACGGCTTACAAAAAAACAACCAAACTGAGCAGCCAGAGCCAGGGATGCCCTCAGGGTAGTGTCAGGCAGTGTCACCCAACCCGGGTGTGGAGCGCACCCCCATAGCAATGCTACCCGGCCACTGACACCCCCCATCCTGTTAGGGGATCAGGATTAACTAATGCATCAAGCTCCAGGGTCAGGATTAAGTAACACATAAAGTTTAGGGGGTCAGGATTAAGTAATACACAGAGTTTAAAGGATCTGGATTAAAAAACACAGAGTTTGGGGGTCAGGAGTAAGTAATACACAAAGTTCAAGGGTATGGATTAAGTGACACACAGAATTCAGGGGTCGGAAGTAAGTAAAGCACAAAGTTCAGGGGTAAGGATCAAGTAACACACAAAGTTAAGGGGTCAGGAGTAAGTAATGCAAACAACCTAGGGATCAGAAGCAAGTAATGCACAGCTATGCCACCTGGTGTTATTTCCCCCATGTCCAGCATGTGCCTTCTGTTTCCTGGCCATCCCCCAATATTGTTCACAGAAGCCGGTGCAGGAATCCAAAACAGTAATATGGATCACTGTGCACATGCAGGCTGCAGTTTAGACTAAACTGGATTCCTGTTCCCTGCCTTACTAGAACCATTACTTCACCAGGCTGAACTTTGATGATAAGCTCTTTAAATTTACTTACATGTGAATTACAGTGAACTACTTATTGGAATTGTGAAGCCCCCTTTAGAATAAGGGGCCCCCAGATATCTGAGCCCTCCTCTGTGAATAAGTAATTGGTGCAGTACCCCTTGTTACTATTTCGCAAAGAAATGTACAATGAAAATAAGACACTGTTGAAAAGTATTTTATTAACCTCCCCCAAAAAAACATGTCCCACAGTTTAACTTCATTGTCAATCATATTGTTCATCGATGTACATCAATCATTATTTACAATGAACAATGCCCTGACGACCCTCCAACAGAAATATGATGACCTGCTCACAATAATTCTCTCCTGCCACACTTCTATTCTTAATGGCAGAGCTCCCTGGCCAGCTCCTGAACATCAACAAGCCAGCAGATGATGCTGGCTGATGTCTTTGACCAAATATGGTCATCACCATATTTGGTTTATGACATACGTCATAGCCTCCACATTTCTCTCCTGCACACACCTCAACTTGTCATACCCTCTGCACTCCATGCTTCCTATTATCACAGCTTCTGCACACCTCTCCTGCACATAGTGTCCTCTTTCATACCCTTTTCACTCATCTCCTGCACATACTGCCCATTGTCATACCTTCTGTATTTTTCTATTGTACATACTGCCCGCTGTCATACCCTCTGTATTCCTTGTCTACACATAATACCCTCTTTCATACCCTCCACACTCTCCTCCTCTGCATACAGAACTGCATATACTGCACATACTGCCTACTGTCATTACATTCACATTATGCCCAGTAAGACTCTTTTTTAACTTTGTATGCTACATTCTGCAATTGTCTATTCTGTAGCAGTTACACTTTTGCTAGTTTCAGTAATGAAACTCACCTGAAAAATCTCTATGCACAAACCTTTCAGCCAACTTCTTCATGCCTTATGGTTGTATGCTCAGTATGGGTTATTGTGACCAGAGGCACTATGTGAGGGGGCCTCATGTGTGACTGGAGTCACTTTGGGCAGAGGGCTTGTGGAACCCAGCTTAACTTAGAGAGTTCTGGAAACTCCTTGTCCAGCTCGTATTATTTGCAAATTTACATTTCACCACATTCACTGAGCTCTGCGGATATTTCCCTTGCATAGTGCAGCTTTCCTTGCAAAGTGAACAACCTATTTGTCTTTAGTAAATCAACCACAAAGAGTGGAAACATGTTTAAACATCTTTGATTTTAGTTGATATTTTACAGTGGAGGCTGCTGTTTGTTGTGGTACAGAGAATCCTAATCTGCTTTATGTTGGGGATTTATTGGGGGCACGATGAGAAGAACTGTAAGGTTCTTCTGCTTTATGTTGGGGATTTATTGAGGGGGCACAATGAACTATAAGGTTAATTTTTTGCCTCGCTGTCTCTCACGGGGTTGAGCCATCCATTACAGCATTGTAACTGATGTATTTATGTATGTGAAAGTATGTATTTCAATGTCTATTTGCTATGCTCACCATATACCACAACATGTAACAAAAAAGGAAATAAGACAAAGTAAGGAAAAATGGCAATGCTGGTCATACACATAATAATGGTTTTAATAAAAAATAAATAATCTGAAAATTAATGTACTAAAAATGGTAATGCTGGTCATACACATAATAATGGTTTTAATAAAAAATAAATAATCTGAAAATTAATGTACTAAACAGATAATTTTGATCATAGTCCTACACAGTATATAATACAATTCAACTGAATTGGTCAAGTACTTGTTTTGTGAAATGACAACTATTATTTAAATAGTTAAAATGTCTGATCAACCCCTTATCATTGAATGTACAGTATGTGCAGCATAGGAAAGGAGGGCAAGGTGGGATCAACTGAAAAAAATGAAAGGTGATGCAGATAAGGTTGTTCAATTTTGTACCATCTGAGTGGGATGAGAATAGCTCAAAGCAGTGACTAAATAGCATTTTTAGAAGGCACAAGTAGACTGTTTATATTTCTCCACAGCTGATGGGAGCTCCATCAATATATGGCCAGTCTTAAAGTGTCTGTACTTGCCTGTCACATGATTTATCTAGGGTGCATCCTAGGCATAGTAAGAAGGATGGACAGTGGCTTGCCTGATTTATTTTATTGCATTTTATTACATTTATTTGCTGATAAGGCAGAGAAGAATAGAGATAAACTAGTATTGTCATTCATAGGCTGTAATGGGTTATCACTGGACATGCACGGAATAGTGGATGTGCATGCTGGTTGAAGGGAAGATAATCTGGCCTCTTGATTGTCTCCTTTCGTTTCAAGTGTATGTCTAGTTAGTTTTACCATTATAAGTACAGGCACATTAAAGTATTGCCTATTTTTCTTAATAGATACTGTAAGTGACTCCTTATGTGTTTGTGGGCCAAGGATAAAACTGTCCTTACCAATAAAGAGATTGAGCAATCAAACCAAAGTCTTACATTATACTGGGAGTACATTGCAGTATTAAAACAGATACATATAACCACAAGAAGAAATGTTGGGACTTTGCATAAACTACTGTGGTTTTTGCAAACTGAATTAGTAGATTTCATTTTTAATCATTTAAAAACGAAAGGACTTGTGGTCAGTATTATCCATTCATTAGAATATCAGGTAAATTATGTTTCCTAAAATAATATTTGTAGACGCACATAGTAAGTGTTGATGCCCTCACAGTTCACACACGCGTAAAGGGAAGTCAACCATTATACACATTAAATATGTTGGAAAGAGTTAAATCATTTCAACCAATCACAAAGAATTACTTCCGCTTGACTCTACTACTAGGAAGTCAACAGAATTAGTGAGTTATTATTAATTATACTGAGCTTTTACTAAGTGTGATTTCCTTTTTAACACATTCAAAGGAGAAGAAACATGTTTCAAAATATTGCAACCACAATGGTGGCATTTAGCAATGTTTTCCATTTAGTGAGATTTATAGAACTGTGTGGTTTCATTGTATCCGACAACTGTGTGGATTCAATCAAACAGATTTATAGGGAGCACAGGAAATGAATAGGACAATGCATTGTATTATGAGCTAACTAAAGCCTTGTTTGTGATTATACACGCCACTTGAAATTCAAGTAGAACATGCTAAGCAGAATAACTGTGGGCTTTGAACATTAAAAGTTAAACAGTTACAGGGATACCTCACTACTAGAATGCTGGATAATAAGTATAACTCTCTCATGAAGGATTTCCCAACTTGTGCTCCATCCCATTGGACATTTAACATAACAGTTTGTTTTGCTCTTGTGTTTCTCATTTCCATCATGATGTTTCTTTTGTGTTTCGCCTGCTCCAGTGCTTCTTGCCCATTATTATGTTCCGAGATGTGGCTGCATACTACACAATAGCAAGAATCAAGAGCCCTTCCACAAACCTATTACTGCAAACTTTGCACACTTAACAAGCTCTTCTTATATACAATTAAGGCCAGAGATAAATATTGACACACTAGATTATTTTCTAAATTTGTTTTTGTGGAGTGTGCAAGAAATCAGATGGACCAGCATCCTCATTCCTGATATCGCCGCTTCTTGACTAATAGAAACAAACGAAATAAGGACTTCTGTCCACAATGGGTTAGCAACATCCATTGTTGGCTGCCACTAATCGGATTAAATTGGTTGCTAGCTCTACAGCTAGGAACCTAAACTCATTCCAAAAATGTTCACATCTCAAGGGGATGTGTCTTTGTTGCTTTCCTCAGCATCCCTATTTAAATCACACCGATAGAAAGCAGCAAGTACAGACTTGAGATTATAGCAGTGGCTTCTCACAATGCAGACAAAGCCCATCGATGAGATGTAGGGAATAGAACGCCGCAGTTAAACACCATTGAACCATCTTGTCTGGGCTGTGTTTATTACCTTTTTATTGTTGTTTGCAGAATTTATCATGGTCGAGATCCCTGGTTTAAAATAAAACTATTTTAAGATAGCAGCCTGCACAATAGCTGTTGGGAAGGTAACTTCTAGGAATGCAAATGAAATGAATAAAATGAGCATTCAAATAAGAGAAATCTTTTGAAACAGCTTTATAATGTCGAACCACAAAAAATTACAAAATAAATAAAAAGGATCATGCATGCAAAAAAAAATTGGCTCAACTACAACACATTTTTTCTAGTAAGGCTTTTAATATAAAAGCCCCTAACAGAGATTTAATATAATCTCTATTTAGTATATATGTATTTTAGGCTCCTACAGCCAGGCAAGCCTGCGCTGCATTGCATCGAAAGATGTTGTTATAGCCACAGCAACAAAAGGTTAAAGTAATTAAAATAAGGTCAAATTCTAGCAAAGTAAGGCAATATACTATATAAACAAGCAAAGGAGTCAACACAAGCCATAAATATTATCACTCAGAGCTGTGCACATTGCTATAAACCGCCAGTATATTTTTGCGTACAGTCTGATAATTTTCAAAGCTATTGGCAACTTGGGAATTTTTCTTCCTTATCGCTCTGGCTCAGCTAACTTCACTAAAACTAATCAGTGCCGGAATCATTCATTCAAGGATTGCACGATCATGTCTTGCTTTGGCAGTGACAGCTGCCTGAGCCACATTAGCAATGCAGATCAGTCAGCCTAATAGGTTAATGCAGAACACGCGAAAATTAGGTTTAATCCCCAGTGAAATAATCTAACATTTTCACATTTCTTGATGTTGGGATAGAGACATTGCTGGTGACTCAATTAGGTATAATGTAGATCAAAGCAAATTTACCTTCTGGCTGAACCTTTTCTGCCGTGGAGATAGGAGAACAGAAAGGTGCCTGATTAAATGTATATAGCTGCTGGTGAAATAGTCTCAAAAGCCTGTGTGCATTGGAAAAAAACAAACACTGCAAATGTCTCAATAAGCGTGACACTAAGCTTTATTATACCTCCCATCATTTTATAATTCTTCTACAATGCCCAACATCTCATAAAAGCAATTACGTTTCACTGGGACTAATATCTGTGTTGTTATTTAAATTGTGAGCTCTTTGACACAGTGCCTAGCCCTTCACTCTCAGGCTTATGTTAGATTGCATTTATTATATTATATGTATTGTTTCATCTGTCTTTCTTGTTGAGGAAGGTTTTAGAAAATGGACATATACTGTATTATTCTATAATGAAAATATTCTTGTTTCCACAGATAACTTAGACTATAACGTAATGGATTTAGATTTCTTTTTAAGTAACATTACCTCATTCTGCATACTGGTTTGTAGATATTAATATTATACAAACCAACTGTAAAAGTGTGATATTTATCATAGTCAATAAAATTGTTCAAGTCATACTGCCATATATAAAACTATATATATAGATATATATATATAGATCTATCTATCTATCTATCTATCTATCTATCTATCTATCTATCTATCTATCTATCTATCTATCTATCTATCTATCTATCTATCTATCTATCTATCTATCTATCTATCTATCCATCTATCTATCTAGATATAGATATATATACACATACAGTACACACACAGTATATAACAGTTTTTTCCTCAAGCTTCTACAATAATATACATTGAAATGTGGATTCTGTGTTTATACTGACATGCCAAAAACCTACTAAAGCTGTAAAAATTCTTCTTCTGCTACTTTAATGATATACATATGCTTGGAGATGTTATTATATTAATAAGTCCTTTACGGGTTGTCAGATGGCCAGGCATACATCTGCACCCTCCCTCTATCTCTCTGATGTCACTACATTCATATTACAACAGAATATTGCAAAAGTCATGTGTACATATGTAAATGCATACATATACAGTCTGTATATATATAAATATAAATATATAAATATATATATAATTATATATATATATATATATATATATATATATATATATATATATATATATATATACATATATATATATATATATATATATACATATATACATATATATATATATATATATATATATATATATATATATATATATATACATATATATATATATATATATATATATATATATATATATATATATATATATATATATACACACACACACACACACACACACACACTTGGTCATGGTTTGTTGAAATATCTGTAAACCCTTGCATTCTGTCACATTTTCCTAAATTATCTGTAGCCCCTTGCACTTTGAAAATGCTATATAATAATAATAATAATAATACATAATATTGATAATCAGAATAATTATAATATTTCTAAGATCCTAATTACCCAAATCTAATTTGGTATAGTATAGTCATGAAAGGACATGTGTATCTGAGCTGTTTAATTTTATTGAATGCAAAAATGAAAAGCAAAAAAAAAAGAATATGTCAATAAATACAGTAAATGCGGGAAGCAAATCAATAATGATTAGTATATGAATAATCAATGTTGCCTAGTCACAAAGTAATCTGTAAATCCTGACATCCTGAACTTGCCAAATTTCTGTTTTTTCTCCTTGTGCTGACATCTTAATACTTAATCCTCCAGTGTTGTCAAATCAGTTTACTATAGACAACCAATCAAGTAATTATTCCTAAATTATATTTGCCCATCTCACATTGATTGGTTATTCTTTTCTTATTGGCTAAGCTCATTAATTCCGAGCAGCTTGCTTATTATGCCTTTCACATCATGTTCTAATTCAGAGCCTATCTACTCACAACAGCCTGCTGATGTTTCAAGATGCCATGCGGAAAAAGGGGTTCCAGTGATCTATTGCATTGTCTTCTGCCGCAACTACAATTCACAGTGCTGATTAACTTTGATGTGAAAACTAATGAGATAAGGCATGTTATCAAGGCAGACCTGATCGTCATCCCATTTATGCAACGTTTGCCATCAGCGATGACAAAAAAAAAACTAATGAAGATGTATCTGACAGCAAGATGAGCTAGTGCAGAATTCAGAGCCTTGCAGTGAGTGCTGTCCCTCCAGCCCATCACTTTGCGTGAAAGATGGAAGAATTAGCTTAATAATGAAAACACTTCACCTAAATGAACAAATGTTTACATTAAAATAGCCAGATGATAAATAGATGTGAAAAGATTTGATGCCTCGTTGAGTCTTTACACTCTTATGCCCCGTACACACGGTCGGATTTTCCGATGGACAATGTCCGATCGGGGCGTGTTGTCGGAAATTCCGACCGTGTGTGGGCTCCATCGGACATTTTCCATCGGATTTTCCGACACACAAAGTTGGACAGCAGGAGATAAAATTTTCCGACAACAAAATCCGATCGCGTCAATTCCGACCGTGTGTGGCCTGTTCCGACGCACAAAGTGCCACGCATGCTCAGAAGAAATTCCGACACGGGACAGCTCGTTCTGGTAAACTTAGCGTTCGCAATAGATACAGCACTTTCGTCACGCTGCAATGTTCAAAATGGTTTAATACAGCGCACTCTCTTCTTCTTTATAATGTGACAAGAATTAGGTAGTTTTGATGCTCATATTCACACACACTTCTCACAAACTTCTTTCGTTACTATTTATCGGAATTCCCTCAATATATTTTGATTTCTCAATATATTTTGATTTCTCACATCTGACAACATATTTTTTTTTTTTTTTACTTTAATGTAGATTCTTTTTTTGTGTTTCTCTTTTTTAATTGTTTTTTTTGGTGATTTTGATTTGTACTCCCGAAAATGTTTGTGTGTTTTTTGTGACAAGTTCCCACAACACCATTGATATGTTGTTCTATTTAATCTGTAGGAGATTGTTTGGTGTTGTTGTCCCTTGTTAATTTCACATTTTATGTTTTTAGAAATGTACCTGAATCGTCACCAACAAACTGTCCTTTTTGGATGAAAACACACACAGGAGAGTAGAATTTACCGAAAAAAATTTTATTAAGGGGTCACAACTATAAACAAAGAGGGAGGCAATGCTGGAGAAACTGCCGAAATTGGCGAAGCCTTGTACCCCCAGGGCAGACATCAATTATTTAAAAGCAAAATTGGTAGCCTGAGGAGCCCATATCTAAGGGAGGGCAGTCTGGTCCAGAAGTCCCAGAGATCCGGAAAGCAGCAGATGACATCTGTGCCCCCAGGTTGTGGTCATACGAGAGACTGCATCTTCTGTCAGACCAGACTGAACCAAGGGCAATCACTCTCAGGTGTTCCTTCCACGCTTCCTTCGAGGCTTTGGCTGTGGTGGTGGAGTTGTGGCAGCAGGAGGAGGAGGAGGAGGATCGTCGATCTCAATGACATCCGTCTTGTGTGTCAGTTCCCCACTCTCCCCCTTACGTAGGACTTTATAAATCAGGTCCTCAGAGATCTTGCGTTGGCCCTCCTGCATGCCCTGCAATTTGGTGGCAGCCATGCAGGCAAAGGCCTCTTCAGGACTGGGGAAGGCTCTGAGGGACGCCGAAGCCTCCTGGATCAGCCTGTATGCTGAATCCTGCACAGGACTGGGAGTCATCTTCCTGGCTCGTTTATGTGGCAGGCGGAGGGGAGGAACCTAAGACTCAGTCAGGCTGCGACTTGTCCCAGGCTTCTCTTGGCTGACACTTAGTCCCGCCTCCTCCTGGCTGACACTAATCCCCGCCTCCTCCTGACTGCCACTAATCCCCGCCTCCTCCTGACTGCCACATTCCACAACCTCCTCCTGGCTGAGGTCTTCCTGTGTATGAAAAAGGGACATAGTTTTAGTATTTTTTACATCAATCACACACAATTTTCACCTCCTGACTGCTGCAAATTGAATGTTAACAAATATAACTGACTATCATTCTGAGCCCAGCATTTTGCATTCTTGTCCCAATTTTGGGTGCCCACTACTGTCTATTGATATGTAAAACACTTTTTTTAATCAGCAATTAGTGATCAATAATAACATCTAGTAAACATGATTTATTTATTGCCCAGAAATCTGTAGAAGAATGCTATACCTGACTCCAGCTGGGCTCCTCCACTTCTTCCTGGCTGGAAGGCCCAGGTTGGACATCAGAAGCCTCAGCTGGGATGGAAGGAAGCGTGGAAGGAAGAGTGGAGAGGGATTCCCTGACTTCAGTGTGGTCTGACAGAAATCGCAGTCTCTCATAGTACCAGAGCCTGGGGACATAAACGTCATCTGCTGCAGCTCTGGATCTCTGGGAATCTGTGACCTTCTTGCGCTCCCTCAGATATGTGCTCCTCAGGCCACCAATTTTTGCTTTTAAATAGGGGATGGTTGCTGTGGGGACCACCGGCTTCACCAACTCCAGCAGTTTCTCCAGCACTGCCTGCCTCTTCTGTTTGTGATTATAGTGGGGGTGTCTCACTTGCCACAGACAGGGCAGCTCCCTGTACTTGTCAATGAACAGGGGCAGGAAATTGTGGTCGTTGAACCCATCCATTTTCTCTGCAAGAGACAACACAAGACAAACCCTAATGTCAGGCCAAACTCCCCTAATCTTGTTACAATATAGGCTTCCATTTCGAAGCAGTATAGGCCCAAGTTTAGATCCTACCTTCGTTAGCACGATCGGCGTCTCCGATGCTCCTTCCTCCGCTCACAGATCGTACGTAAGACGCGCGCGTTACGATTTATACACACTGCGCATGCGTATAACTCCGCCCGCCCCTGACGTTCTTTCTAGTCTATTCCCCGCCCCTTTTCGTTCAGCGCAGTGGAGGAAGAGCACATGGCGGATAGACAGCAGGATCATGCTAATTACAGCAACGAGGAGGAGGAGGAAAGGCCGGAGCCTGAAACGTCCCGAACCAGAAGGAGATTAAAGGACTCAAATATGTCCTTTGGGGAGATTTTGGAGATGGTGGACATCCTGAAGAAGGCCGACTATGACGGAAAGTATGGGCCTTACCCCAACCACAATGTCCGAAAGGCCAAGATCATGGCGAAAGTGGTCAGGAGTCTGCACCGGAAATTCGGGGTACGACGATTGAAAGATCAGCTCAGGAAGCGGTGGTCGGACCTGAAATTACGAGAACATGAGCAGTACAGAAAGATCCGGAGAGTGCTGCAAAAAAGTAAGTATTTGTGCTGTGTTCCTATTCTTTTTGTGTTTATTACGTTCGTGCTGCTCCATGTGCTTTTAGGAACTGTTGTACAGTTTAAAATGGCAACTTTCATGTTCATGGGCACATTATTCGTTCGGATCACACATTTTTATTTCGGACAATAAAATACCATTGTTTAGGCCATATGCATTTGGCCACCATTTTGACGCCCTATACTTGTCTTCAAAGAATTGGGTTGTGTAGATGGCTTTGTTACTAGAATGAAATGCAAACTAGATTGTGTGTAAGGAGAGGACACTGAGCAGCTGTTTTCACATCTGGACACTGGAGCACTAGTGTGGGACACAAGAACACCATTTTTATTAGGGGGGGGGCACACAGGTGCTCCAGTGTATACTATAGGGGGGTCTCCATCTGTGAAGCTTGTACTAAACAGGTAAAGTATTGCAGCTTGACAAAGGACACTAAAAAAGCTACATCTTGGAACTCGGCTAAAATAGATAACTGTACCCCACTTCCAAGCAATGTTTCATCTTTATAGTTCTGCCATCAAATATCTGTGTGCTAAGTATACCATTTTTGTTTTACATAGGGGAGAAAAGACTCGGAGGACACCCCTCATCCGAGGAGACCACAGCCCCCCCCTCTGGAAGAAGGGGAAATCCCCCCAACACAAGATGAGCAGGAGGAAGAAGACGTGGTGGAACTAGTCACCACAACAGGTGAGTGTCTGCAACCACAGGCTCAGATAAGAGATGGATGGCGGCATTTTTTGGGAAACCTAATTTATTTTGGGGTTCCTCTCTTTTTAGGTGATCGTGAGGTTGTGGATGAAGATTCTTTCACATCCGAAAGTGCCCAGATCCTGATCGGGGAGATCATGGGGTGTAATTTACAATTGGAAAACATCAAGCAAAACATCAATGATGTTATTCCAAAATATAAAAACATCATTGATGTTTTGGGGCGAGTTTAAAACCCCTCCAAATCACTTTCTTCTTTTGTGTGCTACAATGTGCTAAATGTTTTTGTGATTTTTCCCAAAGCCAAATTTGGAGGATGCACACAGTGTGTCAACATGTGCTATCTGCCATCACGGGAGATCAATGGATGCGTTTTTGGGGGTGCAACACCTTCCTCAATTATAAAGTAGCTGTGAAGAAGGGCTTTCTCCTCCAAAACACGTCCCTTGATCCCCCGTGATGGCAGCTAGCACATGTTGACATTCGTAAATTGGTGTGCATCTTCCAAATTTGGCTTTTACTGGGGTGATTTCACCCCATCTGAACGCAATATCAAACACAGTTCCTAAATACTCATGTCTGATATTGCCTTCAGGTTCTACCAAATGTGAACTTTGTAAGATCAAGATTTGTGTCTTTCTTGTGGGTTTTACACAGGCCTGTTTTCTATAAAATGCACATTTTGATTTTGGATAATGACACCACAAAAATTGTTATACAACAAACATGTCGGTTTGTCCGAAAAACCTTTGGTAAATGCACATGTGATTGTGCTGGTATTAAAAAGATTGTTCATCAAGAATGTGTGGATTATTGTCTCAACGCTACAACACTTTTGGGGTGATGTAATTGTTGTTTTATGAGAAAATGGGGGTAATTTCCTATGGGCAAATCCTCTTTGCACTACAAGTGCAGTTTCAGTGCAGTTGCAAGTGCACTTGTAGTGAAAAGTGTCTTTGCATTTAGTAAATAACAGCCAACAGTGCTTTGTAAGGTTACACAATCACGACATTTTCTGCACTCCACACATTTCTGTCAGGGTCAGCTCAAACAAATACAAGCAGTAAATGTCCACAAAGAAGAGCCTGGGGGGAGATGCCTGTCGAGAACTTGAGGTCCTGCAGGCTTCTCCTTGTGGCCAAATACCGCAGGGTAGCGACCAACCTCTGCTCCGCAGTGATGGCTTGCCTCATGCAGGTATCCTGCCTGCTGATATAGGGGGTCAGCGAAGCCAACAAACGGTGAAATACGGGGTCCGTCATCCTGAGAAAGTTCCTGAAATCATCAGGATTATTCTCACGGATCTCACGGAGCAAAGGCATATGAGAGAACTGGTCACGCTGAAGCAACCAATTCTTGGTCCATGAACTCCTCCCCACCCTGTTCATGGACTGGACTTGTGTCAAGGTCAGGAACCCAACACCAAGCCCCCGCACAGCACGAACTGTACGAGGAGTACGCATACGAAACATGGCTAGAAAACGGTCGGCTGCTCAGAACGAAGTAACAGAACGCACTGAAGAACAGCAAGGCCTGTGAAGAGCGACCTGAAAACCAGTAACGAACTAACAAGAATACAATGACTACTTAAAGTCATGCAGAACTTGCTTGCATGCACTGAAGAGCAGATACAAACCCACAAGCACAAACTGAACGGCAGAAAACGATCTGAAAGCCACGAGTCTGAAAAAGCGCGAATCGTCTCTCACCAAACTTTTACTAACGGAATGTCCGAACAAAGTCCGACCGTGTGTACGCCCTATTATTGCCCAGCAAGTTGTCTAGGTAGTGAACACAAGTCAATTCACCAACTGGTCACATGTCTGCAATGCTGGCGATAAGGTGCCCATGAGCCTTCTATGCCATCCTTTTTCAAGTGTTGATACAATACCTAGGGATGAAATTCGGGTTTCCTGTTTGCAGTTCATGGTTTCACCAAATTAATATTGGATTTCACTACTATCACAACCAACTAAACATAATGCACCTTAAGGCTTTTGAAGCTAGGTCAGCTGCTTAAAAGTGCCAATAATAAGGCTTTTGGATAAGTCAGTCCACTCACCATAAAGGGTGGGTTCCCAGCAGCTATACTGACAATGTGCTTTAGCTGTGATTGGTAAAGTATAAGTAGTGCAGTTAATAAATTTATAGAAACAGATTCACAGGGCATGTAGATATAGCTTTTAGGTAGTAAAATGTTGTGTAATTTGGAGGTTGGGTAAGGAAAGAGTTTTGTATCTCAAAGCTGCTACTGCAGCCTCTTCATAGCCTGTAACTTTTTACATCCACTACAGTGATAATAGGCTGCATTTGGTTTTTCACAGGGCACATTCATTAATTGTTGCTCTCTGCAATTATTTTTTTTTACGGTCTGCTTTTCTCTCCAAAGGCATATTTCCTAATTGTTGCTGGCTTCAATAGTTTATTTTCACAGACCCTTTCAGTATGTCCCTTCTCAGATTCACTACACTGATAACAGGCAGCATGTGCTTTCTAACAGGGCATATTTCCTAATTGTTTCTGGATAAAATTGTTTTGGAAGTTTTGGAAAGTTGTGGAAAGAGATGTCCAGCAGACAGGCACTCACAACATGAAAATTATTTTTTTTTAAAGTTAGATTATATTGAATTGTCAGAAATAAATGTTGTTTGCATTGTGAATCTGATATTTTAAAATGAAAGTGTACAGTATTCTGTGGCCTTAGAACTCCTTTAGGGACCAGTATTTGTCTGCAACAACGGATTCATAACTGAGATATTTTTCTATTAATGGGGTATTTTATCCTTTAAATATTTTTTTTTAGATTATAACGTGAGGTGATTAGAGTAAATCAAGCAGTGATTGCTGGCAGTTCATTCAAGATCTTTCGTTTTTCACAGCACCTTACTGCATCCTTTAAAAAAAAAAAACAGAACACCGTCCTTACCCCAGGGGCAAAAAAGAACTGTAATTCCATAATATAATGGTTGACACGCAAAATAAAAATAACAAAGCCTACTATATCTGCATGTAGAGCCACTGCTTCTCAATTTAGGCCTGCCTGACTTTTTTTTTAAATAGGATTACCTAAATTTTATTCCAGCTGTGTTATATGTGGTACTACTTTACTGCACAAGTATGCAGGGATGTGCTACAAACAAAGGGCAACTTTGCCAGGACCCCAACAAGTGTACAGTGTTTGGTCTTGAAATTAAAGTCTCTAGAAAAATTAAAAAAATGAAAATTATCTGACCTAAAAAACATAATTGTGGGGGGGGGGGGGGGGGGGGGCAGCCAGCACATGGACATAAACTTTACCCCTTGCCTTACAATAGGATTTCCCCCCTAAAGTTTCTGCTTCTTGCCCTTCCCCCTGCATTGTTAAACTGGCAAGCAGCCCATGGCCATAGTTTCTCTACCGCAGCTATGCCTCCAGTGCCCTGACTATATTGAAAAAAAAAAGTAATAATATACAATATGTCACATTTTCTCCTTCTTTTCCTCACTGCCAGCACCCCAACCATCCTCCTCTTCGTATTCTGATGCAGTCAGCAATCGTATGGTTAAGGAGCTGCCTCTAAGTGGTGCCTGCTAAAAGTAACACATTTTGTGCTTCCTATGGGATGGTGGCAGTAGATCGGCCATGGGATTAGGAATATGAAGTGTTGGCGTAACAAATGCTTTAAGCCTAAAGTGGTTGTAAAGGCAAAAGGTTTTCTATCTTAATGCAATTTATGCATTAAGATAAAAAGCCTTCTGCGTGCAGCAGCCCCCCTAATACTTATCTGAAGTCCCTCGAACTCCAGTGATGTTGTAGGAATGTCCAGGATCCCCCCCCTCATTGGCTGAGACAGCAGCACGGCACCATTGGCTCCCACTGCTGTCAATCAAAGTCAGTCAGCCAATGAGAATAGAAAGGAGGTGGGACTGGGCCTCAGCTCCATGTCAGAATGGACACAGGGAGCTGTGACTTGGCAAGGGTGGCCCCATAGCAAGCAGCTTGCTGTGAGGGCACCCAACAGGACGAGAGGGGCCAGGAGAGCTGAAGAGGGGCCTGAAAAGAGGAGGATCCAGGCTGCACTGTGCAAATCCACTGCACAGAGGAGGTAAGCATAACATGTTTGTTATTTTTAATTAAAAAAAACAAAAACGAGACTTTACAATCACTTTAAAGCATTTGTTACCCCAAAATTTCATATTCCTGATATGAGCCTGTTGTACCATGTAATTGTATGAGAAAGTATCCTGTTCTCTTTGTATTGCTGCCATGTAGAAGAAAGCAAAGCGCCATGTGGTGCAGCAATAGGCAGTTTATTACAATGTTATAACAACTCGCAAAGTAAATATCTGATCAAACCCATATCTGCAGTGTCCCCTTCCAACTGATGATAGCAAACCACAGCCGCTGGAGGTGCTCACAGGGCTGGAGGAGAAGTTTGGGGACTCCTGTGAGTATAAGGCAGAAGTGATGTCAGCTTGGGGGCGGATTGCGAGCACCTCCCAGCAGCCGTGGTTTGCTATAATCGGCGGGATGGGGAGACTGAATATATGGATTTGACTAGATATTTACTTTGTGAGTTCTTATAACATTTTAATAAACTGCCTATTGCTGTACTACATGGCGCTTTGCTTTCTTTACTGAGACACACACAGGTTGGTGGGGGAAATCGAATGCGATTCGGACAGGAATCGTAATCCATTACTGTTCAAATCGCATGCAATTATTTGCAGTGTGATTTGCTCCCATTCATTTTGTATGGATGCAGATTACACCACAAAGTATCGGCTTTGATATCGGGAGCTTTTTCACGAGTATGGGTACTCATGAAAATACTCTGTATCGGCACCGATACTGGTATCTGTATCAGTGCATCCCTAGTACAAATGATACTAAAAGCCATGGGAGACTATCAGCTAACTCAGGGAGGAGGTGTAGAATGAGAATAGGAAAGGTCCAAGAAAAGAACCTTGGGGGACCCCAACTTAAAAAGGAAGAGGAGTGTAGGAAGTAGAATTGTAAGTGATGCGGAAGGTGTGGTGAGATAGGTAGGATGAGAGCCAGCAAAGAGCACAGCCATGGAGACCAAAGGAATAAAGGTTTTAAAGAGGAGGGGGTTGTCAACCATATTAAAGGTACCGGAAGGTCCAGAAGTAGGAGTACAAAATTGTGTCCATTGGTTTTTGCAGTTAAAAGAAAGTCTTTCTCTGAGTCTGGAGTCAATGAGGATGGGACAAACGTAATCAACTTCTCCAGCTCAGTGGGTTTATCACAATCTGCTATCTCATGCTTGATGGTATCCGAGAGACCATGAGAAAAAGCAGCCACGAGGGCCTCATTGTTCCAAGCAACCTCTGCTGCCAGAGTACGGAATTCAATGGCATGGTCGACAACAGTTCTCATACTCTGTTTGATAGACATGAAGCACTTGGCAGCAGAAGCGGAGCATGCGGGAACGTCAAATACCCTTTTAAAGGAGACCACAAACTCAGGGTAATTCAAAACAACAAGTTTTTGCGTCTCCCATAGAGGGTTTGCCCAGGCCAAAGCTCTCTCAGAAAGCAAAGATATCACGAAACCTAATTTGCTTCTGTCCATGGGAAATGTCTGGGGCAGCATCTCAAAATATATCTCAACCTGGTTGAGAAACCCTCTGCATTGAACTGGATCACCCCCAAATCGCTGGGGAAGCGGAGCGAAACCAGACATACCTTTTATAGAGGTAATACTCGAGGCGGGTGCCTGTACAGAGACTGGCGCAGCCAGCGGGGGCGGCCTGCAACTCAGGTTGTTCCTGAGCAGCCACAGTGGGAGATTCCAGGTGAGCCGTGCGACTCAGGAGCGTTTGTAACGCCATGGCAAACTGATCCATGCGGTGATCTTGCTCATCCAATCTGGAAAAAATATTACCAACAAGTGGATTGACTGTATCTTCAGAATTCATGGCCTTCGCCTACTGTCAGAAACCATGAAATCAGACCGAGACAGAAGTACAGTTAAATCACACTTGTTTAATAATAAAAGTAAATAGAACAAAACGTAGTTAAAACATAGCCAGAGTTCAGGAACCAGAACAGATAGTCAGACAAGCCAAAGGTCAGGGAGCGGGAGATGAGCGTAGTAAAAGAGCAAGCAGGATCTGGAGCCAGAAGGGATGTTAGACAAGCAAATATTTTAACAGGAATGCAGTGATGTTGACTAAGGCAAAGGCAGAGATCCTCTGGGCTGGACGGCTTAAGTAGGCAGGACTGACGAGCAGGATGTCATCAACAGCTGAATAACTGTGGAGAGATAGGAGCTGGCAATTAGCCGACAGCTGAGCGGCCATCTCAGAGAAGAAAGGGCTGAGCCCAGCCCTGATAATAACTGTACGCCATGTTCACTAATTGGACCACCTATGCATTTATACATGTTCATCATATCTGCCTTATTCTCCTCTTCTCAAGAGAGAATAAATTCAGGTCAGACAATCTTTGCTCATAGCTAAGCTCCTTTATGCCTCTTATCAGTTTGGTTGCCCTTCTTTGCACTTTCTCCAGTTACCCAATATCCTTTTTCAAAACTGGTGCCCAAAAATGAACTGCATATTCAAGATGAGGTGTTACTAATGATTTGTACAGGGACAAAATGATCTCTCTCTCTCTCTGGAGTCTATACCTCTTTAAATACAAGAAAGGATTTTGCTCACTTTGGAAACCTCAGCTTGGCATTGCATGCTATTATTAAGCTTCTGATCAACCAGAACACCCAAATCCTCCTCCACTATTGATTCCCCCAGCTGTTTCCCCCCTAGTATGTATTATGCATGCATATTTTTAGCCCCCAAGTGCATAACTTTACATTTATCAACATTAAACCTTATTTGCCACATAATCAGTCAATTAAACAGTGCATTAAGGTTGGCTTGTATGTTGGAGACATCCTGTAAGGATGTTATTCCACTGCATAGCTTGGTGTCATCTGCAAACACTGAAATGGTACTTTTATTCCCAGACTTTATAACATTTATAAATATATTAACAAAGTAAGGGTCCCAACGCTGAACCTTGAGGTACATTGCTAATAACCTTAGACCATTCAGAGTATGAATCATTAACCACTACTCTCTGAATACCGACTTTTAGCCAGTTTTCTATCCATTTCCAAGCCAGTAGACCTTACCTTACACATTAGCCGTGTGTGGGGAACTGTGTTAAATGCTTTTTTGCAAAATTCAATTTTATTATACCCACAGCCACTCCTTTTGCAACATTTGTCTTTCATGAATCCATGCTGTCTGTTGCTTAAAATATTTTTTTCTAGCAAAAACCCATCTATGTGCTCTCTTATTAAATCCCCAGTATCTTTCCAAATATAGAAGTTAAACTAACGGGTCTATAGTTAGTTGGTAAATACTTTGACCCTTTTTAAAATATAGGCACCGCATTGGCCTTACATCAATCCAGTGGTATTTTGCCAGTCAATAAAAAGTCCCTAAAAATGAGAAGCAATGGCTTTGAAATGACAGAGCTCAATTATTTTGAGATACGTGGGTGTATGCCATCTGGTCCAAGTGCTTTATTTACCTTTATTCTGTCTAAATATTTCTAGACTATCAGATTTGAGCCATAGTGGTTCATAGTGTCAATATTATCCATGGATTTGAGCATCCCCATGCATTATCCTCATTATGGATTTGAGCATCCCCATGCAGTTTTGTATACACAAAGCTGAAGAAGGTATTTACTAAACTTACCTTCTCTTTGTCCCCAGTCACCCACTTCAGATTATTTTGTAAAGGGCCTGCATGCTCAGACCTGAACTTTTACTGTTAATATACTTGAAGAATTTGTTTGGGTTTGTCCTACTCTCTTTTGCAATCTGTCATTTATTTAGCATTATTGCTGCCTTGATTTCTTTTTTACATTTTTTGTTACATTCTTTGGAATGTTTAAATTATGGTGTTCCTTCATTTTTATATTTTTTTAAAAGCTCTTTTCTTATTATTTATAATTTTTATTAGCTTTGGCTGTGCACCACATTTGTTTTGTTTTTAACATTTTAAACTTTTTGCCCAAGGTAATATATTTAGCAGCGTGTTTGCATAGAATCATTTTAAAGAACTCCCATTTCTATTCTATGTTCATCAATGGCAAAATTCCCTCCCACGTCTTGGAAAGCAGCCCTGGAAAATTTGCTTTATAAACTATATATGTATAGGGAAAAAAGGTTTTGGTAATCGACGTAATAAACTGAGCTAGGCTGAATGGGAGAGACGATCCCTGAGTTAGCCAGAGGAAGCCAGAGAAAGAGACTTGGCTGGCAAGACTTTGGTGAGACTGTAAATTTACAGTAGGAAGGCTTCCAATGAGACAGTGGCCTTGTTGATGTATTTGACAATGTAAGCACTATTGTAATATCACACTGGGAGTGTGATGATCCCTCCAACATGTTTCCTGGAATCAAAGTTTCATAGTAAGGTTGTAAAAAAGACATTAATCGATCCAGTCCAACTTATGTACTTGGTGTATGTGTGTTTGTGTTGATAATCATTTCCCATATCCCTGTATATTGTGTTTACTAAGATACACATCCAAGAGTCTTTTAAAAATCATCGATATTTCCTGCTGACACCCCTGACAGTGAAAAAACCCCTGCGCAGCTTAAGGTTAAACCGGTTCTCCTCCAATCTTAATGAGTGGCCTTGTGTCTTTCTACACTTCCTGAGACTAAATCATTTCCTACCTACACTGGGATCACCATTGAGGTATTTGTACATCACTAACATATCTCCTTTCAAGTGTCTCTTCTCCAGGGAGAATACATTTTAGTGCTTATAGTCATTCCTCGTAATGGAGGTGCTCCAATCCCCTTATTCATTTTGTTTCCATTTTCTGGACTCTTTCCAGCTCCAGCAGATTCTTTCTGAGGACTGGTGACCAGAGCTGGATGGAATACTCCAGATGTGACCGAACCAGAGTTTTATAAAGTGGCAGGATTAGAGTTTTATCTCTGGAGTACATTCCCTTTTTTTTTTATAACTGACAATTTTTTATTATTTTTTCATGAAAATATACAAATCTGCAGCATTGGGTACAGAAAATACAATTTGTAATATTACAGGCAAATCTAACAGACAATCAGCTGACCTTTGATCGACGGGGCATGTTAAATGCAAACATATAGTGATTGATCAAGATGGGTTTGCTGGATTATTACACATCTCTGACAGTATATCCATTAATACCCTTTGCATAAGTGTATAAACATATAAAAGAGAAAAAAAAAAGGGGGGGGGTAGAGTTATAATGAAGAGACAAAGAAAATAAAAGAGTAGAGAAGAAGGGAGAGGAAGAAAGGACAACCATCCGCCTCCAGAGCCCAGGACAGCCCCAGAGGAAGCGAGCCAAAGGTACGCAAGTAGCGCAGAACATTAGATCGCAGGAGTCTCCAACAGGACCCAAGGTTCCCATATACGGTTATGTTTATCAAGAGTATCATTTAATGAGGCCGTGAGATATTCCATTCTTTTAACATCTCTGATCCTGGAGTGCAGCTCAGACAGTGAGGGGGGTTCCCTCTTTTTCCACTTTAGGGCCACCAAACATCGTGCTGCAGTAAGCACATGGGCTAAGAGTTTTTTTTATATTTTAGAGAAGGTGGTAGGCGGGAGACCTAAAAGAAAGATCTTCGGGTCGAAGAGCACCCCAGTATCAAAGATGGACTGGAGTAGGGATTGTATATGAGAAAGGTGTAGAGCGCCAACTCCTAAAGGGAGATGAAGCAGCCAACACAGCAATTTGACCGTTGCAAATGTGAAATAAAAATAACAAAGTGTGGCGCTATTAAATAATGAGACACCTGTTACTAATCAAGTAACACTGATCTCTAAGGAGGGGTGATAAAACTTACAGTGTAAACTTGTGAGGTGAGAGGTAATTGTTTTGTGAAACAACCAAAAGAAATATAGTAATGATGAATCCTTAGATGTGTAGGGGAGTAGGGTACTCAGTGACAACCTATGGGTTGATTAGGAAACAATCATGCATATAAAGCCCTATTCCAAAAAAAGCAGGAGGAGGTATCCCAGCAGAAGCCTTTGGAGGCGAAACGCGTCGGATTCTTATGACTACACCCCACCACTACCCACTGCGCTGTTTTTATACTTTTTTATGTCATTTTTTTATATCAATTTTACATTGAGCCGAGTTTTTACTGCCCTCACTTGTAAAAAAAAAATAAATAAAATTTTTTTTGGAGTATACTCCTTAAATAAAGTGCTCTTATGCTTTCTACAAATTAAGGATTTACACTATGTGGAAGTTTTTTTCTTTCCTTTGCCTATTTGCACATATGACGGGCCTCTGAGGAAACGGTCATTTGATCGAAACCGCATCCTGGGGACCCTGGATTCCAATTTGGTACATCATTTGAGGACTGCTGACAAGATGCTCCACGAGTCTTCTTACAGATCTTCACCCCATACCGCTTGACGGTACAAGCTCGTTTGACTCACCGCCACGGCCTGTGAGTCCATCTGATCTGGTAAGGGCATCCTTTTGCTTTTTCTTTCTCCGTGTTGAAACCATCCACATGAGTCAAGATTCAGCTTGCTTCTAAGGACCCTTCCTAAACAACCTATAATCACCTTATAGGAAGACGGCTTGCGCCCAGTTGATTGTGGGACTAAATAGGAGTACCCCATCCATTCATTGAGAGACTTGGAGTTTCCATATATGTTTACCCCCCTTTAGGGATTGGGATGTCCTCCCTCTTGGTTTCTATCCTAATGAACACTATTTTTGTTGAACAGCATACTCAGCATATTGAGATACCTTGCATTAATACTTGCCTGTTTTGCTTTTTTTGGAATAGGGCTTTATATGCATGATTGTTTCCTAATCAACCCATAGGTTGTCACTGAGTACCCTACTCCCCTACACATCTAAGGATTCATCATTACTATATTTCTTTTGGAGTAGGGATTGCACCATACACCATTAGGGGATGATTAAAGGGCAGGTCCAATAGACATGAAATAACGTCCCCCTATCTTTATAACATCGCCAACAATGGGAATCCGCCGCAGGGTATATGGAGTGGAGCAGGTCAGGGGTCTGGTACCAGTGGAATAGGATCTTATATTGATTGTCTTTATAAAGCGTGCATATGGAGCTCTTAGAAGCCTGAATCCATATGGATTGCCAGGTCTTTAAGGATAGGTCTGTGCCCAAGGCCTGCTCCCACTTATCCATATATGAATGCCACGGTCCATCCAGTGAAAAATCTGTGACCAGGATCTGATAGGTGCGGGAGATCATGCCCTTAGGGGACGGACCCTCTAAACATAGCTTTTCGAAGTCGGTTAGGGGAGAGAATCGTAAGTTCGGCACTAGTGATTGTGCGTAGTGGCGTAGTTGTAAGTAACTGAAAAAAGCCTGTTTGGGAATGTCAAAGGCATTTTGCAGTTCTCGGAAGGATCTTAACAATCTGGTTTTGGGATCAATTAACTGACCATAACGGAATAAGGTCTTATCTATCCAGAAATGAGACATCTGTGAGGTTAAGCTGTCAGTAATGTTGGGTGTAAATAGAAATGAGGTGACTGGGGAAGAAGTGGTAGAAAGCGGGTACGTCGATTTGGCACGTTGTCATAGTGTGCGTAAGAGGGCCATTGGTCCTAGCAGTTGTATGCTGCCAGGTGGTATATCAGAACTCCAAAGCATGGAATTCGGGTGGATGGGGGCTAACCATAATTTCTCAATCTGTGTCCACCGATTATAGGCATGAAAAGTACACCAAGAGGCTACAGGTCTTAACTGGGCAGCTAGATAGTACTTAGCTATGTTAGGGAATGCCAGTCCGCCTTGATTACGAGGAGCATATAAAACCGTTCTAGCAATTCGGTGTCTTTTATAGTTCCAGAAAAAATTTATCAGGTCGCCCTGGAGTCCCTTTAGGTGTGAGGATGGAATGGGAATAGGGTGCGTCTCAAAAAGATATAAAAGTCTAGGTAATATCGTCATCTTTAGGGTTGCAAGTCTACCAAAAAGGGACAATTTCAAAGATTTCCATTTGGTCAGGGAGGCTCTAATAGAGGTAAACAGTTGGGGAAAGTTAACTTTTTATAGAGTGTCATATGTGGGTGTAATATGTATCCCAAGGTATTTTAAGGAAGAGGCCTGCCAAGAATAATTAAATGTTTGCGAAAGTGCTGATAGTGTTTGAGGGGATAGATTGAGAGGGAGGACCTCCGTTTTTGAACTATTCATTTTATAACCCGAGAGGGTGCTATACCGGTCCAATTCAGCCTGTAAGTTCGGAAGAGAGATATAAGGTTGGGTGAGAGTGAGAAGGACATCATCCGCAAATAAGGAAATCTTAAAATCTCTAGTACGAACTGGGATGGGTTATTTCTGATATGGGCTGCTAGAGGTTCAATGCATAGGGCATATAGAAGAGGGGAAAGTATGCAGCCTTGGCGAGTCCCGTTAGAAATCTGAAAGGTAGGGGAGGTGGGAATTGAGTGCGGACCTGGGCCGTAGGGGCCGAATATAGGTGTGTGATAGCTTGGAGGAATGGGCCCTCAATACCAGCCCGATTGAGAGTTGCAAACAGGAAAGGCCAGCCCAGCCTATCGAAGGCTTTTTCGGCATCCAGACTGAGCAGTATTGCCTCCAATTTGTTCCTGTTTGCAACCTCAACCAGGTCGATGACCCTCCGGGTGTTATCTCCGGCCTGTCGAAGAGGGATAAATCTTACTTGGTCTCTATGGACCAAGGACGGCATGAAGTTGTTTAATATATTCGGCAACAGTTTAGTAAAAATGTTTAAGTCTGTATTGAGGAGTGCTATTGGTCTGTAATTAGATGAGAGAGTGTGATCTTTTCCTGGTTTTGGGATTAGTGTCAGGTAGGAATTTTGCATATCTCTAGGGATAGGTGTATCAGAGAGAAATAAATTAAAGAGGTTTGTCATGTGGGGGAGTAGATGTGGTAGGAATGTCTTGTAGTAAAGGTACGGTAGTCCATCAGGTCCAGGGGCTTTGTTATTTGGCAACAGTTTAATCGTTTCTGTCACTTCTTCTTCTGTAATGTAGGCATTAAGAGTCTCCAGGGCAGAGAAGGAGAGCCTAGGGGTATCAGAGTCTGCTAAATAGTTGTAGATGGCCTGGGATAGGTCAGGGGGAGGTGGGTTGTGCGGAACACTTGGGTCATTATACAGAGCTGAGTAGTAATCATGAAAAAGCTGTGCTATTTTGGTAGGGTGAGATTGAAGGACACTGTTTGCGTCTCTAAGATGGGTAGTGGCGGTTGTCGCTGCCCTGTCGCGAAGTTGTTTCGCCAAGAGCGTATGTGGCTTATTGGCCTTGTCATAATAAGTCTGTCTAAGCCTAATCAGCGCCTTTTCTATCTTACTCAAGTCAATATCTCTCAGTCCAGCCCTAACACTAACTAGTTCCTTAAGGGTTGCTAGGGACGGGGAGGAGAGCAGGCGTGCTTCTAAATGCTTAAGTTTGTCTAAGAGGGTGCGGCATGTTGCATTGGCATTCCGTTTCAGGGCAGTGGAGAGCAAAATACATTAAACTTTGAAGACTGCCTTATGGCCCTCCCACAAAGATGAGGTGGAAACCTCTGGGGAACAATTTTCCGCAAAGTACAGCTTCAGGGTTTGTTCCGATTCCACTCTAGATGGGTCATGTTTAAGTAGGAAGTCGTTCAGATGCCAATGGCATTTACGAAAGGAGCCTGAGGAGAGTGCCAGGGAGAGTGTAATCGGGGCATGATCCGACCATGAGATAACCTGAATATCTGAGTCCATGCATGTTCTCAGGGTCGGAGCATTGACAAAAAAGTAATCTAGCCGCGAGTGGGACTTGTGGGGATGGGAGTAGAAAGTAAATTGTTTAGCTGATGGATAAGTGGTACGCCAGGTGTCGAACAGGGCATATTTTCTAGTTAGTTGGCAAAATAGGGTGGCTTTTCTATTGATAGTTACTTGGGTTTTCCCCTGACCCATAGAATGTTTATCAAGACTTGGAGAGTGGATCAGGTTGAAGTCCCCTCCAATCACCAGGTATTGATGTGGGGCCGCAAAAAGGCGGTTAAAGACTTTGGACAGAAAGGGGATTTGATTCGTGTTTGGGGCATAGACATTGCATAAAGTGAGATTGGCGCCTTTCCATAAGCCTCGGAGGATGAGGTAGTGTCCTAGTGGATCTGAATATAGAGATTGTAACTGGAAGGGGGAACCTTGCTTAAAAAGGATTGCTGCTCGTTAATGTGGACCAGAGGCCTTGTATATTTGAGGAAAGTGTCTGCGCGCAAATGTCATGGTGCCCGTTTTAGCAAGGTGTGTCTCCTGAATGAAAATAATGTCAGTCTTAGACCGCTTAAACTCTCGTAATGCTAGGCTTCTCTTAACATTAGAGTTAAGGCCTTTTACATTTAGTGAAAATATGTCAATCCTGGTGGGTAAATTGAGGGGGGAATAGTAGCTTACCTAGTGGGTTTGGTAGAGCCCAGGTATATAGGAGGTCCACGGATTGGATCTCCAGGGTGGGTTCAGTTTGGAGGTCTGCGACCCCCCGAGCAAGAACCAGGTCCAAGAGACGGATGGCATCCAAAAGGTTGAGAGGGAGAGGGAAGAGAGAAAGGAAAAAAACGGTAAGAGAGAGGTAGAAAAAAAGGTACAAAAAAAACACAAAAATTAGTACAAAATTAAAGTTAGTTAACCATTCACAGTATAACCCACCTACATGAAGTGGTAAGTTGGGAAACTCCGGAGGGTTCCCTCTGACATAGGAGGCAGGGGTGCCACCGTCAGAAAAAATGGAGAAGGGAGCCATTCGGAGATCCCCGGGGGGGGGGGGGAGAGGATGGACCCAAGAAGGGGGTGATCTTCTCCCGGGCCTGCCTGCATCAATATTCAAAGAAAAGAAAACGAATTAACAAAAAAAACATGGAACCTGCATTTATCAACTGGTAACCATCATATCTATGATCAAAACTATGACCCGAAGAAAGCTGGTGAAACTATTAATTCGAGGAGTTTTGAGCAATAATAAAATGTAGCCTGTAGATCCTAAAGCATTTCGGGAGAGGTACAAGGGTTTTCCCTCTTCACAATGTTCCCCTAAAGCATATCCTTAAACAAAAGAAAAGAAAAAGGGGGGATATCCTTCCAAACTAGATATATCCCCCCCTTGGGGCAGGAAGGGAAGAGGGAGGGGAGGAAGGGGGAGGGAGGGAACAGAAATAGGGAAAATGGGGGGAGAAGAGGGGGGAGAAGAAGGGGGGGTAGGGGAAGAGAGGGTGGATGAGGGGGAGGGAGGGTGAGTAACTGTAAGGATTATATCTGGTACTTATAGTCATAATCAAACATGGATTGAAAACGTAAAAGAAAACCTTCTTGCTAAATAGGCCCTTACTGTTGATAAATAGGATTAGCAAAATTTATCTACGGGCTCTACAGGTAGAAAAATAGAAAATGGACGGAACAAGTCCGGTAACAAAAACCAATGTGGAGGAGGAATTCAAAGAAGCATAAGTTCATCTCTGATGGGGTGGTGGAGAAGGGCCCGCAGAATGCGGTCTTGTATGTTTCCGGCCAGTGACTTGAATCCAGGGGTCCGGGCGAGGTGGGGGTACCGGCAGCGGTTCCCATCCAGGAGTAGGTGGGACTGGGATATCCAATTCCCTGCAGAAAGATTGAAGATCTTCTGGATATCGGAGGGTTGTGGACCTCCCGTCTTTTTTTGCCGTGAGGCTGAAGGGGAAGCCCCAATGGTAGCGAAAGTCATGCTCTCTTAACGAGGTGAGAAGTGGTTCTTTGTTGGAGGGTGATCCATAATAAATTCGAGAAGAGTTGGATGGAGGCACCATCAAAATCAATGGCGTGCATGTTTCGTGCCTTTCTCATAATATCCTCCTTAAGGGTGTAGTTATGCACCCTACAGATCACATCTCGTGGTCGGGATCCTGGCCCACGGGGGTGCAAAGCTCGGTGTGCTCGATCTAGCTTAACTTGCTGATGTTCCGGGCGACCTAGTATGCTGTTGAAGATGGCTTGCAAAGTCACATGTAGATCTTCATCCTGGGTCACCTCCGGGAGGCCTCGGACCCGAATATTGTTACGCCTACCTCTATTGTCGAGGTTTTCAAGATGGCGTTGGAAGTCTCTAAGGGTAGAGGCTTGTGAGCACAGGCGGTCATGTATTTGCGAAAGTTCAATTTTAGTGTCGCACGTTTTCTCTTCCAAAGATGCGACTTTGGTGGATAGTTGATGAAGGTCAGCACGAAGCATGCTAATCTCAGATCTACAAGTGTCTCGTACTTCTTGGATGAGCATACGGAAGTCCTGTTTTGTGGGCATGCAGCGGACGTAGTCTCGCCAAGATGTGCACGCTTCAGGCTCAGGGTCAAAATCTGGTGTGGTATGAGTGTGAAAGCCCTGCACCACGGCCGAGTAAGAAGTTGGCATGGGGCATCCTCTCTGGGGTGGTAGTGGAGGGGGAGTAGTGTTGGGTTTTTTGGTTACTGATGGTCCCTGTGGGCTCCCCGTATAAGAATGAGCCCCCTGGAATCCTGATAGCTGTGAGGCCTGGGGAGGTGCTGGAGCCTGGGCTGCATCTCTCTGGAGAGGGGAGAGAGAGGGGACTCTGTCCCTATGTGCCTGGGAGCGCTATGGGAGGGAGCGGGGGTCCCAATCCGGAGCATAGGAGTCCCAGGAGGGAGATGGCTGGTCGGAGGATACAGAGGACGCGGGTCCTATGAGGCATGGGGGAAATGTTTGTGAAAGGCTGCCCAGCATATGTCCTCCGGAGGGGGCAGGGGGGGGTGATCGAGAGGCTAGCAGGGGGGATCGGAGAGTGTGTAGTCGGAAAGTCACCTATGGATCCGTACTTGTTATCTCTGCGGTCTATGGAGGCTTGCAGAGAAGGAGAAGGGATGGCTACTGTGCAAGGTGCCGGCGCCATCTTGGCCTTGTGCTTTCCGGCCGGAGCTCCCTGTCCAAAATACTCGGTGATGAGCGGCGAGGGGACCGAGGAATAGCGGGTGGTGTGTCCCCTGGGGTCCACTTCTTTGTTTTTGCGCGGTTTGCCCATGATTGATGGCGGAAAAGAGCAGGATCCAGCTGTGTGCAGGCAGGCCGGGTCGGGAGCTTCAGAGAGACACATCTGCCCGGGAAGCCATCCAAGCCACGCTGCCTACATTCCCTTTTTAATGTATGCTAACAGTCCGGTTGCTTTGCTTGCTGTGGCTTGACATTGCATGCTATTGCTCAGTCTGTCTTCAACTAGGACCCCCAGGTCTTTTTCCATCCTGGATTCCCCCAGGGGTTCTCCCCATAGTGAGTAACTTGCATTTATATTTTTAGCCCCCAAGTGCATTACTTTACATTTTTAAATATCAAACCTCATTTGCCATGTAGTTGCCCACCCAATTATTTATTGAGGTCTTCTTGTATATTTTATTGATCCTATTGTGAAGTTGTTGCCCTACTTATTTTTGTGTCGTCAGCAAAACCTGAGATTGAGCTATTTATACCAACCTCTATATCATTTATGAATAAATTAAACAGAATTGGTCCCAGGACAGAGAATTGGAGTACCCACTTACCACTCCAGACCAGTCTGAGTAACCGTTATTTATTACCACCCTTTGGACATGCCCCTTTAACCAGTTTTCTATCCAAGAACAAACCCTATAGTCCATGCCTACAGACCTCGGTTTGTAGATTAAGTGTCTATGGGGGACTGTATCAAATGCTTCTGCAAAATCCAGATACTGTACATCCAGAGGCCTATTTATATCTAGATGACAGCTCACTTCCTCGGAAAATGTTAACAGATTGATTTTGGAAGAAGGACCTTATGTAAACCCATGCTTATTACTGTTTTCATCAGCAAATTCTTGCATATAGTCCCTTATCATCCCCTCCAATAGTTTACATACTATCTATATTAGACTGACAGGCCTGTAGTTTCCAGGAATATATCCTTGCCCTTATCTGAATATTGGTACCATGTTGACCCTTTGCCAGCTGATACCATTCCTGTCAGTATGCTGTCCATAAAGATTAGGAATAATGGTCTGGATGTAGTTTGAAAGTTCTTTGGGGACTCTCGGGTGTAAGCCATCCAATCCTGGTGATTTATTTGTAATAAGCTTTTCCAGTGTTCTTGACACCGGCTTCTGTTAGCCACAAGGTTGCATCCTGTGATGTGTTACTAACAGTAGAGTCATGGTTGTTATACACCTCCTTTTCCTGTGTAAATACTGAGGAGAAGAATGCATCTAGTACAGTTGCCTTTTCCTTGTCATCTGTAACCAACTTCCCCTGATCATCCTTCATGGGGCCTATGTGCTCTGACCTAGCTTTTTTACTGTTAATATATATTTAAAAAATGTATTGGGATTTTTTTTACTCTCTTTCACTATGTGTCTCTCGTAGTCTTTTTTTAGCCTCCCTGTTTTTGTTCTTAGACATTTTATTGCATTGTAGTGTTTGAATGCTGACAATGACCCCTCCACTTTATATTTTTTAAAGGCCATTTTTTTTCTTATCTTTAATAAGACTTTTTACATTATGGTTTAGCCACTCATGTTTAACCTTTATTCTTTATTTATTGCCTATTGGAATGCTTTTGGTGACATCTTTATTTAATATGTTCCTAAAGCACTCCAATTTTTCCTCAGTGTTCAATGATTCTAGGATTTGGTCCCATTTAATATCGTGTAGTATTGAGCACAGTTTAGAAAAGTTGGTTATTTGGAAATTTAGTATCGTAAAACTCTCGTGCCTCCTTTTCCTATGATTTATGCTAAATGTAAAAATATCTGTGACCAGATCTGATTCATTTGTAATTAATAGGTCTAGCAATGCATCATTTCTAGTCAGGGCATCTACCAATTGCGACATGAAGTTGTCCTGTAAGACATTTGAAAAATGAAGGGCCTTTAATAAGTGAACTGTCACTTCTGCCCAGTCAATATCTGGATAGTTGAAGTCCCCCATTATGATGACATGTTCAGCTTCTTCAGGAGTAAGGATGAGATGTACAGTCTAAGATAAGAAAAAACATACCCTATATTGTCAAAAGTATCTTCTGGGAAGGCTGTCCACAAAGTTTAAGCTTGCTCACTTATGTCTTTATGGACCGTGCTTTGTGCACTGGTGCGCAGTTTTGGAACAGTAAGGGGCCATCCCCAAACTGTTTCCACAAAGTTGGGAGCATGAAATTGTTCAAAATGTCTTGGTATGCTGATGACTTAAGAGTTCCCTTCACTGGAACTCCCTTCACAGGGGCCAAACCCAACCCCTGAAAAACAACCCCACACCATAATCCCCCCTCCACCAAGTGACCTGGACCAGTGCACATAGCAAGGTCCATAAAGACATGGATGAGCAAGTTTGGGGTGGAGGAACTGGACTGGCCTGCATTTCAACCCGATAGAACAACTTTGGGATAATTTTGAGCGGAGACTGCGAGCCAGGCCTTCTTGTCCAACATCAGTGCCTGACCTCACCAATGCGCTTCTGGAAGAATGGTCAAACATACTCCTAAACCTTGTGGACAGCCTTCCCAGAATAGTTGAAGCTGTTATAGCTGCAAAGGTTGGGCTAACTCAATATTGAACCCTGCGGATTAATACTGGGATGCCATTAAAGTTCATGTGCATGTAAAGGCAAGCATCCCAATACTTTTGACAATATAGTGTATATATAACTGCCTACCTGAAGGCCGACACGCATTGTATCCACAAAGACACTATAATAATATAGTACGCCCCTCACATTTTTTCAAATATTTTATTATATCTTTTCATGTGACGACACTAAAGAAATTACACTTTGCTACCAAAAGTAGTGAGTGTACACCTTGTATTACAGTGTAAATTTGCTGTCCATTCAAAATAACTCAACACACAGCCATTAATGTCTAAACCACTGGCAACAAAAGTGAGTACACCCCTTGAGTACAAGTAAAAATGTCCAAATTGGGCCCAAAGTGTTAATAATTTGTGTGACTACCATTATTTTCCAGCACTGCCTTAACCCTATTGGGAATGAAGTTCACCAGAGCTTCACAGGTTGCCACTGGAGTCCTCTTCCACTCCTTCATGATGACATCATAGAGCTGGTGGATGTTAGAGACCTTGCGCTCCTCCACCTGCCGTTTGAGGATGCCCTACAGATGCTCAATAGGCTTTACGTCTGGAGACATGCTTGGCCAGTCCATCACCTTTACCCTCAGCTTCTTTAGCAAGGCAGTGGTCATCTTGGAGGTGTGTTTGGGGTCATTATCATGTTGGAATACTGCCTGCGGCCCAGTGTCCGAAAGGAGGGGATCGTGCTCTGCTTCAGTATGTCACAGTACATGTTGGTATTCATGGTTCCCTCAATAAACTGTAGCTCCCCAGTGCTGGCAGCACTCATGCAGCCCCAGACCATGACACTCCCACCACCATGCTTGACTGTAGGTAAGACACACTTGTCTTTGTACCCCTCATCTGGTTGCCACCACACATGCTTGACACCATCTGAACCAAATAAGTTTATCTTGGTCTCATCAAACCACAGGACATGTTCCAGTAATCCATGTCCTATGTCTGCTTGTCTTCAGCAAACTGTTTTCGGGCTTTCTTGTGTATCATCTTTAGAAGAGGCTCCCTTCTGGGATGACAGCCATGCAGACCAATTTGATGCAGTGTGCAGCGTATGATCGGAGCGCTGACAGGCTGTCCCCCCACCCCTTCAACCTCTGCAGCAATGCTGGCAGCACTCATACATCTATCTCCCAATGACAACCTCTGGATATGAAGCTGAGCGCGTGCACTCAACTGCTATGGTCGACCATGGCGAGGCCTGTTCTGAGTGGAACTTTTCCTGTTAAACCGCTGTATGGTATTGACCACCATGCTGCAGCTCAGTTTCAGGATCTTGGCAATCTTCTTATAGCCTAGGCCATCTTTATGTAGAGCAACAGTTCTTTTTTTCAGATCCTCAGAGAGTTCTTTGCCATGAGGTGCCATGTTGAACTTCCAGTGACCAGTATGAGAGAGTGAGAGGCCAGGTAAAGAATGGTAAATGTTTGCCTGATGCTTTCGTTCTTTGTTTTTCCAATTGCTAGATGTGGTACCCTCTTTCTGTCCCCTGAACCTCACTCTTCTTATTTCTATCTTGCTGCCTTGTCAACCAATTTTAATGCACACATGTGAAACAGTTGCAACAAAAATGGGTATGACATAAGTTGCAACATCCTTTGCTCTGCATGTATTTTTTCTGTAAAGTTCAGTGTTTTAACGCCACTAAGACCCCACATTCAGTTTTCCCACAGCTGTTTCACAGTTAAAAACAATAAGCATTTTTGGTAACATTCTGTGCTCTTCATGAATATTTATTTAGGGTTACAGAATTTTATCACCACTTATACCCAAACCCAGTTTTTCCACAGCTGTTTCATCATTGCAAGAATATTTGCATTTCTTTATGGTGTGCTGACACCAATACTACTCTAATGGGGCGTACACACGGTCGGACTTTTCGGCTACAAAAGTCCGACGGACGCCGACGGACCAAATCCGGCGGACAATCCGATCGCGTGTGGGCTTCCTCGGACTTTCAGCTGACTTTTCCAGTCGAAAATCTGACGGACTTTAGATTTGGAACTTGCTTCAAATTTTTACGTCGTAACTCCGCCGGACCCAGAAATCCGCTCGTCTTTATGCTAGTCCGACGGACAAAAACCCACGCTAGGGCAGCTATTGCCTACTGGCTATCAACTTCCTTATTTTAGTACGGTGTACGTCATCACGTACGAATCCAGTGCTCTGAGGAAGAGGGGGTGTTCCCCTCGAAACGCGTCAGCCAGCAGTGATTCTTGTGAGCTCTTCCGCCACCTCTGGTGGGCTCTGCTGCTCTTTCACCACATGCTGTGATTTGAAGATTATTTTACACTTCAGAGATCTTCTACTACTGTTTGTAAGTAGTTCCTTTTTATCAATATTATAAAAAAATGTACCTAAGGATAATGCACATGGCTGGTGCGCTCTTTCTTTCTTGTTTCACGTACGAATCTGTCTGACTTTTGTGTGATCGTATATAGGCAAGTCCGTTCGTTAGAAAGTCCGCCGCAAGTCTGCCAAAAGTCCGTAGAAAGTTTGTCGGACGGCTGTCAGACTTTTGTAGCCGAAATGTCTGACCGTGTGTACGTCCCATTAGCCTATTTTTGAGACAGCAGTTTCCCAATGATAAGAATGTTTACATATTTGTTACTGGATAATTATTGCGTTGGCCATTCACTTTTTCATTTCATTATGAGGCATCATCATTAAAAATGGACAAACTTTATTTTTTCCACATCATTTTCTTCAGATTGGATTTTATTGCTTTAATGTAGGCTATATCATGCTGTTTTTATCAATCTTTTGACATTATTTAAGTACATTGCCATGTTTCAGAATTTTTTTTTCATGTGCTCTTTAGAGTAGTGTGGCCTAGCAGTGATCTTTAAATAGAAACCACCTATTCTCATTCCCTAACTCTTAATTTTGCGGCCAAAAAAATACTTTACATTTTGGCAGCTAATTTGTACACCTCTTTTTTCCCTTTTGCTACAGGAGGAATACAATTTTTCTTTATGTATTTATTTTATCTACAGATGGAGTCCGCCTGCTCTCTGCCTTTTTAAATAACTACCTTCTATGGAAAATAATTAGATTTTGTGCAGCTGATCTATATAATATATAAATTATGTATCCAAAAATAAAAGCATAATTGATTATTTTAGGCTGTAAATTGACTTCTCTCTACTTCCAAAATGTAATCCTCTTTTTACAATTTTTAACCTGTCTCTAAAAATATATTACTTTTTTATTGTAAAAGAAGAGAGTATTTTAATACAACCATAACAAAATATAGTATAAATAACATATACGGTAATTAAAATAATAACCTCAACGCTTGTTTCTGGCTGAAATATCACTCTCCCTGTTTCTGAAATTGCTTTGGATTACAAAAAACATGATTCTGTGCATCAAATTGCTTATTTCTAGCTGTAATCCACCCTCTACCACAAAAAGTGGCCTGCCTAAAAATAATCAAAAAGCTTAGTAGGAAATCTGTTATGTTTTATTTATTTAGTCTGTGTAAAAGGAAGCCATTTTTTTTCTTGTGGATGCAATCTGCTTACCCTCTCCATCAGTAATTGCAGCCTATTCCAATGAAGGCTTGAAAAGTGTAATGCAATTATGTTTGGTGTTTGTATTTTCAACTGTACACAAAAGTAACTGGTAAAAATCTCTAACCTTTTCCTATCATTAACCAATTTAAGTCCAGACTATATTACTCCCTTCCTGCTTAGCGCTGTCCTAATTTAAATGATGATTTGAATTACTTAGTCATGCTACATTGTACCCAAAATAAATATTAAATTTTTATCATTTTTTGAGCTTGATAGAGCTTTTTTTTGGTTGTATTTAATCACCACTGGGTTTTTTATTGTATGCTATTTAAACTTAAAAAGACTAAAACTGTTTAAATAAATGTTTTTCTTTATTTCTGTAATTTTGCAAATATTTCTTCAAAAATGTATTCTGCTAAATTTTTTTGGTAAAACTAACCAAAATTGATAGATATTATTTAGTGAGGCCCTAAAACTCCAGGACAGTACAAATACCTCCCAAATTACCTCTTTTCAGAAAGTAGACAGTCCAAAGTATTTAGTAAGAGGCATCTTGATATTTTTGAAGTTGTAACTTCTGGTCACAATTTTTTGGAAAATTATTTTTTTTTACAAAGTTGTCATTTTGCCACGTAATTTCTCACACGCAGCACAGGCATACTTACAATTACAGCCCAAAACACATTCTTCTATGCTTTCCAAGTATGGGGATACCATATGTGTGAGACCTATGCAAAGCCTAAATGCATAGATGAGCATGAGGGAACTATCTCTTTGAACAAAGAGATTTTTAGTAAAAAGTAGCACATAATATACACATTAACATTTGTTAGGCACACACTTAGCCCCTTGATTATCCAGAGATGTTAACCCTTTCACAATGTCGCTGTTCACAGCTATTAATAGTATAAAAAAAAAAAAAAATTCCTTTATATATACCACAGCTGGTAGACGCTATAACACAAAAATCAATCAATATACACCTATTGGGATTTTTTCTACAAAACAGGGCATATTTTATACAAAAAAAAAACATGTAGCAGAATATATTTTAGCCTACATTTATGAAATAAAATGTTTTTTTTCTTTATTTTTTTTATTTGATAAGTTGTATAGCAGAAAGTAAACATTGTTTTTTTTCAAAATTTTCAGGTATTTTTTGTTTATATAATAAAAAATAAAAAACCCAGTGGTGATCAAATACCACCAAAAGGAAGTTCTATTTGTGTAAAAAAAATTATATAAATTTTGTTTGGAAACAGTGTAGCGCAGTGCCTGGTAAGGGAACCCGGCAGTTAAGCCAATGAGGAGGGGAGTTCCAGGCAGTCGAGTCATTCCTGCAACATCGCTGGATCTAGATGGGGCTCAGGTAAATATCAGAGGGGCTGAGGGGGGCTGCTGCATACAGAAGGCTTTTTATCTTAAAGCATAGAATTCATTAAGAGAAAAAAATTCTGCCTTTACAATCACTTTAAATCTTTGTTAGACTAGATAATCTGCAAATGTAGTTACAGTTGATAATGAAGATCTGCCTGCACATTAATGTGGACCTTCAGTCATTTTTTGAATCTTTCCATCTATTAAATCTTCTGCCCTTGTTGTTTTAACTTTGGATAGTAAAACATTTTTTTTTCTGCCAGTAAATACCTTATACAGCCCACTTCCTGTTTCTTGTCTGGTAAAAAGCCTAGGCTTATGACAATATGCACAGCTCTCTCTCTCACTCTCGTGAGAGTTTGCCAGGAAGGGAGGGGGGATGAGTCATAAGAGGGCCAATGAGAGCTGCAAAGCTGGAGGTGTGCCTCCGGGTGTCTGTGTAAATCCAGGAAGAGAACAGGCAGCAGTTTCAGCTGCCCACAGTTAAAATGATTGCAGTCAGACTCAGTGGAGGGAGATTTTTGCAGCATATTTGGCAAGTACAGAATTACAGTATATATAAAATAATATGCAAAGTGGTTTGCACACCAGGCATGGAGGCACTTCCCCCCAGCATGGTCAGTTTGCATCTTTGCCTTCTACTTGGGAGCTTCAAAAAAGTGTGCTCATGCACAAAGTACCTGTTTGCCTGTGGTCAGACTTTTGTTTACACGCCCACATGTCCACCTTGTCACAAGGAACAACTCGCCACAGTGTACCACTGTCTCTGGCTTTTTCACATGACTATAGTTCCCAAATACTGTACAGTACTTTAACACACAACTGTGGTACAAAAGGTTCCAAGACCAATTTTTCACAAGTGAGCTTTTGGGCATCATTGCCTCTTCTCAAGCTTTACAATGGTCACACACCAAATACAGAGATAGCAAAAAAGACAAGAAAAGGTGTGGGCAATGTTTCAAACACAAGTAACCATGTAGTTACAAAGTAACAACCAAAAAGACGTGTATCCAAAACAAGTTTGGCTAGCTGGAGAGGAATCCTCATTAGGAATTCCATTAATTTTATTATTATTATTATTATTATTATACAGGATTTATATAGCTCCAACAGTTTACGTAGCACTTTACAACTTGAGGGTAGACAGTACAAATACAATACACTTTAATACAGTAGGAATCATAGAGCCCTGGTCTTTGAAGCTTACAATCAACGAGGGAAGGTCAAGAGATACAAGAGGTAATAACTGTGGGCGATGTGCTGATTGAGAAGATAAATGTACAGTTGTTAGGTGGGGGCCAGATAGGCTTCTCTGAAGAGATGAGTCTTCAGGGATCGTCTGAAAGTGGATAAAGTAGGAGAAAATCGGACAGATTGGGGTAGAGCATTCCAGAGGATGGGAGAGAGGTCCTGAAGGCGAGCATGGGATGAGGTGACAAGGGAGTTTGAGAGCAGGAGGTCTTGGGAGGAGCGAAGAGAATGATTAGGTTGGTATTTTGAGACTAGGTTAGTGATGTAGCTGGGGGCCAGGTTTTGGATGGCTTTGTAAGTTATAGTTAGTATCTTGAATTTAATTTGTTGGCTGAGTGGCAGCCAATGGAGGGATTGGCAGAGAGGTATAGCAGATTCTGAGCAGTTTGTGAGGTAGATGAGCCTGGCAGCAGCGTTCATGATGGACTGAAGTGGGGATAGCCTATTTAGAGGTAAGCCAATGAGGCGGGAATTGCAGTAATCGAGGTGGGAGATGACCAGGGAGTGGATTAGAAGCTTTGTGGTGACATTGGTTAGGAAGATGGGGTATCTTGGAGATGCTGTGGAGGTTGAGGCGGCAAATTTTGGATAGCGATAAAATTCGGGGCTGAAAGGTTAGTTCAGAGTCCAGGATTACACCTAGGACCTTGGCATGGGAGGACAAATTGATAGTTGAGCCGTTGATATTGACAGAGAAATCAAGGGAAGTGGCACCTGAGGGAGGTAATATCACAAGCTCGGTTTTGTATAGGTTTGAGGAAGTGATGTGACATCCGGGATGATATGTCTACTAGTAAGTTGGTGATGCGTGAGGAGACAGATGGAGAGAGCTGGGGGTGGAGAAATATATTTGGGTGTCATCAGCGTAGAGATGATATTTAAAGCTATGGGAGGCAATCAACTGACCCAGGGAGGATGTGTGGATTGAGAAAAGTAGAGGTACAAGAACAGAACCCTGGGGGACCCCAACGGAGAAAGGAAGAGGACAGAATGAAGTACAGTTGTAAGTGACACTGAAGGAGCGGTGGGATAGGTAGAATGAGAACCAGCAAAGAGTACAGTCACGGAGACCAAAGGAGTGGAGTTTATTGAGGAGGGGGGTGTGGTCCACTGTGTCAAAGGCAGCAGAGAGATCCAGGAGAAGTAGTACAGAATAGTGGTTTTAGTCGTTAGTAGGTCATTTGAGAGTTTAAGGAGAGCAGTTTACGTTGAGTGTTGAGGGCGAAATCCGGACTGAAGGGGATCAAGGAGTTTATTCAGGGTCAGATGGTCGCTCAGTCGGTTGTAGACCAGTCTTTCAAGAAGTTTGTAGGAGAAGGCGAGTAAGGAGATGGGACATAAGGCGAGTAAGGAGATGGCTCCCAAGATTTGAATAAAATTAACAGTAAACAAAATTACAAATATAACTACAAATCAATGATAGTTTAAGTCATGTGGAGACATTGTTCCCAGCTCAAAAAAAAAATCTCTTCCCTTTTTCTTTTCATACTACAGTCACCAACCTTTCTGAATTTTGGGACTTGATCAATAACCATTTTGAAATGCTGAACGTTCGTGGTGCATCTCAGTACAGTGCCTTGCCATTGGAACTTTCTGATAAACAGAATACCTATGTTGGGACACCCAATCCCTCACTCTATGAGTGCTTTCACATGCATATAATATGACAAATGGGCACTTCAATATGTGATACGTGTGGTTTGAAGTGGTTAGGGCTATTTTAAAGGATTTTAAGGGTTTTGAATAGCTTCTGAGTGCCTTTTAATTCTTTTCTGAGTGTTCTTTTCTCAAGTTGCTGTTCAGACTCTTGTCTAAAAAAAACACTAAATATCAGAAAGCAAAAAAAATCAGAAGAGGCCCATTTTTTTACATTTATTTTATAGTCTTGCATACATTATCGCAATCGCCAATAATGATCATGTATGATGTGACCAAAAAAAAACACAATTTTTAGACAGTAAAGCCTAGTATACACTATTAGTTTTTTTTCCTCCTGACAGCTCAGATCGGAGCCACTGTACTAACAATCTGATGTTAGTACAGCGGTTTCCCCTGCTAAGCTATTGTATTCTGAAAGGGTATTTGTTGTGTATACCCTGGGTATTCCACCGAGTATTTGTTGTGTGGTGGTGAGAAGAATGTGTAGTGCTTCTCGTCAGGGTGTAGTGTCTGCCACGTGTCATGTAGGGTCAGATTGCTAAAGTGGGTTTTAATAGCTCGGAGGGCTCTGTATGTCAAGGAGGATGCTCCAGCTGAGGTGTCTTGGGCGGGAGATAGGGCCACATTAAAATCACCCCCTACAATCAGGATACCAGTTTGGAAGGATGTGAGATGTTGCAAGTTTTTGTGGAAAAAGGGCACTTGCTGCTTATTAGGAGCATATAGGTTAGCCAATGTGATAGGTCTGTTGTGTAGTGACCCCTTTAGAAATATGTATCTGCCCGTGTCATCGCATTGAATATCGTGCACTTGAATGGGACAGTGTTTGGAGATTAAGATTGAGACACCCTTAGATTTAGAGTCCTTGTTGGAGGCATGGTAGGCAGTTGGAAAGTGGTTGCTATGGAGTTTGGGGATGTTGTCACACCTAAAATGTGTCTCCTGGAGAAAGACGATATGAGCTTTGGTCTTTTGTAGGGTTAGGAATAGTTGGGATCTCTTTTCTGGAAATATTGAGTCTGCGTATATTCAGCGAGTATAGTTTGACCCGTAGGGTAGATTGGGCTGTTTCCTGTTGCGCCATGCTAGGGGTAGGGGAGTCCGCCGTTATGGGGGGTGTGTGTCAGTGGGGTCACCAGGGTCGAGAGGGGGGTTACACTAAGTGGTGCCGGGGTAGGAGAAGAGGATCTGTCACCTTTGTCAAAAAATTAGATGTTTCGGCCAAGTACAGTGAACAGCTAGAGTGTACCCACCTAACGGTAGTCTACACTGTACTATATCACTGTGTGGGGGTTGGCAAAGGCCAGGTGAGGAAGAGTCTCTTGGAATTTGTGCCAATCTGCCGCTACATGGTATTGGATCAGGTTGGTGGAGGTAGGTGGAGGTAGACTGTTTGGGTTTTGCTGACAACAGGGGTGAATTGAGGTTAAATGGTTAGAGGCAATGGAGGTGGTCTTATACTACCTATCGCAAACCTAGTACGGTAGGGTGATGGTTCAGAGTAAATAACCAAGCCCCGTCTCACTAACTTCATCCATCAACATGGCGCATACACCGCGGTCTACGGCGGATAGTCCCCATTTCGGACTATAGTGGGGTTTAGTTGCAGCTATTAGAAACAAGAACTTAAACAGCTATGCAGAGAAATATATAACTGTGGAACATTTTAAGAACATTGAAAAATAACATCTCGTAGCAGGAAAGCTTACTGTGTGTTGATCAAACCATGGGCTTCTGATATTAGTATTGGGCCCATTCAATAAATGACACTTGCCACCCTCCAGCTATGGGTCTTGTTATGGAGTTCAGCTATGTGGAGGGTGATAGCGATCATGTCCTTGGGGTAGAGGAGTTACATTGAATTATCCAGGGGATTCCAGTCTGGTGCTGGAGAGGCATTTCCATTTTTGTTTTGATTGCCTTAGTGGCGGTGTTGGATCCCGTCTAAAGTGATTTAGTAAGGTGGGAGTGAGTATGCCGTACTGTGGCCATTGGGAAACATGCCTTTGGAGGGGGGGGATAGGGAGAAGAGTCTGTTAAGCTTGGTAAATTGTGTAGCTTATCGATCTGGAAGTTGGGAATGGATTGGGCGTCTGTATCCACTTGAGCCCCCCATGAGTGGGTTATAAAGAAGGTGTTGATAATCTTATAGGGTAGGTGTCATTATGCTAGTCGAACAGCATTGTATGCTCCCTTGTCATAGGGGCAGCTCATTAAAAGCAGAGACTCTCTTCTGTCTCCCCCCCCCCCGCAGGCCATATACAATGGCATGTTACAATAAGTCAGCAGGCATGACTTCACAGTAAACCCGATAGGGGTGTGAGTGAGCAGTTTACTTGGTGGCGGCTCCATATAGGATAGGGAACCACCACAGTGCAATGGAGGTGTTTACCAGATGGGATAGATCTCGACTATTCCATTAGTGGTAGGAGTGCATGCTGGGGTCTCTATAGGGACCTAATAGGTGAGCAAGGTGATAGGAATGGTGGCTTGCGTATTGTTATGCCCTTAGTTGCAGTTTTTACCTGGATCTCATGAAGGGATATGGATGGGGGGTTCTCCTATTCCCAGAAATGTGGGGAAACCCCAGCATGCGTCTCCATCAAATCTTTCCTTACCTATCTTAGCTAGGGCAGTCTTAGGTATTGCAGCAGGTATAGCAATGGGTAATATTGTCCAATTGTGGACTCAGACTGGGGTACATGTCTGATGTGGTGTGGTGAGTCTCCCTCGGGAAGCACCTCACTGCTGGGTCTCCTCTTGGAGCGTTAAGCACAGCAGTTAGTATCATATAGTGGGAGACCACCATTGAGAGTTGCTGTATGTGCCCACATGCACTGCACTGCAGTCAGTGAGGTGATAAAGGCACATGAGGAGTGTGTGGGTAATATGGCAATCTGGTCATTCAGAAGGTAGTCTGTACTTATCTTGGTTGTGGTGGTGAGAGTGTCAGATGATAAGGGATTTGTACATAAAAAGTTAACTTAACTCAATTCAAAGTGCATGAGTAACTTGCCTGGAATAGAAGTGAGGCATTGAACTGAACCGGTAGTATCTTGCGACAGTATCTAAGGGGGAATACTTGAGGCAGTGTTAGTTGTCACATCGGGCCCTCCGCGGTCTAGGTGACTCGGTTGAGCTGGATCCATGATGGATGCTTTAGGAAACCATGGGGGGTCTGGATCCCGAGGGGGAGCACTGTCTTCTGGACTGGGTGTCTTGCGCATCCATGGGTTCTTCTTGGTGTGTTTCCTTCCTTGTGGTTATGAGACGGAATTCCGCATACCAATTTGGGACTTCAACCATCGGGATTCCTAAGTGCTGCATGTCTTCTGGAACTTTCAGGAACACTGTACGGCCCTGCACGGTGGCCGAAAGACAGAAGGGGAACTTCCACCTGTAATTGATTCCCTTGGTGCGTAGGGTGTCCAGCAGGGGTTTCAGGTCCCGACGGTGCTGCAGCGTGATGCTAGAGAGATCTTGAAACATTTGAATGTCAGCTCTTTCATAGGTGAGCTGTATTCTGCTTCTCGCCTTTCTTGATATTTCTTCCTTTAACTACTATGCAGCAGATGACGTCCCTGGGGGGATCCATCCGTTTCCCGTCCCTTTGGCCGGAGGGCTCGGTGAATCCTTTCCATGTCAATCACCTTCTGTGCTGGCTGGTTAAGGAGGTTGTTTGTCAGGAGAATTAGCAGACCAGACTGTGTGGACTGCACAGAGATAACCAAAAACGCATGTAAAGTGAATAATAATGATATTTATTAAGATAGGAGATAAATAAGAAAATACAAACAGTTCACAACCAACCCAACAAACCCACCAACAACAACAGTATATACAGCAAGGGGCAGTACCAGAATCACTGATGTCAGCCAGGCCAGGGTCATACACAGCAGATCAGCAGAAGGACAAGGGATGTTCCAGAAACATAAACATTAGCCAGGCCAAGGTCATACACAGGGAGATCAGTAGAATGAGGGACTGGGAACCAACAGGACAAGGGAGGGGATGGATCGGGCTGAAGGGTACAGGAACACAGCAAGGACCAGGTCAGGATAAGCTCGGGAACAAGGTCAGATGCAGGCTGAGGATCGGGTAACAAGCGAGCAAGGTCAGGGCCAAAGGAGAGAGAGATACAAAGGCAAGCATGTGAGGGCTTGTCGGGTATTTATGAGACTGCCAGTAATTGACCTCATGTAACACCTGAGCGCAGGAGGTGCTGGTTGCTCCACACTGCCGGGATACACCTGCAGGTGGACACCGGCCCAAGGATCCAACAGTGCCACCAGCAGGTGAGTTCTCTTATTACAGGTCCTGGGTGTAGGAAGACACCCGCTGGTGGACACTGGTACTGCGATCCAAGAGACCGACAGTGCCACCAACAGGTGAACCCTTTCATGACAGTACCCCCCTGAAAGGAGCGGCCTCCGGACGCTCAAACTAGATGTAATTGTCCAAAGTTTATGGCTTCAAACCGAATAACGGATGAGGGCACGTCAGGTTGGGCATCAGGCACCTCAGACTGGGCAGCGGATACATCAAACCGGACAGCGGGCACATCAGAGCAGACAGCAGGCACATCAGAGCAGACAGCGGGCACATCAGAGCAGACAGCGGGCTCCGGGTCCTCAAGTTGGGCAGCAGGCTCCAGGTCGTCAAGCTGGGCAGCAGGCTCCGGGTCGTCGAGCTGGGCAGCAGGCTCTGGGTCGTTGAGCTGGGCAGTAAGCTCCGGGTCGTCGAGCTGGGCAGCAGGCTCGGGGTCGTTGAGCTGGGCAGCAGCTCCGGGTCATTGAGCTGGGCAGCAAGCTCTGGGTCATCGAGCTGGGCAGCAGGCTCCGGGTCATTGGGCTGGGCAGCAGGCACTGGGACATTAGGTGAACAGCGAGCACCGTAAGGGCGGGCTGAATCACAGGCATCAGCTCAGCAAGCTGGGTAACGGGCCCTAACCCAGTGGGCTGGGTAATAGGCCCCGGTTCAGCGAGCTGGACACCGGGCACTGGTCCGGCAAGCTGAATAACGGGCACTGGTTTAACAGGCCGAGTGAGGGACTCTGGTTTAGCAGACTGGGTAAAGGGCACTGGTTTAGCAGACTGGGTAAAGGGCACTGGTTTAGCAGACTGGGTAACGGGCAGCAGTTCAGCAGACTGGGTAATGGACACTGGTTCAGCAGACTGGGACACGGGCAGCGAAACTTCAGGCTGGGACACCGGCTCTTCGAGCTGGGACACCGGGACTCCAGACTGGGACACCAATATTAAGACATCAGGCTGGAAGGCAGGCACCGAGACATCAGGCTGGAAGGCAAGCCCTGAGACAGCAGGCTGGAAGGTAGGCACATCAGACTGGAGAGCGGGCACATCAGACTGGAAGGCAGGCACTGAGACATAGAACTGGAAGGCAGGCACCAGGACATCAGACTGGAAGGCAGGCACCAGGACATCAGACTGGAAGGCAGGCACCATGACATCAGACTGGAAGGCAGGCACATCGGACTGGAAGGCAGGCACATCAGACTGGAAGGCAGGCACATCAGACTGGGAAGCGGGGACATCAGACTGGAAGGTAGGCACATGGGACTGAAAGGCAGGCACATCGGATTGGAAGGCAGGCACATCAGACTGGAAGGCAGGCACATCGGACTGGAAGGCAGGCACATCAGACTGGGAAGCGGGGACATCAGACTGGAAGGCAGGCACATCAGGCTGGAAGGCAGGCACATCGGACTGGAAGGCAAGTACATCAGACTGGAAGGCAGGCGCATCAGACTGGGAAGTGGGGACATCGGACTGGAAGGCAGGCACATCAGACTGGAAGGCAGGCACATCGGACTGGAAGGAAGGCACATCAGACTGGAAGGCAGGCACATCAGACTGGGAAGCGGGGACATCAGATTGGAAGGCAGGCGCATCGGACTGGGAGGCAGGCACATCGGACTGGAAGGCAGGAACATCAGAATGGAAGGCAGGCACATCAGACTGGGAAGCGGGAGATCAGACTGGAAGGCAGGCACATCAGACTGGAAGGCAGGCAAATCGGACTGGAAGGCAGGTACATCAGACTGGAAGGCAGGCACATCAGACTAAAAAGCGGGGACATCAGACTGGAAGGCAGGCACATCGGACTGGAAGTCAGGTACATCAGACTTGAAGGCAGGCACATCGGACTGGAAGGCAGGCACATCAGACTGGAAGGCAGGCACATCAGACTGGGAAGCGGGGACATCATACTGGAAGGCAGGCACATCAGACTGGAAGGCAGGCACATCAGACTGGAAGGCAGGCGCATCGGTCTGGAAGGCAGGCACATCAGACTGGAAGGCAGGCACATCAGACTGGAAGGCAGGCACATCAGACTGGAAGGCAGGCATATAAGACTGGGATGCAGGCACACCAGATTGGAGCACTGGCAGCAAAACTTTAGGCTGGAACATAGACAGAAGGTCATCAGACCGGTCAACGGGTACTAAAACATCGGACTGGGTAGTAGGCACTGGGGCGTCAGACTGGGTAGCAGGCACTGGAACATCAGACTAGGTCGCAGGCACTGGGACATCAGACTGGGTAGCAGGCACTGGGATGTCAGACTGGGTAGCAGGCACTGGGACGTCAGACTGGGTAGCAGGCACTGGGACATCAGGCTAGGTAGCAGGCACTGGGACATCAGGCTGGGTAGCAGGCACTGAGTTGGCAGAATTAGGTGGGTCATCAGGTTCAACTGGCATGAAGGCAGACTGGGGCAGGTTGGTTGGTGTGGAGGCACACTGGGTTACTGGCAGGATTGTGTGGGTAGGAAAGAACTTTCGATTCTTTTTTGGTTTAGCCACCGCAGCTTTGTAGGTAACTGCAGGGCTGTAAAAAAGGATGTAACTGGGCAAAAGGAAGACCAGGGAACAGTGGCTGGAGGAGGGTTTTGTGGGATTGTTACAGGTGGAAGAGAGGAGGCAGGTGGATTGAAAGCAGGATAGCTACAGTGAGTAAAGACTGGGTAATAGTACTTGGTGGGAAGCTGTGTATGCTGGGCTGTAGCTGAGGTTGCCATGGGCGACTGGGAGAAAGATTCTTGGGAAGGCAGGTGACTAATGGCGGGGCAGGACTGTTGTGGCCTGGCTAAATACAGGAGATCTGACCATGCTTGTAGCACAGGTTGAACAAAAGTTGGTTCACATACAGCCTGTCTAATCAGAGATTGTACTGAACAAATGCAATCAGATAACACCTGCTGGGAACAAGAGGAATAATGTTCATCAAAAAAAGCCGGATCATCCTCTAACAACCATACTAGGGATTCAACCTGGTCACAATTGAAGGGAGGGGAGGAATCATCACTACCTTCGGGAAAGCATGATAAGGCTGGCCTTGCACATAACTGGATCAAAGGCTGAACATCCTCAAATAACATATGACCCTGATCCACTAGAGAATGAGCTGATCGGATCATTTCCAGCAGTTGGTTACTGGTCCAATCTTTAAGAGTCTGGCGGCAATATTCACCATCCTCTGCCGCCAACAGAGAATAATAGACAATTTCACTAAAGTCCATCTTTAGCAAGCCCACCGAACCAGGATGGCTTCTCAGTGCAGCCACGTCTGGTCAGGGATGGCTTTGGTAACTGTCAGGAGAATTAGTAGACCAGACTGTGTGGACTGCACAGAGATAACCAAAAACGCATGTAAATTGAATAATAATGATATTTATTAAGATAGGTGATAAATAAGAAAATACAAACAGTTCACAACCAACCCAACAAACCCACCAACAACAACAGTATATACAGTAAGGGGCAGTACCAGAAACACAGATGTCAGTCAGGCCAGGGTTATACACAGCAGATCAGCAGAAGGACAAGGGATGTTTCAGAAACATAAACATTAGCCAGGACAAGGTCATACACAGGGAGATCAGTAGAATGAGGGACTGGGAACCAACAGGACAAGGGAGGGGATCGATCGGGCTGAAGGGTAAAGGTAAGGGTACAGGAACACAGGAAGGACCGGGTCAGGATAAGCTCGGGAACAAGGTCAGATGCAGGCTGAGGATCAGGTAACAAGCGAGCAAGGTCAGGGCGCAAGGAGAGAGATACCAAGGCAAGCATGTGAGGGCTTGCTGGGTATTTTTGAGACTGCCAGTAATTGACCTCATGTAACACCTGAGCGCAGGAGGTGCTGTCTGCTCCACACTGCCAGGATACACCTGCTGGTGGACACCAGTACTACGGCCCAAGGATCCAACAGTGCCACCAGCAGGTGAGTCCTCTTATTACAGGTCCTGGGTGTAGGAAGACACCCGCTGGTGGACACTGGTACTGTTATCCAAGAGACCGACAGTGCCACCAATGGGTTAACCCCTTCATGACATTGTTAAACAGGCCAGTGACAGTGGGAGTGAGCTGTTCTGTTTCCACTGATTTGGGTAGGCCACGGATTCTCAGTTTATGGTGTCTACCCCGGTTGTCTAGGTCCTCCATGTGGCACTGGAGTGCCCTGAGCTGGAGGGTGTGCATGCCCACTGTCCGGGTAGCCCTGCAGAGGACAGTGTCATGTTGCTCTGAGATCCGCTCTACCTCATGGACCCTGTCAGCCAAAGTGTGTCTAGCCACAGTTCTGAGATGGCAGCTGACAGGGTATCCTTGATATCTGCAGCGATGGTCCTCAGATCTTGTATGCTGAGGTGCTGCGGGGGAGGGATACTGTTCTCCCCTGATCCCATCGTACTCACTGTAGAAAGAGCGGGTGATGTTCCAGGCAGCGGCGGGGATGCAGCCTGTGTTCGCTCGAACTAAAGTGTGTTCCTGTGTTCTTCGAAATAAAGTTTAATGAAATTTCATCCATACCACTAACATCTACCATGGAAACAAACTACTTTCATGTCCATTTAGACTATGTCAGTAGGTCAGTATGTTTAGTAAATATAACCTAAACAGATGCTGCCTGCAAAAAAAAAGTTGTGAAGCTTGCCATGGTCATTATTATCTTAATTTGTATCCCTCATCCAAATTTTATATCTTTGTTGTTCACTTTAACAAGCAAAATGAGCCATGATTATGGAGACCATTCAAAACCTCAAAAATTGCTTTTTTTGAATGTTTTATGATGAAATACACATATTCAGATTAGTGTGGTACTCTTTGTCTCCCAAAGTACATGGATTCAATCTTACATATCTGCTTGAGGCCCTTTTTTGTATATGAGCAGCCTAACTCGGATCACTGTGCTCATTCATGTCCCATTCTGCACTGAAAATGTTAATACATCATTTGGTTCCAGGACCCAAACCCAATTTCTCTGTAAATATACATATATGTTAGCGCACAGGACCAATGGTAATGCAATAAAGATAATGCAATAAAATGATGCAATAAATAATGCAATACAATAATGTAATAAAAATGCAGTAAGATATACAGTTGACTAAAGATAAGGATAGGTTTGTATTTGCTGGAGATATAAAAAGTCCATGACGAATGGTCACTGTAGTTAAAAAGCTGTGGTTTAAAATACTTGGGTGTCTCTGTATAGGGACCAGCGCTAAGGACAATCTTTTCCAGGTGAGAAAAGTCAGCTCTCTAATACACAATAGAAAAAAACAAAGGAAAGCGCCGTTGTGGTCTCTTTCACTCTGGTGACGTCACACGCCCACAAGCGCACTGTTGGAACATCCATCTAGCCCAGCTGTTCGTTCTCTCCTTGCGGTGGACCGCGGCCATCCCTCCGGAGTCACACTGCTGCTTATCCTCGCTATGGACATTTGGACTGATCCATGAGTCGCCCCCCCTCCTTCGGAGCCGTTCTTTCCTTACTTCTTTGTAAGTGTGGATTACTTATCTATTGTTACTAATAAATACCAGCACTCAGAGGTGCTTTCCTTTGTTTTTTTCTCCAATTTCTCTGTAAAGTGACTCTAATGCCTCATACACATGATCGGACTTTCCGCCAACAAAACCATGGAATTTTGTCGGAAGGGCATTGGCTCAAATTTGTCTTGCATACACACGGTCACACAAATGTTGACCAACAATTACGAACATAGTGATGTACTAGACGTACTACATGGTTTTTCAGCTCTTTAGCGCCACCCTTTGGGCTCCTTCTGCTAATTTAGTGTTAGTAGAAGTTTGGTGAGTGTTGATTCGCGCTTTTCATTGCGCACTTTTCAGTTCGCACTTTTCAGTTCCCGCTTTTCGGTTAGTTTCTGAACGGTCATTCGTCAACCAGACATGTTGCGGAATCGGAGGAGATAACGTGATATTTATTAATGGCCTTGGAGTTATTGCTTTGACATTATTTTTTTGGTTGAATAATGATTTGATTTGGTATATTTTCTATATTTTTGGATCTATAGAATTCACTTTTTGGTTATATTCTATTGGCAGATAGTCTAATTTTATTTGTTTTTTTTTTTTAATGCACAATAAAAAAAATGTGTAGAATAATACTTGGCTATGTGTTTTACTTCAAATGACAGTTTGGGAGTAGGCAGTTACATTTAAAAAAATACAATGTAAAATTGACAAGGGACACCAACATCTTTGATCTTATAAACTATGGGATAATGGTGTTGTGGTAACTTGCCCAAAAAAAAAAAAAAAAGCATAATAATATTATTCTTGATATCACTAGAATAAAAAAGCCTTTGAAAATTCATTTGCAATAACTCCATCAGTATCACCAGCAAAGCAGCTTCATTATTATCCCATTAAAGAAGAAGAGAATTGTGCGCTGTATTTGGAGATTTCATAATTTGGCATGTTCCGAATGTTAATTCTCTATTAAAAACACAAGAGCGACCGCTTCTGGCTTGTCCTTGCTTCCGAGCATGCGTGTTTGTACTTTGCTTGTGTACACACCGTCGGAAAATCCGACAACACACATTTGTTAGCGGAAAATTTGAAGACATGCTAGCCAACATTTGTTGGCGGAAAGTCTGACAACAATTGTCCGATGGAGCATTTTCCGCCAACAGCCTGACATCCAACATTTCCCGTCGGAAAGTCTGATCATGTGTATGGCCCTTAAACCTAAAAAAAACAAAAAAAACTGCTAAAAGATACAAAGTTTAAGCACCTAGATGTTCCTATATATAGCTGTAGTAATTTTCATTGCCTTCTTCTATTGCCAAATGTCATGGCACCTAGAATGTAGGCACCTAGATGTTCCTGTATATATCTGTAATAGCTCTCATTACCCTCTTCTATTGACAAATGTCATGCCATTCTAAATGGGCAAAGCTCTTCCTGGTAGTGACATAGCATGCCCACCTCATTCTAGCTCACACACATTCATTTTAATCAATAAGACAGTCCGTCACAGTGGATTTCTAGGTATAGGTGAAGGCAGGCAAGCCCCATAACTATCTGAAAGAATTTTCAGAAAGAGTTCTTCCTGTTCATAATGGGCTGACCTTTTGCCATAGCAGAAAGAGATGAGAGCTGCTACTGGTATCTGTGGAAAGCTTTAGGTGTTTACACTTTACACCTGCTAGCAGCTTTATTTTTAAGTAACAGAATCACTTTAATATCTGCCTGGAGTTCACCTTTAAAGTTCAAGCCTGTGTGTAAACAACAGAGGTCATTTGGGACATTCAGGAACAAGAAACAGGAAAGGCTTCCTTTAAGCAACATTTGCAATTTTCAAAATCAAACAAGAAATTATTTAAGTGCTCATTAAAATCATTTTTTGCAGTCACTTGGGTGTAGAATATATTATTTAGTTGGTAAATTGAGCAAAAGTAACTTATTAAGCACTGAATAACCTTTTTCTGATTGCTCCTATAGGTTACGTTTTTTTTTACTTCTCCAAAGATTGTCTGCTTCTTAGAAAAAATAATAATTGTTTTTTTTCCATTGCACATCATGTACGAGAAAAAGCAAGTTAGGTTTAAAGATCAAGTGTGCTTTTGAAAAAGAAAAGTACTATACCGCCACCCTCTTCTTATAAAAAGACCACACAAGATCTCAGATGAAGATATGTAGGGATGAGGTTCTGGTTCGAGCCTACCATAGGTTTGAGACGAAACCTGCTCATTCATGGTTCAAGGACATGCCATACTATTGCCGGATTTCACGGACATATAAATCAACTAGCCATAATGCACTTCCTGTCCTTTGAAAATAGGTCAACTGGCTTACAAAGGTTCAACGAGGGGGATTGTTGGATAAGTAATGGGTTCCCAGCAGCCATATTTACAGTATGTTTAATATGTTTAGCTATGATACGGTTCAGCAGAAAACTATGTGGATTTATTTTATTTGGGTTTTCTTATATGTGTCAGGACCAATCAAAGTCTGAGATCTGCAGCTTTTCATACTTTGAGTTATGCAGAGCCAGTTCCTTTGCGACACTGTTTATATACAAGTGACTAAAATGCCTTTGCATGGTGTAGCATTAACAATACCCTTCACTGGAAACACCTCGCCTAATCTAAACTTTTGGATTAAAGTCATGTACTTTTTAAAAAATAATTGGTGTTTTTGTTTTGTTTTGTTTTTTCCTTTTTATATCTATGTGCAGGTCCCCAATAAGTAGGGATACGCTTGGGTTCAAGTTAACTGTCTTTTGCTGTGCCAATGAGCTGCAGGAAAAGATCCCCTGGCCGGTAGCTGCATGTATACAAGAGTCTGGGGACTGTTTGTGACATCACTGACCTAATATGGCCATATTAGGGCATACTAGCATACATACTAGCAGTAGCCCCAGAAAAGGAGGTATTTCTTTTTAGTTGAAATATATTTGTGGTGGTAATTATGCATTATTAAGTAGTTTAGCTTCTGCTCTGACCCCCTCCTGGTTCTATTAAAACAAATCCTCAATGACCTCTGTAGCTGCATGCACTGTTGACCAATTCATCCTCAACATTTACAACAAAAGCACTGAAATGATCTAAGTTATTCTCTAACAGCTCAGGTCATCCTGTCCCCCTACTAGAGAACCTGCTCTGTGTTTTTATTAAAGATTTGTAGGTTTAAATGCAGCTGAGTTATTGCTGGGAGGGAAGCAGGATGTGCTAACTCAGGGATCTCCAAACTACGGCCCTCCAGCTGTTGCAGGAACTACACGTCCCATGAGGCATTGTAAAACTCTGACATTCACAGACATGACTAGGCTTGATGGGAATTGTAGTTCCTGAACAACTGGAGGGCCATAGTTTTTAGACATCTGTGCTAAGTGAACAACTTGAACCACTTCAGCACACTTGCTATGAATTAGGTGAATTACTTCACAGTTCCAGCAGCTACAATTCAGTAAGGGCTTGTTTTAAAGCACATTTACTATTTGTTAGGAATATATAAATACTTGTATGCCCATAGCATTGCCACAGGTTCACTGTAAAGTAAACCTGTCATTATTACTAAGTAAAGCACTATGCCTATGGTTAAGGCACTGACGCGGACTTTCTGTCAAAACTTTAGTTCCAGTACTCCTGAACCCCGGGTACACATAGTATGTAAAGCTGACTTTACAGAAAGATACATTGGAGTTGACTTACTAAAACTGGAGAGTGAAAAATCTGGTGTAGCTGTGCATGGTAGCCAATCAGCTTCTAACTTCAGCTTGTTTAATTAAGCTTTGACAAAAAAAAATGGAATCGGATTGGTTTCTATGCAGAGCTGCACCAGATTTTGCACTCTCCAGTTTTAGTAAATCACCCCACTGAGACACACCCCCTATATTCTGTAATGCATTACACACAGCTCCCAAGAGATTCATTAGGTGGCTACAATGCGTTGTGGCATGTTTCTCTTGTTTATGAAATTGTATTTGGGGGTTACATCATAAGGCTACCTTTTTCATCTAAACCAAAAAGTAAAAATCACGAGTGCACCCATGGTCATTTCATACCACCTGGAGTATCCACCCGGCAGAGGAGGTAGGGGGCTAAAGACACAAAAACAATAAACAAATGTCCTTGCTTCAGTATGTTTCACATACAATAATTACATTACCTTTTGATTCAGAGTTTAAAATAAATAATATTTATACATCTAAAACATACTCCAGACAAATGAGAAGACTCTAGATGCTTTTGTATGAGATCCTCAAGAGCTCTACAAACATGAAAGCGCCACCTCAATTAGGCCCATCTTCATCTGGGAAAAGAAGCAGCGAATGAGGGCTGAATATATTAGATAATGCATACTCACAGAGGAGCATTCTCTCACTGAAAGGAAATTTTTCAGATAAGAAACCTAAAGCTGGCCTCCTAGTTTCTCACTGCTAATTTTATTTGAAACTGTTTAACTAACTGTGAGCAGATATCCATATTAACAAAGACTTAATTAATGCAAGCCACTCTTTCCTTTTTCTTTTTCTCACTCTGAAAATGTTGCAAGAAAGCCCACAAGTACAGGAAAATGTATTTTTAAAGAAACTAATTTAACGACAAAGGGTTGACCTATAGCATTTCATTAAATAAATCATTAGGAAAAAAAAACACTGCCAGAACAAGCCCAGTGCAATTCAATAAGGCAATTTCAAAATGCAAATTGTAATCTGCAGATGTGGAGGATGATATTTTAAATATATATGTATATCATTTGCTCAGAAAAAAGAAAACAGAACATTTGAAATTGAAATGCTAAGCAAAATCAAACATGCTTACAAGAGTATTTTAAAAGTGGATCCAAAAATAAAAATATAAAAATGCAGAAGTAGTTAATGCATTTTAATAATTAAACATTCTTGTTACATCATCAGCATAATATATTAATTATGGAGCATTTTAAAATTCATTTTTTAATTAAGATAGTAAGCTTCAAAAGGGTATAAAATAAGCTTCATTAAGAATGCATAGGAGCAAGTTTTGTTTCTAATTTTTGAAAATAGTGTACTAATATAGATATATAGGTAAAGAGTCAATCTCAGATTGCCAGATTACAGTGAACCTACATCATTTTTTTTTTATTTGCTTTGAGAGAATGGGGAAATAGAATAAAGTTTCTACTGGGATTCTATCAGTGCCTTCGTTGTATAGGAGATTAATATCCATGTCCTTTTATGTCACTGGGAGAAGAAGTTGGGTAAAAACCTCCAACAGAGACACAACGATAGGCAAGGGCTGCAGCTCTGGATCATTAGTCTCCAATGTAGGCTAAAACTTTTGTCAAGATTTCTTTTTTGTACTGTAAAAAAGGAGGAGAACTGCCATCCAACTAGATCATATATGTTGCCAACATCCCCAGGGTCAAATTATATAAACAATTACCCCCAATAAGGGATTAATGGGACTTTAACGGCAACCACGTAATGTAAAATCTAATTTTATTAAGTAGAAAATGGTATTTGTAAAAAACATTAGGGTAATCAAAATTGCATAACACAAAAATATCACAAATGACAAATAAAAAGCTATACAAGCTGTACTGATATGTAGGAATTGAGGCTATGTTCTGTAGTCTTCCACGAGGTCTTACGCGTTTTGGGACTGAACAGGCTGTCCCTTCATCAGAGACACTTCGTGGAACATAGTCCTATTGTATGATAGAATACAAGTTGAAAAAGATAGTAAGTACAAAAACAAAAAACATAGAAATGACATTTGCTTACTATTACATATAGAACATTACATCAATGTAAACACACACAAAAGAAGCAACCTACCCAAGCATAACAGTGTCGGAGCATTCATTGCCGAGGCCGCAGCGGCGAAAGTGTCAAAAAACACCCACGGGTCCAAAGGCTGAAGAACCAGGGTGTTTGGTTGGCCCCACTCTATCCACACTGATCCACCCCACAAAAAAAAAGACAGCAGACAACACTGCCCGTTCAGAGGGAAACTAAATCACAGCGCAGTAGCCAAATAGATATCTAAAAAGTAATAAATTGTATATACTGTAATATGAAAGTATCTGTGTCAACTAATCGGTATAGCAATCATAATACAATGGTGTTATAATACAATAAAAATAATTAGATTGATTAAATTACTAATATCATACCTGGGTGTCCACAGGTGTAAGTTAGTGAATCTAGGTGGAAACCAGAGAAGAAGAAAAGACCATACAAAATGTGGGATGTAGGGGTGGTAACTGATTTAATGGTTCTTCATACCATCGAAGTCTGTAAGTGACAGAAGGCAACGCTGTGTAAACCACTATCCATCTACATGCTAGGAAAGAGAGATATGTGTATATACCAAGCAGCACGGAGAGCACTTACATATAGGTGCAAAGCTTCTTCCTGCCAAGCAGAGGACACTCATGCAAAGCCGTCCGGACCATCCATCGCCGTGCGAGGCAATGACAGAATCGCTCCCGTCGGCGCGGTGTTTTAAAGAGCTTGGAGGGGGCGGGATCGGACGTGGCCCCACATCACAAATGCGGCGTCATCACGTCAATCAACAGGGAAAACAGTATCCGAATACGAGCGGCCGCGTCGCAGCGCCACGCCCACTGCAGCGTACACACACACAGCTCCCCTCGAGCGAGATGTAAACATCTGACAGGCGGTACCGCCCACCAAAGCGTGGAGGGCAGCTAGGCGTCACTACTGGTTGCCTAGTAACCGATAAACAGAAGCCGTGAAGCAAAGCATTAGCCAATGCGTATAGTAGGGAATTTCTATACAACTTAACCTGATCCTTCACAGTCCTGTATAGGTAAAGGGAACCAACCAGAAGGGTTAATTTAATAACAAAAAACAAACCCCACATTCATTCCAACTAAACAAGTGGAAGGGTGTTGCAGATGCCAACAAAGAAGGGGGGGAATCCCGAGCCACCGCTGCACGGCCCACCCCACAGAGAGGAACCTGAGAGGGGGGTCATGCAACGATGGCCCACCGACGCAGAAAGGCAGCCAGGTGAACAATCGCCACTAAACCAGCAACAAGAATGCCCACCGGCCCGCCAGAGACGGAGGCCCCCCTTAGGAACAAAAAAGGTCCCGGGGGAGCTGTGTGTGTGTACGCTGCAGTGGGCGTGGCGCCGCGGCATGGCCTCTCGTATTTGGATACTGTTTTCCCTGTTGATTGACGTGATGACACCGCAAGTGTAATGCGGCGCCACGTCCGATCCCACCCCCTTCAAGCTCTTTAAAACACAGCACCGACGGGAGCGATTCTGTCATTGCCTCGCACAGCGATGGACGGTCCGGATGGCTTTGCATGAGTGTCCTCTGCTTGGCAGGAAGAAGCTTTGTACCTATATGTAAGTGCTCTCCGTGCTGCTTGGTATATACACATATCTCTCTTTCCTAGCATGTTGATGGATGGTGGTTTATACAGCGTTGCCTTCTGTCACTTACAGACCTCGATGGTATGAAGAACCATTAAATCAGTTACCACCCCTACATCCCACATTTTGTATGGTCTTTTCTTCTTCTCTAGTTTCCACCTAGATTCACTAACTTACACCTGTGGACACCCAGGTATGATATTAGTAATTTAATCAATCTAATTATTTTTATTGTATTATAACACCATTGTATTATGATCGCTATACCGATTAGTTGATACAGATACTTTCATATTACAGTATATACATTTTATTACTTTTTAGATATCTATTTGGTTACTGCGCTGCGATTTAGTTTCCCTCTGAACGGGCAGTGTTGTCTGGTGTCCTTTTTTTGTGGGGTGGATCAGTGTGGATAGAGTGGGGCCAACCATACACCCCGGTTCCTCAGCCTTCGGACCCGTGGGTGTTTTTTGACACTTTCGCAGCTGCGGCCTCGGCAATGAATGCTCCGACACTGTTATGCTTGGGTAGGTTGCTTCTTTTGTGTGTGTTTACATTGACATAATGTTCTATATGTAATACTAAGCAAATGTCATTTATGTGTTTTTTGTTTTTGTGCTTACTATCTTTTTCAACTTGTATTCTATCATACAATAGGACTATGTTCCACGAAGTGTCTCTGATGAAGGGATAGCCTGTTCAGTCCGAAATGCGTAAGACCTCGTGGAAGACTACAGAACATAGCCTCAATTCCTACATATCAGTACAGCTTGTATAGCTTTTTATTTGTCTTTTGTGATATTTTTGTGTTATGCAATTTTGATTACCCTAATGTTTTTTACAAACACCGTTTTCTACTTAATAAAATTAGATTTTACATTACGTGGTTGCCGTTAAAGTCCCATTAATCCCTTATTGGGGGTAATTGTTTATATTTTTTGTACTGTAGTTTCAGTTTAAAGCTGAATTCTGGGATTTAAAAAAAAAAAAAAGTTTTTTGCACAGAGATTGCCTTCAACGCATGCCAAGATTTACAAAAAAAAAGCAGGAACAAATTTAAAAAAATACATTGCTTACAGATTTTTAAGTTAGTAATTCCAGTTTGATCGACTCATAGTAGTATGTAATTTAGTTTACTGCCCTTCACTTGTGTGCACGGAAGTTAGAAAACCTTATTCCATGTTAAAGCAACCTTAAAAGAATTACAAAGGGAGCAACCTGTAAAAGAATTAATACTTACTTGTCCAACAGATGGCAAAGAAAATCTTAATTGCCTTCAAGGGATTCCAGTGCCACTGAAAGTCTTGGATAGCATTGGTGCCAGTATTTTATGAAGAACAATGATTTTATTGCCAGGAAAAGTACATAATAATCTTCTTCTTTACAAACTGCTCGCTTTTTCTTTTTTTCAACTAAGCAACAGGGTTGCAAGGAAAAAAGGTTCTGGATATATTTAATTTTTTTTGAGGCCAAATAATTCAATTTTAGTCTTGTCTAACCACTTTAAATGCACCTTCAACGCACCTTGGAGATTCTGAGGCCACATAGAAAAGAGTGTTATGGTCAGATGAGAATAAAATTGAATTATTTGGCCTCGAAACCAAACTATATGTCTGGCGGAAATCCAATACAGCTCACCATCCAAGTAACACCATTCGTACAGTAAGGCATGGAGATGGTCATATCCCGTTATGGGGGTGTTTCTCTGCAGCAGGAACTGGAGCACTTGTTAGGATAGAAGGAAAATGGATGGGGCAAAATACCATCAAATTCTAGAGGAAAATCTGCTGCCCTCCGCCAGAATGTTGTCAATGGGAAGAAGGTTTACAGCACACAGCAAAAATGGCCACAAAGTGGTTGAAGGAGAAAAGAGTGAATGTCCTTGCATTGCTTAGTCAGAGCCCAGACTTAAACCCCATTGAAAATCTGTGGAACGACTTGAAGACTGCAGTCCACAAACGGTCGCCATCAATTTTAACTGAACTTGAGCAGTTCTGCAAAGAAGAGTGGGCAAATATTGAAAAGTCTAGATGTGCAAAGTTAGAAGAGACATATCCCAACAGACTAAAGGCTGGAATTAAAGCAAAAGGTGGTTCAACAAAATACTGACATAAGGGGGTGATCCTTTTTCCAACTCAGTGATTCTATTTCTGATTTTTTTTTTTCGAACATGTTGGTGTTATATCGTTTACTTGGAAGTTATAAGTAGTAAATACAGCTGAATAAAACAAAAAATGTCTCTGTCTTCATTTCAGGCCGCAAAGCAACAAAATGTGGTTATTTTAAAAGGGGGTGATTCTTTTCTATACCCACTGTATTTTTTAATATATGTTTTATTCTGCTCTGTGTGTTTGTGCGTATATATATATATATATATATATATATATATATATATATATATATATATATTTATTTATATATATGTAGGTTAAAACTTTTGTCAAGATTTCTGTTGTGTACTGTAGTTGCAGTTTAAAGCTGAATTCTGGGATTTTTAAAAAAAGTTAAATTTTGCACAAAGTTTGCCTTTAACGCATGCCAAGATTTACAAATAAAAAGCAGGAACAAATTGAAAAAAAAATACATTGCTTACAGATTTTTAAGTTAGTAATTCCAGTTTGATTGACTCATAGTAGTATGTAATTTAGTTTACTGCCCTTCACTTGTGTGCACAGAAGTTAGAAAACCTTATTCCATGTTAAAGCAACCTTAAAAAAATGACAAAGGGAGCAACCTGTAAAAGAATTAATACTTACTTGTCCAACAGATGGCAAAGAAAATCTTAATTGCCTTCTAGGGATTCCAGCGCCACTGAAAGTCTTGGATAGCATTGGTGCCAGTATTTTATGAAGAACAACAATTTTATTGCCAGGACAAGTACATAATAATCTTCTTCTTTTCAGACTGCCCGCTTTTTTTTTTTTCCAACTAAGCAACAGGGTTGCTGTAAGGAAAAAAGGTTCTGGATATACTTAATTTTTTTTGAGGCCAAATAATTCAATTTTAGTCTTATCTAACCACCTTAAACGCACCTTCAAAGCACCTTGAAGATTCTAAGGCCACATAGAAAAATGTGTTATGGTCAGATGAGACTAAAATTGAATTATTTGGCCTCAACACCAAACTATATGTCTGGCGGAAATCCAATACAGCTCACCATCCAAATAACACCATTCGTACAGTAAGGCATGGAGGTGGTCATATCCTGTTATGGGGGTGTTTCTCTGCGGCAGGAACTGGAGCACTTGTTAGGATACAAGAAAAATGGATGTAGCAAAATACCATCAAATTCTAGAGGAAAATCTGCTGCCCTCTGCCAGAAAGTTGTCAATGGGAAAAAGGTTTACAGCACACAGCAAAAATGGCCACAAAGTGGTTGAAGGAGAAAAGAGTGAATGTCCTTGGATGGCTTAGTCAGAGCCCAGACTTAAACCCCATTGAAAATCTGTGGAATGACTTGAAGACTGCAGTCCACAAATGGTCGCCATCAATTTTAACTGAACTTGAGCAGTTCTGCAAAGAAGAGTGGGCAAATATTGCAAAGTCTAGATGTGCAAAGTTAGAAGAGACATATCCCAACAGACTAAAGGCTGGAATTAAAGCAAAAGGTGGTTCAACAAAATACTGACATAAGGGGGTGATCCTTTTTCCAACTCAGTGATTCTATTTCTGATTTATTTATTTTTTTCGAACATGTTGGTGTTATATCGTTTACTTGGAAGTTATAAGTAGTAAATACAGCTAGATAAAACAAAAATTGCCTCTGTCTTCATTCCGACAACAAAATCCTAGGATTTTTTCCAACGGATGTTGGCTCAAACTTGTCTTGCATACACACGGTCACACAAAGTTGTCGGAAAATCGTTCTAAACGCGGTGACGTAAAACACGTACGTCGGGACTATAAACGGGGCAGTGGCCAATAGCTTTCAGCTCTTTATTTATTCTGAGCATGCGTGGCACTTTGTCCATCGGATTTGTGTACACACGATCGGAATTTCCGACAACGGATTTTGTTGTCGGAAAATTTTATAGCCTGCTCTCAAACTTTGTGTGGCCTCTTTCACACGGACGATCCGTATGTCCGTTTTTCATCCTTCCGTTTTCGGATAAAAAAAGGGACATACATTCATCCCTATGGAGCGTCGGATGTCAGCGGTGACATGTCCGCTGACATCCGACCCGCTCCGATCCGAAAAGTGTAACGGAGGAAAAACCTACTTTTCCATCCGTTTTCGGATCGGATGACGACGGACACTACGGACCGTCATCATCCGATCCCCCCATAGGGGAGAGCGGCGCTCTGACAGGTCCGTCGCTGCACAGCGTGCAGCGATGCACCTGTCATCTTCCTGCTCAGCGGGGATCGGCGGAGCTATCCCCGCTGAGCAAGCGGATGTTCACGGGGCGGATCATGACTGATCTGCCCCGTGTGAAAGAGGCCTTAGACTTTTTCAGGTCTGTGTGTAAATTTCAACTTGGATTATTGATCTGAAAACATCAAGCTTTTTACATGGAGCAAGCACAAGTACAGTAGTTTATGTATTGTTGTGTCCCTATGACCAGGAAAAATCTTCACAAGGAAACAAGCAGGCCCATGCTTTTGGAGCAGTTTTTCTGTAATTGTAGATAAACACTTACCAATTGGATTGAACCCCTATACAGGGGGATTACTTTGGACCCTTTTAAAATCTTTAACAATGGGCTTACATCCATGTGCATCATATTGACAGGGTGCAGCTTGGATCACTATCAATTGCTCATTTCAGGACCCATTTTGATTTAAAATCATTTTATCTCCTTTTTCTACCACATTCCTCCACGGAGTGCTCCCTTCCTACCAGCTGTGTACTAACTGATGTCCCTTTCCATGTTGCCACTAGTAGTATCTGGTTTGTTGAAATGTCTTTAGAACAGTAACCACATCTATACATATTATCCATATATAACATTTCTCATCACGATGCATTTTTTAGTTTACATTTTTTTATTAAATAATGTAATTAATACCCAACACTGCATACTGTATGTTATAGTATTTGATTAGTACATATCACAGAAACAAAATAAATTTAAAAAGCAGGGGAGGTGGAATTAAGTGGGTGGCAGTTGGTGCTTTATGGAGTGTCAGACGTCCTTTATATATGGCCAAATCAGTTAGATTTATACGTTTACAAAGCAATATTCGGAGGATCATTGTGGTTAAACATCAAAGGCGCTTGGTTAAAGCAGTTGGGTATTTTGTGTTAAGTTTCATAATTAGATGCATATAGAGAACATTAAATTTAAAATTACATTTCACATTGCTCCACCAATGTACAATTTTGTCCCTACTGGAGCAGTACAGGGTGCAAAAATAGTATATCTTCCTATGGCCAACTCTCCCACAGACTCTTTTTTATGTGGCTTAACATAGTTATTGGTCATACCTCCCAAATTTCTGTGATGAGAAATAAGCACAAATTAGTATAAAGTAGGAAGGCAAAGGATGCATCCCTGCGATGCTTCAAGCTATATGGTCCATGAAGAACTTATACCCAAAAAAGATTGGTTAAACCCACAAGTGATATTTTTCTCCACTACTTTTTTGATTGGCTTTTCGAGCAAACTAGTTCAATCATTCAGTAGTTGGATGTACAGTTTATTGCAGTATAACCATTCTGGTAGCTAAATATTACATTTCTTTATAAAGAGGGACAGAGGGATTTGGTTCCAAAAGAGGGACAGTCCATCCAAATCAGGGATAGTCAGTAGCTATGGTATTGGAATCAGTATGCATATTCCAATACCAGGTGAGCATTGAAGTTTGCTAGTATAGCCAGCTATAACACTCATCTAGAAAAGCAAGACCTTGGCGTAAGCAAACCCACTTTGCCTTTATATGTTAGGAGATATAGGGGTTTATTTACTAAAGCTGGAGAGCGCAAAATCAGGCTCACTTCTGCAAAGAAACCAATCAGCTTCCAGGTCTAATTGCCAAACCATAACTGAAACAGCTGAGGTGAGAAGTTGATTGGCTACCACAACTGCACCAGATTCTGAGTGCTCCAGGTTTAGTAAATCTACCCCATAGTCAGGTTACAGACAGTACAGGAAGTACTTGTCCAGCCTAGTAGCAGCCAAGTTCCTAAAATTAAATTATAGACATTTTTAATCCTACAAAACTTGCATAAAAAAGAAAAAAAAACAGGACTTCAGAAGATAAATAGTCCTCCTGCTGACTTTGTACAGTAACAATTTATAAGTTAAGATTTCAAACCAAACAATTTTTTATCCAGGTTCTAATAATGTTAATTTGTTCCATGTCCTACCCTTATTTTTAAATACAGATAAAGCACAGCATACAAGTGGCTATTTATAATGCCTATTAATGTGCTCTAAATTATGTAGCAAAATTAAAAACTGCATGTTACATGGACATGCATACTAAACAATTCTCTTGGCTGGTGTGGGATAATAAATCTGAAATTAATTCATCATGTTAAGTGGACACTTAAGCAAACACTAAAAAGAATTGTATTATTTTAGAGATGGAGTGGAGTGGTAATGTAAAAAGATGGAAAGGTATTCTTGCAGGCTTTTGTATCAAAGATTTGTATTTATGAATCAGAAATATAAGTGTACCTTAGTTCCTTTGTGTCTGCATAATGCAATATCTTCACCATACATGCAGCTAAGTTAGATTATCATAGTATTCACCATGACATCACTCTAAGTACAGAATGACCTTTCACACATTTAGACAAAGAAACCATGTACAGTTGCCTATAGAAACCACTCAAATTCCTTGCTTGATTTGAAATATATTAGGTGCTTATCAGCTATAGAAAATGACTGCAGATTCTGTATATACAGGAACTGACTTACACATAGTAATAATAGTGGACCATAGGGATTAAACTTAAATGATGAAGGTTTTCTGTATACATAAAGGTAAAAAACCTTCTGTCCGCAGCTCCCCCCCAGCCCCACCTAATACTCCCCTGAGCCCGATCTCGATCCAGAGATGTGCACGAGAGCAGCTGCTCTCCAAGCTTTCTTCTTCCTCACTGGCTTAGACACAGCAGCAGGAGCCATTGACTCTCACTGCTGTCAGTCACAGACAGTGAGTATGGAGTGGGGCTGAGCCCCATTCTGTGTGTTAATGGACATACAGAGGTGAGTGAGCATGCATGAGTGCTCCCATAGCAAGAGGCTTGCTATGGGGGCACTCAGCGGAGGGGGGGCCTAGAACGCTGGGGGGGAACCTGAGAAGAGAAGGATCGGGCTGTTCTGTGAAAAAACATTTCACAGAGTAATTATAGAAATCAACCCAAATAGACCCAGAGGTTGTCAACATCCCAGTAAAAGGAATAATGAAAAAAGAATACCCCCCAATGAAAGTACTATGGGACTTTGAGGGCAACTAACAAATATCAAAATATACGAAAAATATACATTTATTTGTATTAAAAATGTGGTGCATACATCACCATTGATACAGATACATAAAAACAAAGAGCAGTAAAGGATCATATGAATAGTAGCAGTAATACTTCACATGTAATGCCCCTGAAGAAAGGACTCTATATCGGTCCTGAAACGCGTTGGAATCAATATTGAAGGAACTATATTCATATGATCCTTTGCTGCTCTTTGTTTTTATGTATCTGTATCAATGGTGATGTATGCATCACATTTCTAATACAAATATATTTCTATTTTTGTATATTTTGATATTTGTTAGTTGCCCTTAAAGTCCCATAGTACTTTCATTGAGGGGGTACTCTTTTCTCATTATTCCACAGAGTAGGTAAGTATAACATGTTTGTTAATTGAAAAAATCCCTTTTTAATTTAGATTTGAGGAAATAATTGAACTGCATGACCTAAATGTATGGGCCCAACAACATCATAATAAGAGAAATATAATGATGGAAGTGAATACTGCTTGCTCCTAAGGGTTTAAATGGACTGTGATGTAACCATAAAAATCTGCATATGGCTCTAGGTGTGTAGGCCCTTCCCTGTTGCCCCTATGCTCATCCAGGGGACACTTAGGAGTAACTCCACCCCGGTCGAGCTCACAACAATGCATAGCATCAGTTGTGTTCCTGCAGGAGCAGCATATAAAAATGTGTTCAGGATCACCACTCCATTATCTCATTGGCATATAAATGTGGCAAAATGTACAGTATGTACCATGGATCAAATGTATGATTTTGTTAAAAGCTAATGGATGTTGGAAGGGGATATCTGTACAACCTAAATACAAATTGTATTTTACAACAGAATTTCAACATAAAATTGCATTTGTTTTTATGATATGCATAAAAGTATATATTTTTTTATTTGGGGGGGCTACCTTAAAAGTCCTTCACTTTCTAACATTTTCTAGTCCTAGTCGATCGCTGTGGCCAATCACCTTGTTACCTGTAGGTTCACTAAACCAGGTAAAAAAGGCTTAATCCCTTTGGGACAGACCAACTATTTTGATCTTCCCTGGTTTAAAGGTATCATATTGATACCAAATTAAGGAACACCTAGCACTCTAAGAGAAGGAATTGTTCAGATGGCACAGTTTCTTTGAAGTTTGCTGCTAGCATATGAAGTTTGCGTCTTGGTGAGATTTTTTGTATCAGTCCATAAACTTGTTAAACTTCGTATCATAACAGGGTGTGATTACAGGGTTATTTTTGGCACACAGACACCTCATTGGAGCTCTTGATGGGCTCTGAGGATTCCTTGGAACCATGATCTTTTAAAGAGTTGTAATGTATTAAGGTCCTACAAAAGCCCCAGAAGAAGCCACTGTGGTGAGCAATGCAGCCTACCTGTGTCCATCAATGCCGCTTCACTTGTGCCCAAAAATGCAGCCTACTTGTGTCCATCAATGCTGCTTCACCTGTGTCCACCAATGCAGCCTACCTGTGTCCATCAATGCTGCTTCACCTGTGTCCATCAATGCAGCCTACCTGTGTCCATCAATGCAGCCTACCTGTGCAGGGGTAGAGAGGAGAGGAAGAGGATTGCCAGACGGATCATTAGAGCGCCGAGGAACATCGCTGTAACAGCTTTTATTTCAATTGCCGTGTGTTCCCCACGCTCGCTGTCCAATGCAGCCCTGCCTCCTGGCCCGGGGACTTTGATATATGTCACAGGTTCTGGGATTGGACAGGTGTTCTGTCTATCAAAGTAGCCGAGCCTGGAGGCGAGGCTGCATGTGACAGCGAGTGCGGGGAACACGCAGCAACTGAAATGAAAGCTGTTACAGCAATGTTCCGCGCTCTGATGATCCGGCTGGCTCTCTCTTCCTTTGGGCGATCACTGGGAGAAGAGCTCCTGTTCAACCCTGCCTGCCTGCTGTGCTCGCCTCACCTCCCCCTCTCTCTCAGCCAGCCCACACTCGCCAGCCCTCATTTTCCACTCACAAAATGCCAGTAGGCGAGTGGAAAATTTGAGAGCTGCTCTAAATTATTCAGTGAATATTTTGTTTTTTGAAAGATTCCACCTCCACAGTAAAAATGTATTTTTAGTGAATGCATATTTTGAGTTCTTAGTGTAGTGTTTACCTTAAAGTGATTTTGATATGCCTTCTACGTTTTTATACTTGTTCTTCTATCTCTTTGTTATTGTTTATAGATAAGCCATAAGAGGGAGCTTTCAGTACTTCAATGCAACTATTCTGTTTTTCTATTAAAGTAGAAGTTCACCCTAATGCTAAAATCTCTAAATTTACTGACATCCTCAATCTAAGACTAACCTATCTAGCCTGTAAAGAAGAAATCACTATAAATTTATATCCCCATAGTAGCTGTATGGGTGATGTCACTTCCCATTCATTTCACAGCCGTTGTCGGCTGTCTCTTGTGCAGAGATTCTGCCACTGGAGACTGGACCGGAGCAGCTTCAGAAAAGGTACGTATAGTGATTCCTTCTTTACGGAACTAGATAGGTTAGTCTTATGCCGCGTACAAATGATCGGACATTCCAACAACAAAACTGTGGATTTTTTTCTGTCGGATGTTGGCTCAAACTTGTCTTGCATACACATGGTCACACAAATGTTGACGGAAATTCCAATTGGCAAGAACGCGCTGACCTACAACACATACGACGGCACTATAAAAAGCAAGTTCAAAAGCCAGTGCGCCACCCTTTGGGCTCCTTCTGCTAATCTCATTTTAGTAGAGAGATGATTCACGCTTTTCAGCCTTGTGCTTTTCAGTTAATCTGTTCTTCAGTTTGTGCTTGTGGGTTCGTTCCTGTCTTTCAGTGCGTGTTGTCAGTTTGCATCTGTTTTTAAGTGTGTTCTTGTTAGCTCGTTTCTGATTTTCAGATCGTTCTCAGGTTCTTTCTGATTTTCAGTTCGTTCTGACCAGCCGACCATTTCCTAGCCATGTTGCAGATACGTACTCATCGTAGAGTTCGTGCTGTGCAGGGGCTTGATGTTGGGGTTCTTACTTTGACCCAAGCCCAGTCCATGAACTGGGCGAGGAGGAGTTCATGGACGAAGAATTGGTTGCTCCAGCGTGACCAATTCTCTCATATTCCTTTTCTGCGGGAGATCCGTGAGAATAATTCTGATGATTTCAGGAATTATCTCCGGATGACAGACCCCGTTTTTCACCGTTTGTTGGCTTTGCTGTGCCCTTATATTATGAAGTAGGACACCTGCATGTGGCAAGCCATCACCCTGAGCAGAGGCTCGTTGCCACCTTGTGGTACTTGGCAATGAGGAGAAGTCTGCAAGACATCAAGTTCTCGACAGGCATCTTCCCCCAGACTCTGTGAATCATTATTCCAGAGACCTGTTCTGCCATCATTCAGGTCCTGCAGAAGGACTATATTAATGTAAGTTTTCTCCTTTAACATCACATTCTATGTATTTATTGTTTGCTAATGTATTGTATTTATTTCATTATTCCATAATTACCATGATTGTAATATGCTGTGAATGTCCCCTTTGTCCTCATGCATCCTGGAAGCTTTTAAAGTTCCTTTTTTGTCCTTCATGCATATTTGCGTTCACTAACCTCCCCAGCATGCTATCCTGGACCCATACACACCTAGCCTAGTCACTTAACAATGTATTTTGTCAGCTCCATTGTAGTGCTTACCCTAAACACCCCCTAAAATGTGTCCAAATGTTATTTTTGTCCTTAAATTTGTGCAGGGTGCAAGAGGATTTTTTTTTGGGGGGGGGCCAAAACTCATTTGGAACCCTCCCTCCCCCCTCAACCGCTAAGTCAACCGAACCAATACTCTATCTACTGACTTTGCCAAACCCATACACACTATACCTACCTCTTTTGTGGTCATATTTATGGATGAATTCACCAAAGCATGTAGTGCAAGGGCCTGCCTAAATACTTTCAAATGGTACTGTTTAAAGTTTTGTTCTCCTATTATCTTGATAGGTAATTTCAGAATGTAAAAATGTGCTCCAATTTGGAGAGTGTGTATTCCTATTTTTGTATTATGACACTTCTTACCTGTCCAGTGGGCTACTAAGAGTGTAAGTAAGGAGGGGCTGGCCAAAGCAATCCACATTATTTATGCATTCAGCTCACAATGAAGTGGAGAGGGTTACCTGTCCAAAACATCTCCCCCCCCCACCACCACCTTAAACCATAACATTTTTACAATGGGCCATCAGAGGAGGTGAGGAATCTGATAAGTGGACCTTATACTTTTGTCTTTAAAGACTCATTTCAATAAATGTTCTACTTAGATTGGCCAAGAATGTTTGTGTCTAATCTGCTTACAATGTTATGTGCAAAAGTTCTAATTTTTTTGCTTGTTTCACTCCACAGTTTCCTTCAATCCCACAGGAATGGCAGACTGTGGCATCCCAGTTTGCTCAGCAGTGGAACTTCTCAAACTGCGGAGGGGCAATAGATGGGAAATACGTCCACATTGTCCCACCCCCCAACTCAGGGTCATACTATTATAATTATAAGGGGTTTAATAGTATTGTGTTGTTGGCGGTAGTGTAGGCGACATACAAGTTTTTGTATGTGGATGTGGGGAAGAATGGCTGGATGTCAGATGGTGGAGTCATCACCCAGACGGAGTTTTACAGACGGCTCCAGAATGGTGGCTTGGGCTTGCCACCTGCGGAAGACAACGTGGCTGGTCTTCCGTTTGTGTTTGTCGCTGATGAAGCGTTTGGGCTAGGTGAACATCTGATGAGGCCATTTCCCATGAGGACCCTCACCCTGGACCAGAGGGTTTTTAACTACCGGCTGGCAAGAGCCAGAAGAGTGGTGGAGAATGCTTTCGGAATAATGGTCAGCCAGTTCCACCTATTTCTGACACCAATCCACATGGCAGAATATAAACTGAACCATATTGTGCTTGCTTGCTGCATTCTACACAATTACCTCCGCAAAAATGCTACAAACTATGTTGCCTCAGTTGGGCCTGAGGCCGGATTACCAAATAGTAATTTGACAGCACTTGAAGCTGGCTGTCCTGGCTTGCCCCCCCAAAGCACCTGCAAAGTGAGGCAAATTTATCTTGAGTACTTTGCGGGTAGGGGGGCCATTAATCTGCCAGCGGATGTGTGAAACATTTTTTAAATACATTTTCATTATAAACTGAACTAATATTTCATTTGATTTACTGCTTGTGTTTCTTTTAGCTGTCTCCTAGACTCTCCAATTCTCCAGGCTTTTCTTTTTGGCCATTTACTTCAATAGTGCAAACGTAATTTATTTGATACATGAGGTAAAAATCTCTTCTTCAGCCAACTATTATGTTGTGGGTCTGCTACACACACACCTTTTTTGTGTTGTTAATGTATGTAATGCATTAATTATAAAAATAATCATCCTTTTCAACACCATGAATTAATTGTTTTGAGTCCCTAAAATGGCTTGATTGGGGCAAATTTTAGAGCACTGTGGGGGTTATTTACTAAAGGCAAATCCACTTTGCACTACAAGTGCACTGAAACTGCACTGAAAGTGCACTTGTAGTGGAAAGTGGATTTGGCTTTAGTAAATAACCCCCATTGTCACTATAAACACCAACTTACTCCAAAAACTGGTATTGAGCATTGAAAGAAGAAGCCACACATTGTTGAGTAGAAAACATTTTACTCCGTGCACATTCACATGTGCGCTAGAAAAGGTTTTTTGAACAAACCAACATCTTTGGTGTATAACATTTTTATGTTTGACATTAGAAATATCTTTTTTTTTGGTTAAACAGGCATGTTTAAAACCATAAAAACATACACAACTCAGGAACTTACAAAGTTCAACTTTGAAAAAGTGAAGGCAATATCAGACATTAGTATGTCCAAACTGTGTTGATCTTGCCTTCATCAGATGGGGGGATGTCACTCCTGTAAAAACCAAATTTTGAAGATGCACACAAATTGGGAGTCAAAATGTGGATTTCACTCCTGATCCCATGCCTAGGATCAATGGATGTGTTTCGGGGGTGCAACCCCTTCCTCTCACCTACTTGAGTTGCGAGGAAGAGGTTGCACCCACAGAACGCGTACATTGATGTCACGTGATGGCAGATAGCACATGTTGACACACTGTGTGCATCTTCAAAATTTGGCTTTCAAATTACTTTAAAACTTGATTTAAAAGAACAAATTCCATGACAAAACGGTACAATTTTTGTGTGTTTTAGATTCTGCCTAAAAAATCAATGATGTTCATAATTTTTTGTTAAACATCATTGATGTTTTCCTTTATCGTCTCTAAATCCCGATTGCACACCATTATCTCCTCGATGAGGATGTGTGTACTTGCACTGGTGAAATGAGTTTCTTCTTCCACAACATCTATATCACCTAAAATAAAAAAAAACACACCATGTATTATAAATATGCAGGCATACATCTATTACCTGAAGCTGTGGTCTCAGACACTGACCTGTTGTGGTCACTATTTCACCCAATTTATGTACCTTGGAATCCACATCCTCAGGTTGTGGTGTCGGGATTTCCCCTTCTTTAGGAGGTGTAGGGTTCCTGTTGTCCTCAGATGTCCCGAGTCTTTTCTCCCCTATGTGAATACAAAAAAGGTGTCGTACAACTGTCTGTTTTGGCAGAGTTCCAAGCGGAAGACATGATTTTTTCCCTTTCTTCAAGCTGGAATACTTACCTTTTTTGGTAAAGTTTCAGACATGGAGACACCCCTAGTATCCACCGGAGCACCTGTGTGGGACACCCTAAAAAGGGTGTTCTGGTGTCCCACACTAGTGCTCCTGCGTCCAGATGTGTAAACAGTTACTGAGTGTCCTCTTCTTACACTGAATCAAGTTTGCATTTCATTCTAGTTAAAATACATCTAAACAACAATGTAATAAACTTCTTTTAATACAAATAGGCCTGAACAAATGTAGTTTACCTGCATCTGTCAAAAACATTGTATTAGTGGGCGAACGAGCGATGTTTACTACGAACGATTACTGTCCCCACGAACCCGAAACTTGCCATTTTAAAAGCCATTTTAAACTGTACAACAGTAAAGAAAAGCGCATGGAGCAGCATGCAAGTAATAATAATAATAGGAACACACGTCAAATACTTACATTTTTGCAGCAATCTCTTGATCCTTCTGTACTGATCCTGCTCCCTCAATTTGAGGTCTGACCAGCGTTTTCCCAATTGCTCCTTGGATCGTCATAACCCAAAATTCTTCTGCAGACTTCTCACAACTTTAGACATGATCCTGGCCTTTCTCACATTTGGGTTTGGGTAGGGTCCATACTTCCCATCATAGTCGGCCCTCTTCAAGATGTCCACCATCTCCACCATCTCAACAAAGGCCATATTTGAGGCCTTAAATGTCCTCCTGGATCGGGGCGTTTCTGGCTCCGGGCTTTCGTCGTTGCTGCTCTCTGCTGCATGCGCCTGTTGTCTCTCCGCCATGTGCTCTCCCGCCGAAAGAGAAGGGGTGGGGAATATACTAGAAATAAGGTCAGGAGCGGAGTTTCACGCATGCGCAGTGTATATAAAGCTGACACGCGTGTGTCGTACGTACGATCTGTGAGCGGAGGACGGACTAGCGTAAGCGCCGATCGTGCTAACGAAGGTACAATTTTAACTTGGAGCATCAGTGGCCTATACTGCTTATAGATTGAGGCCTATATTGGGACAAGATTGTGGGTGCCAGTAGAATCAGAGATTTTAGTTTTATTGTGAACTTCCACTTTAAGAACTGTAGATATAACAGACATACAAAAACTACATTGTTTTAGATGCGCCAACTCACTTACTGTGGGAAAGTACACAATATTGCACATATTCCTGAAACACACAAATGTCAACCTGGCCTCAGACTTATGTCATGAGAAGGAACATGAAAGTACAACAGTGTGTAGCACTGCACCGCAGAAAGCAAGGAGCAAATAATGATGTAATATTGCTGCCCCTATGTACATATATAATTACAAATTATAGGGAAAAAAGGCTTTTAAGGCATTAACATGTATTGACATTGACTCTTTATCAGTTGTATCTAAAAAAATATTTAACAGACAAAAATATTTAACACACTATAAGTGACTCACAGAGATTAAACTGCAGTTTAATGTTGGATCTGGACCTGACCACCAAAAAGCATGATCAAATGCTGTTATTTGGAACATTTCACTGGAACCTCTTTGTTACTATTAGGAACCAATACGTGAGAGTTTACTTTTGCAAATGTCCATCAGAACACATAGTCAAAACTCTCCGTAGGATTGATTCAACCTAACCAAGCGCAACTGCAGTAAAGGTACAGTTCCACTTAAAGTGGTTGTAAAGGCAGAAGGTTTTTTTATCTTAGTGCATTCTATGCATTAAGATAAAAAGCCTTCTGTGTGCAGCAGCCCCCTCAGCCCCCTCCCCCCAATAATTACCTGAGGTCCGTGTAGATCCAGCGATGTTGCACAAGAGACTCGGCTGTCCGGGACTCCCCCCCTCGTTGGCTGAGACAGCAGCGCGGCGCCATCGGCTCCCGCTACTGTCAATCAAAGTCCGTGAGCCAATGAGGAGAGAAAGGGGGCAGGGTCGGGCCGCAGCTCTGTGTATGAGTGGACACAGGGACCTTCAGCTGGGCTCGGGTGCCCCCATAGCAAAATGTTTGCTGTGGGGGCACTCAACCGGAGGGAGGGTCCAGGAGCACCAAAGAGGGACCCGAGAAGAGGAAGATCTGGGCTGCTTTCCGCAAAACCACTGCACAAACATGTAACATGTTTGTTATTTTTAACGGGAAAAAAAATTAGACTTTAGTATCACTTTAAATGAGTCAAAGTTTATGCAAATCTATTCATTACAAACCCACATATGTTTTAATGTGTTAATGTAATTTTCAATATCTTGAATCAAGATAATATCTGGAGATCCTGCCATGAATGTCCTTGGTGAGCTACTACTAGTCTGTCCCTGTCTCCCAGAGATGTTTCTATATTGTGGCCATTTCAACATAAATTATGCAGCCATGGTCCACTGTTGTCACCATCAGGAAATTTGCTGTGATGCAGCCAGGGCTTTTTTTAAACAGGAACGCAGGGAAACTAGAGTGTGCTGGGGGGTCTATTGATGCTGGCTGCTGGGAGATCTATGGGCGCTGTGGGGATCTATTGTTGTGGGGGTTCTAGTGTTGCTGGGGAGGCTTATTGTTGCTGGTGGAGGATCTACTGTTGCTGGGTGGATCTTTTTTTTTTGCTGGGGGGTCTATGGTAGATGTGGGGGTCTATTGTTGGCTGCAGGGGATCTATTTTATTGCTTTTCCTGTCATCAGTGTCAAATTCTATACAAATCACTTCCATACAAATTACTTAGTACTGTATTCCTTAACTGCTTGCCGCCTGCCCACCATCAAATGACGGCAGGGCGGTGCGGCTCTCGATCTGGGACGCCGTCATATAACAGAGTCCTAGAATGGCTCTTCTCACGTGCCCGTGGGTGCACACCACGCGGCAATCACGGCCACACCGTGTTGCTAGGACACGGAGCGACCCCAATCTCTGTAAAGAGCCGCATCCACGGCTCTTTAACCATGTGATCGGCTGTGTCCAATCACAGCCGGTCACATGTAAACACGGAGATGCCGGTAATTGGCTCTCCTCGCCTCACACTGAAAGAGTGTATGGCGAAAAGAGCTGATCAGCGGCATCTCCACACAGGGGGACATCTAGAAATGTAATCAGGGCACTGATCATCAGTGCCATGATTACAATATAGCAATACAGTGTCACCAATCAGTGCCCACCATTTCCCACCAATGCCAGCAATCAGTGCCCACCAGTGGCAGCAATCAGTGCCCACCACTGCCCACAAGTGCCACCAATCAGTGCTCATTAGCAATGTCATTCAGTGCTCGCAATCAGTGCCGTCTATCAGTGCTGCCCATCAATGCCCACCACTGCTGTCAATCAATGCCCATCAGTGTTGCCCATCAGTGCCACCCATCAATGCCCATCAGTACCGCCTATCCGTGCGGCCTATCCGTGCCACCTATTAGTGCCCACCAGTGCCGCCTACCAGTGCCCACCAGTGCCGCCTATTAGTGTCCATCAGTGCCGCCTATCAGTGCTCATCAGTACCACATATCAGTGCCACCTATTAGTGCCCATAAGTGTGGCATATTAGTGCCTCCTCATCAGTGCCACCTCATCAGTGCCTATAAGTGCTGCCTCATCAGTGCCCATAAGTGCCACCTCATCAATGTCCACCAGTTCAGCCTATCAGTGCCCATCAGTGGCCCCTCATCAGCGTACATCAGTGAAGGTGAAAAATTACTTAGTTACAAAATTTACTGACAGAAAAAAAAAGTAAAAAACATTTTTTTTTCAAAATTTTTGGTCTTTTTTTTGTAAAAAAAATAAAAAACAAACAGTGATTAAATACCACTAAAAGAAAGCTCTATTTGTATGAAGAAAATGATAAAAAATGTGTTTGGCTACAATGTAGCATGACCGCGCAATTGTCATTCAAAGTGCGACAGTGCTGAAAGCTGAAAAATGGCTTGGGCAGGAAGGGGGCGTAAGTGCCCGGTAGGCAAGTGGTTAAAAGGGGTGGCACTGGGAGGTGGGTAGGGGTGGAGCAAAGGGACGCTGCTCAAAGATGGATATGAGTTGGATACTAGGGGTCATTCGGAAGGGGGGAGAACCTGCACCTATCCCCTGAGAAAAATGCCCTGGATGCAGCCATTAATGGAGTGCACGTAGACAGGAAGTGGTTGCAAGAGTCCGCAGGAGATCATCAGTACTGAGATGCAAAAATGTTAAAAAAGCTTGTTTCAAAGAAATGTTTATTTTTTTATGGTATACAGGGTTTAGCAAATTAAATATCAGCCTTTTAGGGTTAACATCTACTTTATTAGTTGAAGTCTATCAGTGCCTTACGCTACTATAGATTGATACTTCTATTACATTTGTACTCTTTGGTTCTAGATTGGCCTTGATGCACCATATCATGTGCTTCCATTGTTTAATAATGGGTAAAGGACAATGTCCTACAAACAATGCGGTATATAGAGCATCCTTACTAATAATAAACAAGCTTTACAACATTTTTATTCTAGCTGAGTGCCCTGAAAGCATTATAAACAAACAAGGCTTACAGATGTCAGGAGGACAAAATAGATGACTTCCGGGCGTGTGGAAAATAACAGAAAGCATTCATGCAAAAGTGAAGGGGCCATTGTACTTGCCCTGTACGGCACCATTGCTTAAAAGCTTTCAGGGTACAACAGAAGTCATTCTACCCAAGTACTAAGAAAGAAAAAAAATTGAAAAGAATGACACCGTTTTTTTTGTTTTGTTTTTTGTCAATAAAGGAAAACAATTATACTGAACTATTATGTGTAGCATTTATGAAATACTGAGTGTGAAGAGTAGCTTTACAATTATATGCATACACGAGTCAATGTCAACCTTAGTTTTGTTTGTGGGCTTGTAAGGTTTTATCCAACTATCTATACTTCTATTCCTGTGCTTGGTTGAATAGGTATTTACTATGCAAAGGCCATTTATTAAAATACATCAAAGGCAAAAAGTACCATAAACATATCATACTCCGCTACAGGCAGTGCTTGTCTCTCTCGTCCCCTGACTGTAGGAGCTGACTCTCCACAGTGGTGAGCCACTGTACATAGGACATTTAGATACTCCAGAACAAGGAAGGGGGAGATGCTCATATAAAAGCCAACATTCTGATTGATTCAAGTCATAAGGAACTTTTGACTAAGCTCCTGTGAGGAGTGCATTGCATTGGGGCTGTCTTGGCACCAGAGAATTTGTATGTGCATCGGTTGACTTGAATAAACTAGAACTTTGGCTTTTATGTGGGTGGCTCGGCTCCCCTTTCTTGCTCTGGAGTATCTAATTGTTAAAGGCACAAAGTAAGTAAAAGGTTGAATAACATTAAGGAAATAGGTCCCTGCAGGTATATAGATCTTGTTCATTGGCCGTGATCATTTTTTTATTTCTGTGACCCCTATGTGGTTCTTTGGCAGTATATCTTCTGCCAGTTAGTTTGGTCAGACCCAGCTACTGCCTGTTTTTCAGTTCTGGTTGAATGACTCCTTCTGTACTCATTGCTGTTTTCATGGACATTTTTTTTTTACATTTAGATGCTTTTTTTCAATAATATGTTTTATAACCAATTGCCAAGAGTCATTCTGAGAGACTTTACAGCTTTATTCAATACAAGTTTTAAAAGAGTTGCGTACTTTCAGGCAAGCCCACAGACACAGCTATTATACACTGTCTCCACATACACTAATTATGTACATTTGAATATTTTTACCCCTAAGGTTTCAACAAAATTCTATTTAATAGAGAAGGTTTTTTTTTTTTTTTTTTTTAATCATACTTACTTAGGTGGATACAGCATTGGGCTGAAGCTGCATCTGTTCACAGCCAGCTCTAATGCCCTGTACACACGGTCGGACATTGATCGGACATTCCGACAACAAAATCCTAGATTTTTTTCCGACGGATGTTGGCTCAAACTTGTCTTGCATACACACGGTCACACAAAGTTGTCGGAAAATCCAATCATTCTGAACGCGGTGACGTAAAACACGTACGTCAGGACTATAAACGGGGCAGTAGCCAATAGCTTTCATCTCTTTATTTATTCTGAGCATGCGTGGCACTTTGTGCGTCGGATTTGTGTACACACGATCGGAAATTCTGACAACAGATTTTGTTGTCGGAAAATTTTATAGCCTGCTCTCAAACTTTGTGTGTCGGAAAATCCGATGGAAAATGTGTGATGGAGCCTACACACAGTCGGAATTTCCAACAACAAGGTCCTATCACACATTTTCCGTCGGAAAATCCGACCGTGTGTACGGGGCATTAGACTGAGTACTGAGCAATCAATCACCAGTGATCACTCAGTTCTCAGTGCTCTGTGAGTAGAGAACTGGTAACTGTTAGTCATCACTGTCTGTGACATCAGCCGATAGCAGCCTTCAGCCCGCTGTTTGTTGAAAACAGGTCACAGGAGTGTGGAACAGACTGCACTCCTGTCATTCACAGGAGAAGTGCAGCCAAACGAGCTTTGGCTGCACTTCTGCTTTAAGAAGGACCCATATTCTTGTAGATGAGGCCAAAAAGGGGAAGTGAGGGGCAAGGGGGTATAAACCAGTATTGCATGTGGGCTCTCTCATGCTGTTCTTTTTTCCAAAACTGACTTATAATGCCTTTTACACAGTGTCTGTGTGTGGAGGTAGCCATCTTGGTGGGGGAGCAGGGCTTTGCTTCCTCATGTCACAGCTGCTCCCCAATAACTTGTGGGTTAATTATGTAGCACCCTGGTGTTAGGCAGGGTTACTAACAAATTGAGTTTGCTCGGTGGTAACTGTCTGATTGTTAGGGAGATTCACTGACCTTTTCCTAAATCTGGGTTTGATTCACCTCTCTCCTCTGTCACTAGGTGGCATTGTTACCTGTGGCATTCAAGCTTGGAGCCAAACCAAGTTGCAGGGGGTTCTGCCGCAGGTGTTCGCCACAGATGAAGGAAAGCAGTTGCAGTTGAGACGACCACTCCTGTCGCCAGAAGCAAGCGAGAACCAGAGTCAGAGGTAAAGGGGACACAGGCTGAAGAAGAGAGGGCAGCCTTTTTCACTAGCCGGGGATGGTGAAGAAGCTGGGAAAGCTTCAGCAGAGTCAAGCTAGGGACCCAGCGGAACAGTGTGGGTGATGCTTGCAGAGTATTCAGCAGGTTAGCTGAAGAGCCAAGCCAGGCACTCAGCAGGACAGTGTGGGTGACACTTGGAAGCCACAGTTGTGAAGAAGCTCAAGGGATCCAGTTGCGGCTGGGATCTGAAGAGTCTAGTGAAAGACTGGGAGAGAATCTACAATGGGAAACTGTGAGTTGTGATCTGTATTGAAGTTATCAGATCAGTTGCTATTGGAGACAGCGGTCTACAGATACAGTTTGCTGCAATTCAGCTTAAAGGCCCTTGAACTGTTCAGCTGTTCTTCTATTCCTATTTTTGTCTCGGAGTCTTCCAAGCATCTGCCTAAACGTGTTTAGGCTCTAACCCTCTTTCCTCAGTTCTGTTAAGAGACAATAAATCTCTTTTTGCATTTTCAAAGTGTCTTGCGCCCAACTTACTCTATCTGTATCACACCCACTATGCCTAGTAGCCCACACTGTGAAGATAAATGTCAACTCTCCCTGACTCTGGAGGTCACCATTCGGCCTCTAGGGGTAAGGGGCCATGGCTACAATTCTAAAAAGCATCAGGTGGGGTGCAAGAGGTATAGTTCTACAGAGTAAAAGAAGTATTAGCAAGTAGACCCTTGTATTGCAGGGCCTCAGACTAACAGTCAAGGGTTAGTTAGAGTGTCTAAAGTAATCTCACACTGTAAGGCTCACTAATAATGAGTTTTGGCTGCCAGGTAGAGCAGGAGAAGTGAAGTCCATTTCCAGAAATATTTGTCAAGCCACTTAACGGCTGCTTTCACACTGAGGAGTTTTAGAAACGCTTTTACGTTAAAAAACACCTGAAAAGCTCAAGAAAAATGCCTCTCTTTAAATTCTTTTTATGTGTTCACACCGGGGTGGAGCGTTTCCATTGCGGTATAAAAAAACATGCTTGCCGCATTTTTGGAGCAAGTTTGGTGAGTTAAAAACCGCACCCAAAATGCTCCTCCCCATTTAAATGAATGGGAACCACATCAAAATCGCCTCAAAAAGGCAAACACTAAGTGTTTTTGTTGCAGTTTATGAGTCACATGTTCTTAGAGAGGGAACACTTTTTAAAATGTATGTTTTTCTGTTTTGGTTTAAAGCCATAATAAAACATGCTAAAAACCTATGTTCCCTTTTTAATTAAACAAATATAGTAGTATACTGCCACCCCTATACAATTTGGTCTAATTTAAATAATTATTTGTATTCTATATAACAGGCATCTTTCCAAGAAAAACATCAATGTTTTATATTCTGTTTTATTTTATTCTACACGTTGTAAATATTTTCAGCATGTTTTTAGCTACTCTTTATTTAAAACAATTTCTTGTATTTTTTAGCTTCTTAACTTGTTTAGAAAAAAAATTGAGAGCAGGATTTGTGCTTCTTAAAATACAATTGATGATTGTCTTCAGTTATCAGTGTCAAAATTCAGTACTACAGTGCAGCATTATGTTGGTGCCAGACTTCCATTGTCATGAATTTGTTATCACTGTGTCATGGTGTAGTAAAAAGAAATACTAGGCTCTTCTATGGAAGATACGAGGAGGAAACAAGAACAGCATGTAATTCATTCAAGCACAGGGAGTTACTGTCCCTTAGATTTTACCAGCGCTGTTTTATGGCCTTCTAACCAATGGGCTTTTAAACGACATGTCTTACCTTCCAAGGATTAACATAAGACTGTATGGCTGTGTAAAGAGGGATGAACTCTGTGAACTTGCTCCTTTTTTCCAGATATATTAAGTATGATCGTTTATCACTAGAATGAGTTTCTTGACATGCAGTTCCATAGCAGCAAGAGTGGAATGTGTTCTGCCACTATTCTAAACTACAGTTTTAACAAAACAAAAAAAACAGAAAAAAAATCACTTTATGATGTCTTGTCACTTTGATTCCTTTTTTTTTTTTTTGTCGATTTTTCAAGAAGACACATTATTCATGGACTCACAATTAGTTGAAGTTTTGTTTTTGTTTTTAATCAGAACCAAACCCCCACTGTAATAAAACATGTATTAAATGTACTATATAATAAAAAGATCAGACATTTAAAGCTACACTCCATGTTCAATCTTGTTTTCTTTAATCTTTTTTCCATTCTACAACATCGGTATGTACTGTAGGTAATATTGTATTACAAGCAAATTCATGAACAGTATAAATAATTTTGTAAGTAGGTACATGTTTTCTACAACACCACTACAATTTATTAGGACTGTTTCAGATTTGTCCTGTGACAGCTAGCAAGCTTAGGCTTGCAAAATACACAACAATTTAGTGATGTTTTTAAATATTTTTTTTAATCAATTTAAAGAGCCTCATTACTGTTGTTTTGATGGTTTATCCTCTAAATCCAGTTGGCAACGTTTTCCAGTTGGTTGATTTAAACAAATGCCAGAGCCCCGATGAAAGCTCTCAACAACTTTCCAACCTGTTCACTCACTTCCTTTTCATTTTGACCTTAGGAGAACTAACAGTGATCAAATAATATCCCTGTGCATTTCTAATGTGTGTGTGTGGGGGGGTGATGATGGTGAAGGAGAGAGAGTAGAGGTTGATGTGGAGGTAATCAATATGAGCTGATGTTCAATGGTGTGGGAGACAGGGGATGGTGGATCTCAATAAGAGTTATTGGTGGTCAGTGGGAGCTGGTGGTATATTGGGTGGACGTGGAGTAGAGGGAAAGGTGGAAGCTGATGGAAGAAGTGTCTGAGGATGGGAGCTGATGATGGAGAAGGGGGGCAAAGAACACATGGGGATCTCATTTTAATGTATGCAGGACAGTATAGGCATGTGTGATAATACAGGGGGGTGGAGATCAGGAGAGCAGATAAGGACATGCATAGTTAGTGGTGGATAAAGTTAGTCTATGTTATGTGGAGCACATTTTAGAGTGTCAGAGGGACCAAATTCCACCATTTCTCTTGTGTTCAAGACATCTACTATGGCATCCAAGGGCTACAGTTTTTTGCAGAGATGAAAATAATTTGGAGGAGCAAATTCCAGTGCTTAAAAGAGATTTGAAGGAAGGCTGGAGAAGATCTGTGAGGAGTGACAGAGGTTTTGAAGGAGGAATATTAAAAGTTTGGAAAGAGTGAAGAGAATGCCTTGAATTTATCACAGATATCTGAATTTAAGAGAAGTGTTAGATGTTACTTTTCTTGCCTGTAATTTATTGTCAAATTTGTTTATTAACTTAAATGTGATAGGAACAATTCAGGTACAGTGAATGATACATAAATGGACATAGACATGTACCGGTCTGGCATGAGGTAGAGAGATCAAAAGTTAGGAAAGTCAAGGTCAGGCACAATACTTGCTGTAGGCCAAGGGTAGGCAACCCCCGGCACTGGTGCCGCAAGCGGCACGTGAAGCCTCTTTTCCGGCACTCGACTCCCTCCCCATCAGCAGAGCAGCGCAGCACAAGAAAGTGTTAGTGAGACACTAATGCACTCCAATTTCAGCAATCCCCACATCGCACCTGCACTGGGGAGAAGGCACTGTGCCCCCCACACATTGCTTTTTGTGATGGGGAAGAGATTGGGTGCAGTTCTGCTAGGGTTGGGCAGTCCCTGTTTCCAGGAGGAGGAGGACTGTCTTGGCTAAAGCCAATCACAGTCCTGCTAGCCCCATCCACCATCTGGAGGAAGATGACTTGCTTGGTTGCCACTACCAATCTCAGAAAGAAGGGATTTCACTGTGATTGAGAAAACCACAATCAGGTGGTGACAGTTTGTGGAATTACTGTTGAGCTTCTGGGAACTTTGTTGAATTTATTCCTGAACCTTTGCGTCATTTACTACTGAACCCCTGCACTTTGTTTCCCTTTAAGCCACAGCCAGAATTCAGCGCAAAGAAAATCACACCCAACCACTTTTTCTCAGCTGCAGGGGCCCAAATTATGACCCTGCATACAGGCAAACTGCTTTCAGAAAATGCCCCTGACCTAAGCTCATTATTGCGCATCCATTCCATATTCTTGTATGTGACATCACTTACAAGCACGTGGGCTGGATGAGAGAGGTGGATCAGCAGGATGAGTGTGCCAGGACAGGTAGATGTGTCGCCTCTCTGCTTCCTTTCACCACTCTGAATATCATGCATATCATAGATGAGAAGAGGGTACAGACATGGAGCAGATGAGCAGGAGGGTACAGCATTGGGGAAAATGAGCAGGAGGGGTTCAGAGGTGGAACAGAAGAGCAGGAGGGTACAGCGTTGGGGCAGATGTGCAGGGAGGTACAGTGGTGGAAGAGATGAAAAGGGGGTACAGTGATGGGCCAGATGAGCAGGGGGTTCAGTGTTGGACCAGATGAGAAGGGGGTTCAGTGTTTGGGCAGAAAAGCAGGGGGGTAGAGCAGTGGGGCAGATGTGAAAGGAGGTGTATTGGTGGGGCAGATGAGCAGGGGGTTACAGTGGTGGGGCAGGAGAGTAGGGGGAACAGTGGTGGGGCAGGAGAGCAGGGGGAACAGAGGTGGGGCAGAAGAGCAGGGGGTACAAAGATGAAACAGATGTACAGGAGGTACATTGGTGGGGCAGATGAGAAAGTGGGTTGCAGTGGTGCGGCAGATGAGCAGATGGGTTCAATGTTAGGACAGATGAGAAGGTGATTCAGTAGTGAGACAGAAGAGCATGGGGATAAGGCGGTGGAGCAGATGTGCAGGGAGGTACAGTGGTGGGACAAAAGAGCAAGGGTGTACAGTGGTGGGGCAGATCTGCAGAAAGTACAGTGGTGGGAGTAATGAGAAGGGGGTTCAGCAGTGGGACAGATAAGCAGGAGGGTACAGTGAAGTGGCAGATGAGCAGGGAGTTACAGTGGTGGGCCAGATGAGCAGGGGGGTTCAGTGTTGTGCCAGATGAGAAGGGGGTTACAGTGGTGGGAAAGATGAGCAGGGGGGTTCAGTGTTGGGGCAGAGGAGAAAGAAGGTACATTGGTGGCACAGATGAGCAGGGGGTTACAGCGGTGGGGCAGAGGAGCAGGGGGTACAGAGGTGGGGCAGATGTGTAGAAGGGTGCAAAGGAGAAAGGAGTTACATCGGTGGAACACATGAGCAGGGGGTTACAGTGGTGGAGCAGAAGAGGAGGGGGAACAGAGGTGGGACAGATGTGCAGGAGGTACAGTCGTGGGGCAGATGAGAAAGGGGGTTACAGTGGTGGGACAGATGAACCGATAAGTTCGGTGTTAGGACAGATGAGAAGATGTTTCAGTGGTGGAGCAGATGTGCATGGAGATATAGTAGTGGGGCAAATGAGAAAGGGGGAACATTGGTGGGGCAGATGAGCAGGGGGTTACAGTGGTGGGAGAGAAGAGCAGGGTGGTACAGTGGTGGGGCAGATGTAAAGGGGGTTACAGTGGTGGGACAAATGAGCAGGGAGGTACAGAGGTGGGGAAGATGTGCAGGGGGTTACAGTGGTGGGGCAGATGTGTAGGGGGTTACAGTGGTGGGGCAGATGTGCAGGGGGTTAAAGTGGTGGGGCAGATGAGAAAGGGGGTTACAGTGGTGGAGCAGATGAGCAGGGGGTACAGTGGTGGGGCAGATGTGCAGGGTAGTACAGTGGTGGGGCAGATGTACAGTGGTGGGGCAGATCTGCAGGGGGTTACAGTGGTGGGGCAGATGAGAAGGGGGGTACAATGGTGAAACAGATTTGCAGGAGGGACAGTGATTTGAGATGTGGAGTTGCAGGAATTGGGGCTGATCTGAGGCGTGAGAGTGCAGAATGTTCATTTCTCACTACTAAAGTAGTTTATAGCATTTACTTTATAAAAAATCCTTTTTGTGATTGAGAGTGAGAAGTTGACATTTTTTTGTTATAAAATCGGCATGCTCAATTTCTTTGAAAACATTTTTCGGCACACTATGCTCAAAAGGTTGCCTGCCCCTGCTGTAGGCAGTAAACATAAATTTACTTTTGACAAAACTTCTGGAGTGGCTATCTCCAGATAAAAATAAAAGGTGAAATACTGTAAAGAGCAAATCCAAGCAATCTTTGCAATAAAGAAGGACCAGCTTTGATAAACTGGTGTAGTTGAAGACAAGGTCCTCAATTGGGAACTGTACCATTACTGCACCATTATGACAGGAAAGCGTTAAAAAAAATAGGAAAGAAAGATTACAAGAGTCGGCCAGGGAAGAGGAGGAAACGGAGGAGAAGTAGGGCAGGGAAGTGGGTGAAGGTGCAGTAAATCCTTGAGGGTGGGACTTGCCAGTAATTTCCTATCCACTTTTTTTTTAGAACAGAGCTCTTTCCTATATTAAACGATTAGACTATTGCAATAAACAGAACTTCCCTTCCAGATATCAAACAACTTGGATGATACAGGCACATATCTTTATCTGTTGCTAGTCACAAATTTGGAATGTGTCCCCCTTTAATATTTCAAGTCTGATATTCTTTTTTAAGTGGGGGCTCTCCTGTCAGTCTGTTTCACCAGTTCTGGTGCATCTCTCTGAGTTGACTGTACTAACTCTAGCACCCCAGCCTATATCTGTTGCTGCATTTGTGTGTATGACCTGTTCTCACCCGTTTTGGCTTCACTTCTAATACTGTCTGTTTGCTCTGTACTGGCATTTTGTCTGCTCCTGTCTGTGCTCATGCAGGCATATGTCTAGGAAATACCATGGGCCAGATACTGCTGCAAAACTCTATCTGTACTTTCAGCACTTCTAAAGAAGTACCTGCACTCCAGGAAGAGCCATTTACTCTTGGCTGGCAATACAGTATTTAAATGTTTGTCTGTTCTGACCCTGTACTTGTTCACACCATCAACTCCTGTCCAGTCATCAAGTTCCGTTACCCCAAGAGTTTCCAAGAATGCTAGATATGGACAGTAGTCCCCTGCAACCTATGACAAGTTCTTGACTAAAGGATACGTCAACTTCGGTCCCCTCAACCCTTTTCGAATAAAGACACAGACTGCTTGACATGGGTTTAAACGGCCACAGCAGTGATTTTATTAACACATGAATAAATAACATAAACTACAACAATTTCAATAATGCAAATTTACCAATGCAACCAGGAGGGGGTCTTTGGTTGTTCTTATGGCACACTTTTGCAACCATAATCTCACATGTCCTCAGCCACACCCCACTCAGCTCAAAGGTGTTTACAGACTCAACATTCTTACATTTTCCCCCAGGAGACCTAGCTCCTGGGAGAACCACCAATAACCGTTTTGAGGCGCCATACCTTAGATGGGCCCCCCAATTTATGTAAAAATATAATTAAACACCTATCCCTCCTTAGACCCCCTGACCCGCCAAGCTGCTGTGACAAATGTAGAAATGGTAAATTTGTATTCATTATTATTAATATTTCTTTAGTAAAATTTATAACCACAAAACATTGCCTCACAATCCCACGTACACCAGGAACCAAGAATACAGGCCGGGAAGGAGGGGAAACTTCTTCTTTGTCAGAACTTTCTAGAATGAATCCCAGCATCCCTTGCAAGCACCACCCTTGCGGCTCAATCCTGCCCAACTGAGCCGCCAGTCGAGTAAGAACCATGCCCTTTCACCACTACCATCATAGTTAACCCTTCTCTGACCTGTTCCTCTCTTTAGTTATGCAAACCCTCCATCCTTTTTCTCTTCTCCAGGTCCCACTTTTAGTACTCAACACAAACCAATAGAAACACTGCTTTTGATTTTCACATTTACCTTGCATCACAAACTCTTACTCAAAATAAACAAAACCAAAGATTTTTTTAAATAGTACGTGGAGATAATTATCTTTAGTAGATATTCTAGTAAGCACAATTACCAGCTGATCACAGTAGATTTAAAGACCAGACCATACAGTATATTGCTTCTTCTACGTAGATACACCTTAGCTTGCATATTTGTGAATTACTGGTCCTCTAAAGCTGCACAGACCTAAAGTGACCATAGAGAAGAGATCTATTTAATAGAGTGTTTTTGAGAAATCTGGGTCACAGCAAGAAGTGAAGTCTTTATTGAAAGCTCTTCATTTTTCAATTGACATGAATGGAGATGTTTTAAATTGGCACTTTTCACCCTTTATTAAATAAAGCTATCAGAGCAAAACGATTATGCCAGATTTATACTAATGACAATTTATTAGCTAAACTGACTAATGTTCTGCCTGTAGAGTACAATTAATCAAAAGTATTGTTTACAGTACGAATAATAAAATAAATATTTATTTGAGTGCATATATACATGCGTCTTTGAGTGCAGCATATAATAATGTTGGGAATTATATATTCCAACTAATTATATAAAATATCTTCTGTTTATTGAATTTTCTCAAACTGCAGAAATGTAATTAAATGTTACTTTTTATCCACACTTCTGTCCTAATAAAGACACACTTTTTCATTTTTTTACACATTTTATTGTGGGCTTCAGCTTCGACTCAGAGAGGTAATCCAAGCCACATGTAAGGTTAAATGGCTTCCTGCCTGTGTTTATTGGTCAGGGTGTACAGCAAACTAAAGGATTCCCGCACAGGGGTAAAAAACACAGTCTAAAAACAGAAGTCCAGCAAAACAGTTTTAAGCTGCCTGGCTAGTAAATAGACCTCACTGGGTCTGCTCCAGTCCTGCAACATGTTCCCTCAGGCTGGATTCACACCTATGCATTTTTGGTGCTTTTTGCATTTTGCATATTTGCACTATAGAACGTGTTCCATAGGAAACCATGTTGAATGGACTGTAGTGCAAATCTGCAAAATGCAAAAAGCACTAAAACTGCATAGGTGTGAATCCAGCCTCACAGCCTGCTTGTCTACTTTCTCAGCACCAACCCTGATTAACCCAGGGAAGACAAATTATACCCCAGGTGGGGAGCAAGGCATGGCCAGTGCTTAACCCCTTGCGTCCTGCTATAGACCCCTCACTGCCACCCATTTACATTTCAAACCTCTAAATTCTATGTGGCAGATACGCACCATCGACAATTGACAGGGGCTTTCTGTCACAGTATGTATTCTTAAAGGGGTATATTAAACAATTACTTTGCCCAAAATTTGCCCTGTATTACCTATTCACCCAAAGTATCAGGTAGGGTTGCCACCTCATCCCTTTAAAACCAAACACATATTAATTACACAGGTTCTGTTGCCTATTAAGGTGGTAATTAAACTCACTTGGTGCCTTATCTGCATTAAATTAGCCTCAGAACCTGTGTATTTCATATGTGTTCGGGTTTAAAGGGATGCGGTGGCAACTCTAGTATCAGGTCAAATCAGTAGAAATTTGCCCAAGATTCACCCAGTGAAAATGACACTTCCTGACATTTGGCAACATCTGTTCTTTACTGTAATATTCACCAGTCACCACATGTAAGGAAGAGTTGAGTGTTACCTTCCCTGCACATTCACCTGACATTCCCTCAACCTGTTATTTCTAAAATTCCCTCCACAATGCAACAAATTGTCTGTGGTGAGTGCTGTACCTGTGTTTTAAATACAAATTTAGCACTTCACTTCATATTTGTTTGTATTTATTTTTCTAATAATAATGTTTTAACTGTTTTTCCTGCTAAAATGATTTCACGCCATTTTAACCACTTCAGCCCTAGGAGGATTTACCCTCTTTCTGACCAGAGCACTTTTTGCGATACAGCACTGCGTCGCTTTAACTGACAATTGGGTGCAGCGCCGTGCGACGTTGCACCCAAACAAAATTTGCGTCCTTTTTTCACACAAATAGAGCTTTCTTTTGGTGGTATTTGATCACCTCTGCGGTTTTTATTTTTTGCGCTATAAACAAAAAAAGAGCAACAATTTTGAAAAAAAAGCAATATTTTTTACTTTTTGCTATAATAAATATCCCCAAAAATATATATAAAAAAACAAATTTCTTTCTCAGTTTAGGCCGATATGTATTCTTCTACATATTTTTGGTAAAAAAATCGTAATAAGCGTATATTGATTGGTTTGCGCAAAAGTTATAGCGTCTACAAAATAATGGATAGATTTATGGCCTTTTTATTATGAATTTTTTTTATTAGTAATGTCGGCGATCTGCAATTTTTATCGTTACTGCGACATTATGGCGGACATATCGGACACTTTTGACACTATTTTGGGACCATTGTCATTTATACAGTGGTCAGTGCTATAAAAATGCACTGATTACTTTGTAAATGACACTGGCAGGGAAGGGGTTAAAAACTAGGAGGTGATCAAGGGGTTAAGTGTGTCCTAGGGAGAAATCTAACTGTAGGGTGGATTGTCTCACTAGAGCATGACAGAGATCACTGCTCCCGATGACTGGGAGAATTAGATATCTGTTATGTCGCTAGGCAGAACAGGGAAATGCCTTGTTTACAAAGGCATCTCCCCGTTCTGCCACTCTGTGACACGATTGCGGGCCCCCGGCGGACAATGAGTCGTGGAGTATGCGACGGGCGCACACGCGCCCACTATGCCGTGATTTAAAGGGGACGTACCTGTATGCCCATTTGTGCCGACGTATAACGCTATGCGCTGGTCGGCAAGGGGTTAAGCACCTACAGCATGAGGCCTTCAATATGCCATTTGTTTGTAAAAATATTTTTTAATAAATAGTAGGTAAACTGACAAAGTTAAAAAAAATCTTGTATGCAATTTTTTTAAAGCATAACGCGTTTTCCTAAAGAAGAATTTCAGACATGGTATATTTTTACATAGTTACATTGATCCATCTTGGAATAATGTAACTATGTATATACCAAACCTGGCCAATGCCTCTGGAAGCTGGAAATCACTGAAGTAGAGACCGCTACTTCACTGATCCCCACTAGCTTCTAGGTGTAACGCTGAGCGCCCGACCTGATGCATTGTGAACACAGGGGGTTGCACACTCAGCATAGGCTCAGAATTTAAAGCATTCTCTGATTGGACAAGGAGGAGAGGCAGGGCAGTGAACTCACACTCTTCACCCCATCCAATCAGAGAATGTTTTGCATTTATTCAGAAAATCCAAAGCATTCTCTGAATGGGGTGCATGCTGAGCAGTCAACCTCCTGTATTCAGAATGCATCAGGCTGGTCACTCAGCACGGGACCCAGAAGAAAGTGGAGATCACTGAAGTAGCATTGCCTACTTCAGTGATTTCTAGCCTATAAGGGCATCGGCCAGGTATGGTATAAACATAGTTGCATTGCCCAAGCTGGACCAATGGAATTATGTAAAAATATATCATGCTGGAATTCATCTTTAATATCTTTTTAATCTAAAAGTATTATTATTAACATTGAGTTGGGCTTAAAGTAACAACATCAAGGCTGTCAAAGTCAAAGCTATGTACCTAAGTCGTACCTATTCAGTCAAAGGAATACATAAAACAAGGTCTTTGCAATATAGCATACACAGAAGGAATGTATTGTATAGACAATTGCCAAGTTAAAAAAACACTGAAGACAATTGAAATGAGAGACCTAATCATACATTGCTCAAGAAATAGCTGCAAAATAATATATCAAAGACCATATAATTATAATCAGTTGATAAAATATGAAACCTTAAATCAAAACTGAAGTGTGCAATCTCAAATATAGGAATGTTTGGTGAGTAGTACGCTTAGACATAACAGATCACAAAAGAGTATATGGCCAGAGTACACTGTACCTAAACATACAAGAGCCACTGTTTAAAATCAAGTAGACGCTGTGCTAATGGACCAAAGACTGTGCCTGCACATACCCCAAATGTTCAGAATTTTTCATGGGCAGTCTCTGTGGTCATAGATCAGTTTCTTATACAAGAGCGTTTTATTAATCTTCACTTTCCATTGTTGTAAGATAGGCATCCCAGCTCAAAACTACACAATCACCTTCTTGGCGTACTATTCTTTATGTTTAATGTTATTTTTTTTTTGTTTATTTTGAATACCGAGAACCCAAATATGCATTGATGTATATGCCAATGCTGTGTGGTCGTTAAGCAGATGCATACATTTTAGATTTTATTGAATTGTGCTCTCAATTCAATGCTTATAATTCATAACAAAAAAAAATCCTAAAAATGTATTTAATCAAACTAACACTAATTAAATAATTTATTAAATACCTTAAACAAAACATAAGCTTATTAGCAAACTAATCAAATGACCCATTGTTACCTAATATATTAGTTTACTATTTAATATTTTACATTTACACTGTGACTATCTGATATACAAATCTACCAAAAAAGATCCAAGATCCTATCACCATACATAAAAACACAATCACCAAATGACCCCCAAAACAAAATGTCAGCTGCTGAAAGAGCGCTGAGCCAGGCTGTATGTATCCGTAGACACACACAGCGTGGCATGCCAAGGGCCCCCCCCCCCCCCCGCTTCTCACAGGATTTGACTTACAACAGAGACTCATGTGAATGCAGGAAGAGAGAATCAGCACTGCTGTACCAAGATTAGTGTGTGCTGTAAATCGCCTCCAGAATTGCCCATGTTTCTTCTAGCTGGAGGCCTCCATTTTGTTGAAGCTCAGAGCAGTCATTTCCTTATTGAAAATGTTTCCCCTCTCCTTGGTCTCAAAAACTATATATCACTTTCTGCATTTCCAGGCTTGATTGTGTGACTTGGCTCAGCAGGTTGACAGAAACTTTACAGTGCTGACTTTTAAAGGCTGCCAAAGAGGAAGAAAGGAAGAATTTCAATTTATTCTGTAGCCTCTTCTGCTTTTCATTTCCCCCTCTCTAATCTGTATTCCCCCTGCACAGTCTGTCATTCCTGTTGCTTTCTTCCCCTTCAGCAACAGGAAATCTTAAAGCTGATTAGCCTCTAGTGGCTCTGATTTTAGGCACAGTGCCGAGAATAGAGAGCAACTGAGGATGTGCAAAGCAGGGTGAGATGGTGTATTACTGGATTTTTATTTTTTATATTTTACAGAGATTTACTTGCAAAAGGGGTAAGCCTGAAGTGATCTACCAGGACTTCATTTTTTTTACTAAAGTTCCTTTAACCATCTGCTGTTCTGATGACAGTTAGTAATCAGAAAATTGGTTACATTTCCATTCACTTAAAATCTGCTAAATTATGTCAAAACTTTTATGACCTTTGAATACAAATTGCATTAAAGTAAATCAGGGTGAATTTTGGCCCTTAACCCTGGACAAGCTATTTTCACTCCAATGGCATGGGAAGCCAGGCACAGCTGTAGGGGGCCTTTGGCGATGTAGAAAAAAAAACACTTCTAGGCTGAAGCACTAATTTGTCTTTTCAAATGGCTGTCTTTACCTGCCATAAAATTGTGGCGCAAATGGCCAATTTTTATCTTCTCAAACCTAAGGACTAGCCGATCAATTTTTTTTAACCCTCATCATGACTAGTTCTGCCATTATTAGGCCTGTTAATGCTGTCACCAAACTGTGGTGACACTAACCAATTTTACCCATCCATGCTTCTGAGGGCTGTAGCTGCAGTTTCTTTAGGGAAATTGTCTGCCTGTGCCTTGTGCCTTCACATTTGCCTGTCCACTGCTCTCAAACTTTGGTGCCGCTGGTCAGCTTTAATCCTAAATGCTGCATCTGTAATTTAGAAGGACACCTCCTGTTGCTTGCATCTTTGCATTTAGGCTTGTTGGCCCATAGTTTTTTATTATTGGACATATGGTGATAGTGAGGTGTGCAGAATTTGGCGTGCACACTGTTTTTTTAAAAAAAAAAAAACTTTTCAAACTATACCGTGGGTTGCTGTGAAAAAAAGCCAGCATACATGTGGGCAGCAGGCGACTACAAAAGATAATCTCTATCACTATACAAAATAATTGCACAATCACCAAATAACCTTCTCCCCCCTACAAAAATGGTAATGCACAAAGTGCAGAATAAGTTCTCCAAGTGGACAGTCAGCAGCAAGAGACTCCAAACAAAAAAAAAACATGTCTTGTCCATAAGGCATTGCATGGATGTGGCCCAGAGTACCTGAAGGAAAAATTCATCAAGTATGTGCCTACCCGATCCTTGAGATCAGCAAACTTGGCCATATTGAAGATTCCAAAATTCAAAAAGAAAATATGCGGAGGGAGAACGAGTGAAGTACAAGGAGCGAAATTTTGGAACTCCTTGCCTCTGAAACTGAGACTTGAGAATGACTTTCTGAAATTCCGGAAGAAATTGAAAACTGTACTTTTTGTACAAGCTTTTGGAGTCACTTAATTTTAATGGGGTGTGATGGACAGACCCCCAGGCTTTTATTCTGTATGTTGTCATGCTGGTATGTTGATTCTCCTAAGGTCTTTGTCATGGTTATGCAATAGAGTTTGTCAGCGTACCTGTCCCCATGTGTTCATCTCCAAAGATCAGCTGTCTCTCACCTGACTGCTTTTATTAACTCTCCTCCAGCATGGCTCCACCCCAGCTCCTATCAGAGAACTCTATATTAACCTCTGCACTGCAGGTTAGCCCTGCTGATCAACCTTTGTGTGTTTGGCTTCCTGTTCCTGCTTGCTGTGTGCTCTACGTTCATTTCTGTTACTGACCTTGGCGTGTTCTATACTATTCCTGTCTGCTTGTGACCCTGACCTTTGGCGTGTCCCTGACTATCCTTGTTTGCCTGTGACCCTAAACCTTGGTGTGTACCCTGTTGCCCTTGTCTGCTTGTGGCCCTGACCTTGGCTTATTCCTTTACTATCCCTATCCTTCTGTTGCCTACTGTGGGTGTGAGCTGGGGGACCCTGGGGGTCGCGACCTGGAGCCAGTTGCAGCTCAGTCCATCCTCACCACTAGAGGCTCTGGTGAACACCTGCTGGCTCTTAGACTCCGTGCCCCAGGGAATCCTACGCTCTAACCCCGGTGGGATCCGTGTTGGTGTTCCAGCGGCCCTGCCTTCCTTATACCCGGACTCCCATCCGCAGCAGTCAGCCGTAGGGTCCACTGCCTTGCGGTGCACTCCTGATCCCAACGGTGTGCATCTGTCCCCTAGCCTCAAGGTGACCTGACAGTCTTTTAATGTCAATGTATTTTGTTCTGCGCATCGAGGCCTTAGGGTAAAACTGCATAGGTTATGCATTTTAATAAATAAATATAAAAAAATAAATAAATATCACCATACAAAAAAATACACACTCACCAAATTACCCCCACCAATGGCCAAATTCCAGCTTTTATTAATAATAGTGATAATGAATTATTTCACTTTTTATGATTGCATGTATAATTGTTATTAATATCAAATATATTAAACATGCCTGTTCTTTAAAATCATATCACAACTAAAATCATTTTATTTATACAATGTAACATATTATGAAGAACAGATAGAAGTTCTCTTCCAGGATCCGTTAGGTTACAACAGCTGTTAACCTTTAATAAGAGCATAGTTTGTGCTTGTAAACAGTAAACTGCAGGACTAGGAAGTACACAGCTACAGCTTTTGCTTTAAATCCAAGTCACGCATATCAGATAACTGCTCCTCTGCATTTGTTCACCCTGTCCCTCCCAATTAGTGTTCTAGTAACCATATAAAGATGAGCAAACGGTACATTCATTAGCCTTCAGAGCAATTGTCATTGTCCTATACCCTCTCTGGGGCAATCAGTCTCATAAAATCCTAGCAGAACGGCTGGCATGAGAAGAAAAATCCCCAAACATTAAAGGCAGCTCATGTTGATAAACAGCAGAAATTAATGACAAGACATTTAAAGAATTTATTGAGATGATTTTGCCGTGTGTATTTCATACATGACTGATTATGTTGTGAGTGATCAGATGGTTGAAATCAATACAATAATGCAAAGAGCAGTCTAAGAACATGCTATGAAGCAAATTTATCTCATTCAGTGGCTGGCAAGGAAAAATGGTAAATAATTTAGAAGCTAGGCAGAGGTAGTGGTTTCTGTTCGCGGACTAATGACGAGTTCTGGGAAGCCCGTGCGTTCATCCATCTCCCGAGTGAATTGAAGGTCACTGAGTTCCCCAATCACTATCTCAGCAGTGGTGAAGACCTCCAAATCTCCTATTGCATGGCCACCGATGGTCCTTCCATCTTTATCAGACAGGGAGATGTGCAAGTGAGCATGCTCATTTAGTGTTCCAACCAAAGAAACAATTTCAAATTTTTGATTTAGAGATATTATCTGAAAAACAAATCAGGGAAAAACATATTTATAAATGAACAACACATGCATCCCCAGCATAGTTTCAGAAAAAAATAGTATGCAATTTCAGCTAAATTCACCTCAAATTGACTCCAGTTCATTTAGATAAAAGTGCGAGAAAAAATTCTCATCTTAGAAGGATAAGTGAAACTAAGTATTTTTCCTTAGGTAAAATTTTGGAAAAATGAATTGGCAACCAGCAACTGTTATGTGAGAAGTGCTGTAGCCTATAGCAATGAATCAGAAAATCAGAGTTGGACTCAGCGATAACTATATTTCCAGTAGTCTTCCAGGACAGCCAATGAGACCTAGAGCTCCTCCCGCCAGAACAGAAAACACGTTACTGTCCTGCAAGACTACTGGAAATAGAGTTATCAGTAAGTCCAACTCCTGTGTTCCCCAATCGCTTTCCAGGAAAGCCCATGAGACAATAAGCAAGGCCTTACACAGTCTAGGAGGGACATGGAGGACCTTTCCACAAAATGCTTGATCCTGTACTGATAACAGGTCCCAACAGTAATGCTTTACAAAGGTGAAGAACCTTGACCAAGTTGCTGCTCTGCAAATCTGTCCTAGTGTGGCACCAGTTCTCTATGCCCAAGAGGTAGACAAGGCCCAAGTTGAGTGCACATTCACAAAAAGTGGAGGCGTCTGTATGATCCAGTATGCTTCGCATATGGCCTGTCTGATCCATCCGGCCATAGAGAATTTGAAGGCCCGAGCACCTTTATGTGCACCAGAAAGGAGGACAAAAAGGGCTTTCTGACTTTCTGAAATGCATAATAACTTCAAAGTAGGCCAAAAGACATCCCAGGACATCAAGTAAATTGAAACTCCTTTCTTTTTTTTCCAGAATGGGAATTGCAAAATGTACAATACAATATAATATCTTGAGATGTTTGGAAAGAACAAGATACCTTGGGTAGAAACCCAGGGTCAGTCTTTACAACAAATTAAAAAAAAATAGTGAGAAAGGGTTCTCTAGTAAAAAGGGCTTGCAATTTACTGATTCTTTGGACAGATAGGATGGCAACCACAAAAACCACATAGCCGCGTCATTTATTCACACAGCTCTGTGTGTGAATGAACTACAAGCCCCAACATCCTTTGAGGTTGATGGCTTGTAGTTCTCGATAAACTACCACGGTGCTGTGGAGCGCCATGGTAGTTCATTGATTTCTTCCTGTCAGTGTTTCTGCCTGTCCATACGGGATGTAGGGATACACAGATATACTGACAGACCTGAAGGAGATGTGCATGATCTACTGATCACTGGTGCAATGCTTTACAGGCTCCAAAAGCAAAGAAAATAATAGCTTCAAAAAAATTTGCATTTATTATTTTTTTTTAAAAGGTGAACTTACCCTTTAAGGTGAGAAGCTTTACAAAGGTGTTTTCCAAAGGCTCAAAATGGGCAAGGATAATAGCCTGAAGGACCAAGGTTAGATCCCAAGCAGGGAAAGTCCTGAAAACTATTGGTCACCTTCTAGAGACAGCCTTGAAAAATATGGAAACTGTGGGATCCTCTATGAGAAGATGCTTCTGAAAGACACTGAGAGCTGCTGCCTGTACCTTTATAGGCTAAACCCTGCTTTGCACCATGCTGCAAAGATTTTAGTATTTTCTGGAAGCTAGTCAATGAAAACTGATGCTCTACCATCTGAGAATTGAACCTCTTGCAGCCCTTTTGATGAATGACTCTAGTAACAAGCTTTCGACTATTCAACACATTTTTAATTATTGCGAAAAACCTTGGGACTTCAAAATTTGCTTCTCAGAAACCATGCTGCCAAGATCAAAGTGGAACAAGATACCCCACTGCACTTGACTTTATTGCCTGTCCAATGATTTCTTAGGCTTGGTTTTCTTTTTCTCCCTAAAATATTTGACCAAAAAAAAACTTCTTATTGTTTGCCCTTCTCGTTTTCTCAGGAAATGCTTTCTTCCTGTCAGTGGTTTTCTCCAATGCCCCCTGAAAATCAGGGTCAAAGGGCTGATCCTCTGGGAATGCAAGGCCACATAAACACAAATTGAAGGCCGAATCCCCTGATCAGGGCTTCAGCCAGTGGTCTTTAGCCAGAGTGCCTGCCTGGCCAAATTGATTAAGGCCAAGATCCGCAATGAGGGCTACAGCCTTAAAAGCATAGGAAACAAATCTAATAGCTGATCTTTAGGAATACCAGATACCAAGTATGATTGCAAGTGGGTAAGCCCGGTTCCTTGCCACACAAGTAAAGGCTAATGCAGGTTTGAGAATAAAGATGGAGGAGGCCAGGCCCTGCAGAAAAAACCTCATCCCTCCTATCCATTGGATATTTGTAGACTCCCATATCCTCAAAAGCCAAATCGACTTTCTTGGAAACCTTGGAAAGTGGTACACCTAGCATTGGACACTTGTTCCAAGAATGTGTAGGATCCTCATCAAAGGAAAACTTTCAGTTTAAACTATTAGAAAAGAAAGACATTTTCTCTGGTTCTGACCATTCCAGCTGTATAGCATTCATTTTTTGCAGACCCTGATACATAAGCTCATGCCTTGAGAGCTGTACCTTTTCCTATTCTATTTCCAAAGTTTCATAAATGGTTTTGAGCAGATCGTCAACGTCCTCAAGGGACAAATTGTATCTAGCTCTATCACCTTTAGATGGCCCATCTCCATTCTTGTAATCAGCCTCACTGTCTGATTCTGACTGAGAGGATGCAATGCTCCACATGCCTCTTTTGCTCCTTCACCATGTAAAACTTCTCCCAAGGCAGAAGAAGTTCCAGCAGAGAGCTTAGGCACCAATGGAGACTGACCGGGAGAAACTGACTGGGACTTCATATCATATGCTTTACCTTTGCAGGGAAATAAAAAGGAAGTAAAACCCACCAGGGTTTACTTCCTCTTTAAGCAACACAGGTACAGCAAACTGGTAAAAAAAAACTTCAGGGACACCTGTGAGGAGCTGGTGCTGGCCTGAGCAGACTGTAATTCACAATACCCATAAATAGCAGTAAATCTCACTGGCATCTATATGAGGCAAATCTTTGATACTAAATTCTCTCCATTTCCAGGTTAATAGGAAAGCTGTTTTAAAAAAAGGACATGGAGAGCTGGGAACTACCACTTTCTAATCACCAGCAGTACCCGTAAGACACAGTGCACACGCGCACTGGCGCATGGTGGATTGCATCCGGTGAATTGCAGTGTTCGGTATCAAGTTGCTATGAGCTTGGTATCAAACAGCTGTGATTGCTATGATCCATTTATGACATCATTGTTTACTATTGTCTGTGATCTGTGATTAGGTACCAGTGATCACAAGAGCCAATCATATAAGCTGCTGATAGTCACCATTACTAATAAATAAAATAAAAATAAATAAAGCTATCTAGTTTGTAGACGCTATAACCTTTGCGCAAACCAATCAATATATGCTTATTGGGATTTTGTTACCCAAAATATGTAGCAGAATACATATTGGCCTAAATTTATGAAGGAATTTGGATTTTTCTAGTTATTTATTGGATATGTCTTATAAAAAAAAGTAAAAAATTATTGTTTTTATTTTTTTTTTTAAATTGTCAATATTTTTTTGTTTATAGCGCAAAAAATAAAAGATGCAGAGGTGATCAAATACCACCAAAAGAAAGCTCTATTTGTGGGGAAAAAATGACAACAATTTCACTTGGGTACAGTGTCGCACAGCCGCGCAATTGTCAGTTAAAGTAATGCAATGGCATTTTGCAAAAAATGGCCTGGTAATGAAAGGGGAGTAAATCTTCTGGAGGTCAAGTGGTTAAGTACCACTAGAGGAAAGCCCTATTTGTATGAAAAAAATGCTATAAATTTTATCTGGGTACAGTGTTGCATGACTGAGCAATTGCCAGTTAAAGTAGCACAGTGCTGAATAGCAAAAAATGCCCTGGTCATGAAGGGGGTAAAACCTTTCAGAGGTCAAGTGGTTAGTGGTAGCTAGTTTTAAATTAAGCAGTAATACGCCTAAATTGAACAGTGTAAGTAACAGCCAAAAGAGATCTTAAAATGATAGGAAACATTACTATAAAAAAAAGCTAAAGTCCTCAACTTTGTACAAAGTTTGTGAGCTTCTACTTTTGCAGTACCAGCCTATATTCTCTTAAAACGTTTAATAAAATGCCAAAACAGAGCGCACAAAAACACTTCAAATCCTTCAGGTTCTGCAGAAACTGCTGCTATTTTAGGCCTTCCTGATGTTTTTTTTTTTTGTTTTTTATAAAGGGGATTGCCTAAACCTAATGGCAGCCGTATGCAGTAACATGCTGCAAACAAAGGGCAGCTTTGCCTGTTTCAACAGTAAGTGTGCACCCTGTAATAATAATAATAATAAAAAAACACCCTAGCAACAGAAAACAAAATAAAAAAAAAAAAAATATGAAACACTAAACCCCCACCCAATTTTTTTAACCTTTCTGAATTGTGAACACAGGTTCTATACAAAATATACAGCCTACCACTTTGCAAAACACAGTAATTTAAAGCAGTTGTAAACCCCGGGGAAAAAAAACAAAAAAGAAAACCCTGCACGGGCTCTGATGACATCATCGGCTGCATGCACTCTGAATATCTCCTAAACTGTGCAAGTTTAGAAGATATTCACAGTACCTACAGTATGCCTTATTATAGGCTTACCTGTAGGTACAAGTAAAACATAAGACTTTACTCCCACTTTAATACAATGTAGCACAGTATAGCACGGTATCAGCTGACTCTCCCTGCAAAGACCATCAGCTCTTCCTTAACTACTCCAACACACAATGCCTGCTGGGAACCCACCCTTTTCATAGCGAGGGGGCTGGCACATAACAAGGGCCTCATTATGTGCCCTTCTAAGACAAGCTGAAAGGCCAGACATTAAAGTTATAATTTTTGCAGAAAACAAAAGCAGCTTCAATCTGTGTTTTGCTCCTGCAGAAAGTAGAGGCTCAATCTTCAGCAAGAACTTTAAAAAAGTCTTGTGCAAAAAATAATACGCAAGAAAGAAATCTCTCTAGCTCTACCCCCCCAATTCTCCAGAATCATGAATGCTGGGCACAGTGAGCTTGGGGCCACTATCTTTCAGCATAGAGCTTCTGGCGCAGGTGTGGAGATTTATCACAGAGGCTTCCAGCACAAGAAAAGGCAAATATGTTGAATGTGGGGTTAGTTTAGTGTGAGAAATTAGTTTAGGGGGTTGGGTTAAGTTAGAGCTAGACTCAGGCATTCAAAGGGCTCAAAGGAAACTTGTACTGAGAAAAAATGTTTCTGGCATGCGCGGGGCTCCGTAATAGCCGCTTAAGCAGCGAGCTATGCTCCACCCCGGCCCATCGAGCGGCACATAACGCGCTTCACAGCACGGAAAGGATTTTCACCGACCCCCCCAGCTCAGGCTACCTCTCGGGCACACTCCAGGATGCCCGGTCCTGCTGCCAGACGCGATCTCGGTCCGCAATTTGATACGGCGGCAGAAGACGGGTGTACCAAGATGGCCACCGGCAACGAATCACACATGCCTCATGCGGCCGTGCAGGCCAGGAAGCCAGAGAACAGGCCAGTACTCACCCCAGCCACTCTGACCTACGCCCAGGCAGCCCAGGGCATCGCTATCAAGCCCCAGGCAACCCCTCTTAGCCTACAGGGATCCCCGTCCCTCTCCCCAGCCCAAACAGAGCCCTGATTAGGTTGGCACATGCAGGAACAAGCTCCCTCTCCATCTGGGACCACATCACCTCTCATCACTACTTATGGGAACCCGGGATTTACCATCAGGGACATCACCTCACTGCAGGAGGATTTGTTTGCCAAATTCTCCTCTCTGCTAGAAAGAGGACTTGACAATACAGCCTCCCAAATCACTAACTCTATAAAATCTGATCTCAATAATTTGGGCTCCAGAATAGAGGCTATGGAGGACAAGATAGAAAGCAATGTCGCCACGACCAATCAAAACGCAGCTCACATTCAAACCCTCCAGGATCAACTTGATTTGACACAACGGCTAGAACTGGACAGAGCGCACAGAGCCCTAGGACCCCCCAGGAAGGACGGGACCCCTAGGGATATCATCGTGAAGCCGCACTATTTCGCCATCAAGGAGGAGGTCATGCGCCAATCACGCCTGAAACCAAGCCTTCAGCATTAGGGGCACCAGTTGCAGATATTCGCCGACTTGTCCCCGTCCACCATTCAAAGAAGTTCCCTTAAACCTCTCCTTTCGGTCCTATCACAAAGGGACATTAAGTACCGTTGGTCATTCCCCTTTGCAGTGAAGTTCTCAATTAACGGAATATCGCATTCCTTTTCCAATTGGAATCCAGATCGCATGAAAAGCGCTTTATTCAGTTCATGGAAATCAGAATCGCAAAAAGAAATTCATAGGGAGGATAAACCGTTCCTTTGGTGTATCACATCAAGATGGAAAGGTGAAAGATGAAGGGACACTTCCAAGCCACCAATAGTTCCAAGAGAGTGGTTAAGGTGTACTCTTACCGAACATGTTGGACCTCCTATGTTGCGAGGTCATATAAGCCTGCAGATATAACCCTCTGCGGGGACAAATGAATACCGATGTTCCGGTCCTGCTCGTAGGCGCCACCCGCTGAAAGATGTTTTTGCTACTTCAGCGTCAGAAGGGAGACTCACTTCACACAGTATCCATAGACTGAATAAAGCGCTTTTCATGCGATCTGGATTCCAATTGGAAACTTATATCTTATGAACATTTCACACTTTTTTATATTTTCCTTCACGGATATTGGTTACACTTAGAATCATTGTAAATATTATGCTGCATTTTGGTTTGTCATATGATATGCACTGTGGCTTTTGATATTGCTCTGCGAAGCTTCACTTGCAAACTTTAATATAGTATACACGATTTATTTATGCAAGCGCACAATGTTTGGTTTATGTATGGTTTTTACACTTCACTGATATTTGAGGTAATTTGTTGCAGCTGCAGTTTTTTCTTTTATTTTATCGTTTTTGCTCATTAGCGCAGGTTTCCTTTTATAATTTCCTTTGTTGCTATCACTGAAATTAATTTCGCAAGAGGCACCCATGGACTTCTCCACGTCATCCTCTGGGTCATCCAAACGTCCCCCTCCTGGAAGTTCAGTCTCCCCTCTGTGGAGCAAGGGTCCCTCCAAGAAAAGCAAAGACGGAAGACCGCCTTAAGAAGTCGTCCTGACCACCCCACTCCACCTCCCGCTTTCGGATTTTTCCCGTTGGGACAGGATTTCCCTCTGTTGATGGAGCATGGCTCCAAACCTAGTTTCTGGTTCATTGTGGTCCACACTTCACTCAAGATCATTGGTCCCCTTGGCTCCGCTGACATTTAGCACAACTAACCAAAGTGGAAACACTTTTGAACTGTTTATTAACATACCTTACCAACCTTCAAGGAGAAAGTCACTGCAACTACTCCCCCTCTAGTTGGGGGTCTCCACTTAATTAACTCCGTTGACTCCGGGAGGCGAGGGTTTTCCCCCTCCGGGTCGACTTCAAGACGCTAGGCCCAGGTGGATCCAAATTTACCTTGGGGGTTTGACCAGTTATCCTTCAAGCAACCTGCTTCCCCCTCAGTTATTTTTTTTTTTGTTTTATCTGGACTTGGAGGCTTAGGGCTCTTTGTGCCCTCAGCCCCTGGCCTTTCTGGCTTCTCCCTGCCATCAGGTGTGGGGGAGGCGGACAGGCCAGGGGCAAGCCTATAAGGGGTAGCCTGACTAGTGCTGCACAGGTTCACACTCGCTTCCTCAGCTTGTTTTGTTTCGTTAATTTGGTGGATCACTCCCAAGATGTTAATGGTTTAAGTGTGCATAGTTTATGTCTTTTTTCAATCTGTTACACGGGTCCGGGGTGGACCGCTTGCGCCTCCACCCATTCCTTGGAAACCGATTGTGTTTCTTTGGCATGGGTCGCGGGTCTTCCTCTTTAGGGGACCAGCGCCTAAGTTTAGGGGGTGGCGCAGTTTTTCTCCGCCACTCTCCACGGGTCTTGTTTAAGGAACCATGTCTTTTTCTTTGTGGTTATTTTTTTGCTCTTTTTTACTTAACCCCCCTCCTAACCCTCCTTTTCTCTCTTCTTGCACTGTCATGCCTGTCTTCAGGAGATGACCCTTTCCTGGATCAACTCGAGTATTGGGGGCCTCATCCTTATTCCTCCATTACCCTAAGGGAGAAGTCGGCGAAGGGTAAGTGGCTGCCTACATGGCGATCTCCCCCCCTCTGTTCCCATGGCTGATAATACGGTAAAGGGAGTTGACCTCAGGGTGGCATCTCATAATGTTCAGGGCCTGAATTCCCCTAGGAAGAGGAGAGTGGCATTTGAACACTACAAATCTCTCAAACTAGACGTTGTGATGATTCAAGAAACGCACTTTCCGATTCGATACAACCCCAAGTTCCTTCACGCCCATTACCCAACCTTTTTCATGTCTAACGCCCCAAACAAGACGAAAGAGGTTGCTATTCTATTTTCAAAAAACTGCAAGTTCTCCCACATCTCTGATTATAGGGACCCAGAGGGCAGATTCATTCTTGTAAAGGGCACGCTGGAAGGTATACTGTACTCTCTAATCTCCTACTACGCCCCTAATAAGGGCCAAACCATGTTCTTCCAGAACCTATTTGCAACGCTGAGTCCCCTCCTGGAGGGTAAGGTTATTTGGGGGAGTGACTCTAATGTGGCTTTTGACCAGGGACTAGATAAAACAAAGCCCCCTAAAGAACAGCTTACGCGCCCAACGAAACAGAGTTGCAGAATAGCGAAAATCTTACACTCCAATGGACTAGTAGATATCTTGAGGGAATTGAACCCGAAGGGAAGAGACTATACACACTACTCTGCCCCCCATCGATCTTACGCCAGGATCGATCACCTACTTATTCCATCACACCTTGTCCCTCTGACCATTAAAGCTTCTATCCTGGACACTGCATGGTCGGATCACTTGTTAGTCATCCTCTCTTGCGTAACGAGTCGCCTGGGAAAAGGGGCTCATTCTGGCATCTCAATTATTCACTTTTGAGCGACCCAATTCATACCAAAGTATCGGCGGATGCCATTAAAGAATACTTTACTATGAATAATGTCGACAATATTTCCCCAGAGACCCATTGGCCAGCCCACAAGGCTACCATTAGGGGAGGGATCATCCGATTAGCAACCCAGGTTAAGAAAGAACGTATGATTGACATCCAAAAACTAGAAGCAACCTTTGTAGCCTTAAAGGCAGAACACAAGAAACAACCCTCGAAAGCCCTAACAGATACACTAGATGCGACTAGGCTCGAACTGAACCTAGCTTTAACAGCCAAAGTGGAGAAACACATCCGGTGGAGCGGGGCCAAATATTCTTATCAAAAAGACAAAATAGGCTCGATGTTAGCAGCCAAACTCACCTCCAAGTTCCACTCTCGCACTTTTCCTAAACTCCGTATTGCAGGACAGCCCCCTACCACCAATCCAAACAAGATTATGTTTGCCTTTCACAAATTCTATTCCAAGCTTTATGACTCAAATCACAAGAGTAGCAGCTCCGCAACCAACTCTTTCCTGCAGAACATACAATTACCCTCTATTTCCCAAGAGCATAAAGAGATTATGAAGGAAGCATTCACAGTGGAGGAAATAAGGGAGGTTATTAAAGGTCTCAAACCTGGTTCAGCCCCCGGCCCTGACGGCTTATCAGTCCCTTATTACAAGACCTTCAGGGAAATTTTAGCCCCATATATGTCTACATTTTTTAATGCCACAAGGTCAGGTACCCCTCTTGACCCCCACCTCAACACCGCGTTCATTTCCGTAATCCCCAAACCCAACAAAAACCACGAAGAAGTAGAGAATTATCGCCCCATATCTTTAATTAACAACGACCTGAAAATCCTAACGAAAATACTAGCTAATCGTCTAGCCTCCTTTATTAAGGGTTATATTCACAAGGACCAAGTGGGCTTTATCCCAGGTAGGCAGGGACCGGACCAAATCCAGAGAGCGGTAGACATCGTATCCCTACTTCAATCTAATTGGGCAGGGGGCACCAGGCAAGAGGGAATGCTCCTATCACTGGACCTTCATAAGGCCTTTGATTCGATAGAATGGCCCTATTTATTTTCTCTTTTGGAGAGCTGGGGATTTGGGACCTGATTTCTAGGAGTTCTCAGATCCCTTTACTCAACTCCGAAGGTGGTAATCTGCTTGCAAGGCCAGCACTCTATCCCCCTGAATATAGCGAGAGGCACCAGACAGGGGTGTCCTCTATCCCCCCTAATTTTTGCAATGGCCATTGAAACTCTGGCAATTGCAATACGAGCTAACCCCAATATTAAAGGAGTGTCTTGTGGGAATCAAGTCCACAAATGCGGCCTCTTTGCGGACGACATGTTACTTTTTATCACGTCCCCGACCACCTCCGTCTCAAATCTCCTCAAACTCCTGAAAGAGTTTTCAGCGATCTCGGGGTTGCGGGTCAACTACACTAAGTCATATGCCTTTAACATATCACTCAAAAAAGAAGTAGTAGACTCACTTCGAAGCTCCTTCGACTTTAAGTGGGATGACTACGCCATTGACCACCTTGGCATTAAACTCACGGCAAGAACAGAACAAATGTACCCTGCTAACTTCCCTTTCACATATCGTAAGCTTGAGGCAGACCTGGGGACTTGGGCAAGGGGGGAGGTTTCCTAGTTAGGCAGAATTAATGCTGTAAAAATGACGTTACTGCCAAGACTCCTCTATCTCTTCAAGGCTCTCCCAATAAATATTAGAAAGGACCATTTATCTGCTTTCCAATCATTGAATTCATATGGGCTGGAAAGGGACATAGACTACAACAAAGAACCCTGTTTCTCTTCAGAACGCAGGGAGGCCTCGGATTACCCCAGTTATTTTGGTATTACCAAGCCGCCAGACTAGCTCAACTCTCCTCAGTCTATTCCAAGGCTGAAAAGCCAGACTGGGTCCAATTAGAAAGGCAGACGGTCCCCTCATTCACCCTCGATTTCTTACTCTGGACCCCTCCTCGACGCCGCCCTCCAATCCTATCTCCAATTCTATCCCAATCGTTAAGAATCTGGGACAACATGAGATCTAACCCCTCCTTAACATCGAGCATCCATCCCCTTGCCCATATTTTTAATAACCCTGACTTTACTCTGGGCCCAAACATTAAAACTTTTAAATGGTGGCTGGACAAGGGGTTGTATCGTATTGGACACTTTTTCACTGCCAGAGGCCCTATCTCTCTTGATTACTGTGTTAATCAACTAGAGATCCCAAATTCGGAGCACTTTAGATTACACCAATTGTGCCACTTCCTGCATCACATCAAGGTAGGGAAACCCTCCCCTCCAAAATTCACCCCATACGAATTATGGTGTGGTCAGCCTATGGAACAGAGGGGCGGAATCACCATTATCTATCAGGCTCTGTCTCACCAATCTGAAAAGACCTTGTATATGATGGAATGGGACAAAGATTTAACTCTCTCTTGGAATTTGGAGAGATGGAGATCCTCCTTCAATAGATCTTTCAAGAGTATCTGGAATATCTCCCTCATAGAATCTAGCCTGAAGGTCATCACCAGGTGGTACCTTACCCCGATGAGACTGTTCAAAATGTTTCCCTCGGCAGACCCTAAGTGGTTTCGTGGATGTCTTCTCAATGGCACCCTAGTCCACGTTTGGTGGGAATGTCCTAGACTCAGATCCTTTTGGAACAAGATATTCGCCCTGACTCGAAAAATAACAGAGACCCAGATACCAAAAACCCCGGCCATAGCTCTGCTTAATGATAATCTACCTAATACCCCCAAACACAAGCGAAAATTAATACACTTTATACTATTGGGTGCCAGGTTAACTATTGCCAGAGCATGGAAAAAACCCAAGGTCTCCTTTAAAGCGGCCGTACGAAAAGTCTCCTGGATCATGTCCCAGGAGAATCTCTCAAGCATTCTCCTCGACACTGAATCAAAATTTGAGGCCACCTGGGAACCATGGGCCCACTATTTAGGCACCTCCCTCATTCCGGGGGTCCAATCTTAGAGCTTCTGGGGTTGCCAGGGTACAAGAGGTCACCTCTCGTCGACAGGCTCTTCTCTCTTTTCCTTTAACTTCCTCCCCCTCTTCTTTCCCCCTCTCCTACCATCACACCCCACCTCCCATGAGTTCTCCTTAACAAGGAGTAACCCTCAGATAATTGAAAAATTTTTGCATTTACTGGGGGGGAGCCCCTTTAGGGGCTAGCGCATCAGGTGTTGTCAACCCTAAAGTTTCCCTCAGGGCACCATCTGGTCTGTTGATGTCTTGGGCCTATGGGCTCGGGGGGAATTGGCCGTGCACAGCATGATTCCTTTCGGGGTGCCAGCGGATTCTCAACGAGTCCTCTCCCAGTCTAACTCCCAGGCTCGACGGTTATTGAAATGTGGGTTGTTTAGGAAGGGCCTTTAGGAGCCAATCCATCTATTAGTAGCTTAAACGCATTTTGCCTTTCTTCTGTAGCATCTGGCCATTACCCCGGTGACTGGGGTTGTAATATTGTAATACGGTATTATTTTGTTTGGTTATGTTCTTACTTTTGTACTATTGGAAAATCAATAAAATACTTTGAAAGTTAAAAAAAAAAAAAATGTTTCTATTGCCAATCCTTCCTTGCCAGGAGGTCCCTGACTTCAGTACTTAGAAATACTGACCACAAACAACCATGCAAATCGAGAAAGTCAAAGCTTCCAATCTGCCAGTAACATAACAAATTCTATTGTATCATCAAAACAATCTGGACTAGCATAAATGGTCACCAAAAGCAGTCTTGGTATTTCCTTACACAGATTTCATTTAAGGAGCTAAGGTTATATGTTAGGTTTATGGTTGTGTTTGTCATTTATGTGTTCAATGAGTAGAAAAAAAGCCCATTCTCTGCTAGGAGTTTACTTGCTTTCTATGTAAAAGCAGTGGTCTCTCTGCAGAGGTCTGATACACCCTATACTGAGTCAGAGCTATAGCAGTCACATACCTGTATGAGGAGCCTGAGAAGATGAGGGTGGCTTCTTGCATAATTCCTGTCTGAGCACTCCTAGAAGTTGAGAGGAGATCTGCAAGGACAATGGAAGGGCACATATGCCAGTGTGCAGACAATAAAGCCTGGATATTGTGAGTGCTGTTATCAGATAAGTAGGGGTACAGCTGGTGCTATACAAAGTTGCGTTATGAGTGATGGACTGTGATATTAAACTTATACTCTCCACGTCCAGGAAATTTTGAATGTGAAAAACCAAAATGAATGAATCCCACAACAGCAAAGCCCCCAAGGCAAATAAGATTATTTGCCTGTTAAACTGTCTATCCAAAGCGTAGCTCATAGTATTTATTGGTTTGGATAAGTGGAGTGGAGTCCAGTAACAGCCGAGCAAGAAGGCACTGAATTGTATGCAGGATCAGAGTCAAGAATAAGCAGAGGTTAGCAGCGTGCAGGCAGCGAGATACTAAGTCAATAAGCAGAATCTTGGTCAGAAGTCCAGGCCGAACTCAGTAATGGAGATGAGCAGAAATCACAGACAGACAAGGATAATTTCAAAAGCAGGTCAGGTGGAAGCTGGGTCAATACCAAGGTCAGCATAAGTTTCAAGATCAAAAGTCACAGCGCTTATGTGTGCGCAAAGTCGCACATCTAGTTAGGTTTCTATATGAGTAAACATGTGCATGTTTATGCCCATGCACAAAAATAGGATTTCTATAACAGCTTATCTGTAAACTCCTTTTCTTGGAGTAACCAGAAAGAGGGAAGGGACCTCTGTGTCCCATGAAGTACTCCAAGAAAAGGATTTTACAGGTAAGCTGTTATAAAATTCCTTTTTTCTTTATCGTACATCACATGACACAGAGCCACAGTAATTACTGTATAAGATGTCCCAGAGCAATGCTATCTCAGGGGAGGGAGACACAAACAAAAGTAGGGTGCAATCAGACCTGAGGACCTATACTGCTGCCTGCAGCACACTGCGCCCAAAGGCGATATCCTCATGTCTTCTTACATCCACCTGATAGAATCTGGTGAATGTATAGACTGAAGACCAAGTTGCAGCCTTGCAGATTTGAGCCATGGAGGCTTGATGACGCACTGCCCACGAAGCACTAACAGCCCTGGTGGAGTCCGCTTTGATTTGAAAAGGTGGAACTTTCCTATTCAAATCTTAAGCTTGAATAATTACTTGCCAAATCAATTTAGCAAAAGTAGATTTCGACTCTGCCTGTCCTTTTCTAGGACCTTCAGGCAACACAAACAAAACATCAGTTTTCCGAATCTGAGCAGTCGCCCTCAAATAGATTTTGACTGCTCTCACTACATCCAGAGAATGTAGTGACTTTTCTTCCGTAGAACAGGGTTCTAGAAAAAATGACGGTAGAACAATATCCTGGTTTAGATGAAAACCTGAAACCACCTTTGGCAGAAAGCTAGGATGAGGACGCAACATTACTCTATCCTTGTGAATGATTAAATATGGCTCTTTACAAGAAAGGGCATCCAATTCTGATACCCTTCTTGCAGAAGATATGGCTACCAGAAAAACTAGCTTCCTTGTCAACAGGACCAAGGGAATATGTCGTATCGGCTCAAAAGGCTGTTTCTGTAACGCCGACAGAACTAAATTCAAGTCCCAAGGGTTCAGGGGTGCTCTAACGGTGGATTAAGCCACATTACCCCATGTATAAAGCTTCGGACCAAAGAATGCAAAGCAAGTGGTCATTGAAACAAAATCGATAAGGCCGAGACCTGGCCTTTGATGGTATTCAAGGCCAGCTTCATCTCTAACGCCATTTGCAGAAAGGCAAGGATTCTACCTATAACATAGTTTCTAGGATGCCAACCCCTGGATTCACACCAGGAAACATATGCCTTCCAGACTCTATAATAAATGACTCTGGAAGCTGGCTTCCTTGCATTAATCAAAGTAGATATCACTGAGCCTGAAAGCCCACGATTCTTCAGAATGTGGGTTTCAATAGCCAAAACGTTAAACTTAGCGTTTGTAAGATAGGATGGAATACTGGTCATCCCCAAACAGCTTTTCACCCTGAAAAGGAAAACCAGCCAGGAGCTTTTTGCAATAGCGCTTCTGCTGACCAACTTTTCAACCATAAGATTCTACGCATATGCACCAACCCATGCGTAAGGTGAGAGGTTTGAATAATAGAATCTCTGATTGCGTCAATTGCAAAACACAAAGCCGCTGGCAGCTTGGCTAAAATATTGGGCCTGCTGTTCAGGGAAAACCTTGAGCACCTGTTACAAATGGTCTCTCAAGGATTGACATACCCCAATTGCCACCACTGCACATTGAGCCACTGAACCTGCCAAGGAAAAAATGTTTTTTAACAGGAATTCCAATTTTTTATCAATTGGATCCCTAAGCATTTGTGCATTGTCAACCGGACAAGTCAAGCTTTTATTCACAGAGGATATAGCAGCATCAATTGCTGGTATACTCCACATCTTAGTAAATTTTTCCTCCATAGGATAAAGTGTTGAAAACTTTTTAGGGGGGAAAAAATGCTTATCTGGGTGATCCCACTCAGAATACATAAGCTTTTCTAGCAACGAATGGACAGGAAAGGCACGAAAAGAGGAGGTTTTAGTGAACCCAAACAAGAAGTGGGCTTTTCAAACGACTCAGTTAAGGGTAGCTTAAAAGTGGAGCGGACCATTTCAGTATTAGAACGCACCAGCAATTTCTCAGATTGTGAAGCTGAAGAACGTTCTTCCCCACTTGATCCCTCAGAAGAGGAGTCATCAGTCTCTTCACAGTCCCCTGAGGGGGATTCATCTTCCCTCTCCCACTGTTCCTCTGTTTGAGGATCCTGGTTGGTAGAAGGGGACCTAATGCGTTTTCTTCCACTATGTGAAGATGCGATTAAAGCTGCTAATCTTTCCTCCAATCCAAACATGGCTGAGGAAAAAACCTCCTCAGTAATATAGACAGTATGGAGAAAGAGGAGCTAGTTAAGAAGCTAGTCCTGAGGGTCTCTGCCACATCCCAAAACCTAATATGAAGAGAAAAAGATGCCCCAAAAGGGATAATATGGGCAGAAAACCAACACAGGATCAACACAGAAAGTATGGTGAATACAAAAATAGATAAAAAGTATATAAATTTTATTCAGTATACAAAAATAGCACAAAAATGACAAATGACATTCCTAAAAACATTGCAAATGATAGCAAATGAAGAACAGGAGTATTGCACAATACTACACGCTGCAGCAAAAAACACTTCTGAAAACTGAGAGACAGAGACCAAAAGTGGTTGCATTAGAACCCAACATGTTTCGGAGAGCATAAAAAGATACATTTCCTTTCATGACACTATAATTCCTTCTCCAGGGGTTCGAATAAGGCATGCTGTTGTGTTTAATAAACGCATGTTCCTCTGCAATGACAGTGACAAGATACACAGCAATATTGAAGATAGATGAGATCCCACATCCAAAAGTCCACTAAGTTGAATTGTCAAGTTGGAGTAACCCAGGTGGGATTAACTTTTTACTGCCCACTTGGGTGTAAAATGGGTGGGACATGCGTCAGATCATAACTTGGAGAGACAGGTGAGCTGGACCCCGAGAGAATGGAGCGGTAAGTCAGAGCTCATAGGAACAGCCAATAAGATAAGGAGGGTGCGAATCTCTAAATAAGCTGGCCTCTCATGTTCCTGCAGGAATGGTATTCAACTGGGCTGTGTAGCGGGTAATATAGACAGGGGCTGAAGTGTCAGAATTGCAACTCCTGACAACCCTGATGGCTCACTCTGACCAGCCTCCCTAGGCCTTTCAGGGGAGGATGGTGTTGCAGAGGGAGGATCCTTAGAGCCTGAAGGCGACCCCTTTGTGCCCTTGTTTTTTGAGGTATTTGTACCTCCCCCCCGGTCATAGTGATGCTGGCTCTGGATAACGATACCTTTGAAAAAAGTAGGGCCCTGTGGCTTCTCTGGATGGCTTCTCCACCTCAGACTCCATGAAAAATATGTTATCACCCACTGGCTAATATTGGAACATTTCTTGACCAAATTTCACTGGTTTGTCCTCCAAGGTTTGCTCAAACCCTCTCTTAACCTTCCCCCCTCAACCTCACCCTATTCTCCGACCCTCTTCCTTCTCTCCCTCTCCTCTGTTTTCTGGCTCTCCCCTTCCCAAAATATGATTGTGTTGACCTCGAGATCCAACACACACTACCAGGAGTTGTAGATTTTTGTTCCTCAATTATGTGTGGTATTTGCATATAATGGTACCTCATTTACATTTATGTTCCAATTTTTTTGACACATTGACTGTACTGTACAAATTATTGTGCTGAATATTTGAATCTTCTGTTCTGTTTTCTTATTCTGATATACAATAAAAACATATTTGACTCTAAATGTTGAGCGTGGTTAAGAGTTAACACATTTTTTAAGGTTTACAAATGAGTGCAGAGGATTCAGGTGGGGGGAGAGTTAAGTGTTAGGAGATTCTCTGGTGTTAGGGACACACATTTACACATGTTATCAGGACAAAAAAACACCAGCACCAATAAGTCAGCATTGTAAACTAACCAATGCTACTCAGTTAATTTTGATGCCTTGTAGCTTATTTTCACTTTCATACTACCAGCATAACACTGACTGGCAGAATGACATCAAGCTGCATTGGGCATGCTAAGGCAAGGTGAAAATGCCAGAAATATCGTTTATCAGCTTTGCCACAGTATATCTGCAACTGTTGTAATGCTGTGCTAGTGGTTTGTTTATAGGCATATGTGACAGACCGACCCAGTACAGGGGCTTTTGGAGGAGACTGCAGGGTAGCCTCTTGCCTACTGACTATGGGCCCTGGCATTTCAGAGAGCTACAAATATTCAGGAAGATGTCCTGTTATAGAATTCAAGATTACATTACCACATTTAACAATCAAGGAAACAATGATGATCTCTGTGAGAAGATGTATGTGAAAAGAAAGTTGGTTAATGAGAATTGGACAGCCCTGGGTCTTCTTGAATACTGGTGCCAAACTGTCTGGGTGGCCAGTGACCTAAGTTACCTAGGCTTGTCTAGGTGACTAGTTGTTAATTAGCTTACTGTTTAGTTAAATTATTGTTTATGTTGGCTGTTCCTTACGTGTGCTAATGATATTACTGTTTACAGTTTGCTTTGTTTAGGATCTTATCTGATTTTATGTGGTATATATTCTGTGTGAATTTATGATAAAGTCAGTTCCAGTTTGCACCTAAGCTAGTGTCTTCTAGTCCCTTGGTGTATATATTTAGCTATAATACCTGGTTCCTGGTTCCAGATTGGAGGAAGCTGTATCATGGTGGAAGCACCTAAGCAGGGTGCAAGGCAGTCCGTCACAGCATACAAAACCAAAGCAATAACATTGTGTTTGTGCCGAGTGGCAACAGGAAGGACCCAGGTTGAATACTGGAACCTGCTTAGATGACAGTCACACACATCATGACATGTTGCTAGCCACCACTGTCCTGACTATGCAGTCCTAGCCTACATGTGGTTTAAGATCGCATGCATCCCTGGTTATTTATGAAACTTTTATATAGCCATAGCTGGTCATTAAGATGTCATTTTCTAGGACAGTATAGTAAATTAAATCTATCATCTACTTGGCTTCTACAGGCTGCAGCAATTTTTCATTCACCATTAACCTTCAAGAGAATACCATTAGTGCCTTCACTGGTATCTCTGGTTAAATGTGAATTAGTCCACACCAACTCTAATTATAATCTGATCCATGTACCTGCCTATCCTATATAATATTCAGCACATTACCAAAACAGCCATTCTTCTGGAGAATCATAAAAAATAAATAATGCGAAAGACATAAATGTAGCCCTTGTGCCTACCAGAACCATTATACAGTAATTCTATTCAACAGCCGGAGCTTGGAAAGAATATGCATGCCAAGTAATTGAGATGAGGAGTGCGAAGAGAGGTATTTCCTTTGTGACATAAGAAATTTTCTACATATTTTATCATTTCAGCACTGCCAATGTCTTTAATTAAAGATTATATCAAATTAAAGATGACAGGACACCTTCAGGGGAAATGCATTTCATTCTCTGCATTTCTGGAGCAAGACACAAAGAACAGATTTTAGGAACAGCTTGTAGTGTGGCACCAAAATCTTATAATTACATAATTAGGAACAGTACACTTCTCTTGAAACACTCCACGGCCATCTTGCTGTATCTATGCATGACTTAAAGTGATCCAGTATATCAAGCAGACCTGTCAGGTACCTCATTCCTATTCACCGCATCTGCGTTAGCCAGTCTAAGTGTTGCTTTGGTGACACTGCCCACACATGTAATAACAAACGGCGCTCTCAGTTCCTTCTCTTGCACAAATTTAAACAATGATGTGACTATTTCTTCTCCTGGTCCCAATCGCAGGGCGTACACTGACAGAGAGCTCGGTCCCCCCTGAGTGAAAGAACAGAAAAAGAGATAATTGTTTATGTATTTGTCAGAAAAGTATAACCCGTGCATATCAAGACAGAGAGTTAGATATGAATGGAAAATGCAATCTAAGTTTGGTTCAAATGTGCAAGATTGCATTACATATTTTTTTGATTTTGCTATGTAAAAAAATAAATAAAATCTAGAGCCCTAAAAGAAGAAGACATTTTTTACTGGAGTGGAATTTCTTTGGGTCTAGCCAGCCACAGCTTATCTGCAGCCAATCAGTGCTTTTGCTGCACACAGAATGCATCCTTAGCTGCGGATGAGAACCAGAAGTGTCGGGTCACTCAGATTTAGAGGTAGCCCACACCAGCAAATATATAAGCATTTCAGAGTTCTAATTTTTATTTCCTAAGGGGAGAAGTAAACCTAAAGCCAAGATCTTCTTTAAAGTGTTATTAAAATCATTTTTTTAAAATTAAAATAACATGTTATACTCACCTGCCCTGTGCAATAGTATGGCACAGAGAGGCCCCTTCCCTTCTGGGGTCCTCCGCTGATGTTGTCTACTCCTCTTCTGTGTCTGACCCCATAGAAAACCACTTGCTACTGGGGCAGATATGAGGGCTCACTCCCAAGCCAAGCTCTGCGTGTCCATAGACACACACAGCACATCTCAGCCCTGCCCCCTCTCCCCTCCCTCCTCACAGGATTTGATTGACAGCAGCAGGAGCCATTGTCTCCTACTGTTGCCTCCGTGCATGTGAGGAGAGAGTAGCAATGTTGCTCTCGGGCACAGCACTGGATGGATACAGGACTCAGGTAAGTAATTGGAGGAAGGGCCCTAAGCCTTTAGAACTACTTTAAAGTGGTTGTAAATCCTGTTACACCACTTTTACCTACAGGTAAGCCTATAATAAGGTAAGCATGTGCGGGAGTTGCGTCATCGCGTCTCCAGCAGATCACAGCGCCGGAGCCTGAAAATTCGGAAATACCACGCAAAAAGTATGGCAGGCATTAATTCTACTATAGCATTTGGTGGCATGCAGTTTGTTAGATGCATTTGGGGTGCTGTTGACAAATAAAGGCCTCGGTGAGCGTCTAATAGAGGGCAGCCATGTGGTGCAGGAAACACATGCAGAAATGCATGTTTCCTGCACCACAAGGGGTGTGAACAGGCCCTTAAGCAAGACCCTATGTTCTACTTTGTAATTTATCATTAAGAACCATTATCACAAAAAATATTGTATTCTGATAACTGCATTGTCAATATATGTAATGATTATAGTGATTTTATTAATTCTTTTATATTCCCTTGTTTATAGTTTTTATTCTAATTTTTACACAGACACACCTGTCCACAAAATTGACAGGGGATAGGACTAAAACAAAGCATAGGATGCTGGGCCTGTTGCAACAGCAGTAATGCAATAGATAATATAAACCATGTAAACCAAAAAGCAGTTAAATGAACATAAAAAATAATTTTAAAGTGATTGTAAAGTCTCGTTTTTCTTTTAAAAAATAACAAACATGTTATACTTACCTCCTCTGTGCAGTTGGTTTTGCACAGAGCAGCCTGGATCCTCCTCTTCTTGGGTCCCTCTTTGCTGCTCCTGGGCCTTCCCTCCTATCGAGTACCCCCTCAGCCAGCAGTTCTCTATGGGGGCAGCTGAGCCGAGTCAGAGCTCTGTGTATCCATTTAGACACGGAACCCCGGGGGGTCATGTCCGGATGTGAGCCGAGGAGGACGTGCTGCTGAAGAGCTCCGCAAATACTGCCACTATCCGTTGCCATCCTGTACACTGACTATCCTGCTGAGCCTCCATATCTGCCCTACCTGTCCCTGGGCATCCCCTGCCTCAGCCCCAGCCTGAATTGCGGAGCCTGGCAGGACGGCTGTGTCTTTACCCGGCCCGCGGCTGGCTCCACACAGCCGAGATCCGCCGCCATCTTGAGGCCTACATAGCCTCCTGCATCCTCCGTGCTTGAGTGCCGCGATCCGTGGGACGAGCGGCAGCCCCATCCTCACCCACCTGTTGCATTTTCTCCGGAGGAGGTAGATCGGGTGTATGTCATTGGGGGGCTGCCTGAGGATCCCTAAAGGCTAATTCCACACACCCGCAGCCCGCTGCCATCTTGCGGCCTACGGAGCCAGCCACATCCTCCCCGCTCTGGTGTTTTGATCCGTGGGAATTGCGGCCATCCCATACTCCTTCCCTTGTGTCAGCATCCTTGGAGGGGGCAGACTAAATATTTTGCAGCTGGGGGCTGTCAGCTGAGCCCATCTGGTTCCAGAGAGGGAGCTCAGCATTGCACAAGCCTCAGGTGTCAGCCATCCCTGCAGGAACTCTCCCTCTCTACACATCACAGGCTCTCACAGGTATACTTACCTACCTGCAATTGATCTGAAATTCTCCAGAACACCCACTCATGCCCTCAAAGAGCAAATCAGCAACCAAAAAGGTGCCTACATAGCCTGCCCAGTGTCCCAGTGCCATCCTGGATCAACTTAGAGTGCTATTAGCGGTCATGGACCAGGCAGCGAAACTGGCAGCCTCTCCACCTCCTCAAGTGCCGCCACAAACGAGTGACACCGCTGTTATCCTTGCAGCCATAGAACAATGTAGAACCTCCATACTGGTCCGTATCGACCACTGGGCAGAGGAATGCAACCTCATCAGGGCGGATCTGGATAAAATCAGGGGCAGACTTTCTGAGACTTTCGCGGATCTCTACCACAGAATATCTCACTGCACGCCATGATGTTGCCCTCCATTCACTGCAGCGCACCGTCCAATCACTGGTGGATAAATCTGATGAAGTGGAAAACTGCCTCCGGAGGAATAATATAAGGTTCCTGGGTTTCCCGGAGGAGGCGGAGGGAGACCGCCCGGCTGAGTTTCCAGAGGCCTTCTTTAAAACACTTCTTAACCTGACTGAGGTCCCCCCGACCTACTTGGTGGAAAGGGCCCACAGAGTCCCAACTGTCCGGAGCACCCCTGAGGCCCCACCAAGGCCCTTTCTAGTGGGGTTCCTGAACTTTAGAGACCATGATTGCATCCTTAGTGAGGCCGCAAACATCCCACCCTTGCCTTTGAGCACAATGTGGTACAACTTTATCCTGACTTCTCCGTGGACCTACAGTGACATCGAAAAACCTTCACTGATGTCAGAAGATGGCTACGGGAATGGGATATCAAGTACTCCATGCTTTACCCAAGTCGCCTGCGAGTTCAACATGGTGGTACGGTGACGTTTTTTGAATCCCCCGAAGAGGCAGACAACTGGCTACTATCTTTGCAATAATCTTTCTGTTCCAAGGATCGTTTGTTCCTGTTTCACAGCTGCTTGATTACTTCTGCAACAAGTGGAGCGAGGCAGTTCACCCACGGGGGGGCATGCAGGGGGACTTCTCCAACCAGCTACCTGACACCCTTCTTCATCCTTGTGACCATCTAACAGGATTGCCTAGATGTCCTCTGAGCATGCCCCCCCACTCGGGGGGTAGGCTTGCCTTCCACTAGCTAACCCATGTTGTTCCCAGTGTCTTGCCGCAGGCTCCCTCCAAGGCGGGTGACTAGGGCGGCTCACCCCCCCAATTGGGGCAATACTATCCCCAGCACTTACTTGTTCATAGCTAATCGGAGCTACAGCAAGACATTTCAACACACCTTCTCAATGACACTGTGCCCGCACAGGGCATCTATGGACTACCCGGTCCCCCACTGGATGTGATGGGATATGCATCCCCTCACCCACGCCTGCTGTTAGAAGCCAGGCACCATCAGGGTTCTGCCCTGAAATTTTTGTTGGTACTAAAGTTTAGGGAGTTAACTACAAGCCCAGTTATGTTGGGTATTGGCTAAGTAGTAGAAAGTTTTTTAATATGGTTATAACTACTCGGTTGTCTGATTACACTGTCGTGCTTATCAACACCTCATCTCCTTTTCTACGCCACTGTTTTCTGAGGAAATTTTTTCTAAGGTCATTATTGAAACATATAGCGATAGTCTTCTTCACTAACTATCTGAAATTATTACATGATGGCTATGTCTAATGGTAAACTGGTTTCGTGGAACATACGAGGCCTGAATTACAAATGTAAACGTTTCCTAATGTTCAAATTCTTAGCGTCACACAAGCCACACATCCTCTTTCTACAGGAGACTCATCTCATGGGAAGTAGGATATTGGCTCTGCGTAGATCTTGGGTGAGACAGGCCTTCCATGCCATATACTCGACCTATGCGAGAGGAGTCACAATCTTAATCAATAAAGCCCTACCATGTAAAGTCGAGAAAGTGGTCTGGGACCCCTCTGGCAGATACATAATTCTTTTACTGGAACCTCATTAAGTTCTCTGGGCTTTTGTAAATGTCTACCTGCCCCCTCCTGTAGACTCCACTTTACTCCTCTCCATTAGCGAGAAACGAGCTTCCCTCCCCCCAACACATATCATTTTTGCTGGGGACTTTAAATAAATTCTTGATCCTGCCCTAGATTCCTCTAACCCCCAGCGCACTGTCTCCCCTGATCTCGCCCAATGGGCGGACACCTTTGCTCTATCTGAGATATGGAGATGGAAACATTCTGACTCTAAAGTCTTTTCAAACCTGTCCACAACCCACAAATCTGGCTCCAGAATTGATTTTGTGTTTGGTAGCGCTCCAGTGCTTTCCAAAGTCTCTGAGGCCTCGTATCTCCCAGCAAACAAAAAGAAATACCCCCTAAATGGGACTTTGAAAGACCACCAACTCTGATATAAAAATGAATGACTTTAATAATACCGCATAATTCAATACAAATGAGTAAAAAGACGTATAGCGTCTGTACAGTACATACATAATACACAAAAACAAAACACAAAGAAAATCATGGTATACAGAAGAACATCAATACTCTTCAATGGGTAGTGTACCCTGATACCCTCACATGGTAGAGTTTCCCTTCTCTTCTATTGTATCTCCCAGCGGGACTCTCTGACCACTCTCCGCTTGAAATATGCTTCCGGTTGGGTAGACTCAAAGATCCGGGCACCTGGAGGCTAGCTCTCAGATGGATTAACAATGACAGTGTGTCTGAGCTCATATCTCCACAACTCAAAGATTACTGGTCTCACAATACGGACACAGCTCTTCCTGGGGTGGTGTGGGATGCCTTCAAGGCCACAATTCGAGGCTCCTATATTTCGGCCATCAAAGCTACCAGAACCGATTGTGCTTCTGAAACCTCAAGACTAGAAGGTCTAGAGGCTGATGCTTCTGCCTTCTTTGCTGAGCAACCCACACCATTCAACTATCTCCAACTGGCCCAAGCCAGGAGGAATATAGCTCTACACTACACTTCTCTGACCCAATGTCCTCTATGTCCGTTTGTTGTCCGGTAAAATATTTGAATCGGGTGATAAAAACGGACGCCTGCTAGCCAAACTGGTGGCTGAGCCTCAACTTCAAACTATAGTCCCCAAATTAATATCGGAGACCAGGACCAGTGTCACTGATCCCGACGCAATCCTTCACAAATGTTATGCCTTCTTTAGGAACCTATATCACCATACCCACTGTCCTGCCCCTGAGGTTCTCGAATCTGAACTACAAAAATGACATCTCCCCAGCCTCCCATCTCTGGAGATCGAGGCCCTGGATGTCCCAATAACAACCCACGAGATAGAGTTGGCTATCGCCTCAATACCTCTATTCAAAACCCCTGGCCTCGATGGCCTCCCGGGTGACTGGTACAAAAGATACACCAAGATTATAGCTCCCAAGCTCCAGCTACTCTTCTCCCACTCCTTAGCGGTCAACTCCTTACCACCCACTATGTACGGAGCCCACATTATTTTCATCCCTATACTGGGCAAAGACCTGAAACATTGTGCCTTTTACAGGCCTATTTCTTTATTAAGCTATGACCTAAAAATTCTGGCCAAGGTTCTCACCACTAGGTTGGTCAAAGTTCTACCTGATCTGGTCGACACTGATCAAACCGGGTTCATGCCAGGAAAATCTACTGACATCAATCTGCGTTCTCACTCATCTGCAGCTCCCAAACTCTCATTCCCAAACCCGTGTAATGGTAGCATTAGGTATTAAAAAAGCCTTCGATATGGTAACTTGGCAATACATGAAATCAGTCCTGCAGACCTTTGGATTCGGTCCCTCCTTTTGCAAGTGGATAGACATACTGTATAAATCAAAGGATATGAAAAATGGGAATCCCGTTGGGGTAACACATAGTAGCACTCACCACATATTTTAAAGGGGGTGTGATCAAAAAACTATATTAAGAAAAAATAAAAATAAAAAAATAAATGACCAAGGTACACCAAAAAGAGTAAACTACAAAAAAGTTTATTTGCTATACAAAACTGAACACAAAAATATGCACAACCACCCCTAAAAGATAGATATGGTGGGGTATAATCCCTGCGCAATGGCTTTGTTTTCTGTGTTCGCTTTACATATCGTGGAAGTTCGCTGAAAACCAGAAAACTCTACCATAAACCAACGGCAGTGAAATTGGTATTATTATTGAACCCGTTGCTATATATTTAAGCATACCTACTAATGAATCCACTGCTATATATCTGGGCTTACATATAAGGTCCTGTCACTTTTTTTACAAAGGATATTTATGTTACACAATTAGTGGATGTTTTATTTGTGTATATTCACTTATTAAGTGTATTTTAGTTCACAGGAGGACTGTTTATTATTTATTCACAGTCACTTATCTTATTGTTGAAAGTTCACTCATTTATGGTACTTATATTTTAAGACACACAGTGTATTATTAACAGGTTAATATCAGCGCAATTATTTATTTATATATACTTTAGCTGTAAAAATCAGATTTCTGTGTCTGTGATGTCACTCCTCCTCCTGGCTAAATTTCAAATTTGAAATTCAGCCAGGAGGAGGAGTGACATCACAGACACAGAAATCTGCTTTTTACAGCTAAAGTAGTCCTCTGTCTATGCTGCTGGATCTACTCACCTTCTTCACCCCTCCTAGTGGGTAACAAGCGTATTTGATCATTTGTTCACTCAAATGGTCCATCTTATCTGGTAAGAGTGCATTTTTACTGACGGTGGAGGATCTTTCACTAAGAACGTTGGCTATAGCATTTGGCTCAGTCCAATATATAACGTGGTGGATTACATAATATGCTGAATGTGTATGGACTTTCATTATTGCGCTGCACCTTTTTATTTTTTATATTTTTTATATTTATATGTCAGATACAAAGGCAAATATTTATATAGTGTCTGGGCATATATCAAAGGTTGGGCAGTGAACACAAAATCATCCTCATCATAACACTAAAATGAAAAATGAAACAGCCTTTTAGAATAAGAGACATTGTATGAACCTTAGAGTGTTTGAAAATAAAGTAATAGATTTAAAATATCTATTCTTTGTCACTAACATTCTAAGACACTATTAATATCCAAGTTGTACATCTAGAAAAGCACTGACCTTAGAAACAGCAGTATACTAATCCAACTGTAGAACACTAAAATCCATTCCACCAGATAAAAAAAAAATAAGAAAAATTATTTTCTAAAAAATTACATTCAGCCTGAACAGGCTGCCTCTGGCAGATAACTCTAATATCTTATAAGAAATGGCAACCAGTAGCTGGTTGCTGTTTAGTATGTAATTAGATATGCGATAAGAATCAAAATAAATCTATATGAACAGTTTGAAAAATGCTATGCAGATAAGATAAGCTTTTTTAGCATTAAGTTTTCTAGCTGCCCTGAGCTCCAAGCGCTGCCTGTGAGTTAGCCTGCTGGGAGACAGGAAGAAGTGTTGACGCATCTTTGCCCTACTGAGATTTTATATTCTGCCAACTTAATTTCTCTGGATGTCGCTACTTTTGTTGGCTGAAGAATCTGACGTTGTATTTTTGCTCTTTAGTTGCTAACTTTGGTGCTGAAAATTAAATCTTCACACAAGTAGCAGACTGCTTAGTGAAATGGTAATAGTTATTATTAACACTTTCCAAAAATACAGTATAGTCTTATCACTCTAAATATACTAAAAAACAGAAATGTTTGCCACCTAAATGGTCCATAAAACTCAATGATATCCTGTCTTTTCTGTATGAGAAGTGATGTGGGTTATGCACTCACGGTATACACAAGCTAATCCTATTCTCTTCAGTCTAAATAAACCAACCCTATCCAACGTCATGTTGCGTCATCCTTCCTCATAAAGAAACACCCATCCTGGAGAAAAAGCGGAGTTGCGCCACTTCCTATTCACAAAAGAATCACTCGATATATTGCAGCTTACCAATAATTAGATGTGGTGGCTGCATTAGATTTCTTTTTTTAGGCTTTTTTTCCTTTGTTTTTATCTGGTCATCTAGCCAGTAACACACCTCCTGTATTAGTAAGACACAACTCTGGATGAATGAGCACAGGGGGCATGGCAGACAGCAGCATTGTCAGTCTGGGGAGAGGGTAGTGTTAAATGTATTAGCAGATTTAGATACCCTAACAGACTGAAGCCAAACTACAGGTCACATTTTATAACCAGTTAAAGCAAACAGTTATTTCCTTTTGGGATACATTTTTACATGAATAAGTAAAAAATAAAAATGTGCATGCTGTGTCGGTGACACCAGGTGATGTCGCCAGGTGGCCCCTCCATTACCTATATAAGAACTGTCAAATATCGGAGAAGGCATTCAGTGGTCATCAGTCAATGAGTGCAGAGCGTATTTTTTTTTTCTTTTCCAGGTGCGGAGGGCGGCGTGATTGGCGATGGATTTACATCAAGGGACACTGTTTATCTACTTTTTATTTTTTAATAAAAGCATTGTCAAAAACTGTCTCTGTGTTTTTATACTTTTTTACACTTTTGTACACTTTTACACTTACACATACTCATTCACATGGGGGGGCAGGATCTTGGGGTCCCCTTCTTGAAGGGGGCTTCCAGATTCCGATAGGCCCCCTGCCCGCAGACCCCCACAACCACCACCCAGTGTGAGGGGGCATGTTAAGGGCATGTGGCCTGGTATGGTTCAGAAGGGTGTCGGCGCTCGCCCCCCTTCCTTTCCTGACCTGAGAGGCTGGGTGCTCGGATAAGGGTCTGGTATGGACTTTAGAGGAGACACCCACACTGTTTTTTTTTTTTGTTTTTTTTGCCCTTTTTTTTTTACTATTCTTTTTAACAGCAATTTTTTTTTTTATTATTCAGCTGTCAGCGGGGAAGCCCATTGACAGCTGATGACTCATCGGTGGCTGTGGATTCTGCTGCTTAGGCCACACTGTAAGGCGAGTGTCCATGGACTCATCACTCTAGCTTGGACATCTGTTTCCTTCCCTGGTCTAGTGCCAAGTCCCCCTCTCTAACTGCCTTTTAGGTGAGAGGAGCAGACTGGCAGAGAGCTTTAGTCCTCAGGATCCTGAGCGAAAAAGCCCTGAACTTTCCCAGGCAGTTCGATAACAAAATCCTCCTCTGCATCCTCCTAGGTCTTGAGTCAGGGATCAGGAGCAGGGATGGGGCAAAGAACAGCAGCAAGAAGAAGCTTGTGGGCAGCCACTCATAAATCTGCCTCTATCAGAGCCACTCCGGTCCCTGTGCAGCAGTGTTGGAAGGGAGGGGAAGGCAGCCCACACATGGTGCCACTTCCTCTGTACCTCAATGCCCGCAGTGGTGGGGGAGGGGAGAACAAGCAGGGGTAGATCACAACAGTCGACACTCGGCTACACTCCATTCTTCAGCAATGTCAAAGGAAAAGATCCATAAGCCGCACATCATGAAGCAGACCGATGTGCTTGAAGTGAGATGAATGGCAGCCTCAGCCCGGACTCTAGGACAGCCAGGCCATGCCCCAACATGTTTGGCTCTGCCCCTTGGAGCTTAATCATGGGGATGGGAGTTTTGAGCATAAGGGGGTGTTTATAAGAGCATCATTGGCTATCGTGTGATAGGAATGGATGACACGGACAAACAAAATACACAGGTGCTCAAAAAAGCAATCAAATGGGTAAAACCGGCCACAGGCATCAAAGTTGATCACAAACATCAAGATTGAAAAATATCTATTATACAGCAGATGTATATAAGGAAAAATGAAAAAACAAAACTACAAAAAATTGCAAATCAATATTGTTGAGTTATTAATTTAAACTGTTACTAAACCCAGGACCCTGCATTCACTATATCTGGTCTCCCACGGTACACAGAACATAGGATTGCAATAATTTTGGTAAACATAAACTACTAAATACCTTTTCTCATCAACAGTTAGAGCAGTCTTGTGACTTCTATTAGTATCCAGTCAAGCACCAATTAAAGCTTGTAGGAGGAGTTCTCTGAGTGTCCTATGAGACTGCAAGCCCCCTGACCCTCTGTCTGGATAGTGCTGATTGGCCCTGTGCTGATCACATGCACTCTCCCAAGAAAAATAAATCTCTCTAGCAATACACACCAAACTGAGCATCTGCAGCCTGACTCCATAGGCTCTGTGTTAGCAGGAAAATTATCAGGGGACAGTAGAAGGAGGGGAGGATCAGAGAAGACAGGATCAAACAGCCTGTTTACACAATGCGGAGGATTAACGCCTTAGGTCTCCACAGTGAGTATAACAAGCATGCTTTACTGCATATACAGACTGTTTTTACTGTTGTGGCTTTAATAACACTTTAAAGTGATCAATGTAATTATTATTAATAAGTTGTTCATTTAAAGTGACTGAAAAAATTCAATAAAAATAAAACGTAAGTGTACCTGCATGTGTCAGCCTAGTGAGCATAATGAAAACCAATAAAATTAATCGAGAAAAAAAATGAAAACAAATGAATATATATGCTCTGGAACAGAATCAAAATTGATAAAAAGACTAGACACCCCCAAAACAAAGACATCATGGGAGCACATTATCGATGAGTTTGTTACTGTGTACCATCAATGATTTGAAGCAATGTGTGCAAACTTTATTTACTAATAATAGTATTGGACATAAACTACACTCCATTCTTGTATGATTTGTTGTCTCTTTCTCTTCACTCTCCTGTGCACCTGTATTTCTTTAGTCTTTCACTTTTCCTTTCCTTGTTTGTATGTGTGCATCTTTGCAGCCTGTCACTCCCCCTTTCCTCTTCTTTGTGCCTGTGTCTCTGCAGCCTCTCACTCCCATTTCCTCTTCTTTGTGCCTGTGTCTCTGCAGCCTCTCACTCCTCTTTCCTCTTCTTTGTGCCTGTGTCTCTGCAGCCTCTCGCTCCCCCTTTCCTCTTCTTTGTGCCTGTGTCTCTGTAGCCTCTCACTCCTCTTTCCTCTTCTTTGTGCCTGTGTCTCTGCAGCCTCTCGCTCCCCCTTTCCTCTTCTTTGTGCCTGTGTCTCTGCAGTCTCTCACTCCCCTTTCCTCTTCTTTGTGCCTGTGCCTCTGCAGCCTCTCACTCCCATTTCCTCTTCTTTGTGCCTGTGTCTCTGCAGCCTCTCACTCCTCTTTCCTCTTCTTTGTGCCTGTGTCTCTGCAGCCTCTCGCTCCCCCTTTCCTCTTCTTTGTCCCTGTGTCTCTGCAGCCTCTCACTCCCCTTTCCTCTTCTTTGTGCCGTGTCTCTGCAGCCTCTCACTCCCCTTTCCTCTTCTTTGTGCCTGTGCCTCTGCAGCCTCTCACTCCCATTTCCTCTTCTTTGTGCCTGTGTCTCTGCAACCTCTCACTCCCCTTTCCTCTTCTTTGTGCCTGTGTCTCTGCAGCCTCTCACTCCCCTTTCCTCTTCTTTGTGCCTGTGTCTCTGCAGCCTCTCACTCCCCTTTCCTCTTCTTTGTGCCTGTGTCTCTGCAGCCTCTCACTCCTCTTTCCTCTTCTTTGTGCCTGTGTCTCTGCAGCCTCTCGCTCCCCCTTTCCTCTTCTTTGTGCCTGTGTCTCTGCAGCCTCTCACTCCTCTTTCCTCTTCTTTGTGCCTGTGTCTCTGCAGCCTCTCGCTCCCCCTTTCCTCTTCTTTGTCCCTGTGTCTCTGCAGCCTCTCACTCCCCTTTCCTCTTCTTTGTGCCTGTGCCTCTGCAGCCTCTCACTCCCATTTCCTCTTCTTTGTGCCTGTGTCTCTGCAACCTCTCACTCCCCTTTCCTCTTCTTTGTGCCTGTGTCTCTGCAGCCTCTCACTCCCCTTTCCTCTTCTTTGTGCCTGTGTCTCTGCAGCCTCTCACTCCCCTTTTCTCTTCTTTGTGCCTGTGTCTCTGTAGCCTCTCACTCCCCTTTCCTCTTCTTTGTGCCTGTGTCTCTGCAGCCTCTCACTCCTCTTTCCTCTTCTTTGTGCCTGTGTCTCTGCAGCCTCTCACTCCCCTTTCCTCTTCTTTGTGCCGTGTCTCTGCAGGCCCTCACTCCCCTTTCCTCTTCTTTGTGCCTGTGTATCTGCAGCCTCTCACTCCCCTTTCCTCTTCTTTGTGCCTGTGTCTCTGCAGCCTCTCACTCCCCTTTCCTCTTCTTTGTGCCTGTGTCTCTGCAGCCTCTCACTCCACTTTAGTCTACTTTGTGCCTGTGTCTCTGCAGCCTCTCACTCCCCTTTCCTCTTCTTTGTGCCTGTGTCTCTGCAGCCTCTCACTCCTCTTTCCTCTTCTTTGTGCCTGTGTCTCTGCAGCCTCTCACTCCCCTTTCCTCTTCTTTGTGCTGTGTCTCTGCAGCCTCTCACTCCCCTTTCCTCTTCTTTGTGCTGTGTCTCTGCAGCCTCTCACTCCCCTTTCCTCTTCTTTGTGCCTGTGTCTCGGCAGCCTCTCACTCCCCTTTAGTCTACTTTGTGCCTGTGTCTCTGCAGCCTCTCACTCCCCTTTCCTCTTCTTTGTGCCTGTGTCTCTGCAGCCTCTCACTCCCCTTTCCTCTTCTTTGTGCCTGTGTCTCTGCAGCCTCTCACTCCCCTTTCCTCTTCTTTGTGCCTGTGTCTCTGCAGCCTCTCACTCCCCTTTCCTCTTCTTTGTGCCTGTGTCTCTGCAGCCTCTCACTCCCCTTTCCTCTTCTTTGTGCCTGTGTCTCTGCAGCCTCTCACTCCCCTTTCCTCTTCTTTGTGCCTGTGTCTCTGCAGCCACGTACTACCCCCTACCTCTTTTGTGCACCTATGTCACCACACTCTTTCACTACCCTCTTACTCTCCTGTGTGCCGGTGTCTTTGCAGCCTCTTACTCTCCCCTTCATCTACTCTGTGCCTGTGTCAACACAATCTTCCCCTTCACATTCCCCTTTCTGTGTGCCTGTGTCTCTACAGCCTCTCACTCCCTATCTTCTTACCTGTGTGCTATGTTCTTTGGCAGATCAGGGCTTCTGTTCCTAATGACATGAAAGTACACCTAGAGCCAATACCAATTTTAACATTTTGGATATAGTGGGCATGCCTAGACACCATGTTTGATAGATAAATATTATAAACAACAAGAGTGGCCGCAGGCATGCAAAGCAAAATATGGGGTAAGTGGCCACTTGTTTTGGTTGCACACAGACAGAAAATGCCTAAAGTTGCTGTTTCCATACATGTTTGAAAATTTACTTCTGCTTTGCAACACATTGATGATATGTTCATTGATTAGAGTAGAATTAACGGTTACAGAGGCACCTTGTGTATCTTTCACATATTTTTGCCAATGTAACACAAAGATCTATTTTCAAACTTAAAACTGGTTAGACATGGGCTAATCCTAAAATCGACCTAATCAGACTACAAGAAAGTTCATACAACCTTTGACTATTACTAAAAAAATGCCTGTTAAATATATTAAGTGTTACATAAAAAGAATGGTATCGCGTACACTGCTTAGTATTATACACTGAACATTAATTAACCATTTATGCCGAGTTTGAACTGGCATCTAAGCATTACACATTGCACAATTATCCTTTATGCATAGAGGTTTAATTTCCATGCACCTGCCTCACAGAAAGTGTCAGGTTCCATGTCTAAAACCTCTCAGGCCAGGGGAGAAATAGAAGAGGCTCTATGTAACACTGTCCTTTATACTGGGTTTGTTAATGTATTACTCTACACATATTTAATATGGAAATTAACCTATAACAGAGGATAAACATGAATATTTGGACAGGCAGCTGCTAAAATGTATATGCAACCTCCTATGTTAAAGAAAGACATAATTAAAGAAAGAGATAGGGAGATGGATAAATACGATAGATAGATAGATAGATAGATAGATAGATAGATAGATAGATAGATAGATAGATAGATAGATAGATAGATAGATAGATAGATAGATAGATAGATAGATAGATAGATAGATAGATAGATAGATAGATAGATAGATAGATAGAAAGATAGATAGATAGATAGATAGATAGATAGATAGATAGATAGATAGATAGATAGATAGATAGATAGATAGATAGATAGATAGATAGATAGATAGATAGATAGATAGATAGATAGGTGTTGAAGAGACTGCAAGGATGTAGAGTCTATTGTAGTGTCTGCACTGTTTCTTTAGTATCGAAAGTGGCAGAAATATTTGTAAATAGGGATGGGTTATTCTGAAAAAAAAAAAAAAAGATTTTGCTGAAAAATTACCAGTTGCATCTTACTGAGCTCCTTTGGGAAAATGTACACTTTTTATGTATTCAGGGGTTGCGTTTGGGCACAATAACAGGTCTAGGATAGCTAGCTTACAGGAGGGAAAGGCACTGAAATCAGCAAATGAGTTTTCTGCCATAATCCAGTCAACCGACTGGAGGTGAGTTTTTGACCAGGCTATCTTCCTAAAGTGCCATGAAGATTAGCGAGGTCACTGGCTGTGCTATCTGGCAGATTATTTTGGATAATATTTGAATAACAAGACTGGCAGAAGAGATCTTTTGTCAGGTAGTTTTGTCAGAAAGTATTCATACCCCCTTGAAATTTTCCACATTTTGTCATGTTACAACCAAAAACGTAAATGTATTTTTTTTGTGATTTATTTTTATGTGATAGACAATTACAAAGCGGCACATAATTGTGAAGTGGAAGGAAAATTATAAATGGTTTTCAAAATTTTTTACAAATAAATATCTGAAAAGTGTGGCATGGATTTGTATTCATCCCCCTTTACCCTGATACCCCTAACTAAAATCTAGTGGGACCAATTGCCTTCAGAAGTCACCTAATTAGTAAATAGAGTCCACCTGTGTGTAATTTAATCTCAGTATAAATACAGCTGTTCTGTAAAGCCCTCTGAGGTTTGTTAGAGAACCTTAGTGAACAAACGCAAGGTTAGATTATAAAAAAATATCCCAAGCTTTGAACATCTCACAAAGCACTGTGCAATCCATCATCCGAAAATGGAAAGAGTATGGCACAACTGCAAACCTACCAGGACATGGCTGTCCACCTAAACTGACAGGCCGGTCAAGGAGAGCATTAATCAGAGAAGCAGCCAAGAGGCCCATGGTAATTCTGGAGGATCTGCAGCGATCCACAGCTCAGATGGGAGAATCTGTCCACAGGGCAACTATTAGTTGTGCACTCCACAAATCTGGCCTTTATGGAAGTGTGACAAAAAGAAAGCCATTGTTGAAAGAAAGCCATAAGAGTCCAATTTGCAGTTTGCGAGAAGCCATGTGGGGGACGCAGCAAACACATGGAAGAAGGTGCTCTGGTCAGATGAGACCAAAATTTAACTTTTTGGCCTAAAAGCAACTAACACTGCACATCACCCTGAACACACCATCCCCACCTTGAAACATGGGGGTAGCAGCATAACATTGTGGGGATGCTTTTTTTCAGCAAGGACATGGAAGGTGGTCAGAGTTGATGGGAAGATGGATGAAGCCAAATACAGGGCAATCTTAGAAGAAAACCTGTTAGAGTCTGCAAAAGACTTTAGACTGGGGCAGAGGTTCACCTTTCAGCAGGTCAATGACTCTAAACTAGGGTGACCAGACATCCCCAGTTTCTGGGGACAGTCCCCGGATTGAGGACACTGTCCCCGGACTAAGTTTGTCCCCAGTTTTGTCCCCAGATTGGATTTGAACATGGGCTGGGGCAATTTCAAAGACAGCCTGTGCAGAATAAAAAGAAAAAATCTGAATTGCACCCCCCCCCACTCCTCTGCCGCTCCTACTAGCTTATGGGAGTTTATTTTTTTCCATTATCTGTGCCCCTTTCTGATGATCATGTGCTGGTCGGAGCAGAGGGACTATTTCTTCAGTTTCGGGCGCATGCCCATTCAGCTCCACTCACATGTTCTTCTGCCTTGGCTCAAGTCCCGGCCAGCCGCCTGCCTGCTTATCTCCTTGCCTTCCCTTGTGGAGTGATCTTCCTCTGCTCCCCACTCAGTAGTAGCCGGGGCCCGAAGAGTAAAGCCCCATACACACTATCAGATTTTCTGCTGATTTTTGTCTTCAGATTTACCAAAACCATGTAGTGCAAGGGCCTGCCTGATTGCATACAAATTGAAACTCCTAAGGTTTGACCTCATATTATATGGTTTTGGTAAATCTGAAGGAAAAAATCAGCAGAAAATCTGATAGTGTGTATGGGGCTTTGGACTTGACAGGCTATGAGGCGGGCGGCGGCGGCGGCGGAGATGGGCAAAGAGTTGTCGATTGCTGCCATTACAAGTAAAAAAAAAAATATGTCCCTGGATTTAATTTTAAAAATCTGGTCACCTTACTCTAAACATACAACCAGAGCTACAATGGAATGCTTAGATCAAAGCATATTCATCTGTTAGAATGGCCCAGTCAAAGTCCAGACCTACATCCAATTGAGAATCTGTGGCAAGACTTGAAATTTGCCATTCACAGACACTATCCATCCAATCTGACAGAGCTTGAGCTATTTTGCATAGAAGAATGGGCAAAAATTCACTCTCTAGATGTGCAAAAGCTGGTAGAGACATCCCCAAAAAGACTTGCAGCTGTAATTGCAGCGAAAGGTGGTTCTACAAAGTATTGACTCAGGGAGGCTGAATACAAATGCACACCACACTTATCACATATTTGTAGCGGTACCCCCGTAGGGGCTGCTAAGTGATGTGGCCCACCTGTCACCCTGCCCAGCCCGGCATTCAATCCTCAGACACTCTAAGACAATGAACAGCCCATATGCTTTGTTTTGTATTTTTATTGGGAGAATTTAACTTGGATGGGGTAAGGGAAATATGGGGTGCCCAGTGGAATTTGAACAATTTGATTGGGACAACCTTTATACACTTTGGTATATACACGTCTCTCTTCCTCCAACATAACTCTTGCTGCAACTACCAGTCTCCAGCTCCTTCAGCACTCTACTTGTTTGAACTTCCAGGCACAGCTAGCACTGCGTGGTTAGGCCTGACACTGGCTCAGCCAGGCCTTAGCAACTGCCTTTTACAGGCAAGGACCGCGGGCCCCTATAGTGTAGCAATAGAAAGTTCCTGGTGCTAGGTGTTCTAACTTCAGCTACTGAGTCCAGTAATCCATCTTCAGGCCCTGCCAGCCCTCCTGACTGCAGCTGCCCTTCCCCACTGCCCATGACACCACAGTCCACACCGCTGGTTCTGCACCCATTCCAGACTGCATCCTCCATCCTCCCAGTCTTCTCAGGCGTGCCTCCCCAGTCCTCCTGACTGTGCATGTCACTCCCCAGCCCTTCTGGCTGTGACCAGTTGTTCCTCTCTCTGGAGACTTGCCCAGGCCCAAGGTCACCACCCCAGACTAGGGGGCTCCCTCAAAGGCCCGACAGCCTAGCGTTCCATCTATATAGCTCAGAACAACTCCAACTCCTCCCCCGCTGGGCTGACCCAGGGTATTTAAGGAGGCCTGCCCCCTGCCAATCCAGGTTGGGAAATGGTATGGGCTTCTCAGAATATCCCAGGCAGCTCCACCTCTCCTCTCCTCCTCTCTAGAATCTTCTAGAAAGAAAAGGGAGGTCTCAGTGATGCTGCCTGTGAGTCACCAGCTGCTACCCTGAGCCACTCCCAGCCCAGACCAAATCAAAACAAACAGGCCTGGGTGCCAGCCAGGCCTGCCTAAATTTACCTAAACCTAACCAAAAAGAAATCCTCACTCTAGCACCTACCTACCTAGAGGGTGCTACATATTTATTTGTAAACATTTTTTTAAACCATTTATCATTTTCCTTCCACTTTACAATTATGTGCCACTTTGTGTTGGTCTATCACATAAAATCCCAATAAAATACATTTACATTTTTGTACGTAACATGACACAATGTGGTTATAATATATATATATATATATATATATATATATATATATATATATAGCACCATATGCAGGGTGAGGGGTACTAAACGATCTTGGCTGTGCTAGCAATCTGGTCCCTCCCATGGACAAATATGTAGAAACGATGAGTCAGGATTGCTGCACAAAAAATTTTATTTCCATAAAAGATTTCAGAGACATCGAACCGATACCAGATGCAGCTGGCTGCATCTGGTATCGGTTCGATGTCTCTGTAATCTTTTATGGAAATACATTTTTTGTGCAGCAATCCTGACTCATCGTTTCTCTCTCTCTCTCTCTCTCTCTCTCTCTCTCTCTCTCTCTCTCTCTCTCTCTCTCTCTCTCTCTCTCTCTCTCTCTCTCTCTCTCTCTCTCTCTCTCTCTCTCTCTCTCTCTCTCTCTCTCTCTCTCTCTATATATATATATATATATATACACATATATATATTTTTTTTTTTTCAATGTAAGTATATATACTGTGATTTTAGCTATTTTCCCAGAGTTCCGCTTAAAAGTAATGAGAACACAGAGCTCAAAGTCTAACACTGAGGATTTATTTTGCATATTATAGCTTTGATGTCTACATATCTATATGATTGTGTGCAGTGAAGAGAATATAAGCTCATATGGGCAGCATTTTCTAATTTCATCTTCTTGTTATTAAAGTCCCAATTTCCCTCTCCCCTTCCCCCCCTCCCTTTTTCCCTCCCTTATTTCCTCATTTTCTCCATAATGACAGGGATGGAGGTGCTTGACTTTACCAGGCCATTTCCTCATTTAAAGTCCCAAATTCCAATTCCTCTCCTTTCTTATAATAGTCAGTATAGGGATGGAAACATGTGGTTGTGCGCCTTTTATTATTTGAGAGGTAGTCTTTAGTCCATTGGATGATATTGTATACACTCTCTCATGATGCCCGGTTGGCCCTAGTTGTCCCCTTCATTTGTTTTAACTACTTAACATGTCCCCTCGGGCTGCTATGTATGGTGGTTGTGGCCATCCGCGCTGTCATTTAATCCGGGAGCTGCGATGCGCACTGCATCGTCCCCCTCCTCCCTTGCCATTCTAACGTGGGATGGGCGGGTGCACTGACACTGCGCATCGACGTCATGTATTGTGTGCCGGACGTGCGGCGCCCACGTGGAGCTGCCCTGCCGGCGATGTTGTTACACCTGCGAGCACGGTGAGAGCTGATTGGCGCCAATTGCCCGATTATATCATCGGTGCACCACAGCTCCTCTACTCTCGCTCTGCACGGTTGCATGAAGTTAGTGGGGTGCTGCAGTGTTGGCCGTGTGGGATTGGTCCACGGTGGTTTTTGCACTTGTGTCATTTTTTCACATTGTATATTGGTATCACATGGGACCTCAATCTATATCCTAGAACGAGGCAATCTCAACCTTCAACAGTTACCAGACAGGTTTGTTTTGATTCCACTTAATTTTTGTTCTGCAATTGGGTGAATTAGCTGTTCACCTTCCCCACTTCTTATTTTTAACCTTGTAGTTGGGCTCCTAATAAGCCACTGTTGAATAATTATAACTGGCCAACCATATATTTGGGCCAGTTTGCACAATTTTGATCTACACAATTTCACCTATTATATTATTTTTCACAGAGGCCCTTATTGATTGATCCCACTCATGTACCCAACCACTATCATTGATCTATACCCACCTTGATTGTTGTCCCGCGTTGGCCGACATCTGTTACAGCTCCCGGAAATGGCTTTCTCTGTCTGATTTGCAACCTTCAGTGCAATGCCATCACTACACAGACACCCTGTGAGTAACACGCCCTAGGTGGATTTTTCATATCCACCCGATTGTTGCTATTTATCAATATTGCCCTAAAAACTTTTTTAGGAACCAATATAATAATAGTTTTTAACCATAGATCCAGCTCACGTGCTTCGCTCCTGAAAATTGGCTACAGCTATGAAACGCGTCGAGCTACAGATGCCGTGTACTTCGTCATACCCATTCCAACTACTTTATGTTTATTATCTCAGATAATAGGTTCCATGGGTGTCTGTGTGAATCCTTCTTGGGAAGTCTTAACTAGTATCTATGATAGGGATCTATGAGGCCCCACAATAGGGCATTATTGTGTGTGTGTGTGTGTGTGTGTGTGTATGTATGTGATCCATTGGACCCTGTATTGCCTTATTGTATAATCCTGCGCATCATCAATGTTGGGGATTAGGAGAGGCCCCAGATTATATTGTCTATATTGTATTTTTATTTGTTCAATCATGCATATTGTTCGATTTTGTATCATTACCATATATGAATCGAATTGGGTTTTTGTATTATTACCATAATATACCCTGGCCATGAACTATTAAATATGAATTTTACTCAATTAATTATATTTATTTACCTTGTACCCACAAGTTTCAATTAGAGTCCCGATTTCCCTCTCCCCTTTCCTCTCCCCCCCCTCCCTTTTTCCCTCCCTTATTTTCCCATTTTCTCCATTTTTGTTATTAATATTGCATTGTTAATGACCATCTATAAGAACTGTGAAATTTCTTTCAGACCATATTTACATGTGTAAATACAGTAGATGTATATAGAAGGTTGAAGTTACGCCAAGGTTGTGTTTTTGGAAATACCTTTGTTCTTTTTAAATTGAATATATTGTTAAATTGTAATAATTGTGCTCTATGAGTACCATGTGTATAGTTTTGTACGTAATTACACCCTTTAGCAATTAATGATACAATATCTTAAAGTGATATTAAAGTCAGTATTTATTATCATACAGTTCACTTTCAAATTTTAAAATAAAATATACATGTAGTTTTTTTTACTTATCGCCTGGTTCAATTAACCGCCACAACTGCACTTACTGGGCACCTCAGAATTTGTACATTATGGAGGAACATCATGTTAATTTACCAGGAGTGGTGTGGTGCAGCTTGTCAGCGCATGGATTATTTGGACCATTCTTTCTTGATGGTACTGTAACTGGTGTCATTTACTTGAACTCGCTGCTGGAATCTGTCATGCCACGTATTCAAGAAGATTTTAGAGATGGGACCTTTTATTTCCAATAAGATGGAGCATCCTCGGGGGCGTGACCGGAAGCCCACCTGGATGGGTGCCTGATCTCCCAGCTCTCTCAAACCGCAGCATAAACGGCACGGGAGGATACACCACACTTACATAGGCAGATCGAGGACCACCCACTCATCCAAAGCCCGGGGCACATCGCAGCCCCCTCCGGGCTCCTCGGCTGACCTCTGATCCTTCTTTTATCCGCCGGACATGGCGCCATGCGGAGAGGACAGGATGGTGCCGGACGCCTATGCATCCCGCTCCCGGACCACAATGCAGCTCTCTCCTTCAGCTCCTTCCACGCATCGGACCTCCACAGGTCCCCTGCTGGCTGCTACGGGCCCCATGGAGTCCGCCCTACACTCCGGAGCGGTGAGTCCCTGGAACCATCCCACCTCCCCGGAGGCCTCACCCCATGGGCTACAGACCGCCATGTCTGACCCCCCCTCCAGCATTACACACAGTGCTCAGAAGCATTCCCGAGGCTGCTGAGGACAGCCTCAGACACCTGCGTCCATGAGACAGATCCTGGATCCCCTACCACTTCAAACTTTTCCCTGGACCCCTACCAGGCCCTGCATACCCCTCCAGCCAGACACCTCAAGAGCCTGCAGACTTACATGCGGCCTCCTGGGCCTCGGCTGCATCCTCACCCCCCAAAGCACAGAGACTATCCCGCTCAAGGGATCCTAGCTCATCCAGAGCGCAGCCAGCACAAAGGACCATATACGCACAAAAGGCCCACTCCCCGGCCCCCCCCCCACCTGGGGGACACAGTGTGAGGCTCCTCCAGCCAGTGCATGCTCCAATATGGTCAGAACCATGGGACCCTCCGGTACTAAAACCGCACCTGGCCTCTGGCATGGCTACAACGAGCCCCCAACCACTGCCACCCTGCCCATCATCACCCCCCCCAGTTCTATGGGCCTGTTCAAGCACCTCCTTTACCCCCCAGTGGTACACCTATTTGCAAGCAATGCCAACAAAAGAGGACTTCAGGCAATTAATAGAGGATGTGAAATCCATATGCCGCTCAGAAATCCAAGTACTCCAATCTGGCCCTAAACATCTCGCAGATAGCGTAGAAATGGCTGAAGAAAAAATCCAGGAAACAAAACTGACCATGCATAGGACCTGACTCCAGGGAGCGGACCATCAATCCCTGCTCAGAGACATACAGCGACATGTAGATTACCTGGACAACAGGGGGCGCAGAAAGAACATTCGAGTGAGAGGAGTATCTGAACCGGAGGGCTCCAAAGACCTGCAATCGACCCTGCAGACCATATTCAATAACCTACTTGGCGAACCGCCCAGTGCTGTAAACCGCCCGTAGATTTTTATTAACGGGCACCGATGGCCATAACAGGCTTTAACAGGCAGCCCGAAAAAGGGGTTAAATTTACGGGCTGCCCGTTAAAGTCTGTTATGGGCATCGGTGCCCGTTAATAAGATGGCTGCGAGCTGACCATGCAACTGCGCATGAGCCATTCCGAAGCCGGCCGGGCTCGGGAAAGCTCGTACGCGCTCAGCCAGGCGGCGCATGTGCAATAACATAATGGCGCCGCCCGGCGCCATTTTCGAATAGACGATCGGGACACTATGACGGTCGGTGGCTCGTGCAGTGCACTCGCCATAGGCAGAGGTCCAGAGGAGGCGAGCCGAGACTGATGTGCTCTGTCCAGTGTCCATCATCATATTACTTCTCCACATCATCAGTGTGCTGTGTCCTCCTCCTGTGCCCCTTTCACCTCTCCACAAGTCAGGGCAGACCTGTGGAGAGGTGAAAGGGGCACAGGAGGAGGACACAGCACACTGATGATGTGGAGAAGTAATATGATTGTGGACAGAGGAGGAGGCTACTGTAAAGGGGTGAGGAGGACACTATCATATTCGCAGCCTCTGTCCACCTCCTGCAGTATGTCCGCAACCTCTGTCCACCTCCTGCATTATGTCTGCAGCCTCTGTCCACCTCCTGCAGTATGTCCGCAGCCTCTGTCCACCTCCTGCAGTATGTCCGCAACCTCTGTCCACCTCCTGCAGTATGTCCGCAGCCTCTGTCCACCTCCTGCAGTATGTCCGCAACCTCTGTCCACCTCCTGTATCGTGTCCGCAGCCTCTGTCCACCTCCTGTATCGTGTCCGCAGCCTCTATCCACCTCCTGTATCATGTCTGCAGCCTTTGTCCACCTCCTGTATCATGTCCGCAGCCTTTGTCTACCTCCTGTATCATGTCCGCAGCCTCTGTCTACCTCCTGTATCTTGTCCGCAGCCTCTGTCCACCTCCTGTATCATGTCTGCAGCCTTTGTCCCCCTCCTGAGCATCTCTTGTCTTTTATCATGTCTGCAGTCTCTGAGGGGGATCCTAGAAAGGAGTCAAGAGTGGGAGCGCCGCCGGGATGGGGGTTACGGGAAGAGACAGACGTGTATGGACTGTAGAGAGAAGACTAAAATAAAACCAGAGCTGCCAAGCTGGAGCAGTCTGACTGAGCCCTGCACAGTGCACCTGAGAGGAGGTCAGTGACAGCACCACCAGGCCAGTCTGGGGGGGTCACTGGTGTAAGGAGGGGATGAATACAATAATGTAAGGGGGCACTGATATAAAGGTTCCCCCCTATATTAGTAACCCTCCCCTTACCTTAGTGTATTCACTCTGCGGAAGGTGGCCTCTATCCACCAGAGCCCCCCTCCAAGTCAGAGTTCCCCCTTACATCATGTTCTGCAGTGTTCCCCTTTACATAAGAGTTCCCTTGAACTATAAGGGGGAATCCTGCAGACTCTGATGTAAGGGGGACCTCTGTGCTGGCTGGGTTATAGTAACCTAACCTTCAAGTAAATTGAAAAATACAGTATCTCACAAGGTAAGTAGACCCCTCACACTTTTGTAAATATTTTATTCTATCTTTTCATGTGACAACACTGAAGAAATTACACTTAGCTACAATGTAAAGTATTGAGTGTACAGCTTGTATAACAGTGTAAATTTGCTGTTCCCTCAAAATAACTTAACACACAGCCATTATTTTCTAAACCACTGGCAACAAAAGCGAGTACAACCCTAAGTGAAAATGTCCAAATTGGGCCCAAAGTGTCAATATTTGGTGTGACCACCATTATTTCCCAGCACTGCCTTAACCCTCTTGGCCATAGAGTTCACCAGAGCTTCACAGGTTACCACTGGAGTCCTCTTCCACTCCTCCATGATGACATCATGCAGCTGGTGGATGTTTGAGACATTGGGCTCCTTCACCTTCCATTTGAAGATACTCCACAGATGCTCAATAGGGTTTAAGTCTGGAGACAAGCTTGGCCAGTCCATCACCTTTACCCTCAGCTTCTTTAGCAAGGCAGTGGTCTTCTTGGAGGTGTGTTTGGCGTAGTTATGTTGGAATACTGCCCTGCGGCCCAATCTCCGAAGGGAAGGAATCATGCTCGGCTACAGTATGTCACAGTACATGTTGGCATTCATGGTTGCCTCAATGAATTGTAGCTCCCCAGTGCCAGCAGCACTCATGCAGCCCCAGACCATGACACTCCCACCACCATGCTTGACTGGAAACAAGACACACTTGTCTTTGTACTCCTCACCTGATTGCCGCCACACACGCTTGACACCATCTGAACCAAATAAGTTTATCTTGGTCTCATCAGACCACAGGACATGGTTCAGTAATCCATGTTGTTAGTCTGCTTGTCTTTAGCAAACTGTTTGCAGGCTTTTTTGTGCATCATTTTTAGAAGAGAGATCCTTGTAGTGGGAGGGGATTTCAACCTAACCCAATCAGCAACTGTGGATCGCCATGTGGTGAGCCCCCGGGCACCCCCTTCTCGGGCCCTTAGAGACTCGAAGATCTTCCGACAAATCTCCAGACGTTATGCTCTCTTTGATGCCTGGAGGGCTCTCCATCCAAGTGATTGGCAGTTCACCTTCTACTCAGCTCCCCATCGCACTCACTCCCGTATTGATTATTTTTTTCGTTAGTAACACCACACTCAGAATAACATGCACAGCTCAGATACTCTCTATCTCATAGTCGGTCCGACTATGAGATAGAGAGTATCTGCCCCTATGCCCCTATCTTGCTTATGTTGGACCTAGGCTCCCCCAATCGTAGACCATATAATTGGAAACTAAACATATTCCTCCTCCAACACCTCCCCGCATGAGAAGAATTAAACACCACCCTCAAATTCTATTTTACAAAGAACAATACCCCAGATATATCTCCCCCCACAGTATGGGAAGCCCACAAGGCAGTCCTCCGAGGTAGGTGCATGGCACTGTCCTCCGCAATGAAAAAAGACACAATGGCCACAAAAGTGCAAACAGAGAGGGAACTTTGAGTTCTTGAACATCGACTACAACTCACCCCTACAATATCTCTCCTTAAAAAGATAGTCAACCTACGTGCAACCCTCAGTGAATTGGCCCAAGGCCGCGTTGAAAAATCACTGACCAGACTGAAACAATTGTTCTACGACAAAGGTAACAAAGCGTACTCCCTTCTGGCAAAGAAGCCAAGTGAAAACTCCCACATGCAGACCCCACACCAGATTAAGAGCAAATCGGGCCATATTCTATCCCACCCCACAGAGTTTGCCCATACCTTTGCAGATTTTTATAAGGATCTCTATAAAAACCCTGGACATCCCCTGTAACCCCCCCTTTCCTAACCTTTCCCATCACATGCGACAATATTTGGAACGAAGTGGGATTCCCCATCTTCAACACTCTGACCTATTGTCATTTAACACCCCGATCACCGACGAAGAAATAGAACAGACTCTTAAATCCTTACCATCTCACAAAGCCCCAGGCCCGGACGGATTGCCCTAAGAATATTATAAAACCTTTCTCCTTCTTATACTCCTCCACCTATGCAAACTGTTTAACGCGTTCCTTCCACCCCCATTTCCTCAGACATGCAGTGCTCTTTTATTACCCTATTTCCAAAACCAGACAAGGACCCACCTTTACGCTAACTACAAACCTATTGCCCTACTGAACTCTGACCTTAAAACTTCACAAAATTACTCTCAATCCGCCTGAACATGCTCCTTTCCTCCCTGAATTATAAAGATCAAGTGGGCTTCGTCCCACTTAGAAAAGCTGGTGACAACACCAGAAAAGTGATAGATCTGGTAGACGTAGTGAACAGGGAGAACTCGGCAGCCTTGCTACTGAGCCTGGATGCCGAAAAGGCCTTTGACCATTTAGGGTGGCCCTTCCTGTTCGCCACGCTACGTCACATAGGGTTTCGAGAGCCCTTCATGCGGGCGATCAGACATCTCTACTCCAACCCCTCCTCTCAAGTCTCAAGTTAGGACCCCCTTTGCCCTTTCCCCTTCTTTTTCAGTGGCTAACGGCACTAGACAGGGGTGCCCACTCTCACCCCTGCTATTTGCACTATGCATTGAACCCCTAGCTGCCTCTATCCGGGACAACCCAGACATTCGGTGCATATTGATCAGGGGCAAAGAGTTCAAAATTTTCCTTTTTGCCGATGACATTATCCTCACACTGACCCAACCCCACATATCCCTTCCGATCCTGCACACAGAACTAGATCGCTATGGAGCCCTCTCGAGATATAAAATTAATACATCCAAATCAGAGGCCTTGCCTATTAACATTCCCAAATCAGAGATCACACTTTTAAAAACCAACTTTTCTTACAGCTGGAAAACAACTGACCTGAAATATCTGAGGATCCAAATCACCCCAAAATTCGCTATCCTATACCAAGAAAATTTCCCACCCCCTTCCGCTCAATCAGATCTTTACTGCTCCAATGGAAGAAACATCACATCTTCCTCCTAGCGCGGATCGCTTCAGTTAAAATGACAATCCTCCTGAAGCTTTTCTATCTTTTCCAAACTCTGCCCATACCTGTCCCTTACAAACACCTGAAAAAGCTTCAATCCAACCTATTTCATTACATCTGGAACTACAAAAGACATAGAATACCCTACTCTAGCCCCACAGCGGCGGTTAGGGTCAACGAAACCAGGTCGGGTTATTTTAACATTCGAAATGGTACCAGACAGGGTTGTCCCCTGTCTCCTCTAATCTTTATTCTTACCTTGGAACCTCTGCTCTGTAAGATACGGGCCAACCCCCAAATAGAGGGCTTCCGTAAAACATCTGGAGCCCACAAGGTCGCCGCTTTCGCGGATGACCTTATCTTCTTTTTGGCTGACCCCATTGCCTCACTCCCCGTCCTGCTTCATTCCTTGAGGGAGTACGGAGCTTTGTCTCTATTTAAAATAAACATGTCTAAATCCTCCATGCTTAATATCACATTGTGCTCGCAAAATATCCGACAATTGCGCCTGAACTACAAGTTCCACTGGGCAACCGATACTATTCCGTACCTAGGAGTGGCCATCACCGCGGACCCCGCCGACCTTTACCAAGCAAACTTTGCCACTCTTCTACACAGACTTAAAACAGACCTGCAACATTGGCACTCCCTCACTCTAACGTGGTTTGGACGCTGTAATGCCATCAAGATGACAGCTCTCCCGAGGATACTCTATCTCCTGCAGGCCCTCCCCATACATCTCCCGCCCTCCTTCTTCAAGCGAATCGACGCACTTTTCCAAGATTTTGTCTGGTCGCACAGGCAGCCTCGCATCAAATTACAACTACTTTATATGGCAAAACGTAGGGGTGGGGTGGGACTACCAGACGTAAAAGCCTACTACAGGGCAACACATCTTACCAGACTGATAGACTGGTACTGCCACTCAGAGGCCAAACAATGGGTCACTATGGAGATAGAGGACTCCGATGGTACGGCTAGGAGTTGGCCGTGGCTTTCCACTCCGATCCCGAAGATCATCGCCGAACACCCAACTCTGGGAAACACATTAAGAGTGGCCAGAGAAACCTTTCGTAAAACCCTGATATCACCTATTCCTTCCCCTATGGTGCTGATACTGGGCAACCCTGATTTCTTGCCGGGCTGCCAGGGACCGATCTATAGAGCCCTATCGGAGGGAGATAGATGGCCACACCTCTACGACTTCCTGGATTCCGGTGGCCGGCTCAGGACGGCCGCGGGAATAGAGGACCTGGACACGCCATTGGATTTCCTGAGCGGTCTCCAACTGCGTAATTTCTTACGCCGAAGTGCTCAGACTTTAGGTCCCCCACGCCCACTCACGGAATTGGAACGTATCTGCCACCGCAGGGAGCCCGTACGCCACTCTCTGTCCTCGATCTACCTCTCTCTGATTGCCCCGGCCGAGGGCTTTGTGCCCCCCTTCCTCACTAAATGGGAGACAGAATTAGGAGTGCATTTTAATGAAGCACAAAGGGAAAAGATCTTACATCTTGCCCAAAAATCATCTCTAGCCACAAGGGTCCAGGAGACATGCTACAAGATTGTGACCAGATGGTACAGAGTACCATCCACTCTTCACAGGTTCCTCCCGCAGGTACCAAGTCTATGTTGGCGTTGTGGAGCAGGAGAAGGAACAATGTTGCACATTTTCTGGGACTGTCCCAAGATTAAACCTTTTTGGAAAGAGGTGACAGACACGACCGAGCGTTTAACGGGCGTCGCACTGGGGGGAGATCCCGGGGCCTGTTTGCTGCACCTATCTAGAAGTCCAATTAAGAAATATAAAGCCTCACTCACTATACAACTACTCAATGCGGCTAAGGCCTGCATCCCTCTATTTTGGAGATCGGAAACCCCACCAACGAAGATCCAGTGGTATGCCAGGGTTAACGAACTGCGCGACATGGAAGATCTTACGGCCACCCTGCATGACAGGGAGGAAACCTTTCGGGAGACCTGGCGCCCCTGGCAACACTTCATCTACTCCGAGGCCTACCTCCGGGAGGTGACCTAGCGTGGACACCCCCCGTTATGAGGGCCCCGCCTGGCTGGAGGGTGGCACCGCCACCCTCTTCTCTTTACCTCTCTCTACCCCACTTCCTCACCTTCTTCCACTCCTACTCCATCTCTCCTCTCTATTTTCCTTGCCCCTCCCTTCCTATTGTCTCCCGCTTTTTACCTCTTCCCTTCCCCTCCCCCCCACCCTTCCCGGGTTCTCACACAATCCCCTATACTCTTCCGGCTTAGGGAAGATCTGATCAGATATATTGAATATCATGGTCTACATTACTTCATGTTAGTTGCCCTTTGCCGGACTCTACTGATCGGCAAGGAATATCTCCACCCCCGGTCAGTGGAGAGTTTCTCTCTTTGTTATTTTAGTTCACCCTTTTACCTGTCGATAAAGGATAATTACACGAGTCACCAGTTTACACAAGGCATATCTCAGGGAAATGCTTGCAAATGGACACTAAGATAATCATTACATTAGACCCTCCCATGCACTCAGGCTCCGCCTTCACCATACAGATTGTGTAAACAAGAGGATTGTTTATGTGTTACATCTCTAGTCGATGACAGTTTCTGTTAAAATCCTTTCCCTACCTCTGTTTTATATTATCCATTAAATGTTATAGAACTTGACAATATGTAATTCAAACTGTAACATGCATTCTTGAAATTAAAATAAAGGAATTTAAAAAAAAAAAAAAAAAAAGACATAGAATACCTAGGTCGGTACTGATGGCAGCACGCGGTGAAGGGGGCCTCGCATTTCCCAACCTTATCAAATACTATCAGGCAACCCAGCTACGAGCAGTTGCCTCATGGTTCTATCATGGTTTGTTATAGGACCAGCGGTCCTATAACAAATGGACAGAAATGGAAAAATATGGGTAGCCCCCTAACGCCTGCTGGGCTCCATGTCCCAACTTAGGTGGCTATGGTGCAAATTGTCACAATCCATGGTTTGTCATCTGAGAGATCGCTTCTGACCTCTTTTATCTGTAATCTCAAGGTGCCAAATAGCCACTCATCCCATGTCGTATACGTGGTCATCGCAGAACCTATTTCACTTTGGGAACCTAGTAGACCCCAGGTCACGCAAATTGTTACCCTTTGAAGAACATCAGACCAAATTTGACGACCACGACAGGTGTTCTAAGGGTATCTGCAAATCCAAAATTACGCACTTACTATAGTAAGTATACTATATACAATTCTCCCCCCATCCCCCTTTGAAAATATAATTCTGGCTGGTACTGCACAGAAGGGCCTAATATCAGATATTTATAACATATTAAATACTTGCCCCCTAGAAGATCAGGGGAAGCATTGCTACATGACTAGAAGGAAGAAAGCCCTGAATGAGGAAATTCCTATAGAACATTGGCAGGTGATATGGTCCCAAGCAGCAAAGAGTTCAATATGTACACTATAAAAAGAAAACACGTACAAAATCCTCCTATTCTGGTACATGACCCAAGATGTACTAGCACAGATAGGTGCTGGCGATGTCAGGGGGGAGAGGTACTCTCCTCCATATCTATTGGAGCTGCCCACTAATCACCCCATATTGGACCACAGTCCAACAGCTATTGGCCCACCTTCTTGAGATACCAGTCCCGGCGACCCCAAATTTTTTTCTACTAGGTCTGTACCTGCTAAAGCTCCCAACACCTTATAAAAAAATTAGTGTGCCATGTCCTCACAGCAGCACGCTGTCTTATAGCCCTAAAAACGTTGTGCCTCCCTTCTCCTAAAGCCCTTTTCTCCAGAATTAAGGTTGTCGAACTGATGGAGAAAATGACGGCTAGGATGCAGGACAGACTGGAGGCTCATAATAAGATCTGGGAGCTGTGGCACCTACAGGAGGACCCACCATGATCAGGAAATTAAAAAAGAAAAAAAAGCTTGATGACTTCTTTCCCCTTTCTTCCTCTTTCCCCCTCCTTCCCTTCATATAGAGTATAATTGTGACTCTTATAGCCACATACAAACTGTTACAGTTCATTAAATGGTTCAGCGATGCATATTTGACAAAATGATAACACTAGATAAATAATTACCACTGTCTTTAAACATAGCATCAGTATTCATGAGTAACTATTACTATGATTTGCACCTTTGAAATTGTGTACTTCTTTATTTTATATCACAAATACAAACAATAATAAAATGTTATTTGGAAAAAAAGAAAGATGGAGCATCCTCATACTATTATCGTGATATAAGGGCCTATCTTGATGACAATCTGCCAAACAGATTGATTGGGCGAAGAGGGTCAGTAGAATACCCTCCGCGTTCACCAGAACTCACGCCACTGGACATTTTCTTATGGGGATTTCTAAAAAATTAAGTTTATGCTACAAAACCGGCAACTCTTGACAAATAAAGAATAGCCGTTGAAAAATAATCTATATATATATATATATATATATATATATATATATATACACACACACATATATATATATATATATATATATATATACACACACTGTATTTCATCTTGAATAGCTGAATCCCATGACAGCTTAGATGGATTGCGAAAACATTTATTTCCCATTGAAGTGAGAGCATGTTCTTTTTGTTGCAATGGGTAAAACAGAACATAATAGGTAATAAAATGCATCTAAAGCATCTGCTAATTTACAACCTATTTACCCATTCCACGTACAAGTGCCATTTGTTTTAAAATGTTTAACTAAATAGATAGTTGTTGTCTCTTCCATCCCTCACTCTGTCTTTAGCTGCTGCCCAATTCACCCATGGTGTTAGCAATCCATAGCTAATTTAGATACACTGAATATGTTTTTAATGGGATTTGTTCTAAACGAAAGCTCAAAGTCTTTAGCCTTTTGTGATATTTAGCAGCATACATAGAGACCCATGAGGGGGGCTTTAATTGTTCTTCCCTGACAAAGTAGACCAACAGAATGACAGACTTTATTCATACATCTTTTAGGTGAGAAACCAAATAAAGGAGGACATTTCATGGCCATGCAAAGGCATGGTAAATGTGCACTGTATAGCATTACTGTACATAATAACACTTGGATAGCAAACGTGATGCACCAACAATTCACCTGGTGCCAAAACAGCTCTGCCGCATTTCACTCTTCACATGAGCCTAATTATAAAGTAAACGTACATGGAGAGATAATCTATATATCCAAATCTAACAGCTCCACCTGTAACAGTTTAATTATCCATTCAATTGTTATTATTATTATTATTGAGTGAGTGGACAATTCCACTGCATACCAAAAGCAGTTTCACTGTGGTTAAACCACAATAATATTGTAACATAAAATAAACTAAATAGACAAAGTGCAGTGAAGACCCCCATTAAGAAAAATTGTGACAATAATATCAGGCTCAAAGATGTATCCAAATAATTGAAACCTGAAATTATATTAAAGTATAACTAAGGGAAAATGTTTTTTTTTTCATTTTGGATAGAGTGTAGATATATTGAGCAACCATTGGGCTTTTATTGCTGTCTGTGCCACTGTTAGGGAGATTTAAACCCAATTTTCCTGTTTACCATTATCACCCAAAAGCGAAAGTAAAAGAAAATCCCAAATTTTGGGTTTTCCCCAGAAAAGTAATGAAAGGGAAATCTTCCAATGGGGACATTAGATCTGGCTACATAAGGGGCCCCAAGGGATTCCCTTAATTTGTAGGGATTTCCTCTCACTTCCTGTTTTGGCTATGGGACAGGAAGTGAAGGGAAATCTCCCCAATGAGACATAGATGGCAAAAAAACTGACAGGGGTTTTAACCCTCTCTTACTTTAGCAAAGTGATTATAACACTCTCCTACTCTAGCCAAAATAGAAAAAAGTTTTGCCTATAATTTATCTTAAAATCATTGTTGCAATGTTTATCAAAAAAATGAAGGTCTAACACTACTGGACTGGACAAAGAATGTGAAAAACTCACATCCAGTGTAACCATCTCAGCACTAAGCCAATAAGAACACAAAAAATGCCTTATAACATAAAATTTCATAAATATAAATATGCCTTATAACATAATTTACATACATATATAACATAAAATTATCTATTTATCTCATCATTATCAACAAAACTACGTGGCATGTTCACCAATGCCAGGAGTCTGGCAGAAAAGATGGGTGAACTAGAGATACTGTTGTATGAGGAGGATTTGGATTTTGTGGGAATTTCAGAGACCTGGTTCAACAGCTCTCATGATTGGCTGGCAACCATTCAAGGGTATACCCTTTATCGCAAAAGCATAGTGAGGGTAAAAAAGAGGGAGGGGTATGCCTATATATCAAGAATAATGTACAAGTGAATGTGAGAGATGACATCACTAAGGGAGCTAGGGAGGAGGTGGAATCCTTATGGGTAGAGCTCCAAAGGGATGAAGCTAAGTGAAAATAATACTGGGAGTATGCTATAGGCCCCCTAACTTGAGGGAGGAAGGGGAGACAGATCTCCTATCACAATTTGGATTAGCAGCAAGGATGGGAAGTGAACAGGGGGCGTGGCGACCAAGCTCCAAAATGGACGTTTAGCCTAGGAGCTCCGTCCGTCCGCCGGAGAAAATCCAACACAATCTGAGCCCACCGGCTCCATCCACAGCCACAAACATCACCATCCTCTAGACAATGACCCGTGGCACAGATTGAGGAAGACTAGGTGACGAAAGGACCCACAGTAGCAGCGCAAGCTCTCCAGCTACTTTACCACAGAGCAGAGCGGGCTACAACAAAATGGCAGCGGCGCATGGGACCAACGGCCTGATCACAGGGCCAGAACACACAACAACCATTGCGGTATGCCGTCCGTACCATCCAGTGCTGCCAAGCCACACAGTGAGTCCTCCTCGGGGACGTCTAGCCCCACAACACGAAGTCCAGCGAAATCTAAACCCAGGAGGGACTCTCCTGCTAGGCCGCAAGTCCATCCAAACATGGAGGTAAGCAGGCCGCATAGTAGACTTCCCCACAGCAGACGGACCCATCTCTGACACTACATTAAAGGAAATGTTGCTGTCCCTACGGTTGTCACTGCAGGCTGATATGATAAGGGGGATTAACAAATGCCACAGGGAAGTACAAGCCCTAAGTATCAGGATGGACCAAGTGGAAAACAAGATGGAGGAATATACCTCCTCATATAATGTGATGGTAGAGGCCCACACAGCACAGAGGGAAGATATAACATGGATGAAAGACAAAATCGCAGACCTCAAGGACAGATCCAGGAGGAATAATCTCAAACTGTGGGGCATCCCAGAGTCTGTCCCTCCTAATCAACTTCTGCAATATGCCCAAACCATGTTCTCCACACTTGTGCCAGAATTAACAGTCCAAGACCTCATTGTGGACAGAATCCACAGGGTCCCTAAACCATCCTTTCTCCCTGACGAAACCCCAAGGGATGTCCTAATGAGAGTTCACTACTACCATGTGAAAGAACAAATACTGCAGGCATCCTGTAAACCGGACAAAATCTCCCCACAGTACGTTAACATACAGCTGCTCCCTGACCTCTCCAGGCATACACTACAAAGGCGCCGCAACCTGTCGACTATCACTAAAGCGCTGAGGAATCACAACATTCTCCACAAGTGGAAATACCCAGCAACACTCTCGATCACTACACTGATAGCCACATTGGAGGAAGTGATCACCGCCCTAAGAAAGTAGAATATTCTACTAGACCAAGCCGCAACCCACTCACCTCCAGAAGGCACACAACCCATGCACAATGAATGGCAAGTAGTGTCTCACAAGCGCTCACATAAGAAAATCGCCAGTGGAAACTCGTAAGCAAACCACTAGCATACATACGAAATTCTCCGGAGACAGGATATCTATGTTTGTTTTCTCCTCTTTCCCTCCAAGTAACAAGTAGCAGACATAACTGCCCGCGGATCCATTCCAAGATCCTCTTCTTATGCTACCCATGTTGACTTTCTTTTTCGTTGTTATTACAATTTGTTCCTTTTGTTATCCATTCGATATGCACAGATATCTCCGAAGCCACCGGATCCCAACTACAGAAGACACCCGGCATCTTACGTTTAAACTGATATTTTGTTACTACTCATCTTATGCAATTCCGTTTACGGAGATTTAATGTGTAACTGTTAACCAAGCACAAATTTTCCAATTGGGTGTATATTGTGTTTATCGAATTGTCCTACCTGATTTGTACACTGTTTTATATGAAAAATTCAATAAAAAAATATTGGATAAAAAAAAAAAAATCTTAGGAACAAAGAACCAGAAGGAGAGATGGGTTTGCTTTAAGTGCATATTAAATAAGGGCATTAGCCAATGCATCCCATAGGGTAATAAATTTAAAAGAGCGAACAAAAGTCCTGGATGGCTTAACTCCAATGTAAAAACGCATATAAAAGCAAAGGAGAAGGCCTTCAAAAAATACAAGATTAAGGGATCATCATCAGCATTCAGACTTTATAAAGAATGCAACAAGAAATGTAAGGGTGCAATAAGGACGGCTAAGATAGAACATAAAGAACATGAGAACATACATTAAGTATGTAAACAGTAAAAAAGGGAGGACAGACCATATTGGCCCCATAAAGAATGAGGAAGGACATCTGGTTACAAAGTATGGCGAAGGTATTGAATTTATTCTTCTCCTCGGTTTTCACGAGGGAATCGGGAGGCTTCAGTAACCAAAACTGCAGTGTTTATCCTCATGACACATCATAGGAAGCACCTCCATGGTTAACAGAGGACAGAATTAAAATTAGACTTTGGAAACTTAACATTAATAAATCATTGGTACCAGATGGCTTGCACCCGAGGGTACTTAGGGAACTCAGTCAAGCAATTGCCAGACCATTGTTCCTAATTTTTACTGACAGTCTACTGACTGGAATGGTGCCAGCTGATTAGAGAAAAGGGACTATATACAATATTTTTGTAATGAGAACGGTATCATTAGCAGTAATCAGGCATGGATTCATGAAGAATCGTTCTTGCCAAACCAATCTATTAACCTTCTATGAGGAGGTGAGTTGCCATCTAGATAAAGGAAGGCCCATAGATGTGGTGTATCTGGATTTTGCAAAAGCATTTGACACAGTTCCCCATAAACCTTTACTGTACAAAATAGGGTCCGTTGGCATGGACCATAGGGTGAGTACATGGATTGAAAACTGGCTACAAGGGCGAATTCAGAGGGTGGCGATAAATGGGGAGTACTCGGAATGGTCAGGGGTGGGTAGTGGGGTCCCCCAGGGTTTTGTGCTGGGACCAATCCTATTTAATTTGTTCATAAATGACCTGGAGGATGGGGTAAACAGTTCAATCTCTGTATTTGCGGACGATACTAAGCTAAGCAGGGCAATAACTTTTCCGCAGGATGTGGAAACCTTACAAAAAGATCTGAACAAATTAATGGGGTGGGCAAACTATATGGCAAATGAGGTTCAATGTAGAAAAATGTAAAATAATGCTTTTGGGTGGCAAAAATATGAATGCAATCTACACACTGGGGTTAGAACCTCTGGGGGAATCTAGGATGGAAAAGGACCTGGGGGTCCTAGTAGATGATAGGCTCAGCAATGGCATGCAATGCCAAGCTGCTGCTAACAAAGCAAACAGAATATTGGCATGCATTAAAAAGGGGATCAACTCCAGAGATAAAACGATAATTCTCCCGCTCTACAAGACTCTGGTCTGGCCGCACCTAGAGTATGCTGTCCAGTTCTGGGCACCAGTCCTCAGGAAGGATGTACTGGAAATGGAGCGAGTACAAAGAAGGGCAACAAAGCTAATAAAGGGTCTGGAGGATATTAGTTAGGGAGAAAAGATTGAGAGCACTGAACTTATTCTCTCTGGAGAAGAGACGCTTGAGAGGGGATATGATTTCAGTAAACAAATACCATACTGGTGACCCCACAATAGGGATAAAACTTTTTTGCAGAAGGGAATTTAACAAGATTCATGGCCACTCATAAAATTAGAAAAAAGAGGTTTAACCATAAACTACGTAGAGGGTTCTTTACTGTAAGAGCGGCAAGGATGTGGAATTCCCTTCCACAGGCGGCGGTCTCAGCGGGGAGCATTGATAGTTTCAAGAAACTATTAGATAAGCACCTGAACGACCGCAACATACAGGGATATACAATGTAATACTGACATATAATCACACACATAGGTTGGACTTGATGGACTTGTATCTTTTTTCAACCTCACCTACTATGTAACTATGTAACAAAATAAAAATTAAAACATACAATTTATTACAAACTCACTAAAAAACAATTATCAAAGATCATCTTCAAAAGACTCATGATACTCACTAATCCATGTTTTTTTAAAAGAAACATTGTTTTTCTTTCTTACTTTTTATTCTTTTTTAATCTACATTCCTGAACACAACAGGAGGGTGGGAACAAAAATAAATAACTTATCCATAATAATGGGAAACATCCCTTTCAAAGTTAATACCACCCGGTATAAAAGTGTTCAAAGTGTCCAAAACAATTCCCAACAGCATAACTTTGAAAGCCTATGACCTCCTCTTGTTGGCTTCTTTACACATTCAATAATTTGTATTTTAAAACTCTCAACATTTTTGGCATGTGAATCTATAAAATGTTTCTCTGCATTGGTCCGTTTATTTCCTTTGATATTCTGTAGGCAATCTTGCAGTCTGTAACCCACATTCTTCACATGTAATGACATACAGTATATTGCATATCGTGTTTAGCAGTTCACCAACTGTTTGATTCCATAAATGTTACCTATGGACGTGGAGACCACGTCATGAGGATCTCTCAAAAGACTACAGCAAGAGCACCTTGTCCCTCCTCATCTAAATAGCCCCTGGGTTCTCAGCCAATAATTCCCATTTGTTCTGGAGAGCTAGCTCCTGCAGCCTGGAGAGAAGAGAGAGGAGTGCAGCCTGTAACGGAGTATTATCTTCCCTAACTGATATTAATATTTTCTAATTGGCAGCTGCTGGTGGGTCAACTCACCCACTGGCATTTTACATCTCTATAGGATTCCACCAGGGCAATGTCCCTTACAAGAGTCACTTTCCCGCTGCTGTATTATTAGGACCCAAACCCAACTTAAAACTGGGTGGATACAGAGAAGTTCAAATGGTATAAACTGCAGAGTAAAATGTGCAATGTGAGGCAAGGCAGCACAGATAAATGGTGTGTTGAGTTATTCAGTCATGCTTCTTTAGCCCCTGGTTTCAGGCAGTGCCTGGTGGGTTGCCAATGGACCCAAGATAGAGGTTGTAAAATATTATACCTGAACAGTGGACAAGTATGCAGGTTTATATGGAGTGCAGGTACTCCTGACATCAACCATATCTCAGAGGCAAAGCAATGATTTGTTCAAATCTAACTTGGATGATCAAGGTGCGTTCTCACAGATTGGTTAGTAGCTACCACAAATCCATGGATTTCCAGGAATGATCAGATAGTTTTAGTGTTAACAGACAATATGAATAATAAAGAGCATTAACAAGTAAACGGGTACAAATAACTCTGCATTCATAGGGTACAGCTATGACAAAATAAAAAAGTCAACATGGGTTTTCTGAAAAAAACGAATACTGTACATAGAAAGCTTCCTCCCTTCAGGCTTTCTGAAATAAGGAAAAATCACTGTTCTGACACATTCAATAGCTGTGTAAATTTCAGCTTGAGTCATTGAACTCTGTAAAAAAATGCTTTTTACAACATGTGATAAGCTGGTAAACTTGTAAAATGAGTCTTAAGCACCACTTGCTGGCTAAAAAGAGATTCCAGGTATTCATATTAGGCTTTTTCCTAGAAGGCTTCCTCCTAGCTGAATGACCAGTCCTCCAAAAACACTTCTCTTCACCGCTTCACCATTACAGGATTTACCACATTATCATGTACAAGTGCTGCCTGCTGCAGGAGCAGTAAATATGGTGAGTATTATGCTTTCAATCCCCCTAGACCCCAGGTACCCAACATGCAACAATTTGGTCCTGTCAGCCCTCTGCGTGTAGCCCACAAGTGCTGGGCTGTACTGTGAGGCAGTAAGGTACTGGCCTCACAGAGAGAGAGCCACACAGGAGCGGGTGATCAGTTAATGACCATCTATGGGGGGGAAAGGAGTTAACTTTCACTGCCATTTACCATTAATGTGTGAAATTGCACTGCCATTTATCACCAATGTAGGGGGAGGTTACCTTTCACTGCCACTGAAGACCAATGCATGGAGGATAGAGGGCTAATGTTCATTGCCTATAACCACCAATGTGAAGGAGAAAGGGGGTTTAACTTTTATATCTATTGATTAATATGGGGGGGGGTAGAAGTTAACTTTCACTGCCACTGATTACAAACTGGGAGATTAATATAACTGACACCAGTGCTAGAGGTTATTATTGTACTCACTGACACTAGGAGTGGGGTTATTATTGCATCCACTGACATCAATGTTGGGTATTATTATTTCACTCACTGACACCAATGCTGGGGGTTATTATTACAGCAACTGACACCAATGTTGGTGGTTATTATTGCATCCATTGACACCAATGTTGGGGGTTATTTTTGTGTCCACAAACTCCAACGTTAGTGGTTATTATTGTGTCCACTGGTGCCAATGTTAGGTTTTATTATTGCACTCACTGACACAATGTTGGGGGTTATTATTGTGTCCACTATATTGTAAAGCTGCTGCCACACAAGTCCTGATACAAAATATATATGAAATGAAAACAATAAAAGTGCAGCACTAAGCAGATGCATATTACTTAAGAACCATATTCAACACAAACCCTTCAAAATGAAAGCAAATCACAATAAATGTTGTTCATCATATATATAACAATCTGTGATCAATTTCAAAGTGTAAACATATTTTGTGTATGTGAGAAATTTCTGTCAAAATGTCCATACACAATCTGAGACCCATCTCAATTAATACAATTTGTGATAAATCTTGCTGTGCTCATAGAGGTTAAAACATAAGGGTGTATAACCAACCTAAAACACTTAAATGCATAAGCGTGAAGAACTCAATGTGAAGATTATTGTATCTAAAAAGATATCCAAGCAATGTGAACACAGTAAACGTAAACTGCTTACCAGAATGGAATGACCCGCCATGATTGAGTGGTCATTAGCACTTGTGGGAATATTTCCCAATGCCCATGATCACACTTGTCCCTCTCTTGGTATAAGAGCATACTCACAAACAGATAAAAATAAAATGGAGAGCAATCTACATAGTGTAGGTATAGGATATTAAAATAAACAGGCTTTATTAAGAAGTAAAGTGTGCACTCACATTAAAAGAAAGATCAGTACAGTATATCAAAACACAAGTCCAAACTGCATATCAAGCTGAAAAAATGTCAACTATAGGCTACTTTGCATGATGACAGTACGTCTGGCTTTGCCCTGTGTGTTTCGGCACTAGATGATGTCGTCAAGGGGCTTGGCTGGATGGTTTCAATCATGTATAGTCTTTATATATACAGTATTTCACAGAAGTGAGTACACCCCTTACATTTTTGTAAATATTTTATTCTATCTTTTCATGTGACAACACTGAAGAAATTACACTTTTCTATAATGTAGAGTAGTGAGTGTACAGCTTGTATAACAGTGTAAATTTGCTGCCCCCTTAAAATAACTCAACACACAGCCATTAATGTCTAAACCGCTGGCAACAAAAGTGAGTACACCCCTAAGTGAAAACGTCCAAATTGGGCCCAATTAGCCATTTTCCCTCCCCAATGTCATGTGACTTGTTAGTGTTACAAGGTCTCAGGTGTGAATGGGGAGCAGGTATATTAAATTTGGTGTTATCGCTCTCACTCTCTCATACTGGTCACTGGAAGTAGGCACCTCATGGCAAAGAACTCTCTGAGGATCTAAAAAAAAAGAAATGTTGCTCTACATTAAGATGGCCTAAGCTATAAGAAGATTGCCAAGACCCTAAAACTGAGCTGCAGCACGGTGGCCAAGACCAGACAGCGGTTTAACAGGACAGGATCCACTCAGAACAGGCCCAAAGAAATCATGTACACGTGCTCAGCGTCATATGCAGAGGTTGTCTTTGGGAAATAGAGGTATGAGTGCTGCCAGCATTGCTGCCGAGGTTGAAGGGGTGGGGGATCAGCCTGTCAGTTCTTAGACCATACGCCGCACACTGCATCAAATTGGTCTGCATGGCTGTCATCCCAGAAGGAAGCGTCTTCTAAAAATGATGCGCAAGAAAGCCTACAAACAGTTTGCTGAAGACAAGCAGACTAACAACATGGATTACTGAACCATGTCCTGTGGTCTGATGAGACCAAGATAAACTTATTTGGTTCAGATGGTGTCAAGTGCATGTGGCAGCAGCCAGGTGTGGAGTACAAAGACAAGTGTGTCTTGTCTACAGTCAAGCATGGTGGTGGGAGTGTCATGGTCTGGAGCTGCTTTAGTGCTGCCGGCACTGGGGAGCTATAACTCATTGAGGGAACCATGAATGCCAACATGTACTGTGACATACTGTAGCCGAGCATGATTCCCTCCCTTCAGAGACTGGGACGCAGGGCAGTATTCCAACATAACTATGCCAAACACACAGTGATGGACTGGCCAAGCTTGTATCCAGACCTAAACCCTATTGAGCATCTGTGGAGTATCTTCAAAGAGAAGGTGGAGGAGCGCAATGTCTCAAACATCCACCAACTCCATGATGTCATCATGGAGGAGTGGAAGAGGACTCCAGTGGTAACCTGTGGAAGCTCTGGTGAACTCTATGGCCAAGAGGGTTAGAGTGGTTGTAAACTCTCCCCCACAACTTTGTCCCATGTAAATCAGCATAAAAAACCCTAATGAACGCTGCTTGTAGATATCTCCTTACCTGCTTAGTATTGTTGTAATCCTTTATGTTCTTTAGAATGACATCACTGAGCATGCCTGGATCTCCCCTGATTTACGGCACACTCTGTGTACTTATCTATCTAATTTTTAAGCTGTATCCTACAATGTAACAATACTGCATCAACTATTATTAATAAAACAGATTACATCCTTTCAATATTTAAACCAAATGGGGTAAACATTCTAAGATTGTATATCCAATATGTCTCAAGCCTAGAAATATCACCTTTAATATGGCTTGTTCTCCAATGCAGTATAAATGTATAAATACTCATAAATAGGGTACCCACATGTTTTTTTTTGATGGTGCATAGCATAAGGTTTTGAAACACTATGTCCTGGGAAGCCCCTTTATTATTACCAATAGGTTCATTGAGACGTGTCTGCAAAGTATGTGTGGTACATCCCACATATTGCAGGCCACATAGGCATTGCAATAAATAAACCTCATTCTTGAAAGACCATGTTATGAATATACCAGTATTGTACTCCCTAGAAGTTTGTTGAGATTGAAAGGAAAGTAACTTTCTACCCCTAAGCTTGTAAGAGTGCAGTGCCAAACTGCACATTTACAGTAGGGATAGTAACCCTTCGTAGTTTGGAAAAACAAAGGTTTCTCCGGCTGGTGAACTACATTGGAAGATACATTATGTCTCAAAGACAGTACCCCTTATATAAAATAGGCAGATTTTCTGGGAGAAGGTGGCCTAGTATTTTGTCATTTTTTTTAGTACAGACCGATGTTTCTTAAAAATTATTCTTAATGCATATTGTTGGGTAGAATATGTAGTTAACATAGCTGTATTTAGTAGTTGTGTAATTGTTATAACCTTCTTAGAGTGCACCTCCAAGTGCCAACAAAGCTGCTCATGTGATCCATTACTTTGAAGGGGTGCTGGCATCAGAAATCCTCATCCAAACAGCATACCAAAGTGTGCAATGTGAAGGCATGGTCTCAGGAGGAGCTGAAGCTGTCAGTGTACGGCGCCTTCACATGGCAGATTCAGTAAATTTATCATCCTTCTCCCATAACATTATTTCTCTGTCATGATAACCTCCATAATAACTTGGTCCAAACTATCTTTATTATATCCCTTTTCCAAAAGCATCAACTTTATATCATGTGCCTGTCTAAAATAATCCTTTGTCAGAGTACAAACTTAACCTCCCTGGTGGTAATCCTGAGTGTGGCTCGGGGGTTAAATTTCACTACCATTAGCGGTAACCCCGAGCCTCAGGATTGCATTGCAGGATCCTGGTTCAGGTTACCCACCTTGTCCCCAGGATCTTGCGATGTCCCCCTCTGTGTCTGCGGACTGTATCCTCCGCCCGATGCCTCTGTGTGCTGGGCTCCGTTCCCTGCAAGCATCGTGATGCATGGTGGCGGAGCCCGGCAGCAAATTCAAAAAGTACAAAATTCATAACACATACAGTACATTGTAATCTTACAATTTACATTACTATATCAAATCTTTTCACATCCCTTTTGTCCCTAGTGCTTTGTCCAGTGCCCTGCATGCAGTTTTATATTTTATATACTGTTTTTTCTGCCTGAGAAACTTGAGATTGTCCATGGCAACCAAAAAGTGTCCCTTTACGTCAAAAGTGGTTTTAGACCAGCTAGAAAACAGCGATAGTAAATTAGAACACTTGCAGAATTGAGCGCTAGTGAATCGTGGGGAATTTAATTTAATTATTTTTATATTATTATTTTTTATAATTAATTATTATATTATAATTTATGATGTTGTGATTCAAACATTATCATACTAGATACTAGTCTACTAGACTCTTGTTTGAACAGATTTAAGTGTGTTATTACTAAGAATGACAGGCCTACAATATAAAACACCGAATTTATATGCAAAACAATTGTACCGCTTTGAGACGCAAAAATCTGACATAATCATACCACCAGGGTGGTTTTAAGAAGGAACAGACCTGAGTCAAAAGAGGTGATGACAACTATTAAGTGAAATGTAATGTATGCATTTCTGTCAGTATCTTTAAAATAGGTGTAGTGAGAATGGACTCCCCACAGCCTTAAAGGGGTTGTAAAGTTGTTGTTTTTTTTTTTTAAAAATAACAAACATGTTATACTTACCTTCACTGTGCAGCTCGTTCTGCACAGAGTGGCCCCGAACCTGGTCTTCTGGGGTCCCTCGGCGGCTGTTTCAGCTCCTCCCCGCAAGCATTTACCACCTTCATGCGAGCTCCCTCGCACGGTGGTGAGTGCTTGCGGGCGCGCTCCCGTGATACAGCCGGCGGCTATAGCCGCTCGCTGTATCACTCGGCCCCGCCCCCCGGCGCGCCGCGTCATCGGATGTGATTGACAGCAGCGCGAGCCAATGGCTGCGCTGCTTTCAATCCATCCACTGCAGCCAATCAGCGACCAGGCTGAGCTGCAATGAAGCTGACGAGGACGAGGAGCGAAGATTTGAGGTGTCAGGTAAGTAAAACGGGGGGCCTGGGGGCGGCGGTACTGTCAAAAGTTTTTTCACCTTAATGCATAGAATGCATTAAGGTGAAAAAATTTTTACCTTTACAACCCCTTTAATTCTGAAATCTAGGAAGTTCACCTCCTGTTGACTTGCTTTGCGATCCAAAATAATGTCTCTATAATTAATTACTAAGGCCCTAAATGAACAAATCAAGGGAATGCATGTCCCCCTCCCATAGTATCAATATATCCTCACCTCATAATAAGCTCTGGTCGGCAATTTCCATATAAGCCATCCTCCTCCCATTATGCCATGAATAGATTGGCCATACTGGGTGCAAATTTAGCCCCCATTGCAACACCCTGATAATGCAACTAGTACTTGCCCGAAAACCAAAAATACTTAATTGAGAAGCTTAATAATTGTATAATGAAATTTATTTGGACCGATGTTAACTTGTCATCTCGTTCCAAAAAATATCTGACTTTGGCTAGACCTTGTTCATAAGATATTATGGTATACAAGGAGACCATGTCAGCTGTAGCTAAAATGTAGCCCTCCTTCCATTGTATTCCTTTCAATAAGTTAATGACATGCATAGTGTCCTTGGTGATAGTGTACAACTAAAGGTTGTACAACATGTACATTGCAGACACATTTCAATAAACATATTGTTACTATTAAAAGCGGTTTCCCAGGAAATAGTGTTTCAAAACATTATGCTATGTACCATCAAAAAAAACCCTGTGAGTACCCTATTTATCTGTATTGATAAATGTATCCTGCATTGGAGGAGGAGCCATATTAAATGTGATATTTCCAGGCTTGAAACACATTGGATGAACAATTGTAGAACATTTACCTAATTTAGGTTGAACAATAAATGAAATTTAAAACCGTTTTATTAATAATAGTTGACGCGGTATTGTAGAATGTATTGTACATCGTAGAATACATCTAAAAAATTAAGGGTTCATTGCACGTCCTTATATCTTAATAATACTGGTAGCTGGATAATGGTTTTAGTACTGATATTTCTCTGTATTATTGCTCCTTTTTTCATGTATTTATTTTTTTTTATTTCGTTTTTAGTTTTTGATTAATATAAATGTATATACTGGATTATTGGATGTATTTAATGTTCTTTTTTTTCAATTTATTGAATAAATTAGTACTAGACATTCGTCTTTGTGTATATTATCATCGAGAAACAATTTGTTCTTTAGACATTAAATGGCACTGTGTTGTGTATTGCAGCGCTGATCCATTGATTAAGGAGTGAATGGGGTTGCTGTCACTGATCCTGGGTATTGGAGAACATTCCCACAAGCGCTAATGACCACTCAATCATAGAGGTTCATTCCAATCTGGTAACCAGTTTGACTTGATTATGTTCACATTTCTTGCATATCTTTTTTGGATACCAGAATCTTCACATTGAGTTATTTGCACTTATGCATTCAAGTCACTTATGTTGATTATTCACCCTTTTGTGTGAACTTCTATGAGCACAGCAAGATTTGTCACAGATTGCATTCATTGAGACTGGTCACAGATTGGCTTGTGTATGGACATTTGGACACAGATTTCTACACAAAATTTGCTTGCACTTTGAGATTGATCACAAATTGTTATATGTATGATGATTAAAGTGGAAGTAAACCCTCCTATCGTTTTCAGCCAAGGAAGCTGCCATCTTGGCCTCTGTTTAATCTACAACTGCCATGATGCTGCACATGTGATCAGCTATGACGCCAGCCATTGGATGGTTTGACAGTTTGGTTGAGAGCACAACCAATGGGAGTGTTACATTCCCGGCATGTGCCGGAAATGTAACTGTTTTTTGAAACTGTTAAATGGTTTACTTCTGCTTTAGCAATTATTGTGATTTTCTTTCACTTTGCATGGTTTGAATTTAATATGATTTTTAAGTAATATGTACCTGTTTAGAGCTGCACTTTTTGTTTTCATTATATAGGGTTTACTATTGCACTCACTGGCACAATGTTCGGGGTTATTATTGTGTTCAGTGGCGCCAATGCTGGGGGCTTATTACTGCACCCACCGGCACTAATGCTGGGAGTTATTATGGTAATCACTGACATCAATGCTGGGGGTTATTATTACTGCCAAATGACACCAATGATGGGGGTTATTGTACTCAAACTTAATTTTAATTTTCCTTTCTGATACACTGCAAAAAATTCACCAGGTCAAAAAATGTTGGCGTTAAGTGAGATGAGATACAGCCCATCCCTATTGAATAGACTACCTAACTTGGTGTCATGTCCCTCAATGCAGGAAAATTAGCTGCTATTGTGAGGCTCTCTGGAAATGTCAGGAGCTGCACCAGAGGCCCTCTATAATTTTCTAGTACAAATTTAGTAGCTTAGTACAAAGTTACAACATGTGTTGCACTGTACAATGTTAAAAAAACATTATTTGTACAGAATGAACACGAAAATATGTGAAAAAAAGGAAAATTTATTTCCTGATGGACTCCATGGCAGCCTACGTGTGGGTTAACCCCCCCTCCTCTCCAATGCTATAGGACCCCATTCCCATAAATGAGTACTCACCACTAGCTACTGCGTTCCGTAACTAGCCTACTCTTTGACCAATGGGTGGGAACTCCGTCTGCCATGGAGTCCATCAGGAAAGGAAAATTACGGTAAGTATTTGATAATAAATTTTCCTTTTTCCTGACAGACTCCATGGCAGCCTATGTGTGGGAAATAACTAGCCAACCACACGGGTGGGTATGCTGAACAAAACATAATTTTAATTTGCCCTATCAGCCGATAGGATTTTCAACCCAAAGTTTACAGAGGACAGTGAAGCAGGCTCTATACAGTAATGAAACATGAATGTATTAATAAAAGCCCATGAGGCTGCTTTGCAGATAGTGTCTGGAGCCACATGTCGGGCCGCCGCCCACAAAGCTGCCATTCCCCTGGTGGAATGAGCTGTCACCGCCTTTGGAGGAACCAAGCCATTAGCCCTGTATGCTTGCTGTATGGTCTGAACGATCCAGGCTGCGAGTGTCCTGGTTGAGGCTTTCTTCCCTATATTGCTGCCCGAGTGAAGGACAAAGAGATGATCAGAACGTCTAAAGGGAGAAGTAACTTTGAGATATTCTTTTATAGCTTCTCCTACATCCAGAGGATGAGTTTCAGTGGACCTGAATGTAGGTAAGACGATCTCCTGATTGACGTGGAATACTGGAGACACTTTCGGGTTTGAACCCAGCATAGGGATGAGAACTACACGGTTCGGCAAAAACGTCAAGAAAGGTTCTTCATGACCCAGTGATCCGATCTCAGAGACACTTTTGGCCGAAGTAACGGCTACTAAGAAGGCAACTTTCGCTGAAAAGTCCTTGATGGAGAGCAGGGAGGGCCCCGTAGTGCTAAGTCCAGAGATTGAGTCAAGGACAAGTGGAAGGTCCCATTTGGGAAACCTGGATTTCCTTTGGGGTTTGAGCCTTGATGCACCGCGAAAAAGTTTCCTAACCAAAGGATGAACTGCCCACGAAGTACCGGAGAAGGCCGATAATGCAGAAACTTGGACTCTAAGAGAGCTGATAGATAAAGGTAGATCTAGGCCCGCTTGAAGGAAGCTGAGAACATCTTGGACTTTTGGATGTCTAAAAGACCTGCCCTGAGTAGAGCAAAATTCCACGAATTTGGACCAGATTCTTCCATAGACCTTATTTGTGCTAGATCTTCTTGAACTCATGAGAGTGGAGATCAATTCTGAGGCACAGCCCAGGGATTCTAGCCTCTCCCTCTCAAGAACCAGACCATCAGCCTCAGCACTGCCGGACAAGGGTGCAGGACTGACCCCTGAGAAAGAAGGTCCGGTCTGAGAGGGAGAGGCACTGGGTCCCGACAACTGAGTTGGACAAAGAGAGGGAACCAAGGCCTGTTCGGCCAATAGGGAGCTATTGTCACCACTTCGACTGCTTCCACTCGGAGCCTCTGCAGGAATCTCAGCATAACTGGAAGTGGCAGAAAGGCATACGCCCTCTTGAACCTCCACTGAACCGTCAGGGCGTCTGTTCCAAAGGCCTGACTGCAGTGGCCCCTGGTGTAAAACTTATTCAGCTTGCAAATGCAGGGGGAAGCGAACAGATCTACTTCGGGATCAATCTTCAGTGACAAAATCCACTTGAACGTCTCTACATGAAGGGACCACTCGTTGTTGTCCAACTTGGTACGTGATAGGAAGTCTGCTTGAGTGTTTTGGACCCCTGGGACGAAGACTGCTGAGATGTTGGAAAGGTTTTTCTGTGCCCACGATAGAATGGCTTCCCGAAGGAGAGTGGGACTCCGAGTACCCCCTTGCCTCTTCACATACAAGACCGCCGTGGTGTTGTCCATTCTTAACAACACTGACTCCCCTATCAGGAGGCGAGAGAAGGACTGTAGGGCACACCAGGCCACTCGAAGTTCCAAGACGTTCGAACCTGGGTTGGGGAGGCATGTGTTCCACTTGCCCTGAGCAAGGTTTGAACCGCAAAGGGCTCCCCAACTGGTACCTCTGGCATCGGTCGTGACCGTAACCCAAGAGATGGGAGCGATGGAGTGGCAAGTCAGGAGGTTCTTGCACTGAAGCCACCAGAAGAGGCTGTTCCTCATTGTAGATGTTATGTGGATGACTTGATTCTTGTCCCCTGTCTTCCATTGTTGTAAGAAACCTGACTGGAAGGGACGTAATCTCTCCAAGGCCCATTTGACCATGGGAGTTGTGGAAACCATCGTGCCGACAATTTTCAGGCACTGGGAGGCTTTCAGTCGCCGGGCATGTAGGGCCCGAGAAACTCTGTCCCGAACCGTCGGGATTTTCTGTAGTAGAAGGGAGAGTTTGCCACTGTGTCGAACTGAGCTCCTAAGTATATTAGACATTGAGCTGGGTCCAGCTGACGCTTTCCTAAGTTCAGGAGCCACCCAAAGCTGGACAGGGTGGAGATCACTTGTTCCCGGTGGGCAAGCAACTGCTCCCTGTTTTGGGACAATACCAACAGGTCGTCGAGGTAATGGTAAAGACGTACCCCTTTTGATCTTATGAGTGCCACTGTAGCTAGGAGAACCTTTGAAAAGACCTGGGGGGACGTTGTCAGCCCGAAGGGGAGGCAGATAAATTGCAGATGATCTGGCCCGACTTGGAAACTTGGAGGTATTTGTGAAACTCCTTTTCCACTGCGATGTGGAAATAAGCGTCCTTCAGGTCGATCGAAATAATCCAGTCGCTTGGCTGTATGGCTCTCTGGATAGTCGACAGGGTTTCCATTTTGAATCTTCTGTGCTCTATAAATTTGTTGAGATAGGTGAGGTCTATGACTGGGCGCCAAGAGCCACCCTTTTTTTGAACTAGGAAGAGAGGGGAGTATATCCCCTGGAACCATTCGTCCTTTGGGACGTGTACCACTGCTCCTTGAGTCTTCAGAAGATCCATATAGGACAGCAATACCTGTCTCTGTTCCTCTGCAAGAGGAAGAAGAGTGGAGACGAATCTGGGGGGAGGAGTACTGGAAAAGGCCCATCTGTGGCCTGACGAGACTGTCCTTATGACCCAGAAGTCTGAGATCGAGGCCACTCAGACGTGCCAGAAGAGGAGCAGACGAGCCCCCACCCGGCCCGCCTGGGCGGGCGCAATCTCAAAAAGACTTGGCCTGGTCACGACCACCGGACGTCTGGCTTTTAACAGGCTTACGAAAAGATGCCTGCCCCCTGCTCCAATTTCTTCTAAAGTCCCGGCCAGGCTTGTAAGAGCGTGCTTCTCTGGAGCGCTCCGGGCTACGTCTTCTGAACTGGGGTTTCTTCCGACCAAGCAGGCGCCTGTCCTGGGGAAGGAAGCCTGACTTACCACCTGTGGCCCGCATTATGGCATCATCAAGCTTATTGCCAAACAGTGAGGACCCCTGGAAAGGGATTTTACACCATGCTTGCTTGGAAACCGGGTCTGCAAGCCAAGGGCGCAACCATAGGGCTCTTTTGGCCGTGACCGAAGACAACATAATACGAGCCAGTAGGCGGATCAGATCAATAGACGCCTCCCCCAGGAAGACCGCTGCCAGCTTCAGCTCTGCGGCTGCCGAACTTCCGGCCAGTTCCTCCGACACACCCCTGAGGAAGGATTCCACGTTCTCCATCCAGGCTTCCATGGCCTTAGACATGGCCGCTAGTGCCACCCCCGGTTTACAGGCCATACCGGCGAGCCCATAAATTCTTTTTAGATCCAGATCCATCTTCCTCTCTAGCCCATCCTTGAAAGACACTGCGTCTTCTAAAGGAAAAGTCACGTGTTTGGCCAGACGCATAAGGGCTGCGTCCACAAGGGAAGTATTCTCCAGACTCTTCACTTCTTCTGACTTGAAGGGGTATAATCTGGAGGTTTTAATTTTTACATGGAGGACTTCTTCTCCATTTTACTCCATTCTTCATCAATGATGTCCTTTAGTTCAGGAAGGAGCGGAAAGTTTGAGCGTTCTTTCCCCAGACGTTTAAAGAATTTTTTCTGTTTGGCTGGGGGAGTGGAAGGATCCTCCCACTTCAATGCCTCCTTGATAGCCTTGATTAATGGAGAGACCATAGCGAAATCAAAGCCTCCGATGTCCTCTTCGTTTACGGATTCGTTGCCTGATGAGTCAAGAGAGGCAACATAGGGCTGGGAAGTGCGCGGATCATCACGGGCCTCATCAGCCGGCGGGCCAGACAAGGTAGTGGACTGGCTCATCGTGCAAGGTGTGTCCCTCTCCATTAGGGATTGATGCACCACACGTTTCACAAGAGACTCTAAACGCTGTTTTTCCGTCTCCTTTTCCCAAACCGTGCGGGCAAAGCAACGATCACACAAGGACTTGCCCTCCGGGACTCATGTCCTACATCCCCAGCAGGCTCTGTGATCAGAGCAGCTGTCATGGCGGTGGGAGCGGTGTCTGGAGTAGGAACGAGAACGTCTCCTCTGGTGGGATCCGGACTGGGAGTCTCGTCTGGATCTGGATGATGAGTGATATTGTGGCTTGGCAAGGTCACTGACATTCTGGACCGTGACTAACGGGTCCGACCTGGAAGGGCTGGAGAAAAAACAGAAGGAGGAGGGGGGAAGGCAAGACATAGTATCAGAACCGCAACATTTGCGCCCGTATCTCATCCCCTCCCCTGTGTGTGAGGGCTGGCCACTTAAAGGCGGTGACTTGTCCATGACCTTGGACGAGGAACGTCACGTAAAAGCAGTCTGCAGAACAATGGCCTGAAAAAGCCAAGGCATCAAATGAGGAGGTTTCAAAAACCCTGCACTTCAACAATACATAAATGCACATGTCTATACGTATATTTACGTAAATACTATGCTAAGGAAAAGAACCTCTTTCCACATATATATATATATATATATTTATATATTATTTCTATATATATATATTTTTTTTATTATTATCAGATTTGCAAAAAAAAAATAAATACCGTACTCCTTTTCACATTTTCTCTTCCTTAAAAAAAAAAAAAAAAACCTTTTTAATTTTTTGAAAGTTTTACCAAACAAAAATAATTAGTCTTAAAACACATTTGTTGTTTTTTTTTTTCTTTTAAACATGTGCAGAAATATAAGACCTTTAGGCAACTCACCTGGAGACCGAGTAAACCACAGCAGGGAACCGACTCCTCCTTTCCCTGCCAAGGGAAATCCCATTATATCAGGGCTGGAGGGTGGATTTAAATTCCCCGCCCGTGATGTCATTGCCTTCTCATTGCGCACGCACAATAGGATGTCGCCAGACGGCGCCTGCTCGGCCGATGATCAAACCGCCGAAATGCGCATGCGCGAGCCAAGCCTCGCTCTCGAGACGGCTACAGCGCAGGTGCTAGCAGCGGAGACAGCCGCAACCCGGAAGTGCCATGGCAGGCTGGAGCGCACAAGCGCTCCAGCCGCCATGAGGAGAGAAATACACTGTTCTGAGGACAGAGAGAAACCCAGGCACCAACAACATAGATAAACTGCCACGGAGAAAGAGATGAGGATACCACAGACCTTGCCAGCCGTTGATGCGTCCATCCGTCGGGCATACAGAGGCGACCACCCATCCACCAAGGGGAAATACTCAAGCCTCTTAAAGCTGCTCGCCCGCCCATGGCTGGGCTCTGAGCTGCACCGCATAAAGGTATGCCAAATCCTGGATCCATACAATCCTGACGCGAACAGCATGTATAGGTCCATAGAAGGAGGACAAAAAAGGAATGCAGTAGCTAGTGGTGAGTACTCATTTATGGGAATGGGGTCCTATAGCATTGGAGAGGAGGCGGGGTTAACCCACACGTAGGCTGCCTTGGAGTCTGACAGGAAATTTATTTTTCAGGAATGAGGTAACGGCTCTAGTCAAAATGTGGCATTTGAAAACGTCATTCAAACTTTCCTTTCTAATTCAAATATTGTTAGAAAAGCAGATACCAATGTTATCTTCGACTTACTAGATTATTTTAAAAAAAAAATGTAACCTGTTATAATGAAACACATACTGGTAGAGAAAGATACAGATTACATGGAAGTCATTTATTATTCAGTGGCTGTAGACTGTAACATATCATCTGCTTAATGTTCAACCGTTAAACTTGTGATGACCAGGTTCCTTTGTGAGCAGTTTCCAAAGCCCTCTGCGTTACAACTGCACCACTGACCAGCGTATACTGCGTGACCTTTGTACTCACTTGTACTCATAAGTGCATCTTTATTGGATTTCTGCATCTTAGAGAATATTTGAGACGTATATAACTAATATAATTTGAATCTGAATGTGACCATGAAATGTAATTTTCATTCTTCACTTTTAATCAGTTGTTCACCAACCCAACTAGTATTGAGAAGCTGCATTCTCAAATATTTTATAGATTCTCATGGCAGAGAAATATAGTTTTCTAAATAAAACCTATGAATAATTTTGGCTTAGCTTTTAATGTTAGGAGGGCGCTAAGAAAAGCCAGTCTCCTAATTCAGTCACCCACAATAAATCTTTGTCTTTGCCCACCCTGTATTGAGACCACTAGAAGTCAGGAAGAGATTTGTGGTTTCTATGCCTCACCCCACTATTTACAGCTTTGGCATGTTCATTTCTTCTGAATATGTTTAGTAGTCGGAGGCAGGCCCAGACTAACCATAGGGCACGTGGGCATTTGCCTGGTGGGCCGGGGACGCATGTCACAAGGCTGGTACCCACATCATCCCTTTCTGCCTGTCATGCTAGAGGAGGAGCCTGGAATAACCTCCTGGTACCTCCTCCCCCGCAGGCGGCCCGCCGCATTTAGTGGCTGTTCAGTGTCCTGGCTCATCACTATGGATTGGACCGTGGGATGGACCAATAGCTGCAGAAGGTCTTCTATTACCTGGCCAGGAGAGGAGGGGGCACCATTTCTGGGGTAAAGTTCCCTCTGCAGGGTCCTGGACCTGGAGCCTGGGATAGATGAATGCAAGGGGCTGCTGGAACAGCCGCTGAAGTGCCTACCCTTCCAACACTTCCATGCCAGGCTCTGCAGACACTTCACCTCCAAAGCTGGGGCCCTCCACCTGTCTGGGAGCCAAGAGAGCCAGATCCGGCTGAACAGGAGGAAGAGCACGGAGATGACCCTGACAGAGGAGCACGAGGAGCTAAATAGGAGGATGAGAACCAACATCACTGGGAACTGATAGAGGACCTGAGGATAGTGCTTCAGGTGAGTAAGAGGATCTGCAGGGGCAGGGACTAATTACTGGATAAAGGCTTAAAGTAGAGAAACCAGATCACTAATGCTTCTTGCATGTTTTACAATGTCAGTGTATTTTCAAAAGTTGTCTTCAGTATTTTCTTCTGCATATATATAATACTTTGTCATCCTGCCATAAAAGTCCTTCCCAGGAGGAATTAGTATATTCTTGCCGGTGTTTGTAAATATGTGCAAACAGATGCAGCTGTAAACAGTAGTGGCTGTGAGGCCCAGATTGGCCATAGGGCACACCGGGCATTTGGTTTATAACTAAAAAATGGGCTGCTCAGTCTAAAATGCATAGTCCTATTTTTTGTCTCAGTCCGGGCCTGGTCAGAGGCATAGGGGAAACCTATATACAGTGTTGTTTTCTTTTTTCATAAAGAGGGTGTATTGCTTCTAGTGCTTCTAAACCATGTTATGTTTTCAGTTAGACTAACATTAGTCCTTTATTCATTTCTTCTTTATAGCTGGTAGCACACCGCCCAAATCCACCAAAATCTCTGTGATGTCTTGCCCTGCAGGCAGTGAAAGGTTTGGCCAAGCTCTCTGGAAACCCATCAGTTGTGTAGTTGCAGACCTATGTGGTTCAAATCCTTTGGTGGAGGGGGGATTAGGGTGTTGGGTTGTTTTTTAGGGTTGGGCTTGGCCCCTTGGTTTCAGTGAAGGGAACTCCTAAGGCATCAGCATACTAAGACATTTTGGACAATTTCATGCTCCCAGCTTTGTGGGAACAATTTGGGGATGGTCCCTTCCTGTTCCAACATGACTGCGTACCAGTGCACAAAGCAAGGTCCATAAAGAAATGGATGAGCAAGTTTGGGGTGGAGGAACTTGACTAGCCTGCACAGAGTCCTGACCTCAACCCAATAGAACACCTTTGGGATGAATAAGAGTGGAGATTGCGAGCCAGGCCTTCCTGTCCACATCAGTCCCTGACCTCACAAATGCGCTGGAAAAATGGTCAAACATTCCCATAGACACACTCCTAAACCTTGTGGACAGCCTTCCCAGAAAAGTTGAAGCTTTTATAGCTGCAAAGGGTGGGCCAACTCAATATTGAACCCTATGGACTAAGACTGGGATGCCATTAAAGTTCATGTGTGTGTAAAGGCAGGTGTCACAAAACTTTTGGTAATATAGTGTATATTAGTAGCTTTCTTAGACTATCTATCTATCTATCTATCTATCTATCTATCTATCTATCTATCTATCTATCTATCTATCTATCTATCTATCTATCTATCTATCTATCTATCTATCTATCTATCTATCTATCTATCTATCTATCTATCTATCCATCCAGTAAATGTCCAGTTAGGGTTTACATGGCATTAAAGTTCATGGGCGTGTAAAGGCAAGTGTCCCAATACTTTTGGTAATATAGTGTAAGTTCAGATTGCTGGAAATCAACTAGGCAAGTTGGCTTTCCCTTCGATCCCTGTTTATTATTTAAAGATAGTCCTATTATACTACTGCTCTATGAAGTGCTTGTCCTACATTGTTTGATATAGATATTAGACTGGAAAATACAATCCACATACAATCTCCGCTCTTCTCAAAACCTCCTACTCTCAAGTTCTCTCATCTCCTCCTCTCACGTTCGTCTCCAGGATTTCTCCAGAGCCTCTCCCATCCTCTGAAACTCGCTACCTCCACCTGTCCGGCTATCCCCTACTCTTGCTACCTTCAGGTGATCCCTGAAAACTCATCTCTTCAGGAAAGCCTATAATGTCTCTAACTAATCTTTTACCACTTCCATCAGCTTATTCCCCACAGTTACAACCTTTTGTACCACCTGCCCCACCCTATTAGATTGTAAGCTCTTCTGAGCAGGGCCCTCTTAATCCTCTTGTATCTTATTGTATTATAACTGTATTGTCTCCCTTTTATATTGTAAAGCGCTGCGTAAATAATAATACAACAAAAACTGCTAACAAAAATAAAAATAAAAAGGCATATATAAACAGTAAAACAAAAAAATGTGAAACTGAAATCCAGCTACTAGTAGTTATCTGTTTGTATGTTGATTCTGTCAGCTTTTTTCTATGGCTTTTAAAAAAGTGCATTCAAAAGACTGGGAAAGCAGCAGTTAGTAAAATTAATACATGTATACATATTGTCCAAAAACAAGGTCTAGTAACTTTTAGAGAACTCTTCATTTGTTCCCCATTTAGGAATCCCCAAACCTCTCACCATAAATCATGTCTCTATAACACAGCAGGTCATAGATCGGACAGACACGCACCCACGCATAAGCCTGGGACTCCTTTCTATGGCCTTTGTTTATTTGTTTATTTGTTTTGGCTGAGTCTGATGAGGAACCTTGAATAGGTCAACATCGTGAACTTGAAACTTTTTTTTTCAAAGTCGTCAGTTGTTTAGTGAGCACCAACTTAAACATCTACTCTTATTTTACTATTGAAGTGAAAGTTCATCTAAATTCAAGAAGAAAGTATTCATATTTCTGCCTGTATGTCAAGGATTAGCACTATTGAACGTGTTTTCTATTATCAGCTTGTCACTTTCTTTGCTTCATAATCTCTTTCTTTCTTGTGCTCAATGGCTTCCCATTGTGTTTTTTTCCCACTGCAAGTGTATTCTTTTTCCCCCTTGCCATTTTTGTTTCAAGACGTGCAAAGTTAAAAGGCCCAGCTCAGCCTGACCACCTGGACACAGCAATGGGGCTTTATCCTTGGACTGGCTCCCTGCCAGTTGCCAGCTGTGTCATTGTATGCATCCATCTTAGTTAATTCCATGAGCTAGGATTGTACTGGTTCTGTTTACAACAACCTCTTGCCCCTCCTGTGTCCAATTCCAATTGTCCTTAACTCTCCTTGTTTAATACTGTTTTGCAAATTATTAAGCACTGGAAGTCCATTAATCACAGTTCATGTCCTATGTAAGCCCACACAAGGTAAGGAAAAGAGGGGGAAGGGGAGGCACGTTCATAGCCCTGAAAGGGCTTGGACGGTGGTCCATTCAGATCCCTAACGAGATCATTACAGCTAACTAAATACAAACCTGACCTTGCGACCCTCTGGGAAATTACGTGGGCCCACTGCTAGACATTAATATGTATCCCATCTCTCCCAGTCCCTTGATAGGATGAACACTAACCCTGCGATCAAAAGAAATCTAATCACTGCTCTGATTGTAGTAAACCATGCCTGACAGAGAATTCCCTGGGATCTCAATAGCTACATCAGTGCCACCCCCAGTGTGCAACATTTGCCAGGCTCTACAGCAGCCAGCCAACTGCAAAGAGCCGCAGCTTTTCAGTTTATTTAACACAGTGTGTCTACTTTCACAGACCACCTGGTAGGCTCATTTTAACACGGTGCTGGTTCCACTCTCCCACAGCCGAAATAAAAACAATTGACAAAAAATAAGTTGCATGCCACTTAAAAAAAAAAAAACTTTAAAATACAAATGCTGGTTCCCAGGAAGTTTTTCCATGAATATGTATATTATGCAGAAAATCAGTTATGTGAAAGCTATGAAGAACACAGACATAATAGTAGAAAAATACTTCCATGTAAAATTCAGGTAAATTACTTTTCTGTTAAAAAAAAATTCAGGTAAATTGTTGGAGGACTTTCACATTCTTAATGTAATACTATGCCTTTTCTACCTATTGCAGATCCAGTGTATACTGATAAAAATATATTTATATAATAATTTGGTAACATACCTGTTCTTCAAATTTCCAGTAATTTCAGAGAATGTTTGAATACTCTTAAGGCTGCCATAGACATTATAGATCAGTTGGACATGCATGCACAGTCCGAACACCCTCACACATTAAATCAGCTGATAGGTCTCTAAACATGAATGACTAAATCATGCAACTGTTCATGTTTAGCCTATGCAAGGAGCCAGGGGAATGCACGTTGGTCACTTCAAGCAAAAACTTATCAGTGGTAAAAAAAAAGGGATTAGAAATTATTTTTCACATAACAATTTTTATGTACACTTTACAAATTATAATTTATATATTTTCTTTCCTAAAATATTTCCCTATTTATATAATAATTTGCAAGGGCACTTTTAAATTAACAATGTATAGTTATATTTTTATTTTTAGCATATAGACCATATTCACTTATTTACATAACAATTTTCATGCATATTTATGCACATTTACATATTTATATTCATATATATGTATGCACAGTATATTATTATTATTATTGATATTATTATACAGGTTTGATATAGTTTGCGCATCGCTTTACAACATGAGGGCAGACATTACAGTTACATTACAACTTGGTACAAGAGGAATCAGAGGGCCCTGATCATTAGAGCTTACAATCTAAAAAGAAAGGGTCAATTGATACAAAAGGTATATAGTATACAGTATATATAATTATATATATTTTTTTTTTCATAAAAATTCAGAATATAAAAAATATCTTGTAAAATATATTCCTAGAATTGGTAAGTAACGCCATTACTGTAATTTTACCAGGGGCCTTGAATTACTGTGTTTGTGTTTAAGGGGCCATACACACTTTACAATTGTCTTTAGATTTTTTTCCTTTAGATTTACCAAAACCATATAATATGAGGTCAAACCTTACCAGTTTAAATTTGTATGCAATCAGGCAGGCCCTTGCACTACATGGTTTTGGTAAATCTAAAGGAAATCAAACAATAAAAGTTGTATAGTGTGTATCAAGTTTAAGATTTTTTAACGCCACTGAACAAAAAAATTGCGTTTTAGGTCAAGAATGACTGTTTTTTAACAGATTGTAAAATTGGCTTGGGCATTGTTACAGGTTTGTATTTGTCCTTTCTTAACGCATCTACAAAGTTGGTTTTTCGGTGTGTATAAAAAATTAAAAAAAACTGTGTGCATCATAAGCTAAAGACTTAAGTAAATGAAGTGGCTGGTGATGGCATGCTAGGACACATCCAAAACAAATCACCATGGTATACTGACACAAGATTAGAAAAATGTAGATCTCCTCAGAAAATGAATATTGTAACGGGTAATTTTCTTTGTATAAATAAAGCAAAATGGAAAAGAAGAGCGTGTAACAAATATTCATACCAAATAGAAATCATATTTATATTGGCAAGTATATTTTAGACAGATGTAGATAATTTGTCTCCACAGAAGTGCAATGTAGTTAAAGAACATTTTGTGAAGCAAATTAGAGGGATACATTTTAATGCCAAACATGAATGGAGATTTAGAAAAGACAGATTTGCATAAGCAATTGCCTATATTTTAGTCTAATAGGATTGTTCATATGCAGATCTGGGACATCATGATCATTTGCATAGAAGTGACCAATTGGTATCATTGTTTAGAGCACTGTCTAGTCTACTGGTGTATTGTCTAACTATACAGAAAAAATACTATAACACAGAAAGATTTCTACACTGCCAATACCAACAGACAAAATATAGGTATGATTAGATCAGAAAATCTGTTTATGTGTGTACCAGTGGAGGTAGGAGCCCAAGTGCCCATTGCTTAGAAAAGTTTTCAATTTAGCAAATTTTGACTTAGATTTTGCCCCCCGAGATAAGCATGGTACCAAAGGCATCCACACAATGTATATGCATGCACGTTTATGGATACATGTCTATGCACAGACAAAGGCTATGACAGTCAGAATGAGCATTAGCCTGGTTTATAACATCTATGGATAAATTACATATTCTTAACAAGCAGTAGATGAGTTTAAAAACAAGCCTCTACTGATCACTTGCGGTGCAGGCACTGTGGAACAATTCATGCTCAAATTTCACAGCAAAAGCACTACACAGCTCCCCCCTGCTACTTCTCCAAGAGCTTTTGCATTGTTTTTGCATTAGGGATTAGAGGGCTAGATTGCTGCTGATTCACTGCTGGGAGGGGGAAGCAGGGTCAGCTGGGCTGCTTAGAGAATAACGTAAACCACATTGCTGGGATCTACAGCTGCAGTAAAGGCTTGTTTTAAAGCTCTTTAGCTGCCTAATAATAACAGAAGTGTTGTTGTAACCACAAAATCTCTTGTCCATTGATGGACACAGGAATCAAGGAACTCCTAAACAGTCGGGTTATACTGCTGCCAAAAGTAAGTTGAAACACTGGCAAACACTGTCAGCCCTGGTATAACTCTGTCTCTAACAGTTTTACCTCAATTTTTGAATAACAATACAAACAGCCAGGGGCGTTGCTAGGTCTACAAAAGATCTGGGGCTAGAGCCCATAGCAGCGTAGTAAAGAAAGTCATACGCTTGGGTGGGCGTAAACATGTATATACAGTAATATACGTGTGGGTGTATATATATCCCCAGAGAGCCCCCCGCTTACATCAGGGTCCCCAGAGAGCCCACCCTTACATCACCTTACATCAGGGTCCCCAGAGAGCCTCCTCCTTACATCAGAGTCCTCAGAGAGCCTCCCTCTTCCATCAGGGTACCCAGAGGGCCCCCCAACTTACATCAGGGTTCCCAGAGAGGCCCCCTTACATTAGGGTCCCCAGGGAGCCTCGCCCTTAAATCTGGGTTCCTAGAGAGACTAGGCCTTAAAATCAGGGTCCCGAGAGAGCCTCTCCCTTACATCAGGGTCCCCAGAGAGCCCCCCACTTACATAAGGGTCCCCAGAGAGCCTCCCCTCCCCTTGGGGACCCCTGCAGAGACTCGGGGCTATTGGCCTCAGATTTGGGGCTATAGCCACAAAAGCCACCCCCTAGCAACGCCCCTGCAAACAGCCATTAACACAAAATATCTTTTATACATGATTAACCGCTTGGCCTCCAAAAGATTCCCCTCCCCCCTTTCATGACCAGGCCATTTTTTGTGATACGGCACTAAGTTACTTTAACTGACAATTGCGTGGCTGTGCGACACTGCACCCAAATAAAATTTATGGGGTTTTTTTCACACAAATATAGCTTTCTTTTAGTGGTGTTTGATCACCACTGCGGTTTTTGTTTTTTGTGCTAATTTTGTGCTAGATTTGAAAAAAAATTTTTTTTTACTTTCTGCTATAAAACATATTTAATAAAAAAATTAAAACATCAAATTTCTTCATCAATTTAGGCCAATATGTATTCTGCTACATATTTTTGGTGAAAAAAATTACAATAAGCGTACAGTGCCTTGCAAAAGTATTCACCCCCTTGCCATTTTTTTTTTGTTGCCTCAACCTGGAATTTTCCACATGCCTTTTCGCAAACTCAAAATGTGCCAGTTTGTTTTTTGCTGAAAGTAATGGCTTTCTTCTGGCCACTCTGCCATAAAGCCTGCCTTCTGTTGGCAGGTTTGATGTTGTGCCATGTTCTTTCCATTTGGTTATTATAGATTTGATGGTGCTCTTAGGAATCATCAAAGATTTGGATATTATTTTATAACCTAACCCTGACTACTTCTCAACAACATTGTCTCTTACTTGTTTGGAGAGTTCCTTGGTCTTCATGGCAGTGTTTGGTTAGTGGTGCCTCTTGCCTAGGTGTTTGAAAGGCCTCTGGGGCCTTTCAAAAAGGTGTGTATTTGTAATGACAGATCATGTGACACATAGATTACACACAGGTGGACATCATTTCACTAATTATGTGACTTCTGAAGGTAATTTGTTGCAGCAGAGCGTTTTAATTTGCACATGCCAATTATCAGTTTTTAATTTCTGAAAAATAGTTTTATGTATCTATTTTTCTAATTTTACTTCACCAACTTAGACTATTGTGTTCTGATCCATCACATATAATTCAGATTAAAAAAACATTGAACTAAAGGCTGTAATGTAACAAAATAGGTAAAAAGCCAAGGGGGTGAATACTTTTGCAAGGCACTGTATATTGATTGGTTTGTGCAAAAGTTATAGAGTCTACAAACTGTGGGATATATTTATGATTTTTTTTTTTTTTACTAGTAATGGTGGTGATCAATGACTTATAGCAGGACTGTGATATTGCGGCGGACAAATTGGACACCAGCTGACACTTTTTGGGGACCAGTGACACAGTAATACAGTGATCAGTGCTAAAAAAATATGCACTGTCACTGTACTAATGACACTGGCTGGGAAGGGGTTAACATCAGGGGCGATCAAAGGATTAACTGTGTGCTTAGCTAGTGCTTGTGTACTGTGTGGGAGGTGCTTGGATTAGTGGCAGGTATTGATCTGTGTTCCTGCTTTGCAGGAACACAGGATCAATGCCTTCCCTACTGACAGAACAGCAGTCTGCCTTGTTTACATAGGCAGATCACTGTTCTAGATCTCTGTCTAATGATTGGCATGTACTGGCAAACATCGAGTCTGCAGTACCCGCAGATCAGCTCCCACTGTATAATCACAGTGGGAGTGTGTCAGCAGTGGCGCACATGCGCACCCCAGACTCGGAAGTGCAGGATCACATACTAGGTACGTGATCCTGCGCAGGAGAGCCGTTTATGTAAGTTATATGGTTGGCAAGCAGTTAATAGAGTTTTAGCAGTAAAGTTTGACTTATGAATCCCTGTACATATAACTATCAATGTCATCTTGAAGTTACTCCAAGAGACAAGCTTGTAGGGGAGGCAATAAGCTGCATATATTGGTCGTCCATGTTTCTCTGATGGTTGCTCAAGTTTGTAAACATATTTGTGTCACCATTCAATATGAAAATGCTATTTACAAACAAGAATCTTTTTCTTTAGTTTAGTTTATTACCCCTAATGATGAAACGTAGCCTTTGAAAACTTCTAGGGTATAAGTCTAATAAACCTGCCTTTTGAAGGAGTAAAAGAAGAACTTATTTAATGAAGCACTGAGAAATCTGCTTTTATTTCCCACACAAGAAAAGAAACGTCTTTTGTAATTTTAGCTGGTTTACACAAATCAGAAACCCTTATTAAGATTGCAACACATTTTCTTCTACCAGCGATTAAAATTAACAATCTTTAAGACCTTCCCGTTTCCTTGGCAACCCATTAGAGTGTGACTCCTTACCTTGGTTACCGCAATGAGGCCTTTTAAATATTCTGCGGAGTACTTATTATCTATTTGCTTGCTCTCACCTCAATCTCACCTTTCCGTTAAACACAGAATGCAACTCAATCCACTACAACTAAAGACCAGTCTGAGAGTCTGATTAAAATTATCCCTGTCTGGCCTGACCTCTTTTCTCTGCAGGTGAGAGTGTCCCCATTCACAAGCTAAATGAAGCAGAAATGATGGAGTGTTTGTTTTCCTTGACTTTCTTTCAGTCTGCCAGTAAATTTACAGCCACGAATATGAAGTGTTAATTTAATGTTCCCACTGAGCATCTCATTGTCAACAAAGACTTCAAACCTTAAGAGAGGAAAAAGGTTAGTTCATGCAGAAAATGACCCTTATGGGTTGATTGTCTTCTGGCATAGACAAGCAGTCAGCAGAAAGCAGAGGGCTTTGACTCCCAGCCTAATACATTCGATAGGTCCTAATAGAAGCCCTATACCTCTCTGCCAAGACAGAATCACCTGTATTGTTCACTTATTTATCTTTGCTGTAATCTCTGGGAAAACAAACAATGGGGATCTCTCTTTTTCACTTTCACTGCGACTTGTTTGACAGAAACCAAAACTAAAACCTTCCGATATCTCAAACTTAAACAAAGACGTCTAGTGCTGCAAAGATTTCAAGAGAGAATTAATGACAGAATAAAAAATGGCCTATTTCTTTTCCCACTTGAATGTTTCATGGGTTTGAGGGGGACTAGAAAAGCTCATCATCTGACAACCATGTTAGAATAATTTATCTCTCTAATTTGGAAAATATGAACAGTGTTCATACTTATCAGTTGTCTAATAATTTTTTTTTTAAACCTACATTTTAAGAGCCTGTCTATATTTTACAAATTTATATTGCAGCTTTATTACTGTATTGCCAAAAAGTATGTGTTTTTTTTTTAATTCCTATGGTACCACCAACTGCCATACACTTGTCCAATAAGAGTTCCCTTATGGGTTACTGGGGTAATCTCATTGGACAGTGGAATGGCAGTTGGCATAGTTTGGTAATTAAAGCATAACTATAGACATAATAAAAATAAACATAAATAAAGGGACCAGCAGGAGGATGTACGAGTCCACACAATGTTTCTATATCTGAGTAAATTCAAGGAATGGCCCTTAGGGATTCATCTCCTGGGTGGCTCTGGGATAACACACCAAGTTTCTAACCTGCTGTTCATGTCTTTGAGGGTTCTCTAGCCAACATCCACCCTATAAGGCTTCTCCTGCTGCCAGCCACATAACGCATCACCCAACCCTACAGGAGGCAACCCCCATTTTTGTACACCAAAAAGTTTTTTGATGTTTCATATTTCTCCTCCTTTTTTTAATGGATAATCTGTCAGAAATAAGGGACTGGTGTGATAATATACATCTCCTGAAGAAGCCTACAAGTTGGCGAAACATGTCAGAATCAATGTACCACAAATATAAATCTCCAATAATACTATCTGTATGAGTACTCAGAATCAAATAGTTCAATGTTTTTAATATTTATTTTTTGCCTGTTCATATGTTTCTCTAACATGAATTACATATTTAATTAAAAATCCATAACTTTATTCAATCAATATTAAATAAAGTTATGGATTTTGAATTAAATATGTAATCCTAGTTATTGGCATCTTAAAAATCCCTGCTCCTTATGCCCTGTACATACGACCGGTTTTGCCGTCGGAAATAACTCTGAAGGTTTTTCTGACAGAGTTCCGACGGAATTCCGCTCAAGCTGTCTTGCGTACACACGGTCACACCAAATTCCGGCCAGCCAGAACGCGGTGATGTACAACACGTACGATGGGTCTAGAAAACGGAAGTTCAATAGCCAGTAGCCAATAGCTTCCGTCTCGTACTTGCTTCAGAGCATGCATCGTTTTTACGTCAGAACAGCATACAGACGAGGGTTTTTTCCAATAGTAATTTGTTCCGTTGGAAAAATACAAAACATGTTCTCTATCTAAGTCCGTCTGAATTTTCAACAGAGAAAGTCAGATGGGGCATACACGCGGTCGGAATATACGATGAAAAGCTCCCATCGGACTCTTTCTGTCAGAAATTCCGCTCGTGTGTACGCGGCATTAGAGTATCTTTTGTATTCTGTTCAAACATAAATTATGTTTTTTGTCACTAGCATCAATGCATCAATTTTTGTTTTTTTAGTCATCTCAGAACATAGTTTTATTACCGTTTGAACCAACCAGTAGATCCATTATGGGTCAGGGATAGAGTTTTCAGTGTTTATTTGGTGTTTTTTTATAATTGCTAAATTACTCTTCAGTTCACCATAAAAATTTTACAAGTAAATCAAACTTGGGATGTAAAAAACAGGTTTGCTTTAAAAGCCCTGCACTATTTGTAATATATTCTTTGATTTGGGGTATAACAGAAGTAAAAGTTTCTATCGGATTATTAATGCAACCTGGTCAAAAATGGGAAGATTTTTCCCAACTTCCTGTCAGGACAGGAAATGAAGGGAAATCTCTGCAACAGTGACACAAGCAAAAACAAGCAAAAATACAAAATATTTTTAGTGCAACAAGGGAGAGTTCGGAATCTGCTGCCCATGCATTTCATGTCACAGTGACAGAAAAGTAGGTAAATATCTCCCTAATAGAAACACAGACATAAATAATAATCTAACAGAAATTTTAAAGCATACAAACTTTATTTAAAAAAAAACACAGGTAGGCTTAAATGGCTGATCCCCCAGCTACATTTATTAACCTGCAGCTCTGCTAGCCTGCTGCACTGTTTAGCCACTGGAATGGAGGATAACACCCAGTACTTTGGGGTATAGCAAAGCATGTGATACACTCACCTGTGTAACAGCACTTCTGGGATTATGTTTTCATTGTCTGTGTCCCATTTGGGATATTCCCCTTTATGTCCTGTCCCAGAGACACCCAATGATGTAAAAGGAAATTCCCTTTTGGACAGTTATCACCGAAACAGGTGTCCCCATAAGATTTTTCCCTCACCTCCTCTTCTTTTACAGTTCAAAAATGTTGTATTCCCAGTCACTTTCTGTTCTAGAGACAAAGGTGACCAGGATAAATAGAGAGACTCTAGGGATTATTTACAAAAGGCAAATCCACTTTGCACTACAAGTGCACTTGGAATTGCGTTCACTGTAGATCTGAGGGGGACATGCAAGGAAAATAAAAAACAGCATTTTAGCTTGCACATGATTGGATAATAAAATCAGCAGAGCTTCCCCTCATTTCAGATCTTCCCCTCAGATTTACAGCGATTGCACTTCCAAGTGCACTTGTAGTGCAAAGTGGATTTGCCTTTCATAAATAACCCCCTCTATCTCCACAGAAGGGACAAAAAACCGCAATAATAAATAGACAGGGCTAACAAACCTTCAACGGTTTATTAAAAAAAAAAAAAATTGGCTTTACATAAACTTTAAACTTTTTTCCTAGTTTCCATTGTTTTTATGTAACTGATTTCTACAGCATTAGAAAACAATCTCATCCATTTGACTGACCCATTTGGCTCTTTCAGTCGAAAAACATTCTTAAGGAGCAGTTTATTGATGTTGCTTTACCAGTCAATAATGAAATAAGTTACACATAAAACAAACAATAGATTTTTATTACCTTTACCTTTTTGTGACCGCACTCAAGGGACATCTTCACTGTACTCCAGATTTTATAGGGTTGACAATATCTGACCATTAAAAAGGAATGATGAGTATGATCTAGCTTTGGCACTAAAAATGGTAGAGCTCTCAATAAGTGTTGGTGCAGAATTGCAATCAGCTCATCTGCCATGCACTCTTCTTGTATGGGGCCTATTGGGAAGAGTGGGGGAAGGTGCAAGGAAAATTAAGGCTGCATACATTTTCCCATTAAAGAATGTGAAAAGAATGCTCCTCTAAACACTTGTTCTACACAAATCAGCTAAACACCTTTATTATATGGAGAGCCATTAAAGTGTATGTAAAGTCAAAACTTTTTTTTCTATAGAGTGAGAAAGTGTTTAACCCCTTAGTAGCTAGAATCGCAACCATTAGGTCTTGGAAATCCTTATCCATTTTGTTCAATTTATTTAGAGCAAAACTGTTGTGGATTATGGTAAATTAAAGTTTAACTGCTATACTCATGGCTTTTTTTCTCAGAGAATAGGTGCAGGAACTCAACCATACCCGCCACACACACATACCTGCCAAATAGCATCAAATAGTAGCTCTTCCCTGTGCATACAACCCCCTCTCTCTACTGCCCTCATCTTCTCCCCTCTCCTTAGAAGCTCCACCATCTGTCATATGTCTTACCTTTGTTGCAATATTAATCTGAAACACCTATCCGGCTGTAGTACCCCCCAGCATACTATACTATATTACAGTCACTTGCAAGGGAGATCATTCAGCAGGAGCATCAAAAACTGGTCACCAGGGAAAAATGGAGACCACAGAGGGTGCAGCCTACCACGCACCCTCTCCTGCCCATGACTACACTGAACCCTGGGCATCTGTTCTGTATCTCTCTTGTCCCTGTCCGGCACTCAGTGGGATCTTTGCTACGCTAAGCTATCACTTGTAAATGCAGAAGCTGGACTTCAGTGTTACCAAGTGATAGTGGTGAGCAGGGAGCAGAAGACCTGAGCCAGAGGTGGTGGAACTGAGTTCCCCCTAGTTCCTGCTGAAAAAAAGCCCTGGCTATATTGAATGATAAAATGCCTTTATTTGACAAAACATGGAAACCTTGGATACAGAATCTCTCAGGCGTCAACAAATAGTTTAGAATGGGGGCCTCCAATGCATCGCCTGCTTTTTTCCCTTCTTTCTTTACTTGTCTCTTTCCTCTTCTGTACTCTCTTTTCTTTTCTCACCTTTATGTTACCTTGGGAGTTCGTTAAGAAACGTCTAATTTTGTTATCATGAAACAAGTGACTCCTAACATGAATATGTTTTATTTTGCAAAAAATATCTGTTTGGGGATATTATAATACACATCCTTCCACATTTTAATGGTTGTGACCAGAAATTGCTGCCTTTTTAATCCTTTGATTTACATAAAGTTTACATGTTTTATTGTTACAATGTCTTTCCTATTACCACCTCACTACCACTAGCTGCCAGAAGACCACAATGAAACACTGTAATTTTAGTCCAGTCAATTTCTATTCTCAACTCTACCACCACAAGAAAGCTTTAGGAGGTTGCCTGTTGAGCACCACATCTATAACATGTAGAATTATTTATTCATGGCAGTACAAAAGTGAAACTTGGCTTCTATGGAATGAAGACGCCAGAAAATCTACATGGCAGAACCATTTGAATAGTTGGCTCAATAGGTATGCACAGTAGCCATGAGCAGAAGGCACATGTTGATTGCATTTTAAGGGGTTTGAGACCGGTATGGAAACAAGGGACAGAAAACATAAGATAGAACACAGACAGTGAGAGCTCTTTAAGTAAAACTCAAAGAGATTGATTAACTAAAGAAGTAAAATCTGTTCACTCAGAATACCAAATTATGTGTGAAGCAAATTAAAATAGAACACATATTCGCCTTATTTACTAAGCTCACTAAACATTTGCTTTGCAAAGTGACTATTCCATTTCCGAAGTGAACAGTCTCTAATCTTTTAATAAATCATCTCAATATGTTGAGGCACGCTTGGTTTGCCTTTAGGACTTACCACTGGATGAACCTCTGCTGTAACCGAGCAGAGATATCATAAAAGGGCAAGATCAATACCTTTGGAAAAACAGAAATAGATGTCATGCAGAGGCAACTAGACATGTGCAATTAGTTTCCTTAAAAACTTGTTTTCAGAGGAAATTCGGCATATTCGTTCATTCGGAAGCATCCGAATGAACGAAAAACTCTTTTGATGAATGCATACAAAAACGAATTTTCAGAAAAAGTGAAAATCCAAAGCAACGAAAATCCAAAATAACGTAAATCCAAAATCTGTATTTTCTATTGTAATGAAATGATTAACTATTATTATAGTTTTTATTATTATTATTATTATCATCATTATTTATTATTATTATTATTAACTATTAAATTATAGGTATTGGAATTTCCTTTCAAATTTGGCTAAAGTAACTGTTAGTGAACGTAACAAATACAAATGCATCCGAAATTACGAATTATCTGAAGGAACAAATGCCTCATCTAAACGAATGGAACGTAAGGAATACGAATGCTTCTGAAGTTACGAATAAACCGAAGTAACAAATGCCGATCATAAAGAATGAACCGATAAACGAAAAAAAAAAATGAATGAAATGAAAATGAAAATAAACAAATCTTTTGGTAGTGCACATGTCTAGAGGCAACATCAATACCCTTGGAAGTCTGAACCAGGAATAGCAGATAGGATACATAAACAAGGCGAAGCCAGATCATCCACAGGGCAACCTGAACAAACTTCTATGACCCAGAGGAAGTCCAGGAGGCCCAGCTATAATCTTCATGCTCCTACATTAAGCCAAGGTGATATTACAAAGGAGGATGTACTTTCAGGAAGTTGGTATCTAGTGGAACCATACCAATACAGGCAATGCAAAAAGACAGCTACTCTTTGCCTATTGCAATCCTAATCAATGTCAATTGAAGGTATGGGGTGCGAAAAGTGCTATCTTTCCTAGGTTCCCATTCTTTAAGAGGCCATGACAGTGATCGTGGGTCCCACGGACCCATATGTAAACAAGCATCTCCCCGTTCTGCCTAATGACACTCACTGATCACAGCTCCCTGTATTCGGGAGCGGTGATCAGTGTAGTGTCACACACAGCCCCTCCCCCCCACAGTTAGAATTCCTCCCTAGGACACACTTAACCCCTACAGCGCCACCTTGTGGTTAACCCCTTCACTGCCAGTCACATTTACACAGTAATCAATGCATTTTTAATCGCACTGATCACTCTATAAATGTTAATGGTCCCAAAATCGCGCCAAAATTGTTCGATGTGTCCAACATAATGTCGCAGTCATGATAGAAATCACTGATCGCTGCCATTACTAGTAAAATATAAAAATATCAATAAAAATGCCATAAAACTATCCCCTATTTTGTAGATGTTATAACTTTTGCGCAAACCAATCAATAAACGCTTATTGACATTTTTTTTAACCAAAAATATGTCAAAGAATACGTATCGGCCTTAACTGAGGAAAAATAATTTTTTTATATATTTTTGGGGGGTATTTATTATAGCAAAAAGTAAAAAATAATGCGTTTTTTTCAAAATTGTCATTATTTTTTTGTTTATAGCGCAAAAAATAAAAACTGCAGAGGTGATCAAATACCACCAAAAGAAAGCTCTATTTGTGGGAAAAAAAGGACGTCAATTTTGTTTGGGAGCCACGTCGTACGACAACGCAATTGTCTGTTAAAGCGATGCAGTGCCGAATCACAAAAAGTGCTCTAGTCTTTTGCCAGCCAAATGGTCCGGGGCTTAAGTGGTTAATGCATCTCTGAAATAAAGTGGGCAAATCTGAAAATACAGAGCTGAGTATTGAGTCAGGGTACGTATGACAGGAAAGGAGAGCTAAGTTAGGTACATAATCAACAGTGAACTGAGAATACACAGGGTGATTGACTAACGGAAAACAGACCACTCAATTAGTAAGGTGGATGTTCAAATCAGAAGGTGATGTACACTTTGGGAAGTGAATGTTCATTTACCTTAATGAATAAGATAAAGCTGTGTCCATTTCCATCATCCAATCATGCAATGCAAGCAAAAATCATGTTTTTTTTCTCCCCCTTCACATGATTGGGTATTCAAAATGAGCACAGGTTCATCTTTTACAATGGCTATAAATGAGCAACAGGCAAGCTACACAGTCAAAGTATACAGGTACAGAACTCCATATTTTACACCAAACCTGCTTTCTTTCCTACTTTGTAAAGTCCAAACAGTGCATGAGTGTTTTTTATCTTAGGCTACTTTAACACTGGGGGGGGGGCGGGCGTCGGCGGTAAAGCGGTTATAATTTACCATTGTTTTAGTGGCGCTATTTGGCCGCTAGCGGGATGGTTTTAACCCCGCTAGCGGCCAAAAAAGGGTTTGGCGGCGCTGCCCCATTGTTTTCAATGGGCAGGGGCACTTTAGAAGCGGTCTATACACCGCTCCTACAGTGCTGCAAAGATGCGGCTTGCAGGAATTTTTTTACTATCCTGCAGCGCACCACTTCAATGTGAAAGCACTCAGGCTTTCACACTGGAGAGACAGAAGAGGCTCTTTACAGGCGCTATGCAGGCGCTATTTTTAGCGCTGTAGCGCCTGTAAAGCGCCTCAGTGTGAAAGTAGCCTAACAGTTTTATCGTGCATTGTGGTGTTCTCAGTTTTGTATATCAGTGATTACACCCACAGTACATCCCATATGTAGTACTGTCCCCGAAGGAGACACTGATAGATTTGGGTCCTCTGCTCTTTCCTTGGCCCTAATCGGAGCCCCACCCTGCTGACACCACAAAAATACCTTGGCCAGGTGGTCTCCTGGCAGTCACACAAGAAGAATACCAACACGTTATGTTGATAAAAATATAATGGTAAAGCAATGCAACAATTTGAATGTTAGCTGTTAAACCACAGTGAATCAACACAGTAAAAATACAGTACAGTCAAATATACTTTAAAGTGTGGCGACCTATGTCGGACCAAGAGCACAAATACAGTAGGGATGGGCCGAACAGACCCCTGTTCGGTTCGCACCCGAACTTTCGAACACAGCGAGTTCGGACCTGAATAACGAACCCCATTAAAGTCAATGGGACCTGAACATCAAAAATCCAAAGTGCCCATTTTGAAGGCTTATATTAAAGTCATTTGGCATACAATGGTTATAGGGGTTTAGGTCCTGCCCTGGGGGACATGTATCAATAAAAAAAAAACTTGTAATAAACGTCATTTTTAAATGAGCAGTGATTTTTTGATTTTTAAAGTGAAAGCATAAAAATTAAAAAATCCTTCCAATATAGTGCCTGTGGGGTCACCTTAGTCTTCCTGTAAAGTGGCAGATCTGTACCATGTCTAGAATCTGCTGCAGCAATAATTGCATTTATAAAGCCAAAAAAGTGAAATTTTCCCTGCAAGCTGCCTTTATTTTGCTCAGCAACAGCTGGGGAGCCTCTGTGTATGATGAGGCCACAATGTAGTGCACTGGGAATAAGATAAGAGATTTTTTGGATACATTCTGGTGTCCCTTTGACTTTGGATAGAAGTAACGGGTGTGTAAAAATTTGGTCTTTGGGTGTTAATTGTGCCCATGAAACCTATACCAAAAGCATTCTTCCAGATGAAATGATTGAACACCGTCAAAGCTAGGCAGCCTCGAAGTCCTGCAGAGATTCTACATCCCAAAAAGACTTAATCAGTGAATCAGTGTCCAACGGTCCATGGAGTCTGTGGACAGACGTGTTCTATGATCAGTAACAAAAACTCCTGCAGCACTGAATGCCCGTTCTGAAAGCACGCTGGATGCAGGGCAGCCCAACAACTCAATAGCATACTGGGCAAATTCTGGCCAGTGAACTATTATATTGACCCAGTAAATCAGTGGATCGTCAGCTGGTAAGCTCTCCATCTCTGTTTTAGCCCCGAAGTAATCGTCCACCATGTGATGCAGATGCTGCCGATGGGATGTGGAAGCTGTCAGCCCTAGACGGCGAGGAAATTCTGAAATGCCTCACTTAGGCGGACGCCTTCTCCAACGCTCCTCTCTTGACCAGCAGAAGACTCAAAATGTTCAATAAAATTCTCTTTAACGTGTCCTCAAAAGATTTTATCTTCTGCACTCTCTGTGGGGATGGGATGAGTTCTGAGACCTTCCCCTTATAACGGTGGTCAAGGAGGGTTGGCAACCAGTAATCATCCTTCTCCTTTATGCCAAGTATTCTTGGGTCCTTTCACAGGCTTTGAAGCATGAGGTTTGCCCATGCGCCTCAAATTTGCCGAGGCTTGAGAAGCAGACTCCTCGGGGTCACTCAGGATGACAGCTTCTGGAACATTGTTGGAAAGGCATCGCTTACAGATTGACGCATGTCTTCCTCTTCTTCGAAGCCAATGAAAGGGCCAGAATCCTCCTCCTCATCCTTCTCCCCTTTCTCCTCCTGTGTGTTCTGTGACATAGGAATGATAGAAGTCCTCCTCTTCCTCCTCTCCTCTTCCTCCTGCTGCTCTTCCTCCAGTGCCCTCTCCATAATGCCACGCAAAGTCTGCTCCAGCAGGAACACAACAGGGATTGTGTCACTTATGCATGCACTGTCACTGCTCACCATCCTTGTGGCCTCCTCAAATGGTGACAATATAATGCATGCATCCTTAATGCATCCTTAATGATCAGCCATTGGCGTGGGGAAAAAAAGCAGAGGCGGCCTGAGCCTGACGTCATGCCGTACTGGCACAGGTACTCGTTGACGGCCCTCTGCTGCATGTATAGCCGCTGCAGCATTCCCAAAGTTGAGTTCCACTTGGTGGGCATGTCACAAATCAGGTGGTTTACGGGCAGGTGGAATTCCCACTGAATTTCAGCCAACCGAGCACTGGCTGTGTATGACCACCTGAAATGACTACAGACTCTTCTGGCCTACTTTAGTACATCTTGCAACCCTGGGTACGTACTTAGGAAACGCTGCATCACCAAATTGAGGACATGTGCCAGGCATGGCACATGTATTAACTTTCTTAGTCTAAGGGCGGACAGGAGGTTTGAACCATTATCGGACACCACTATTCCTCGCTCCATCTGGCATGGTGTGAACCACCTCTGGGCCTGTCCCTGCAAAGCTGCAATAATCTCTGCTCCGGTGTGGTTCCTGTCCCCTAAACACACCATCTGAAGCACTGCATGGCATCTTTTAGCCTGACTCTGGGAATAGCCCTTTGAACGCTTAGGGGGTACCTGATGTTCATAGGACAATTCTGCAGAGGAGGGCATGGAGGTGGCGGAGAAGGAGGAGGAGGGGGTAGATCTCACAGGTCTGGCATAATCACCACCAGCTGTATGGAGATGTGGGAGCACAACAAGCTGCAGCATCAAGCCCTGTCCTGCATCCTTTTGAGTTGCAAGCAGCGTTACCCAGTGTGCTGTGAACAAAATATATCATCCCTGCCCATGCTTGCTGGACCACGTGTCAGTAGAAAGGTGGATTTTACAGCTGACTGCCTTGCCCAGCAATGCCAGAACATTCCCTTCTACGTGATGGTAGAGAGTTGAAATGGCCTTACGTGAAAAGTAGTAGCGACTGGGAACCTGCCATTGTGGTACAGCACATTGTGCAAATTCACGGAAGGGGGCAGAATCAACCAGGTTGAAAGTCAGAAGTTGGAGAGCTGACAGCTTTGACAAGCTTGCATTCAGACACTGGGCATGTGAGTGGCAGGGATTCTATTTTTTGTTTCCGCTGCAGCAGATGGGGCAGAGACATTTGCCGGCAACAGTCTACAGCTGGTGGTGTGTTGCTGGCAGATGTGCTGCTGGGACCTGGGAAACCCTGTGCTATACCATCATCCCTGTCAGTGGAGACTGATGAAAGGTAATGACTCGGTATCGCAGGGGCAGAATGAAACAGGTAAGGAGGAGGAGCAGGGAAAGATTTGTGCCCCTTTTGTGTGGTTTTAGGTGCTCCTGCCAACAGGCTGAGTGGTTGGACGTTAAATGCCTTGTTAGGCATGCGGTACCCAAATGGTTGGTGTTTTTGCCACGTTTGATGTGCCTGAGACACAGTTTGCAGATAGCAACAGTGCGATCTGCTGCAGATGTGCTGAAAAAGGCCCAGACAGCTGAGCTTTGGGGAGTGGGCCGGGAGATAACAGCTGCAGAATGTGATGGAATAGGGTGGCTGCTCTCTACTCTTTCTTGATGTCGGCCTCCTTGGGGTTGTGCCACCTCACCTTCAGTTTCATCTCCATTTCCTCCATCTTCATAATTACCACTTGAGACAATCTGGCAATACGCTGCGGCTTGAGGAACATGAATGTCAATTTGTCTACCAGTGTTCCTCCCTCTCTCTAAGCTCATGTTCCTGTCATCCTCAACCTCAGAGCCAACATCTGAATCCAGTAATGGCTGGGCATCAAGTGGCAAGTGGCTGACGCTGTGGTCAAATAACTCAGCTGACTCCTCAATGGCTGATGTTGGGGCTATGGCAGAAATAGATGTGGACAAGGAGGCAGGTTTATCCACTCTGGCAACTGCAGAAGACTGCACACTTATCTCTGCTTGCATGACAGAGGATGAGGAGGATGAGGAAGGTTTAGTAAGCCAGTCCACCACCTCCTCTGCATGCTGTGGCTGGATAGCACGGGCAAACTCACTAAACGGAGGAAATGATGCCCTGCCTGAGGACTGACCACCTCGTCCACCTTTGCCTGTGGACACATTTGTTGCTGGCCCCCTTACAGTGCCAAGGGAATGTCTGCCTTTCCTTGTTGTCCTCCCACACATTATTGGGAAGGAGGGGGCGGTGCTTATAAGCAAGTGTAAAGAAGAAGTTGAAATCTGTACATAGATGCACTTTAATCAATGTAAAGAGGTGTTTGGTGCACTTTAATTTGAGTACTCACATTACACAGACACACGCCACGGATACACAATAATATACTACAATATAATGCGCCAAATGTACGGTGACGCACAGAATTATATGGGGTTAAACTGACAGTAACGCACACAGAAGTAAATGACGTTAAACTGGCAGTAACGCACACAGAACTACATGGTGGTAAACTGGCAGTAACGCACGCAAAACTATATGGTGTTAAACTGGCAGTAATGCACACAGAACTATATGGTGTTAAACTGGCAGTAACGCATGCAAAACTATATGGCGTTAAACTGGCAGTAACGCACATGGAAGTAAATGGCTTTAAACTGTCAGTAATGCACGCAAAACTATATGGCGTTAAACTGGCAGTAACGCACATGGAAGTAAATGGCTTTAAACTGTCAGTAATGCACGCAAAACTATATGGCGTTAAACTGGCAGTAGAACACACAGAAGTAAATGGCGTTAAACTGGCAGTAACGCACCCAATACTATATGGCATTAAACTGGCAGTAACGCACGCAAAACTATATGGCATTAAACTGGCAATAACGCACACAAAACTATATGGCGTTAAACTGGCAGTAACACACACAGAAGTAAATGGCGTTAAACTGGCAGGAATGCATGCAAAACTATATGGTGTTAAACTGCCAGTAATGCACGCAAAACTATATGGCATTAAACTGGCAGTAACGCACACAGAAGTAAATGGCGTTAAACTAGCAGTAATGCAATCAAATAGACGGTGTTCAACCATCACTACACTGATGCTATCTGAACTGTCCCTACTCTAGCTATACACTAATATAAAGATTACTGACACGGTCTCACTACACTACACTGAAACTATATGAGCTGTCCCTACTCTACACTAATGTATGTATGAATGACACGGTCTCACTATACTACAGTGAAACTATCTGAGCTGTCCCTACTCTAGCTGCACACTATGCAAAGCTGAATGATGGTCCTCCTCACTACACTCGCACTATCCCTAGTCTGACACTAAACTAATATTGTATACTGACAATTGAAGCAAAATAGCACAGTATAGCACACTAACTAACGAATAGCACTGAACAGAGCCCTGTTCTATCTCTCTCCACACCAAAATCACACTGAAAATGGCTGCCATTGAAAACCTACTTTGGGGGCGGGAATGAGCCATGATTGGATAAAGTCATGATGACAGTGTCCAATCATGACTCTGACAGTGCTCTGTGCCCTGATTGACTGAAGCTTTCACTGCTTCAGCCAATCAGGGCTTGCAATGCACTGTTTAGCACGGCAATGCATTGTGGTCGGTTCGGGGGGCCGAACAAACGATTGAATGACTCGAATGTTTGTTCAGCTGTTTGCCGAAAGACCAAACAACGAAAGTTCAGCCGGAACCTATGCTCGGGCCGAACCTTTCACCCATCCCTAAGCACAGACAAACAATAGCCCTCTGACTGAGAGATCACTCCCCAAGTGAGACATATAAGGTTAGCAAGGAAACAACAGGCTAACTCAATTGCAGGTCCTTAGTCTAGAGAGTCTAAAGTCCCGTCCACACGATCGGATTTTCCAACGGGAAATGTTCGATGTCAGGCTGTTGGCAGAAAATCTGACTGTTTGTATGCTCCATTGGACAATTGTTGTCGGACTTTTCGCCAAATGTTGGCTAGAATGTCTTTTCCGCCAACAAATCTGTGTTGTCGGATTTTCCCATTGTGTGTACACAAGTCCAAAGTACAAACACGCATGCTCGGAAGCAAGGACAAGCCAGAAGCGGTCAGTCTTGTAAAGCAGCGTTAATAATGGAGAATTAACATTCGTGACGTGGCAAATTATGAAATCTCGAAATGCAGCGCATATTTTCTTCTTCTTTAATGGGATAATAATGAAGCTGCTTTGCTGGTGATACTGATGGAGTTATTGCAAACTCATTTTCAAAGGCTTTTTTTTTTTCTAGTGATATCAAGAATAATATTATTGTGCTTTTTTTTTATTTTGGCATGTTAACACAACACCATTATCCTGTAGTTTTTAAGATCAAAGATAGAACTATGTTGGTGTCCCTTGTTAATTTTACATTGTATTTTTTAAAAGATAACTGCCTACTCCCAAAATGTCATTTGAAGTAAAACACATAGCCGAGTATTATTCTACACAATTTTTTTAGTGCGCATTAAAAAAAGAAAAAACAAATAAAATTAGACATGCTACCTGCCAATAGAACTTAACCAAAAAGTGCATTCTATACATCCAAAAATATAGAAAATATACCAAATCAAATAATTTTTCAACCAAAAAAATAATGTAAAAGCAATAACTCCAAGGCCAATAATAAATAACACGTTATCTCCTCCGATTCCGCAACATGTCTGGTTGACGAACGGCCATTCAGAAACAAACTGAAAAGCATGAAATGAAAAACGCGAACTGAAAATAGCTAAATGAAAAGCACAAATCAACACTCACCAAACTTCTACTAACACAAAATTATCAGAAGGAGCCCAAAGGGTGGCGCTAAAGAGCTGAAAAACCATGTAGTATGTCTAGTACGTCACTACGTTCGTAATTGTTGGCCAACAATTGTGTGACCATGTGTATGCAAGACAAGTTTGAGACAATGCCCTGGACAAAATTCCACGGTTTTGTTGTCGGAAAGTCTGATCGTGTGTACGGGGCTTTGGTTTAAGCCTGAAAAATCTGTTAGACCTCCTGCATACCAGTACTTCTAAAAGGAATAACCCTGAGTGTAAACAGTTTGAAGGCTGGTTCTTCTGCAGGCTTAGTTGGGCCCCTTATGTTGGTGCTCAATGAAAGGTGCTGTCCCTTTAGGATGTAGAGTTATTATGAGAATTTCCTTTCAGATCCAATGTTACTGGCATAGGTCCCTTTAAGATGTAAACATGTTGTCACAGTTTGCTTTAAAGGGCTAGTTTAGGATAGTGGAATTGTAGGCGTGGTTCACTTTAACAGGAAAGTTTGAACTTGAACAGCAAAAGTGCTCTCTATAAATGGCTTGGGCTGAAGTAAATGCAGCTACAGGGACAAATTCTGCTTAGCAGGGAGCAAAGGAGGTGACTTAGCTCAGCAATTGGTGGGCAGTGGCCACAATAGCAAACAAGCTATGGTGGTTGTCAGCAATAAAGGGCGAAGATATATTTGTCTCTGCTAAATGCAAATGCTGAAGAATGTTGTAGTCTCAGCAAGCCTAACTGGCAAAACAAACTGAATCTAACTGGTAGCTGTGATGCAACCCCCTCATCTAGTCCCCCTGTGACAACTCAGCAAAGCGACTGTCATCTGGCTGTGGGGGGCCCCTTTTGATTGCGACTCCCATACCCCTGAAGCTGAACGATCTCTCTGGAGCGGCCTTGTCCAAGCGGTGTTCAGCTTAACAGTCTCCTCCTCAGCTTCCTCAGCTATACTCGAGACTCTGGAACAACTCAGACTGTTCGGGAACAGCACAGCTCGGCACAAACGCTCACATAATCTTTTCTCTGCAATGTCTCTCTCCAACTCCCCTTTCCTGGCTTTTCATTTTATATCTTCCCACCCCTTGGCAATTACTCATAGACTTTGTAGTTCAGCTTCAGGTTTACTGTGAGGAAAGTTCTGCTTTTAGCCTACAACTCTCAGAAGACTCTGAACACCTGTGTTAAAGTGGAGTTCCACCCACTTTTACAACTCTTCAGCATCCCTCACTAAACTGTGCACTGCAAACGAATTGGATATTTTTAATTTTTTTTTCTCAGCACCTACTGTATATCTACTGTATTCATTTTTCACTTCCTCCTCCCTAGCCTTGGCTCATCACATCATTTCCTGTTTGCAATGCCTTCTGAGAAGGGGCGGCAACTTCCTCTGACACTGCCGTTGCTATGGAAACCTGACCTGAAACCTATTACACTGCTTGTGCTGCACTGAGCATGTGCGAGATCCAGGAAGAAATACAGTCTGGCTTCAGATGCCCACACTTAAGATGGCCACGGTCTGCTGTAAGTTTATAAAATAACAAACTACTGCTATAAATGAACAAAACAGACCTTAGTTTACAGACTAACTTTACTAGAATACATTAAGCTTGTGTATTATATGGGTATTTTTATTTAAAAAGTATAATTTTGGCCGGAAAACCACTTTAAGGCTATGGCAAGTAAAAGTATTCAATGCTGCCACCTTGTGGATAAAAAAAAGTTCTGCATTCTCAGTAACAAAGCATGGTGTTACACATATGATACCACATTACAATTCAAAAGTCACTAATATCGATGAGCAAATCTGCCTGCTATCGATTCACAGAAGGTTTATCAATTCCTGCTTGAAATCCATGCAATCTGAACATAGCTGTGAACTCCTCTGAAGTCAAAGGGGGGCATCCTGATACTAAATTCTGTCCATTTCCAGGGATAATAGACAAGATGTTGTCATAAGTGTACATTTTAAACTAATCACTGCTATTGGGGATATTTTTTTTTTTTTTTAAGCCCAGCTTTAGCTAGGCATTAAAAAATTCTCATTCCCTCCTGGGAAATCTTTAGTAAAAGGCGAAAGATTTATTCAATCTGAAGAGAAATCAGAGTATATTATTGGGGATATTTAACAAAGCCAAACATTTTTGTTTGACTTTGCGGGTGACATCAGAAAAACACAAACGCTTTAAATGATATGCTTGGGAGATGCCGTCAAGCTTTATGCAGTGTTACAGAACAGTATGATTCTCGTGGACAGCATCAGAGACATTGTATTCTGCCATCACATATTTTGGATGTGTAATTGATTTCTTAACTTTTACATTTAGCTTGGCTTAAACACAGCCAGCAGCAATCCAATCTGATTCAATTTAACTTGGAAAAGAAGCTTTAATACATACTTTTGGCTGTGACACCTGATTTTTAGGTATGAACTAACAGATGGCCGTAGCAGCCACAACAGATCTAAAAGCTATATGAATGTTTATTCTTAAAAAAAAAAAAAAAAAAGCGAAAGCTGTCAACTTCGTATAAATTGGCCAGTGGTAAAATAGTTTATTAGCATAGATTGTGGACAAAGTGTGCACCAAAGCACCACATATTTATCCCCCTATTGCCATTAAATTTAACAAAGCGATGGTCAGGCAGCACCATCTAGAGTCAGGGCATGTCTGTCTTTTCTATTTCAGAGTGGCTATGCTGTTCAGCCAAAAACTCGTGAAGTGCCTGACAAAGCCTTTATCTTATTTCTCCTTCCAGGCACAGAGTAGGCAGTTATCTGCAAGTGCTGCCAATGTGCGCTTTTTCTCCTCCTTCTCCTCCTCTTCTCCTAATCTCACCATAGCCCTGCAAACTGGCTATGAAGAGTCAAAGTAATTATTCAAGCACACAATCACTGACAATGGTCTTGGTAATGCACAAGCATCCTTTCAGATATTGGGGAAAATAGGGCCATGACTACGAGGGAGAGAAGGTTTTTTTCTCAAAGGATGCAGTAAGGTACTGTGAAAAAATGCACCCTTAAGCAGACTGTTAGCAACAACTTCCTGTCGCACTAAGCATTCCAACCAAAACGTTTTTTTTTATAAAAAATATAAAGAACCCAATTAATAGAAAAAGTAGCTAAGGCATTGAAAATTGAAGTAGCTTTCAATCAGTTGTTGCAAAAAGATATTGGTTCTTAAAATGATTTTTGCTTGTACAGACCTGGGCACACAGGGCACATAAGAAAATGTACCCCAGTACTGCTATTGAAAGAACTCATAGTTTGAACTTAAGCAAATAGAAGTAAAACCAAACACTTAAAGCCCATATTAGCTTCCTTATGTTTTCGGACTCCCGGTATCTTTACACTTGACAATACTTTACAATGAGTATGGTTACATTAAATACATGTTATCTGTTATTTTTCTACCCCAGACGAACATCATATTTTCCCCACCCCACTGTGTTGATGGTAGTAATACATGGATACTGACTTTAGTCTGGGTTTTTTCTTCCCCTTAGGAAAGATAAATTTGGAGTAAGCATCGGGTTTTACTCTTTACAGTATTCAATCTAGAAATTACAGGATTCAATTTCAAACATAGGAATAATTATTTATGATGTTGGAAGATGTAATCTTTAGTCCTATATTATCTATATCACTTTATCTGTTAGTGTACCTGTTTTGCTATGATTCTTGGTATTGTATCTTTCTGTTTTTCTTTCTTTTTTTGGCAACTGCGATACATATTTTCCTACCTGATTGTCTCACTCCTGTCTAAAGATTTGAAAAAAAAATCTCATATTCGATTAGCTTTACCATGATATCTCTTATGGGGCGTACACACGGTCGGACTTTTCGTCTACAAAAGTCCAACGGACGCCAACGGACTAAAGCTGGCTAGTAATCCGATCGTGTGTGGGCTTCTTCGGACTTTCAGCGGACTTTTTCAGCCTCAAATCCGACGGACTTTAGATTTGAAACATGCTTCAAATTTTACGTCGTAACTACGACGGACCCCGAAATCCGCTCGTCTGTGTGCTAGTCCGACGGACAAAAACCCACGCTAGGGCAGCTATTGGCTACTGGCTATGAACTTCCTTATTTTAGTCTGGTGTACGTCATCACGTACGAATCCGTCAGACTTTTGTGTGGTCGTGTGTAGGCAAGTCCGTTCGTTAGAAAGTCTGCCACAAGTCCGCCGCAAGTCCGCCGAAAGTCTGTCGGACAGGCTGTCGGACTTTTGTAGATGAAAAGTCCGACCGTGTGTACGCCCCATTAGGGCTTGTTCACACTTGACAAAATTTCTAACGCTCCTATAGCGTTAGTATGGGCATTAGAGTTTTGAAGCGTTTCATGAGCATTAAGGCGTGTTAAAACTGCTTCACAAATGCCAATTCTATTACAGTAAATAAACTAAATTTACCGCCCCACAACCGCACCGCAACTGCCTGCCAGAGCGTTTGAGAAGCGTTATTATAGACTTGAATGGGAGGCAATGAAAGGCTTCAAACGCCTCCTGACTTGACATGAGGCTTCAGTCTTGAAGCAACGCTAATGCTTCATGTTTTTATAGTGTGAACAGCACTATGTGCTGTCTATTGTATCATGTGCATAGGCGTTTGAGGGGCATTTTTAATGCCTCTCAAATGCCTGCTTTTAATGCCGGTGTAAACTTAGCCTTAGAAAGCTTATTTTTATTTTATTCACCAGTTTTCATGAAAGTTACAACAGGTGTAAAGGTCCTTGTTAAGGCACTTTGTGTTATGGGGTGACAATATTCTGCCCAACCTCCCACAATCTCCTGCCTGTAAACCATCTCAGGCATGGTGATATCAAATACACCTCTTGGAAATACCAGAAGTCGAGGCTAAGGTAAGTCATTTTCAAATTGTTTTTAGCAACATCTTTATTGGTAAATAATTTTTGGGCTTCAATACAATGGACCTTGCATTTTCATGGAAGCCTTTTAAAAAACAACTGCAGCCATCAACAGTTATGAAATATGCCCTGTAAAAGACACATGCAGCCTGTTATCATGGTAGTGCATGTGGACAGGACATGCTGTACAGGGACTACAGCATTAAGATATAAAATGGATGAAAAAAAGATAATGCCCCCACCCCACTCCCACCACCACCATACACAACATTTTGCTTTCTAAACGCCATTCGAAAACCAGGCACTGCATTATGGTTACTACTTTCCAAAAACCCACATTATTTTGCTGGGTCTGCAAACCTCATACACACGGGATTCGAAGTGAACTTGAACCTCATCCATAGTTACTAATAGGCTAAATACACATAGTACAAATAAAGGTATATTCCCAAACCAAATTTTATTATTCATTAAGTCAGTGTGAAGGCCATCTAATTATTTTTATTCTGAAAGCAATTTATACTTTTAAATGACCCTTTTTACTGGATGATTTACCCTACAATTTACATGATAAGAAAATTATAACACTGACACACTACGTAACAAAATATTATCATAATTAAATGAGGCAAATATGTCACTGTGTCAATCGTTAAAATACAGATTAGAAATAATACAATAATAAAGCCTTATAAAAGTTTGGCTGTAGCAACTTATATAGAAAAAAATGACAACTGTGTTCCTGGGTTTTGGCTCATCATATATAAATTTACCAGGTGAGCAAACAAATATTTTACATTTGGGCATTCTAGTCCATATTGCAGGCATAGACTTGCAGACTTTTGGTTTTACCATTGCAAATGATAAGAGGGATAAGAGAGTGTCTCTGCCTTCTCTCTTAATTCAGAGCCATAAGTGGGTGCAGCCTATTGCATTAGGATGTGCACACCAAAGCTCAAACACGTGTGTGTGTGTACGTGTGTGTATAATATATATATATATATATATATATATATATATATATATATATATATATATATACATACACACATACAGTGAGGGAAAAAAGTATTTGATCCTCTGCTGATTTTGTACGTTTGTCCACTGACAAAGAAATGATCAGTCTTTAATTTTAATGGTAGGTTTATTTTAACAGTGGGAGACAGAATAACAACAAAAATACAAAAATATCCAAAAAAGCGCATTTAAAAAAAGTTATAAATTGATTTGCATTTTAAAGACTGAAATAAGTATTCAACCCCTTCGCAAAACATTTTTTTTACCTGTGCTTGTATATTTTACTGTAGATTTTAGAGCTAACAATCCCTGTTAACAACAGGATTTTTAGAACAGGTAGTAAGAAAAAGGAGCCTTGAGCTGATGGGATTTGATAAAAGAAAACATATCATTCTTATGCAGCATTTTAGATTTACTTGACTAAAAAAAAAGAAATCTTTTTAGATCTCACCATAACTAATGTAGCACTTACCCCCGAAGGAGCTGCTGGTTTTTATTGGGCTTACCGTTACCTCACCGTTACACCATGTCCGTCACAGGGGTCCCATTAAAAAGAAAAGATTCAATGATGTCTGCACCAAACACTTAGTTTCTTTTTCTTCAATTCTTTTATTCTTCAATGTCAGATAGAGGGATGGAGGGTTAAGGGGGGATTCAGGTACCTTGTACTGCAGATCAGGGTATTTTTTCTATCCAGAGGACAAACAGGTTCCCTCAACTGGATATAGCATTCACCGGATAGGTCTCTCTCGCTGACCTAGCAGCCGGTGCAATGTTCGGACACAGTCTCTGCCACAGACTTGACGAGAAACAATAATCGCTGCGGTCGTTACACAATCCTCTGCCACAGGATGTTGTAACCAACCTTTGCTAGAGTTAAGGCTTAACTGCACAGTACCAGTTTCTTTCAGCCGATCCGGCGATACTGTGAGATAGGTGATCCAGGTTGCATCCTTAGATTGAGTCACCAGGCTCCTCCTGAGATACCAGCATACTTTGCTCGGTCACCTCCACAGAAGTCCTCCCCTGGCCTCCTCCAACCGATCGGCTTCTCCCCGCAGGCAAGACAGCATAGGACCACCCTTTGGATCAGCAGGCCCCAAAGCTCCTGGGCCTACTTCTGTAGTGGCAATGCCTCGGGCCAGCCGGCCCCAAGGCAACAGAGCTGCCCAGGCCCCCTTTTGGCCAGGAGGGCCCACAGGTCAGGGACAATGATAAAAAAAGACCCCGACCAATTGGCACCTGTATCTTAAATACCCTCACCTAGAATGCACAGCGAGTGAACCACTCCCACCGGGCTGTTTCTGAGTAAAAAGGGTGCCCAATGCATCCAACCTGTTGCATTTCCAACACTCACCGGGGGCCACAGTGACACCCACAGTCAAGTGGAAACTGACACAACCCAGCTGAACTGATACAGAAACCAGTAAATTTACCATAATTAGTCTGAGCTAAACTACAGCTTCAGACAAACTTAAATTTACACAGATAGCACCTGCCCATCAGGAGCAGGGCGCTACACTAATAAGAACATTAGTGTAGCATATACAAAATGAATCAAAAGACCAATTACATGCCATGTTAAAGTTTTTACACAAATTTTCTTCCAAAAACTAAAATCTTCTTCTGTGCCCTCTCTGATTCAATTATACTTTGTTACTGGGGCCTGACTTCCTCTGACTGAGCCCTGCCATCTGCCATTCCACTGATGACACAGCCCCAGTAAAGACATACTTATTGGATTGCAGTTAGTATATCTAAAGCCAACACTTTTTTTATTTAGGATAGAGTTATGAATGGATACAAATAGTTTTTGGATTTTTCTCTTTTGGATATTTATTTTGTTTTTTTGGTCACATCTGTGCCAATGGGGAGATTTCCCTTTGCTTCCTGTGATAACAAGTGAGAGAAATTATCTTATAGACAGTTTTGACTGAAAGAAGTGTCCCCATTGTGTCCCCTATTTTTCTGTTCTAGTACCAACTCACAATTTTGGGATCCTGGGGACCAGGGCTGGGACAAGGGGTGGGGAGGAGGGGTAGCTGCCCTGGGCACTGTAGTATCATGTGAGGTGAGGGCACCACAGGGAGATTGGGGGGAGGGGACTTGTGTCGGATGGGAGAATTTGGGGGGCATCAGGAATTAAGTATTGTTCCAAGAGGGGAAATTTGGGGGGGGTGCTAAGATTTGTGTTGGAAGGGGGGATGGTAAGGAGAAGATTTGTGCTGGGAGGGAGAGATTTGAAGTAGGTGGGGGAGAAGGTGTACTAGGAGGGGAAATTTTAGGTGTAGAGGATTTGTGGTAGGAGTAGTGAATTTTGTTTGGGGGGGGGATTTGAGCTGGGGGGACAAAGATTTGTGCTTGGAAGGGGATTGCAGCAGGGGGGTGGATATACATCTTTGGGGGGGTGCAGTTTGGCATGTTAACCCTGGGCTCTAGATGACCTTGTCCCAGTCCTGCTGGGGACAATGGTCTTTGGGGACAAACAGAGAGAGTAAATATCCCCAGTGGGGATACGGGCAGCAATAAAACCCACACAGGGGTTCTAACTCCTTGACACTGTATCAAAATGTAAAAAAAAGTACCTTAGATACACTTTAAAGAGTAACTCAACTTTCGTGGGGAAAAAAAGCAAATAAAAAAAATAGTATAGCATATACAATTGCTACACAAGCCATATTTTAATTAAAAGTGGTTGTAAACTAGACATGTGCAATTCGTTTAGTTACAAATTCGTTAATTCGGAAATATCTGAATTTCCGAATTTTTCTGTATATTCGGAAATTCGAAAATTCAAAAATTTCGGAAATTCGGAAATTCTAAATTCGAAAATTCCGAAATTGCGAAATTCAAAAATTCGGAAATCCAAAAATAAGAATGAAAATCCGAAAATTCAAAAGAACGAAAATCAGAAAATAAAAACAAAAATCTGAAAATTCAAAATCCGGAAAACTCGAAAATCTGAAATAATAATTAATAACTTAACTATTACTAATTATTAAAGTATAGGTATTGGATTTTAAATTTGGCTGTTAGTGAACGTACAGAATAAGAATTTATCCAAAGTTACAAATTATCCATAATAACGAACGCCATATCTAAATGAATGGAACATAACAAATTAATAATACATAACAATAATATTAATAACCTATTATTATTTAGTTACGTTCCATTTGTTTAGATGTGGCATTCTTTATTTTGGATAATTCGTAACGTCAGATAAATTTGTATTCATTACGTTCACTAACAGCCAAATTTGAAAGGAAATACTTATAATTTAATAGTTAGTTATTTTTAGTTAGTTAGTTAGTTAGTTATTATTTTGAATTTTGGGATTTTCATTCTAGTTTTCTGATTTTCCTTTCTTATTTTCAGATTTTTGAATTCTGAAATTTCAAATTTCCAAATTTCCCAATTTCTGAATTTCCGAATTTCCAAAAAAAAACAAAAAAGGAATGAAACAAAAACAAACACATTTTTCGGCAGTGCACGTCTATTGTAAACCTTTACATATACCCAGTGAAGTGACAAGGTGATACACAGACATGACACAAATCCTCCAACATAAGTTGTACCTGTTCGTCTGCAGCCATTCCTTTTGTATAGCCGTTAAAAGTCCAGAATTTGCACAGCATTTCTGAGCTTCAGAAAGCAGGGCACGAGGAGTTGAAGTTACACTCTTCAGAGATTAATGAGAGCTGATTGGAGGGAAGGGACACACCCCCTTCACACAACACACAGGAACAGAGCTGAGGCTGCCAATCACAGGCTGTGTGCTGGAGTGTCCCTCCCCTGTCACCTTTTTCTCTTGGTGTCATGCAAACCTTGTCAGAAGTGACTCATGAAGATAGCAGAGGAATGAGGCAGCAGAGAGAAAAGACACATACTGCTCTGGATTGAGACAAGTACACACTATAGAGGGATATGCTATTTTCTTATTACATGTCAGTAGTTTAAAGCCACTTTAAAGTGTTACTAAAGGCAAAGTTTTTTTCAGTTTGGAATGTTTTTTTTATTTGGAGGGGGTTATAACCCCTGTCAGTTTTTCTTTTCCACCTGTGTCCCATTACAAAATATTTCCCTTCACGTCTTGTCCCATAGCCTAAACAGGAAGTGGGAGGAAATCCCTCCAAAGTGAGGGAACTCTGGGGTGTAACCAGAGTCACTAGTGTCCCCATTGGAGGTTTTCCCCCTCTATTACTGTTTTCTATCAAATTTAGTGCAATATGGCAACCTGGAGGCATTCTTTCTTGCTAGAGTGCACTCTCTGGTGGTTCAGCTTGAGCTGGTGCACTGTCAGTGTTCTGATGAGAAAAAATTGCAGTATCTGCATCCCTTTATTATATGTAAAACCCTGCGAGCCACTTACGGATAAATGCCTACAGAATGATAAGTGAACAGTGGAGACCAGCTGCAAACACTCAGTCACGTTCCATATTCGTGCAAAGTATTAAAATAAAAACAATGTGTCTGCGCTAGAAAAATCGCTACACTCAAAGTGCAGTACTAGTAAACATAAACAACATAAGTGTTCATATATATGTGCATGCGTAAAAATACCCCTAGGTGCTAAAGTATAAAGTGCACAGTGCTATGTGAAACACAGAATGTGAGTGATCAAACAAAACAACATATCAATTAAAATATCAAAAATAAAATGCAAGAGGATATAACAAACGGTGAATAAATGAAGTCCAAAAACGTGTATATCCAATGATATAAAAGTGCCCAAATAAATTAGTCCAAAAATTTGGTGAATTTCACATGTCCTATCTTCCAAACTGTGCCACCAAAAAACATGCTGTGGTGTCTTCCAGCCGCCCCCACAGGTGTATATGCTCACCTTCCTGTGTGTGACACAGCGATTAGACTATGTCAAACAAAGCCTTGGAGCCACTCCTGTGCTCATTAGGAACCAGCTGTGCAAACTTCCAATGTTCTCAAATGGAGATGGTTTATGCAAGAGAAAAAAACTCCATAGCGCAATATGTAGGTATAAAGGATTTTAATCAAATAATCAACTCCCCTAGCTGGGGTACTCACATATTGTGGGTGCGTGAGTGCACCATCCTTAACAAGCATAAAACTGTCAATCTCTCGGTGTGGCGTGCGGTGTGGCGTATGTAACGAAAATCTCCTGCTCTCTCTCTGCTGACAGCTCCGTCCCGAGGGGAGGGGCCTGGACGGAGCTGTCAGCAGAGAGAGAGCAGGAGATTTTCGTTACATACGCCACACCGCACGCCACACCGAGAGATTGACAGTTTTATGCTTGTTAAGGATGGTGCACTCACGCACCCACAATATGTGAGTACCCCAGCTAGGGGAGTTGATTATTTGATTAAAATCCTTTATACCTACATATTGCGCTATGGAGTTTTTTTCTCTTGCATAAACCATCTCCATTTGAGAACATTGGAAGTTTGCACAGCTGGTTCCTAATGAGCACAGGAGTGGCTCCAAGGCTTTGTTTGACATAGTCTAATCGCTGTGTCACACACAGGAAGGTGAGCATATACACCTGTGGGGGCGGCTGGAAGACACCACAGCATGTTTTTTGGTGGCACAGTTTGGAAGATAGGACATGTGAAATTCACCAAATTTTTGGACTAATTTATTTGGGCACTTTTATATCATTGGATATACACGTTTTTGGACTTCATTTATTCACCGTTTGTTATATCCTCTTGCATTTTATTTTTGATATTTTAATTGATATGTTGTTTTGTTTGATCACTCACATTCTGTGTTTCACATAGCACTGTGCACTTTATACTTTAGCACCTAGGGGTATTTTTACGCATGCACATATATATGAACACTTATGTTGTTTATGTTTACTAGTACTGCACTTTGAGTGTAGCGATTTTTCTATCTGCATCCCTTTACAAGTAGTTAACCCTTAGGGAGTATCTCATCAAAAACGACATGCTCCCTAATGGTTTATCACTTCTAAAGGGAGGCAGACACTGCAACTTTTTTTTTCTTTAAGATTCTGAAAGTTCACCAGTTGCTTATAGTGAATAAGGCACTCCCATTACTCTGCACACAACATAACCAAAAAAAAGGGGCTGTGCTTTCAGATCAGAAACAGGTAAGAACTCTGCAACAAAGTTTGGTAAAATTCTTGCACCGTACATAGATCACCCAGAGGGGATTGTTTT